>BSBN01001569.1:2400000-3600000 GCA_027924645.1 Cunninghamia lanceolata
TAAACAATAGATGATAAAGAGCACAAAATAGAAACAAAAGCTAGCCACATCAGCTAAAAATCAGTTAAGAACTTCTGGTCTTATCCCTTGAACTAGGATATATGGAAGGTAGGATATGGTATGACTAGGATCTATTCTAGAGTGGATCAATTGATTTCAATTTGTTGAAATGTCTTCTGTCGGTCCTATGGTCTAGCATGCAAATAGATTGCAGATGATTTTATAGTAACATATTGAATGCTAAAAAGACTGGTGACTAATATTGGGTTTTAGGGTAGGTAAAGAGGGAATTTTCTTCCAAGCATTTGGAGTCATTTCAAAATTGAGTTAGAAGCTAGTAGAAAATTTAACTCTCATTAATCATTACATACAATTTAACATAGTGTGAAAGAGTGATATATTCAGTACTGGTTTATCCTATGAGATAGGAGAAGAAAGCGTGGTCATTGTGGGTCATACGTTTAGCAATATGGGGACTGCTGGCGAGGCTCTTTTGTGAGGGTTCCATCTTATGTGATCATTATAGAAAGAGATAGGAAGTTAAGTCTAGATCATGCAAGAAAAGAAAAAATATATGCACACCCTTGACAAAAGTGAATATTTCATAAGTAATATAGCATTGACAAAATAAGAGATTTCAGATTTTATAACTCATTTATGCCAAAAACATCATGATGTGTGCATTACCCAAATATTGTACAAAAAACTGCGTCTACAAAATTTTCAAATTCTAGCCCAATAATTGCTCATCTGCTACATCCAAATCCAAATCTAAGTCCAAATCCAAATCCAAATCCAAGGGGTTGACATTTTTCCCTAAGACATTGGATTGATCATGGCAGACATCATTATTATGCATATCATATGCACATGTAGGAGGAGGTAGACCTAGATAATCATGTGTCACAGCAGCAACAAGAGCAACTATCACTTGTGGAAGACCGAGCATCATCTAGCACTGGCAATCTAAGCACAGAAGCTGCAGCAGTAGAGTTGCTTCTACATAATGGTGGTGAAAAATTTTCTAAGTCATAATAGACCTTAGAAGAGCATGTCTCCAAATCTGCTGCTTCTTCTCTGAGAGTCCCATGCAAGTAAGGCTGATAGCATGTAAAAATAATGTCATCTTCTTCTTGTTGTTCATAATCCAATCCACCAAACTCTGCAACTCTGCTCTTGTTGTTGCAATGTCTCTTGTAACCATTATAAACTCCTGCATTGTGCTGCATTGTCATTAAGAAGACTACAAAATAAAAGTTGTTCTAAAATCAGTGATAAAGTAATGACTGGTAAATATATGTTTGAATAGTTGGTGATGCAATACAACTCTGTACCATCTAGAACAATTATTGGAGAAATTTCTATATTGGTGACAAGTTCTCCATTCTGTACACACCATCCATTCTCTGAGGCACAAGTGTGGAATGAGGCACTAAATGTTTTGTCTGATAACCTTTTAGGGACCAGGAATATGAATATAGGTACCGGTGTGAATCACACTATCAAATTAACCCTGACTCATAAGGTGATTTCAACAAGTGAACCAAAACTACTTATAATAGTGCTCTCAATCATTGTCTTCTAGAGATTGAAGCTGATACAATTGCAAATTGGCCTTAAATGATTTTATAAATCCAAGAGCACCCTCACACATGATATATCTTCTCCAAAAACTATCATTTCCCTTGGTGTGGCTGCATGTTTCTTCCTTCAATAGGTGTTTAGTTTTTGTTGCTCTCTTGCAAAGCATATCATTGTGTCTCAATTTATGTTGAATCTCCTCACTAGATATTGCTGATTAGGAGCTATAGATAATATATGCTTGACATTGCTTCTATGTTTATGAAAATGCATGATAGTGCTAATATAATATCTTGATTGTATTAAATCTTTAATACTGATTTGTTTAGAAAATGACCTAGATCTAGGTTTGGTACGTACTTGGTTTGGGTCCCTCATTGATACCAATTGGGGCTTACAAATGAAACCTAGGTTCGTCTGGGTACATTGTAGAGCATACTTGGTCAAACTTGGGTCTAATTTACAAAGCCTAGGGTGATCTAGACACATAAAATACTTATTTTATGATAATCAGATACAAGAATTGCATTTTGAACTGGCGATTTAATAATAAATACAACCCAACAAAGTTTGGAGACTTTATTCTTAAGTTAAACTCTGCCAATAGAAACAATGCTTTTGACATTTTTTTTATGTTGACATGTGATGTATGTCTATATATATTAAAAAATATATAGCAGTTTAGTCACTAAATTTCAACTTTCATTTAGTCACTATTTTAGATGAATTATGAACTTGTGTAGGCATAAGAAGCATAGTGCACTCTGAGTTGTTTAAAACTATTTTGTTGCAATTGGGTAGAGAGAATTGTTTAAAGAGTATGCAAGGTTTCAAAAGGTCTTTGTATTATTTATGGAGATTGAGTCATTATGATGTTTTCAATGCAAAGCTAATTGGCTTTGGGAATCTAAAAGACAAAGTGCCACCATCTCTCAATTTTATTTCATGATTATTGTAAATTTGGATTGGCTAGGCATTAAGTTGAAGTTCGATGGAACTTTGGTGGAACAAGGGAGAATTTTATTTTGATCCTTGAAACAACTTGACTTTTTGAGTTTTGTATAGTTGGAGTGCTCATGTTGGAAACTTCAATTTTTGGTGGGGAGGAACAGTTGGAAATTTATTGCAAGGAAGTGTTGTTAGTTAAAAAGGAAAAAACTTTGTGTTTCCAATTCATTTTCATTTTCTCAACTACATCACTGAGGCCATAGCTATTAAATATGGAACAAATGGGGATGGAAAGAGGCTGGAAGTCACTGTGGAGACTAAGATAGTGTTATAAGGAGTGACTCCTACTTACCACATAGTGGCAAATGGAAGATGTTTTTAAGAAGAAAAAACATTGAGAAATTAGTATTTCTTAATATGCCAGGATAACCAGCTTGTGAAAAGTTTTTTTTCCTTAAATATTTTGTCAACAGTTATATTACATCTGTCAGTCCAGTAGGCACAACTGAGCTAACAATAATATCTCAATGGACATGTATAATATCCTCAATGAACATGTACAATATCCTCTACTCGTAACATTAAATGAAAATTAATTCAGAGCTGGTTTTTAAGTTGTTAACTGCTATGCTCCCATGCTTAATAACTATGAAAATTCAACTAAGCATAAAGCTTAAGCTCAAGTCTAGTTTTATTTGTTGCATCTAGTTATGGCATGGAGGAGAAGTGAGCACCTAGCATTTGAAGTGAGGCTTATGTTGTATTTGTAATCAAAATAACTACATGAGATGGCATTTACCATTCATTAGCATAAGGAAAAAAATTTCCAAAAATTAATCTTAAATTTGACGACAAAGGTATTTTTAACCACATCTTCAGAGACATAAAATTTGAATTGTCAAGTAAATGATGGAAGTTAAGTTAGACTTACCTTTGAAACATCCAACTCCATCTGTAAATCCATCCACTCTATAGCCAGATTTACACTGGCATTGAACACCATCCTTGATGGTGTTTTCTTTAACACATTGTGCATTAAGGGAGTAGCTAACATTTGAGCAACTATTGGGCACAACCCACTCCATTTTCAGTCCATACTCTACATTTACAGTGTTAGTAGAAGTGCTAGACAAAATCCAACTGCAAAATTATTGCATTGAAACCTTGAAAATTTAGAAATGATATCACCAACTTGCCACTATGTGGCATTTGCAAGAGGGTAGCAGCAAGTTGCATTGTATTTACACTCTGCATTATTTATTTTGATGGGGATATTGCAGTTAATTAGGTAGGAAGAGGAGTTTCTAAAATCTGATGGCTAGAGAAAATTTTCAAGGGAGGTTCCATAGTATTTATTGCCCTTGAAACAGAATGAAGTCACACTGAGCTATTGTGACAACAAACCTTATAAAATGAAGTTTTTGAGTGGTATAGCATTGACCAGGAATAGGAAGAACTATATGAATCAAGAACAAAAGCATAGAAAAACAAGGGAACATGAAAATTGATGAAGAAATACCTTTGATGGTTATTTTTTCCTGCTTGGACTGAATTCAAATCCACATAAAAATAAATGGTTACATAAAGCTTCGATGCACAAATAAATATAATCCGAGACAAGTGTTGTCAATCAAGATTGCACCACTAGTCAAGTCAAACTTGACTGTCCTGTTGAAACATGGATACCTCCCAAATGTGGGTGATCTATTTTGAGAGGGAATCTCTAGAGTGAGTTGGTTATCCTTATGATTTTCCTAATCTAATGACTTGTAGGGGGAAAAGGGATAGAAGGATATGCTAAAATAAAATCTTAACAAAAAGGTGATACAACAGACTTAAACTCCTAAGGATCTTACTCACAAATAGTTTTCTAAATAGTAATTCTCACAATCACATTAATGACATACAATTAATCAGTGCTTTTCATTAAGGTTTGAACAAAACACAAACATGCAACCTAAACTATATGGCAATCTACATCATTCTTGCAATTTCAAGACATAACAAGGACATGCAACCTGTCACAATACAACATCAAATTAAAATTGCAATCACGAGACAAATAAGGAAGGAAAACACTGTTGCTCTGTATAACTAAAAGGAGTAATGAATACATGGACTGAATAGAACACTCTTAGTGTGAGAGGAAGACTCTAGTATCTTTGCACTCTGATCTCTAAAACTCTAACTAAATTTTTTTTTTAGCCCCCACAAAAAAAAGAATATCTGTCATATATGTTGTAGAATGATCTCCCCCTGAAAACTAGAAAAAGATCCTAAAAATAGGTCTCCATGTCCATTTTTGAGCTCCTAAAAAAAGCACAAATAAAAGCACTCAAAACTAGTCCAAGTTGTGAAAACAAGATGCCAAAAGGTTCCCTAATGTGGTCCCACCAAAAATCTACTTACTCCTACCCATGAAATCTCTATTTTTTGTCCTTATCTGCCTCGAAATAAAATAAATCAAGAAGTGATATTGTGATTTGTCTTATTAGCTCTAACTGCCTAAAAATAGTTTAAGTTTTAAAGCAATTTATAAATAATTGCTTTAAAACTAAACTTTACAATACTTGGCAATTTTACTCTATCTTCTATTCGATTTGAAAGCAAAGATACAAGGCTTTACATTTTTCTTACTTTTCCAAGTACATTGCAATTTCAATATTTGATTTTTTTCAATAAAAATCATAAAAATAATAAGGGTATTACAATATGTGAGTTTTTGAAAAAAAATAAAAAGGCCTTGGTGATCTGCCCTATATTTGTTCCCACAAAAATCCCTAAGGCTCTATGAGGTTTCAAAGGACCCTTAAGGAATGCCTTTCCATGTGGTGTTTGTAAATAAAGGTAAGGCGTATGGTGGTTTTGAAAAAACTAATAGCCCCTAGGGCTTGACCTCTACACAGATTACAAACTAAAGGCATCAGGAATAACATGTTTCAACTTTACCTTAAGAGGTAACAAGGGACTATAAGGGTTAGAGGCATTAAAACATTTGGCAAGACCCCTAATGCATTAGACTTGGTAAATAAAAGTTTTCAAATGTGATCAAAATATCAGCTTCAAATTAGGGAAAAACCCTACCACAAAACACGTCGAAACCCTAAATTTACATGCCATTCTTGTTTTTGAAGTTTTGAAGACAAAGCTCTGTTTTAGTGCCGACATAAGGAACCCTAGGGTTTGAAGAAGGAATCACTCCATTTCATTGCAAATTTTTTATCCTCTGAGGCCATTTCGACAGCTAGGTGAAAGGTAATCTTTGTGCATAGTTTGATCCATTTTTACCATTCCTTGATGGATTTCTGCTCTTAGTTGTGGCTAGAAGTGTCATCTCTGATACATCATTTGATCCTTTTATCATCTTTTCTTATGGTACTTGTGTTGAGGCTGCCACGACTAATTAATCTAGCTCGCACTCCCTTGAAGATTTCGAAGGCAAATGCAAGGTCTGTGAGGTAAAATGTTTATCAGTCACCACCTTGTATCTATTTCCTATTTTATCTGGTACAAATTTTGGTCTTAAAGCCATGGCCAAGCTATGTTTCTTGATACATTTGTTTATATTTGTTTCCCTACATTTTACCCTTCTTCATGAAATGCTACGAATGACTGATTCGCTCTCTGTATGAGTGCAAATGAAGGCAAAAGAAAGAGAAAAAACCCTCACCTCTGCAAATTAGTCAAGGTGAGTCTCTTAAGAGTTTGAACTCTATATACACCATCTAGCTGCATCATTTCTTTTTCTAAGACAAATCATTCGGGCACTAGGAGGCCGCGACTTTACCATATATCTTTTTATTCTTCATGGCAACTCTATCTTTAAATTTTTGAGACAAAACCCCACATGGGCTTTAAACTATTGAGAAACATGAGGCCTTACTTTTTATAGGCCACAACTAGATCATTATTTCTGAGTGCTTAACTTCACATTTTGAGACAAAATTTTTAGCTTTGGTATCGTCGCTATGTATTTTCTTGATAGAATTATAATATGCAACTTGAAACTCATATTATATTCTTTTGGAGTTGAAGGAAAAAAATGATTATCATGTTCCTGATACGGATTCTTTAGTTATTATTGACTGCATCATGATCAAAAG
The DNA here is from genome assembly GCA_027924645.1 of Cunninghamia lanceolata. Taxonomy (NCBI): domain Eukaryota; kingdom Viridiplantae; phylum Streptophyta; class Pinopsida; order Cupressales; family Cupressaceae; genus Cunninghamia; species Cunninghamia lanceolata. The sequence continues at coordinate 2,406,633 of BSBN01001569.1, forward strand.
TATCAGATAAGAAGATACTATTCTAAATTTTGTTATTCCACTAGTTATTTTACTGTAGATACTCCTCTCATGTTATACAACGGCATATGCATTTTTAAAGATAAAACTCATATTATGTTTCTTTGCTATTTTTTTAAAACAATGTTTGAAGCCAAAATGAAGAAGTCAAAGATTCACTCTAGCTGTACCTTATCATACTGAAGACGACATTGCATGGGTACTTCTGTATGCAATAATGCCTCTCTTAGAATTTGTGGATTGTCGACATGGCATTGCTTACCTTTCATTTGTGATTATACCTGGTTCATAGTGATATGGTGATGCAGTCCTATGTCCCCCTGCAGTCATTTCTTGTTTTGATCTGAGTCTAATTAGCATTATATTGTTACTCTAAGTTGATGTCTTTACTTGGGCACTATAAAGTCTATAAAACTTTTACCCTTCTCATGGGTATCTAGTTTTGATGCTCTTCAGTTGAACTATTCATGTGTCACTTGAAAATCTAATCATATAGAAGGGAAAAAGTGATGATATGTGCCTTCTTTTTACACTTGATGTCCCTTCAGTTAATAATGGCATATATTTTGTTGTTCTGGTACTCATGTTCTACCCTCTCACATATTAGTCGTTGTCTCATAGGCTCAAACTCCCTGCTTCATTTCTGTATCTATAGTTTTGACTAAACTAAAAAGGTTTTGATGCTTGTGTAGAATGAAATGTATCCAAACCATGCACATTTTAGTGGGTTTGTTTTAATGATGCTGTGGCCTATTTTGACATTCTACATTGTTGAAGGATTTTACTTACTCTGTATCTAACTGTGTTTTGGCTTTATCTTCATGGAGATGATACTGTTGTATCTGATACATTTTTCATACTCTTGTTCCACCATTCTGATGGCTGTAACTCTTTTCATTCCACTACAGCATAGATGATTTTATACGTGTCATTCTCTAATTTAGCATGCATTATTCAGGCACTTGTAATGACATTTATCTAAGGCAAACATTTATGAGCCACTCCCTGTAGTTGTCTTCATGGAAGAATGTTGTGTGATTATCCAATTGCTCCACTGAAGAAGATTTGAATGGATATTGCCCCTTGATTCCTGCAACCTATGATGCTTTGGCTGGTCTATATTTTGCAATTGATCCTATCATGGTTGGAACATTACATGTTGTGAAATCAAGTTGAAACTTTACCACTTATGACTCGGTGCATGAATTAGTACACGAAATAATAAGGGCAGCTACAACTTCCTTTTTCCATGACAGTAGCTTGGACAGTGACCACTGATGCCTTGGCTGAAACTTATGATCCTTCAACTGCTTTGTATTTGTTTTGTTGATCCAAAATCTGATGCTATGTTTGAAGTATCTTGACTTATCTTTCTGGTGTTGTCTTTTTTTTAGCTGTTCTATGGCTTCTACTACCCCAAAACAATGACTTGAAAGCTTGCACATAACAATCTATCATATTGTGATAGTGGATACATGTAGCATTAAAATGATTTTAACAATACCTTTGCTTAGCTTGTTTGAAAGAATTCAATTCTCTTTTATGGCTTTCATTTCATCTCAGATGTAGTGAAGGTCATAGATGGGTATTAAAGCACCTAGCTGATGTACTTAGTTGATATAGTATTCCTTCATTCAATTACACTTAATTTGAGCACAATGAATGCTTCTTCTCTTTCATCGCTTCTTAAGAACTAGGGGTAGCATGCTAGGCTCAGCCCTTGTGGGAGCCCATTTTTCACCACATGTCTATCTTTATCAACTACATAATTTTACATGTTCCTACACATGAAACAAACAAGCTAGTTAAAACAATGAAGTTCCATGGTTGTCTCTTTCTTAGTTCCTCCTGCATGTGGATGATGTGCATTTGGTCAATACATTATAGGCAAAATGTTATGCTTCTTCTACTTCTTCTCATAACCAGAGCTCTAATGAGACTTTTCCATATTTTTTGCAGGCTTTGTCGAAGATCGGGAGTGGAGACAAGAGACAACTTCAAAGATTGAAGACCTTCAAGGCAATGATGGATATGACCTTCTCTCCCTGTCTTTAGATGGATAACATTTTCCTTATATTTGTATGTGTTCAGCTATTACCCATAGCTTGTGTGGGACATATGATTTGTCATTATTTCTTTCAATGAAATGTTTATCCTTTTATGTACTTCACTTATAAATGAATAATCATTGTAGTGATTGAAATACTTATCTCTCTGATGGATATCCTATAATGTAATGAATGAACCGAATCTTTCTTCTATTAAACAACTGAACTACAAACCTCATACATCCCTTGTACTATCACAACCAAACTCCTCATAGAATCAATACATGTAAAGGATTAAGCAAGGCAGAAATAAATTGAAACCTTTCACCTTAAAATGAACAATATACCAGCTTTGCCAATTTTTGAGCTGTGGTGAAAAAATGGTAACATTTCTGGTGACTTTTACTGCATGCTTGTCTGTTAAGCATCAGGATTAGTGGCCTTGAATATCTATTGGGAATTGATTCAAACTCTACTCTTCCTCAAACATAGAAAACACTTAAATTCATCTCTCCAACAGTTCAAATAGCAATAGAAAACTAAAAACAAACTCAACTGGAAGTAAACTAATAGGCCTTGATGGCCAAAACACTTATGCAAAAATACTTAGAGAAACAAAACTAACAGAAAAGAAATGTTCATGAAGCACTTATTGACTAAAAACACTAACCTAACCCTACTCTAACTAGCCAAAGTGACTGATCAAACAAACCCATTCACTAATTGGGTGAAATAACTACCCTTTCTCTACAACCGATCAAACTCCATAAACTTGTGAGTTGTCCAAAAGAGGTGGAATACAAACAAACAACCATCACAATGCTGCAACACCTTTGTGAGCAGAAACACGCAGTCACTTACCCACCTACCTAACTGATTACATAAGCCAATAGGCTATTTGAACTTAACTTTATACTCTCCTTGGTCTGAAATAGTATCACTAAGAAGTTGCTCTCTCTCATTGGCTGCCAACCTAGCTAGATATCTAATAGGGTACCCTCTCAAAGGCTTTGGATTGAAAACAACAGCATTATCTGGATCTTCCATGATAATTTTCCATATTGCTTCCTCCTCCTCAGTCAATGGATCATCCTCCTCAGTCAGGGTTGCTAATACCTTGTCGAAGGTATCAACTCTAAATAGGCTCTCAACCAGAGTTGGACCAGGTTCAAAATACACATTATTAACCAAGGAAGAACATTTAGAAATAGGAATTTCCTCTTCAATAAATGAAGGCAAGTGTTCGAATGATGACCTAACCTCTTTCAACATACCATCAAATAGCATAACATCAGTTTAAAGCTCCTTTGTGTCATGTTTATCCTCACTAGATTCTTTCCAAATCTGCACCTTGCCTAATTGATCCCCTGTATACCATTCATTGTCCTCATCATCAACTAGCTTGGACTTTTGATTGCTGCAAGAAATCAGTAGTGTGGTTATTTGTCTGCAAGCTGAATAGTTAGGATCCTGACAATCAAGTATGAAGCTTTCTTGAATAGGTAGACCATCTCTAGCTGGTTTACTTGCTTTCTTGTCAAGACAAACTATCTCAGTCTCATTTAGGTATGCCTCTTCATTACAATACGATAATACCTCATCTTCATAAGGAGTCTGATCTGATTCAACCTTGTGTTCAGCCTGGTAGTCAGGGTCTTCATGTGAAACAAGCATCCTAGATTCAGAAACCAAATTACTTGTTTGTTCTTCAAACTCTACTGAGGTCCCAATCTCATTATTGTCTTAATGAAACAACAACACATGACTTTCTGTAATTTCTCTTAGCTGTCCCAAATTAGCTGATGAGTGGGATTCTTGCATGTTGTCTTCATCATTATCAACATAATTAGGTAGTTGATTGAACAAGAAAACTGAATCATCTCCTTTCTCTGGTTTATTCTCCCTTTGAACCTGAGCAACATGTCTTTGTAATTGAAGACTTTTTCCATCAAATTTCTGCATCCTTATTTGATTCATCTTATAGAAAGCATTAGAAAAATTTTCAAATGATTTAAAATGCATAAGGTTTAGGACCACACTTGGATCAATCTCCTTCACACATTCAATATGCTCATAACAGCCGAGGCTGCAGAATAAACAGCAACAACTTCTTGTTCTCTATTTGATTTCTCAGCTACTGGCTTGGTATTCATGATTTCAATTGGTTTGCATTCTCGATATGGCTGATACTGAGGACTAATAGATCAGTCTTGAGTGTAGACAGGCTCCTGACCAAAGTTAGAACTTTTGAAACTCAGGATTTTGATCTCCTGATGTGTCTGTTTGTATTCAAAACCCATCTCTTGGCCTTGGGAATAATTCAAATCACAATGTTTAGTTCCTTGCCAATTCATAAAAACTACTTTAGGGTTATAATCTCTTCATGGGACCAGTGAATCAGTTTGTTTGGAAGGGAAGCCTGCTTGGCTGATCAGACTGATATTGGGCCTAGTATGGCTTATGTTCTAGACCAATTTGCCTTTCAAAATCTACAAACTCATTTACCATGCTCTTAATTTTGTCTTGAAGCTGTTGGAATTCTTGGGACTGAGCTAGAATAGCAATCTTTTGAGTAGTAGCTAGGTATTCTATGGTTGAAACAGTTGGGACAACAGCTTAAAGAGGAACTGTCACGGACTTAGGTGAATAAATTTACAAAAAAAAGGGTGAGGGGTGCCTTGGGGCTATTTTCCCTGCTAGAATAAGGTAGTTTTCTGCTCTAACAGCAATCTCAAAAGCATTGGGAAGGGTAGATCTACCCAGAGCTTGAATCATAATAGATATTTCTCTATCTAAAGCTCTAAGATAAAATAGGAAGGCATGCTGGTGTGCAGGCCTTACTGTTACAAGGATTCAATCGCAAGTTCTCTGAAAGTGTAGTTAAACTCTGACATATGTTCATGCGAATGCCTCTTGATGGTACTAAACTACTACAGCAGGGACAAAAGTTTAGATTTTTCTTCAAAATGTTTGCACAATCCATCTCCCAGATCATCCCATGATGTGATTGAATTTTCAGCAAGTCCTCTGAACCATTGTAATGCTTTCCCCCTCAGCGATGCAACCAAGAGTCTGATTGCAATGTTCTCTTGGGTGATATTATATACTGAACACATCATTTCCACAATCCTAAATGTGCTTAATAGCTATAGTGTGATCTTCTTAGATGAAATATGTTAGTCCTTTGAGGGCTGTAGCTGAAATGTCATCACGCTAGACCAGTTGTAATGGGCTACCCCCATTAAATACAACAAAAGGATATGGTCTGGCCATTTTAGAGTTGCCAGGATGTTGAAAATTTTTTTACCTCCAAAAGATGTTAATACTAAAGAAAACACCCAATCCTTCAGTATGTAATCTTCTTCATGTGTTGTTCACTAGATCTACATGCAAGCCAGATATTTGAGTCGCCAAGTATGCTACCTTTACCTCCGAAGGGCTAAAAACTTTGTTGTGCATACCAAACAGAAAAGAAAACAATGTGCTTTTATCCCATCCGTCGTGCCAAAAACTATTGTCAATCAGGATTGTGCCACTAGTTAAGTCAAGTTTGACTGTCTTGTTGAAACATGGAAACCCTCCTAGATGTGGGTGATCTATTTCGACAGGGAATCTCTAGAGTGAGCTGGTTCTCCTTATGATTTTCCTAATCTAATGACTTGTAGTGGAAAAAGGGATAGAAGGATATGCTAAAATAAAATCTTGACAAAAAGGTGATACACCGGACTTAAACTCCTAAGGATCTTACTCAGAAATAGTTTTCTAAATAGTAATTCTCACAATCACATCAATGACATACAATTCATCAGTGCTTTGAATTAAGGTTCGAACAAAACACAAACATGCAACCTGAACTATATGGCAATATGCATCATTCTTACAATTTTAAGACATAACAAGGACATGCAATCTGTCACAATACAACATCAAATTAAAATTGCAATCATGAGACAAATAAGGAAGGAAAACTCTGCTACTCTATATAACTAAAAGGAGTAATGAATACATAGACTAAATACAACACTCTCAGTGTGAGAGGAAAACTCTGGTATCTCTGCACTCTAATATCTAAAACTCTAACTAAATTTTTTTTACCCAAAAGAAAATGAATCTCTGTCATATATGTTGTAGAGTGATCTCCCCCTGAAAGCTAGAAAAAAGCTCCTAAAAATAGGTCTCCATGTCCATTTTTTAGCTCCTCAAAAAAGGACAAATAAAAGCATTCAAAATCAATCCAAGTTGTGAAAACAAGATGCCAAAAGGTTCGCTGATGTGGTCCCACCAAAAATCTGCTTCCTCTTGCCCATGAAATCTCAATTTTTTGTCCTTATCTGCCTCCAAATAAAACAAATCAAGAAGTGATATTGTGATTTGTCTTATTAGCTCTAACTGCCTAAAGTAGTTTAAGTTTTAAAGCAATTTATAAATGATTGCTTTAAAACTAAACTTTACAATACTTGGCAGTTTTATTCTATCTCCTATTCGATTTGAAAGTAAAGATACAAGGCTTTACATTTTGATTACTTTGCCAAGTACATTACAATTTCAATATTTGATTTTTTTCAATAAAAATCATAAAAATAATAAGGGTATTACAATATGTGAGTTTTTGCAAAAAATAAAAAGGCCTTAGTGATCTGCCTTAGATTTGTTCCCATAAAAATCCTTAAGGCTCTATGAGGTTTCAAAGGACCCTTAAGGAATGTCTTTCCATGTGGTGTTTGTAAATAAAGCAAAGGCATGTGGTGGTTCTAAAAAAACCAATAGCCCCTAGGGCTTGACCTCTACATAGATTGCAAACTAAAGGCATCATGAATAACATGTTTGAACTTTATCTTCAGAGGTAACAAGGGACTATAAGGGTTAGAGGCATTAAAACATTTGGTAAGACCCCTAATGCATTAGAATTGGCAAATAAAAGTTTTCAAATGTGATCAAAATATCATCTTCGAATTAGGGTAAAACCCTAACACAAAACATGTTGAAACCTTAAATTCTTGGGACATTCTTGTTTTTGAAGTTTTGAAGGCAATGCTCTATTTCAATGCAACCATAAGGAACCCTAGGGTTTGAAGAAGGAATCCCTCCATTTCACTGCAAATTTTTTATCCTCTGAGGCCATTTCAATAGCTAGATGCAAGGTAATCTTTGTACATAGTTTGATCCATTTTTGCCATTCCTTGATGGATTTCTGCTCTCAGCTGTGGCTGGAAGTGTCATCTCTAATACATCATTTGATCTTTTTTTCATCTTTTATTATGGCACTTGTGTTGAGGCCACCACAACTAATCAATCTAGCTCGCGCTCCCTTGAAGATATCAAAGTTAAATGCAAGGTTTGTGAGGTAAAATGTTTATCTGTCACCACCTTGTATCTATTTCCTATTTTATCTGGTACAAATTTTAGTCTTAAAGCCATGGGCAAGCTATGTTTCCTAATACATTTGTTCATATTTGTTTCCTTACATTTTACCCTTCTTCATGAAATGCTACGAATGATTGAGTTGAGCTCTGTCTGAGAGCAAATGAAGGCAAAAGAAAGAGAAAAAACCGCCGCCTTTGCAAATTAGTCAAGGTGAGTCTTTTAAGAGTTTGAACTCTATATACACCATCTGGCTGCATCATTTCTTTTTCTGAGACAAATCATTCAGTCGCTAGGAGGCCCCAACTTTACCATATATCTTGTTATTCTCCATGGCAACTCTGTCTTTGAATTTTTGAGAGAAAACCCCACATGGGCTTTAAACTATTAAGAAACATGAGGCCTTCCTTTGTATAGGCCATGACTGGATCACTATTTCTGAGTGCTTAACTTTAGATTTTGAGACAAAATTTTTAGCTTTTGTATCCCTGCTATGTATTTTCCTGATAGACTTATACTATGCAACTTGAAACTCACATTATCTTCTTCTATAGTTGAAGGCAAATAATGATCGTCATGTTCCTAATGTGGACTCTTTAGTTATTATGACTACATCATGATCAAAAGTATCAGATAAGAACATACTGTTCTACATTTTGTTGTTCCATTGGTTATTTTCTTGTAGATACTCCTCTCATGCTATACAATAGCATATGCATTTGTAAAGATAAAACTCATATTATGTTTCTTTGCTATTTTTTCAAAACATTGTCTGAAGCCAAAATGAAGAAGTCAAAGATTCACTCCAGCTGTACCTTATCATACAGAAGGCAACATTGCATGGGTACTTATGTATGCAATAATGCCTCTCTTAGCATTTGTTGATTGTCTCTGGCTACCAGAAGGTTGGAATGGCATTGCTTACCTTTCATTTGTGATTATACCTAGTTCATAGTGATATTGTGATGTAGTCCTATGTCCCCCTGCAGTCATTTCTTGTTTTGATATGAGTCTAATTAGCATTATATTGTTACTCCAAGTTGATGTCTTTACTTGGGCACTATAAACTCTCTAACACTTTTACCCTTCTCATGGATATCTAGTTTTGATGCTTTTCAGTTGCACTATGCATGTGTCACCTGACAATCTAATCATATACAAGAGAAAAAGTGATGATTTGTGCCTTCTTTTTACACTTGATGTCCCTTCAATTATAAATAGCATATGTTTTGCTATTCTGGTACTCATGTTCTACCCTCTAGCATATTAGTTGTCTCAAAGGCTAAAACCCCCTACTTCATTTCTATATCTACAATTTTTTATTAAACTAAAAAGGTTTTGAAGCTTGTGTAGAATGAAATGTATCCAAATCATGCACATTTCAGTGGGTCTATTTTAATGATGTTGTGACCTATTTTGACATTCTACATTGTTGAAGGCTTTTACTTTCTCCATATCTAAATGTGTTTTGGCTTTATCTTCATGGGGATGATATTGTTGTATCTGATACATTTGTCATACTCTTGTTCCACCATTCTGATGGCTATAACTCTTTCCATTCCACTACAGCATAGATGATTTTATATGTGCCATTCCCTAATTCAGTATGCATTATTCAGACACTTGTAATGACATGTATCTAAGGAAAACATTTATGAGCCACTCCCTATAGTTGTGTTCATGGAAGAATGTTGTATGATTATTCAATTGCTCCTTTGAAGAAGATTTGAATGGATATTGCCTCTTGATTCTTGCAACCTATGATGCTTTGGTTGCTCTGTATTTTGTAGTTGATCCTATCATGGTTGGAACATTACATGTTGTGAAATCAAGTTGAAACTTTACCACTTGTGACTTGGCACATGAATTGGCACATGAAATAATAAGGGCAGCTACAGCTTCCTTTTTTCATGACAGTAGCTTGGATAGTAACCACTGATGCCTTGGTTGAAACTTATGATCCTTCAGCTGCTCTGTATGTGTTTTGTTGATGCAGGAGCATCCAGTGGTATAAGGGCAATCTTGCATCACCCAAAAAGAAGTTAATTCAAAATCATTGTAGTTATTTTCATTTCTTTCCATAATTAGTTTTTCTGGTTCCATAATATCCACAATAATGATGTAGGACTTTCAGTTTTTCCAAAATTGCTAAAAATAGCAACCTATCTGGTTTGGAAAGTGTACTTGCTATTTTAGGAAAGTTTTCATTTGGGCATGGATTGAAGCAAAAACTTACAAAATGTTACATAACTAAAATATAAAACCTCTGGCAATGGAATCAGGCAAAGATCATTTGTGAACTAAAACATATTAAAGTTTTTGTTTTTTGAAAAGCCCCTGAAAATTTCTAAAATGAGATATGAGGCACTAAAATATCCCATAACATCTTGAAAAGTTGATGGAAATCTGTTAATGAATTTCTCGCATGATAATTCACATCATGAGCTTTTCGGCACTTAAAACGGTTCATCAATCAGACACCCATATCAAAAGTTATGCTTCTTGGAAGTTGACCTACTTTTGGAGGGAGTTACAAAATTTGAAATTTAGCTGGAGGCCACCAAAAAGTGCTATTTATGACTATTTTGGGAACCGTGAGTGTTAGTAGAGTTAAGGGGGGAGGCGTAGAGTCAAGAATAGGTGGGAAAATAGAAACCCTGGCTAATTTGGGGTTACAGAAGACCAATAATTCCAGAGTCTTGTGAGGTGTAGCTGTAGGGTGTTGTAGCCTATGGAGGATCATTGATTCCTCAGATTATAATTGAGCTTTTGTAATGTAATGAGTTTCCTAGATCAATAAAGAAATATTCTATTTTCTGTGTTCTATTTCTGTTGTTGTGTGTTTTATGATTTACCCCCTTCATCATTTGTTGATCCAAAATCTGATGCTATCTCTAAAGTATCTTGACTTACCCTTCTAGTGTTTTGTCTCTTTTTTAGTTGTTCTATGGATTTTATTGCTCTGAAACAATGACTTGAAAGAATGTACATAATAATCTATCATATTGTGACAATGGATACATGTAAAATTTAAATGATTTTAACAATACCTTTCCTTAGCTTGTTTGAAAGAATTCAATGGTCTTTTATGGTTTTCATTTCATCTCAGATGCAGTGAAGGTCATAGATGGGTATTAAAGCTCCTAGATGATGCACTTAGTTGATATTACATTCCTTCATTTGATTACACTTAATTTGAGCATAATGAATGCTTCTTCTACTTCATCCCTTCTTAAGAACTAGGGTTAGTATGTCGAGCTCAACCCTTGTGGGAGCCCATTTTTCACCACATGCCTGTCTTTATTAGCTACATAATTTTACCTGTTCCTGCACATGAAACAAACAAGTTAGTTAAAACAATGAAGTTCCATGGTTGTTTCTTTCTTAGTTCCTCCTGTATGTGGATGATGTGCATTTGATAAATGCACTATACGCAAAATGTTATGCTTCTTCTGATAGGACATAGAGATCTCATAACCAGAGCTCTAATGGGACTTTTCCACATTTTTTGTAGGCTTTATCGAAGATTGGGAGCAAAGATAGGAGACAACTTCGAAGATTTAAGACCTTCAAGGCAATGATGGATATGACCTTCTCTCCCTATCTTTAGATGGATAGCATTTTCCTTATATTTGCATGTGTTCAACTATTACCCACGGCTTGTGTGGGACATCTGATTTGTCATTATTTATTTCAATATAATGTTTATCCTTTTATGTACTTCACTTATAAATGAATAATCATTGTAGTGATTGAAATACTTATCTCTCAGATGGATATCTTGTAATGCAATGAATGAACCAAATCTTTCTTCTATTAAACAACTAAACTGCAAACCTCATGCATCCGTTGTACTATCACAACCAAACTCCTCATAAAATCAATACATGTAAAGGCTTAAGCAAGGAAGAAATAAATTGAAACCTTTCACCTTAAAATGAAAAATATACCAGCTCTACCAATTTTTGAGTTGTAGTGAAAAAATGGTAACAACAAGAAAGTAATGAATTCAAACCTTTGCTCGGAACAAACAAGCCATTTATACCCTAGAAATAAAATGTCTATGCATTGCCGCTTCTTTTACTACTACACCATCATCAATGTCTCTATTGCATGTTTGTAAGATGTGGAACCATAGACAAGCCACCTTGAACTGTAGACAAGGCGCCTGTAGTATCTTGCAGAATGCCACATCACACATATTTTGCCCTATTTTATGCACCAAGTTTATGAAACACATTCATTAAGACTATAGTCATAATACTATTTTAGAAGAACTAATGCAATGGCATTAATAAAAGTAACATCAATCTATTTAAAAATAAAGATAGGTAGTGTAATGTGATATCAAAGTTAATGCATGTCTATTGAAAAACAAAGTGAAAAAACATTCTCTATTTCAACTATAAGTAAATATTTGCCAATTGGAAAAAAATGAACGGGCCAATCGGAAAAAAACTAAACATTGATTATTGCCATTGCACAGATTTCAACGAGAAAATAATATCATGGATGGACTAAAAAACTTAGGCTCAATTTGATTATTGCCATTGCACAAATTTCAATGGCAAAAGAATGCTTAGGCAACAAAAACAATAGTTACCCTGCCACAGGTAGGGACTAATAAGATTATGAAGTTTAGATTGCGTTAATACTTCTTTCTATTTTTATTTCATGTGTTATTCCTCATATGGTCTCATTGTTCTACCTACTTAAGCGATGATGATAGTTGAGTCCTTATCCCTTAATGATTATGACTCCTAATATATTTATACTGAACTTGAGCATGTAGATCCCTCAATTTTTCTTCACATGTTTTTTCTTGTTTTTATGAAATCTCTTATATCCTTTAGGGACACCCCTATTACACTTTAAAATATTGATCACATTGATAAATCTACTCCATGCAAGACTATACCACTCCTTGAAGCATTTTATCACTACTCCCTATAACACACTTTACAACTCCATGAACTATTTTATCCCTGATCCTTGTAGCACCCTTTACCACCTCTAGAAGAATTTTATCACTACTCCCTATAGCACTTTACCACTCTTTGAAGCAATTTTTTACCTTTTTCATCCACTGATGAATTTTAATCTTTTATTTTTCTTATATGTGTGTGTTTTTTAATTTTGTGTGTACTATATGTTTATGTTTTCCCTCTTCCATGTATTAGATCATATGATTCACTAACACACTTTCTTTACAAATTATATTGAATATAATCCTTTCCTTTCCTACCTTGTAGGATTACATGTTATTATGGTTTTGTAGAGCTTGTGATTCTAATACTATGGCTTTGCAATTTCTAAATTGGGGGCATTTTACTTTCCATATAAAGAATCTCTATAGAACTACAATATCCTTTTAATAAATTTCATTTCAAATATTTTATTTGTATACTTTAGCATGCTTAGTACTCAACATCTTAAGCATGCTAAAGTCGGGGCAACATGTAATGTCATAAATTGATGCATAACCTAATTTTTTTTTAATGTCTTACACCTGCCTTAATGACCCCCCTCATGTAATTCAACTTAAGTTATCTTCCTTGAATCAAAATATTTCCAAATCAATATTGGAAGGTCATTCTTACACCCTTTTTGCACCCTCATGTCAAATCAAGGTTCAATATACTAGGATGAAAGTGCAACATGCAAACATTTGTGACATAGTAGCATCTCATACTATACAATACCAGAAAGTGTAAATTTAATTTTCATGCACCACTTGATGATGATCACTAGTAGTCTTAACACCCACATGGATATGCTTAGCTATTCTTGGCATGATTCCTTTAACCAAATCTAGTGGAATCTAGAAAATTAGCAAGTGCCATTATTTATTGAGACAAATAGAAAAAGGAGACTTTTCTCATTAAATGGAGATTATAGAAATAGAGATAGATAAGAAAGAATACAAGAAGAATTTTCTAGACATTCTTCATAATTACAATCACCTTTGAGGTTTGCATTTTGCTAGTGTAGCTTTGATGTAGTCTAGGCATAAAATCATTATTATAGGCTCCTATCTTTGCATCCCATTTTATTGGTTTGAACTTGAGTAGAGAATATATCTTAGGAAAGCCTTAAGCAATGGAGCTTCTCCCAAGGATTTCTCTATGCTACTTGTATTCATTTTTCAAAAATCCCATCTCTATTAAGCATTTCAGTAAGTAGCATATTCATTTGCTCTCTAAAATTTCTTTGCAAACTTCATAGGATTTGAGGTCTCTAAGAGTCCTACATTCTCTAACTAAATTCCCAAAAGATTACTAGAAGAAAATTTGTGGTGAAGCTTTTCCTCTCCATTAAGAATTCCCTTGAATTTGTTACTACATCAAACCACATCATTCACCTAACCTGGCTAGCTTTTACCATTTTTTCACCTTTGTTATTTGCACACTTGGCCTAGTGTCCTCCTTGTAGACCAAGGAGGTGCTCATAACACCTTTTTTCACTACATCTCCATTTCTAGAAACACTTAGGATAGGTGCACACACTTTTACCATTATCTTTGTCATTTGACTGGTGATGGAAGTTGAAAGACCAAAGTAGGGGTTTGACCATTCCTAGCAAGTTCCCTAACAATACCAACATTCTTCTCTCTTAGAAGTAGGTTATTTGAAGGAGATAAAGTGCATAGAGGTTTGGTTGAATTTTATTTCTTACTATTTCTATAGATTAATCATTTTATTTTGGTTTTCCTTTTCTATGTAGATATCACGTTTTCCTATTCTTCTATCTTTGGCTATGCAGAAATATCAGAAAAACCTATAGGTTGAATCTAGAATCTTTTTGAAAGACAAAAGTTGCAATAGACCATAGTCACTAACCATAATGTACCATATAGATTATAGCATAGGGCATAGACATCCATGTATGCATTGGTATCCTTGGCTGAGATGCGCTCCCTTTAATAGTTGGTTTTCTTTCATTCATATTTAGTTCTTAGGTATCTTTTCTATGAATTAAAACTATTGTGTTTTACAAAAATTGTAAAAACTATTTTGTTTTACAAAAATTGTAAAAACCATTTGATTTGTAGATTTAGATTAATTTTGGGAATTCTTAAACTAGTCTACAAATTATCTCTCTAGTTGTGGGAAAGGAATTTAGTTACAGATCTTTTTATTCGTCCTATAGCTTCAAGGTATTCCTCTTTTGAAATTTAGGTGGAAACTCTACTATCAAAAAGGAAGTTTGTTGCTACTAAAATTTATTTTCTATTGGTATTTCAATAACACATATCAATCTTGTAGAAATTGTTAAAAAAGGTAAACATATTTTTTTGTCATCCTCTTTTGAGACATAGTTTCTTTCTGATGCAAGAGCATCTAGTGGTGTAAGGGCAATCTTGCATCACCCAAAAAAAAAAGTTAATTCAAAATCATTGCAAATATTTTCATTTATTTCCATAATTAGTGTTTTTGGTTCCATAATCTCTTGAATAATGATGTAGGACTTTCAGTTTTTTCCAAACTGTTAAAAATAGCAAACTGCTAGTTTTAGAAAGGTTACCTACCATTTTAGGAAAGTTTGCATTTGGGCAAGGATTGAAGCAAAAATTTACAGAAAGATACATAACAAAAATATAAGACCTTTGGCGAAGGAATTAGGCAAAGATCATTTGTGAGCTAAAAGATATTAAAGTTTTTATTTTTTGGGAAGCCCTTGAAAATTTCTGAAACAAGATATGAGGCACTAAAACATCCCATAATGTCCCAAAAAGTTGACAGAAATCTATTTACGAACTTCTGGCATGATAGTTCACATAGTGAGATTTTCAGCACTTAAAATACTTCGTCAATCAGACACCCGGATCAAAAGTTATTCTTCCTGGAAGTTGACCTACTTTTGGAGGGAGTTGCAAATTTCAAAATTTAGCTGGAGGCCACCAAAAAGTGTTATTTATGACTATTTTGGGAACCCTGGGTGGTAGTAGAGTTAAGGGGGAAAG
The DNA here is from genome assembly GCA_027924645.1 of Cunninghamia lanceolata. NCBI lineage: Eukaryota > Viridiplantae > Streptophyta > Pinopsida > Cupressales > Cupressaceae > Cunninghamia > Cunninghamia lanceolata. The sequence goes on from BSBN01001569.1 coordinate 2,422,023, forward strand.
TGTAGAGTCAAGAATAGGTGGAAAAATAGTAACCCTAGCTGATTTGGGGTTACAGAAGGTAGATGATTCCAGAATCTTGTGAGAGGAAGCTATAATGTGTTAGAGCATGTGGAGGGTTAATTCCTCTTATTGTAATTGAGCTTCTATAATTTAATGAGTTGCCATGATCAATAAAGAAATATTATATTTTTCTGTGTTCCATTTCTATTGTTGTGTGTTTTATGATTTAACCCCTTCATTAAGTGGTATCAGAGAAAGGGTTTCTTGAGTGTGTAGATAGATCACCGACCGTGAGGTAGTTTGCACCAGGACCTGAGGTTGTGGGCTTGTTGTGGAGATCAAGATGCCTCCACAAAGAAATCATATTGGGAGGAATACTTTGATAGAAGAGGGTTTTATAGCCCTGCAAAGGTAAATCGATGCATTGCAAGAGGAGCTGTGAAGAGGGTTTGATCTGAGAATAGGAGAAGAAATTGAGGATAAAGCTGAAGAAGAGCTATCTAAGGATGAACAAGAAGTTGCAAGAGATTCTGTAGAAATTAGGTTGTTGAGGGCCATTTCTAAGATTGGAAAGAGGCCTAGAATCAAAGTTTCTACATATTCTGGATATTTGAATCTAGAATAGCTTATTGATTGGATCAATGACATGGAGGAGTATTTCGAGTATGAAGATGTGGAAGACCTAGATTGGGTCAAGTTTGTAAAAACAAAGTTGAAGGGCTATGCTAGTATTTGGTGGAAGGAGGTCCAATTAGAGAGGAATAAAAGAGGAAAAGGAAAGATCACCGAAATGGATCGGATGGTGGAGAAACTGAAGAAGCAGTTCATTCCTATGGACTATGAGATGGAGTTGCTGAAAAAGTTTCAAGGACTAAAGCAAGGTAACAAGTTTGTTAAGGAGTATATAGAAGAGTTTTATATCAGGACAGGTCATGCAGAGCCCAACAAGGAGAAGGTAGCCCGTTACATTAATGGGTTGAGGCCAAGTATTCAAGAGGAGTTGAGCCTGGTTAGAATGACCACCATAGAAGATGCGTACCAGTTTTCCTTGAAGGTGGAAGAGAAGATGAATAAAAGATTCAATAGAAAGCAAAGGGGAAGAGGTCACGGTGGAAGGACTGGTGGAAGACCCTATGGAGGCTATAATGAAGATCAAAAGAAAAGTGAAGAAGCTGGCACTAGTCAAAATCAGAGAGGGGATAATGCCTACCGCCCTCATAACCAGAATTGTGGTGAGCAAAGAGGAAGATGAAGAGGCTGACCTGGGCAAGGACCTGGAAGAGGAGGTTTCAGAGGAACATGTTTCCAATGTGGAGAAGAAGGGCATCAAACATACGAGTGTCCATAACATCAAGGAAGGACAAATAGAAGACTTGAAAGTAATGCATGAGTTGCACATGTAGTTGAAGATGCACAATCTGAGCATTCTAAAGATGCTAAAAGGGGATAAACCCTAGTTGTTAGAAGAACTTTGTTGAATGAGGAGAAAGAACCCAATCAAAGGAAGAGTTTATTCCACACAAGGTGCAAATGTGAAGGTAAGTGTTGTGATATTATTATTGACAATGGAAGTACTGACAATCTTGTTTCAAAGGAGATTGTTGACAAGTTGAAGTTGACAAGAAGAAAGCATCCACATCCATATCAGATTGCATGGTTGTAGAAGGACCACAGAGCTTTGGTCAATGAGTAGTATTTAGTGAAGTTCAAGATTGGGGACTACCATGATGAGGTGTTGTGTGATATCATACTATTAGATGCATGTCATATGCTATTGGGGAGGTCGTGGCAGTATGATATGAGTGCTATCCATGATGGTCGTGCAAACACATATTGATGAAGGGGGTAAATCACAAAACACATAGTAACAAATATTAAACACAGCAAATAGAACTTTCTTTTATTGAACTGGGCAACTCATTACATTACAGAAGCTCAATTACAATCAAAGGATGAATCCTCTACTGGTTGCAACACATTACAGCTTTCCCAACCTCAAGACTCTAGAATCTTCAGCCTTCAGTAACCCCAAATTAGCTAGGGTTTCTATTTTCCCCCCTATTCTGGACTCTACACTAGCCCCCCTTAACTCTACCCTACCCAAGGTTCCCAAAATAGTCATAAATAGCACTTTTTGGCGGCCTCCAGCTAAATTTTGAAATTTGCAACTCCCTCCAAAAGTAGGTCAACTTCCGGGAAGCATAACTTTTGATCCGGGTGTCTGATTGACGAACCGTTTTAAGCACCAGAAAGCTTACGATGTGAACTATCACGCTGGAAATTTGTAAATGGATTTCTGTCAACTTTTTGAGATGTTATGAGAAGTTTTAGTGCCTCATATCTCGTTCCATAAATTTTTAGGGGCTTTTTAGAAAAACAAAAACTTTAATATCTTTCAGCTCACAAATGATCTTTGCCTGATTCCTTCGCCAAAGGTCTTATATTTCCGTTATGTAACTTTCTAGAAGTTTTTGCTTCATTATGTGCCCAAATGCAAAACTTTCTTAAATAGGCAGGTACACTTTCCTAAATAGGCAAGTCGCTATTTTTAGCAGTTTTGGAAAAACTGAAAGTCCTACATTATTATTCTGGATATTATGGAACCAAAAACACTAATTATGGGAAGAAATGAGAACAACTACAATGGTTTTGAATTAACTTCTTTTTGGGTGATGCAAGATTGCCCTTACACCTCTGGATGCTCCTACATTAGACACCCAGGGTAATTTGAGAAGTGACCATGTCACGTCTCATGTGTTTGTGTGAGGAAAACCCAAACAGTCAACCTCTGCTTTAGACAACCAAGAAGAATCTTCAACAGGCCTTCCTTTCCATTTCACTAGATATTCTTCATATTGCCTGTTTCGAGTGCTCCTTCAGACATGGCTATCCAAGATCTCTTCTATCTCCTCTATTGAAGTAGATGCCGGAATACTCCACTACACTTCTATTGGTCCATCCTTTGTTCCACCTTCATGATATTCTAATAAATCAGCAATGTTGAAAACAGGGGAAATATTGATCCCACGCAACAGCTCTACCTCATATGCATTTCCTGAATCATGCTTCTTCATGATTCTGCATGGTCCAAATTTCTTCATTTTCAACTTGTTATATGTTCTAATTGGGAACCTTTCTTTTCTTAGGTGAACCATGACTTCATCTCCTACCTGGAATTCCTTATACCTCCTCTTCTGATCTTCCTTAGCCTTGTACTGAATATTCATTTTATTAATGTGCTTTCTCACCTCTTCATGCAAATTCTTCAGATGTTCTGCAAAGTCTTTAGATTCGACACTTGTCTTTTCTCTGTTGTCCAGCTTCCTTAACTTAGAAGCATTTCTTGGGCTATTGCCATATACAATCTAGAATGGTGATTTACCAGTGCTCCTATTGACAGAATTGTTGTAAGTAAATTCTGCCTATGGTAAAATCAAATCTCATCCCTTGGGCTTATCTCCTACCAAGCATCGTAGTGGGTTACCCAAACTCCTATTCACCACTTCAGTTTGTCCATCAGTCTGTGGATGGTGTGCAGAACTAAACTTCAAGTCTGTCTTCAACTTCTTCCACAATGTCCTCTAGAAATAACCAACAAACATGGTATCTCGGTCTGAAACTATGCTTGTTGGTAGACCATGTAGTCTCACCACTTCCCTGAAAAATAACTCTGCAATATGAACAGCATCATTAGTCTTTTTACAAAGAACAAAATGTGCCATTTTTGAGAATCTGTCCACCACCACAAAAATAGAATCATGTCCTCTCTATGTCCGTGGTAAACCAAGAACAAATCCATGCTAATATCATCCCATGGCTTCTCTGGTATAGGTAATGGTTGATACAACCCTATATTCTGACTTGTTCCTTTTGCCATCTGACACACTCTGCAACTCTGCACAAGTTTCCTCACATCCTGTTGCAACTGTGGCCAATAATAATTTTCACCAATAATTGCAATGGTCTTATCTCAACCAAAGTGTCCAGCCAATCCCCCACTATGCTTCTCCTTAATCAGGTTCTCTCTCATGGAACTCCTTGGAATGCACAACTGGCTTCCTCTAAACAACATGCCATCTTGGATAATAAAATCCAACCATTTTGTCCTGTCTAAAGTAACAGGTTCCAAACAAGCTTTCCAGGCCTCTACAAAATCTGGATCTTCAGGATACAAACTTTTGAGCTCATCAAACCCAACAACCTCTATCTTCATTTCTGTCAACAAATTTTGCCTTCTGCTCAAGGCATCTGCAACTCTGTTGGACTTCCCACTCCTGTGCTTCAAAACAAAAGTATAGCTCTGCAAAAACTCAACCCATTTTAAGTGCCTTTGATTTAACTTTCCTTGACTATTAAGATACTGCAAAGCCTGATGATCAGTATATAAAACAAACTCCTTTGGAAACAAATAATGTCTCCATTTCTTCAAAGCCTGAACTATTACATAAAACTCCTGATCATAAACAGAATACTTTTTCTTGGCATCATTAAGCTTCTCACTAAAATAGGCAATGGGCTTACCTTCTTGGCTTAAAACAGCTCCTATACCACTACCACTAGCATCATAATCTACCTAAAATACTTTATTAAAATCTGGAAGTGCCAAAACAGGTTGTTCTACCACTTTCTGTTTCAATGTATCAAAGCTCTTGTATGCTCCTTTAGTCCATCTAAACTCTTTTCTATCCCATCTCATTGTCTCAGTTAGGGGTGCACAAATGCTACTGAAACTCCTGATAAACTATAAAAACTTGCCAAACCATGAAAAGATCTTACCTCTGTGACACTCCTTGGCATAGGCCATTCAATGATAGCCCTTACTTTTTCTGGGTCCATCTTAAGACCTTCTTCTGAGACAACAAATCCTAGGTACACCAACTCCTTCTTTGCAAAACTACATTTCTTCAGATTAATCAACAACTTCTCCTCCCTCAGCTTCTCTAGAACTCTTCTGATATGCATTAGATGCTCATCCCAAGTCTTACTGAAAATTAAAATATCATCCAAATAAACAATAACAAAACTTCCCAAAAATTCCTTCAGTACCTCGTTCATGAGCCGCATGAATGTGCTCGGTACATTGGTTAGCCCAAATGGCATGACTAATCACTCATACAAACCTTCCTTTGTCTTGACGGCTATCTTCCATTCATCTCCTTCTTTGATATGGATCTGGTGATATCCACTCTTTAGGTCAATTTTCGTGAAGTACTTGACTCCACTCAAACAATCCATGATGTCATCCATTTTTGGTAATGCGAATCTATACTTGATCGTTATCTTATTGATGGCTCGAGAGTCTGTACACATCCTCCATTCTCCATCCTTCTTTGGTGCTAGTACTGTAGGTACCACACATGGGCTTAGGCTCTCCCTTATCAGTCCCTTCCTCAATAACTCCTGAACTTGTCTATTCAGCTCTTCATTCTCTATAGGGGTCATTCTATGCGCTGCCTTGTTTGGCAAACTGGCTCCTGGTATCAAATCCATTTGATGACTTATCTTCCTTACTGGTGGTAAACCTTCTGGTACATTATCAGAGATAATGTCTTGGAACTCTTCCAACATATCTGAAACTTCTGCTGGTACCTCTTCACAGTTCTCTTGACTAATCTTAGGAATCAATGCAAAGCAATGATGCTCATGCTTCATACCCTCCAAAAATTTCCTACCATCTACCAAGCAAATTCTAGCAATACTACATACCTTTTCTTCCACCTCCTTCAAGGGCTTCAATTTATGACGAACTCCATCTTTTGTTAGGGAATATGTGTTTGCACAACCATCATGGACAACACTCCTATCATACTGCGACGGCCTTCCCAACAGCATATGACATGCATCCATCAGTATGATATCACACAGTACCTCATCATGGTAGTCCCCAATCTTGAACTTCACTAAACACTATTCATTGACCAAAGCTCTATGGTCTTTCTGCAACCATGCAATCTGATATGGATGTGGATGCTTTCTTCTTGTCAACTTCAACTTGTCAACCATCTCTTCTGAAACTAGATTATCAGTGCTTCCACTATCAATAATAATATCACAACACTTACCTTCACATTTGCACCTTGTGTGGAATAAACTCTTGCTCTGATTTGGTTCTTTCTCCTCATTCAACAAGGTTCTTCTGACAACTAGGGTTTCTCCCCTTTCAGCATCTTCAGAATGCTCAGACTGTGCATCTTCATCTACATGTACAACTCATGCATTACCTTTAGGTCTCCTATTCATCCTTCCTTGATGTTGTAGACACTCATATGCTCGATGCCCTTCTTCTCCACATTGGAAACAGGTTCCTCTGAAACCTCCTCTTCCAGGTCCTTGCCTAGGTCTACCTCTTCCTCTTCCTCTTTGCTCACCATTGTTTTGGTCACGAGGATGGTAGGTGTTATCTCCTCTCTGATTTCGACTAGTGCTAGCTTCTTCACTTTTCTTTGCATCTTTATTTCGGCCCCCATAGGGTCTTCCACCAGTCCTTCTGCCTTGACCTCTTCCCCTTTGCTTGCTGTCAAATCTTTTATTCAGCTTCTCTTCCACCTTCAAGGAAAATTGGTATGCATCTTCTATGGTGGTCATTTTGACCAGGCTCAGCTCCTCTTGAATACTCGGCCTCAACCCATTAATGTAACAGGCTACCTTTTCCTTGTTAGGCTCTGCATGGCCTGTCCTGATAGTAATCTTATAAAACTCTTCTATATACTCCTTAACAGACTTGTTACCTTGCTTTAGTCCTTGTAGCTTCTTCAACAACTCCATCTCATAGTCCACAGGAATGAACTGCTTCCTCAATTTCTCCACCATCCAATCCCATCTGGTGATCTTTCCTTTTCCTCTTTTGTTCCTCTCTAATTGGACCTCCTTCCACCAAATACTGGCATGGCCCTTCAACTTTGTTTTTGTAAACTTGACCCGATCTAGGTCCTCCACATCTTCATACTCAAAATACTCCTCCATGTCATTGATCCAATTAATGAGCTGTTCCGGATTCAAATCTCCAGAATATGTAGAAACTTTGATTCTGGGCCTCTTTCCAATCTTTGAAATGGCCCTCAACAACCTAACCTCTGTAGGATCTCCTGCAGCATCTTGTTCTTCCTCAGATAGCTCCTCTTTGGCTTCATCTTCGCTTTCTTCTCTTGTTCTCAGATCAAACCCTCTTCGCAGCTCCTCTTGTAATGCATTGATTTGCCTTTGTGGGGCTCTAAAACCCTCTTCCGTCAAAGCATTCCTCCCAACACGATTTTTTTGTGGAGGCATCTTGGTCTCTACAGCAAATCCACAACCTTAGGTCCTGGTGCAAACTGCCTCACGGTCAGCGATCTGTCTACACACTCAGGAACCCTGGCTCTGATACCACTTGATGAAGGGGTAAATCATAAAACACACAGTAACAAATATTAAACATAGCAAATAGAACTTTCTTTTATTGAACTGGACAACTCATTACATTACAGAAGCTCAATTACAATCAGAGGATGAATCATCTACCGGCTGCAACACATTACAGCTTTCCCAACCTCTAGACTCTAGAATCTTCAGCCTTCAGTAACCCCAAATTAGCTAGGGTTTCTATTTCCCCCTATTCTAAACTCTACACTGGCCCCCCTTAACTCTAACCTGCCCAGGGTTCCCAAAATAGTCATAAATAGCACTTTTTGGTGGCCTCTAGCTAAATTTCAAAATTTGCAACTCCCTCCAAAAGTAGGTCAACTTTCGGGAAGCATAACTTTTGATCCGGGTGTCCGATTGACAAACCATTTTAAGCGTCGGCAAGCTCGCGATGTGAACTATCATGCTAAAAATTTGTAAATGGATTTCCATCAACTTTTTAAGACATTAAGAGAAGTTTTAGTGCCTCATATCTCGTTCCATAAATTTTCAGGGGCTTTTCAGAAAAACAAAATTTTTAATATCTTTCAACTCACAAATGATCTTTGCCTAATTCCTTCGCCAAAGGTCTTATATTTTTGTTATGTAACTTTCTGAAAGTTTTTGCTTCATTACGTGCCCAAATGCAAAACTTTCCTACATAGGCAGGTACACTTTCCTAAATAGGCAGGTCACTATTTTTAGCAATTTTGGAAAAACTGAAAGTCCTACATTATTATTCTAGATATTATGGAACCAAAAACACTAATTATGGGAAGAAATGAGAACAACTACAATGGTTTTGAATTAACTTCTTTTTGGGTGATGCAAGATTGCCCTTACACCTCTGGATGCTCCTGCATCACATCTTCCCTAACAAAGGATGGATTTCATCATAAGTTGAAGCCCTTGAAGGAGGTGGAAGAAAAGGTATGTAGTACTACTAGAATTTGCTTGGTAGATGGTAGAAAATTTTTGGAGAGTATGAAGCATGAGCGTCATTACATTGCATTGATTCATAATATGAGTCAAGAGAAATGTGAAGATGTACCAGTAGAAGTTGTAGATATGTTGGAAGAATTTCAAGACATTGTCTTTGATAATGTACCAAAAGGTTTACCACCAGTGAGGAAGATAAGTCATCAAATGGATTTGAGACCAGGAGCCAGTTTACCTAATAAGGCAACCCATAGAATGACTCCAGCAGAGAGTGAAGAGTTGAATAGACAAGTTCAAGAGTTGTTAAGGAAGGGAATGATAAGGGAAAGCCTAAGTCCATGTGCAGTACCTGTAGTACTAGCACCAAAGAAAGATGGAGAATGGAGAATGTGTATAGATTCTTGGGTAATCAATAAGATCACGATCAAGTACAGGTTTCCATTGCCAAGAATGGATGACATAATGGACTATTTGAGTGGGGCCATGTACTTCACAAAAATTGACTTGAAGAGTGGGTATCACCAAATCCATATCAGGGAAGGAGACAAATGGAAGACAGTCTTCAAGACAAAGGATAGTTTGTATGAGTGGTTAGTCATACCATTTGGGCTAAACAATGCACCAAGCACATTCATGCGGCTCATGAACAAGCTATTAAAAGAATTTTTGGGAAGTTTTGTTATTGTTTATTTAGATGATATTTTAATTTTTAGTAAGACTTGGGATGAGCATATGATGCATATCAAAAGAGTTTTGGAGAAGATGAGGGGGCAGAAGTTGTTGATCAATCTGAAGAAATGTAGCTTTGCAAAGAAGGAGTTGGTATACTTGGGATTTGTTGTCTCAAAGGAAGGTCTTAAGATGGGCCCAGAGAAAGTGAGGGCTATCATTGAATGACCTACGCCGAGGAGTGCTATAGAGGTAAGATCTTTTCATGGTTTGGCAAGTTTTTATAGAAAGTTTATCAAGAGTTTTAGTAGCATTTTTGCACCCCTAATGGAGAAAATGAGAGGGGATAGGAAAGAGTTTAGATGGACTAAAGGAGCAGACAAAATATTTGATACCTTGAAGCATCATAGAGCAACCTGTTTTGGCACTTCCATATTTCAATAAGGTATTTCAGGTAGATTGTGATGCTAGTGGTAGTGCTATAGGAGTTGTTTTGAGCGAAGAAGGTAAGCCCATTACCTATTTTATTGAGAAAATTAATGATGCCAAGAAAAAGTATTATGCTTATGATCTTGAGTTTTATGCAATAGCTCAGGCTTTGAATAAATGGAGACATTATTTGTTGTCAAAAGAGTTTATTTTATATACTGATCATCAGGCTTTGCAGTATCTTAATAGTCAAGGAAAGTTGAACCAGAAGCACTTAAAATGAGTTGGGTTTTTGTAGAGCTATACTTTTATTTTGAAGCAGAGGAGTGGGAAGTCCAATAGAGTTATAGATGCCTTGAGAAGAAGGCAAAATTTGTTGACACAAATGAAGATAGAGGTTGTTGGGTTCAATGATCTCAAGAGTTTGTATCTAGAAGATCTAGATTTTGTAGAGGCCTGGAAAGCTTGTCTGGAACCTGTTACTTTGGACATGACAAAATGGTTGGATTTCATAATCCAAGATGGCATGTTGTTTAGGGGAAGCTAGATGTGCATTCTGAGGAGCTCCATGAGATCAAACCTAATTAAGGAGAAGCATAGTGGGGGATTGGCTAGACACTTTGGTCAAGATAAGACCATTGCTATTGTTGGTGACAATTATTATTGGCCACAGTTGCAGGAGGATGTGAGAAAATTTGTGCAGAGTTGTAGAGTGTGTCAGATGGCAAAATGAACAAGTCAGAATACAAGGTTGTATTAGCCACTACCTATACCAGAGAAGCCATGGGATGATATTAGTATGGATTTTGTTCTTGGTTTACCAAGGACACAGAGAGGACATGATTCCATTTTTGTGGTGGTGGACAGATTCTGAAAGATGGCACATTTAATTCCTTGCAAGAAGACTAATGATGCTGTTCATATTGCAGAGTTATTTTTCAGGGAGGTGGTGAGATTACACGGTCTACCAAGAAGCATAGTTTTGGATCGAGATACCAAGTTTGTTGGTTATTTCTTGAGGACATTGTGGAAGAAGTTGAACACAGATTTGAAGTTTGGTTATGTACACCATCCACAGATTGATGGATAGACTGAAGTGGTGAATAGGAGTTTGGGTAACCTGTTATGATGCTTAGTAGGAGATAAGCCCAAGGGATGGGATTTGATTTTACCACAGGCAGAATTTGCTTACAACAATTCTATCAATAGGAGTATTGCTAAATCACCATTCCAGATTGTATATGGAAATAGCCCAAAAAATGCTTCTGAGTTAAGGAAGCTGGACAAAGGAGAAAAGACAAGTGCTGAAGATGAAGACTTTGCAGAACACATAAAGAATTTTCATGAAGAGGTGAAAAAGCACATTAATAAGATGAATATTCAGTACAAGACTAAGGCAGATCAGAAGAGGAGATATAAGGATTTCCAGGTAGGAGATGAAGTCATGGTTCACTTGAGAAAAGAAAGGTTCCCAACTGGAACATAGAATAAGTTGAAAATGAAGAAATTTGGATCGTGCAGAATACTGACGAAGCATGACTTAGGAAATACATATGAGGTATAGCTGCCGAGTGGGATCAATATTTCCCCTGTCTTCAACATTGTTGATTTAATAGAATATCATGAGGGTGGCACAGAGGATGGAAGGACAGAAGAACAATGGAGTATTCTCGCATCTAATTCAATGGAGGAGATAGAAGAGATCTTGGATAGCCATGTGGGAAGAAGTACTCAGAACATGTAATATGAAGAATATATGGTAAAATGGAAAGGAAGGCCTATTGAATATTCTTCTTGGTTGTCTAAGGCAGAGCTTGACTGTTTGGGTTTTTCTCACACAAACACCTAAGACGTGACAGGGTCATTTCTCAAATTACCCTGGGTGTCTGATACAGAAGCATCCAGTGGTGTAAGGGCAATCTTGCATCACCCAAAAAAATAAGTTGATTCAAAATCATTGCAGATATTTCCATTTCTTTCCATAATTAGTGTTTTTGGTTGCATAATCTCTTGAATAATGATGTAGGACTTTCAATTTTTTTTAAATTGCTAAAAATAGCAAACTACCAGTTTTGGAAAGGTTACTTGCCATTTTAGGAAAGTTTGAATTTGGGCATGGATTGAAGAAAAAACTTAAAGAAAGATACATAACATAAATATCAGACCTTTAGTGAAGGAATCAGGCAAAGATCATTTGTGAGCTGAAAGCTATTAAAGTTTTTGTTTTATGAAAAGCCCCTGAAATAATTTGAAACACGATATGAGGCATTATAACATCCCATAACATCTCAAAAAGTTGATAGAAATCTATTTACAAATTTCTAATGTGATAGTTCACATCATGAACTTTCTGGTGCTTAAAACGGTTTGTTAATCGGACACCCAGATCAAAAGTTATGCTTCCCAGAAGTTGACCTACTTTTGGAGGGAGTCGCAAATTTCAAAATTTAGCTGGAGGCCATGAAAAGTGCTATTTATGACTATTTTGGGAACCCTAACTGATAGTAGAGTTAAGGTGGAAAGTGTAGAATCAAGAATAGGTGGAAAAATAGAAACTCTAGCTGATTTGGGGTTATAGAAGGCAGATGATTCCAGAGTCTTGTGGGAGGAAGCTGTAATGTGTTACAGCCTATGGAGGGTTGATTCCTCTAATTGTAATTGAGCTTCTGTAATGTAATGAATTGCCTAGATCAATAAAGAAATATTCTATTTTTTGTTCCATTTCTATTGTGGTGTGTTTTATGATTTACCCCCTTCATTACTTTCTTGGTATGGAAATACATAGATTTAATATATTTTCTATGCTATCTATTATAATGTCCTTTCTATGGATTCTTAGTCTAATAATGATTACTCTAGGGATGGTCCTTTATATGCATGTTCTTATAGTTTAGACACTAGATATCACATTGGAGCCAATGCCAATGACTATTTTAGTGATTCTTATTCTTTCTATTCAAGTAGCCTTGCATCTTATGCAAATGCATGCCCAAGTTTAGAAGCATCCATGCATAAGAAAAATACACTTGGTAGGCAGAAAAAGGAAAACAAACTTAGTCAATTGAAGTTGCTTGAGTCTAAATTATAACTAAAATAAATGGATAATCAGATTAAGGTACTTAGTAGTAAATCTAATGCCATGCTACCACAAAAAACCAAGTTGTTTAGTCCCCTCTTGTACCCCTAGATACCACCTACAAATAGCCAGACGTCTCTTGGGTTGATTATGAAATGCAAGCCATGATAGACAACATCTTTAACAAAATGCCTATTGTAGACACCTAAAAATGTCTTCTACCATCAAACTGACTCCCGACATCCCTAATCATGTCGATTTCCCTCTTAACCAATTAATTAAATTTTTATTTAATTAATTATCCCTTCATTACCCTATTTTTCCATCATTTTATCCCAACAATTGAATTAATTTCATTAATTCAATAGTCCCAACCTTAGTCAATTTGATTTAATAAATATGCAATATTTATTAAATCAATTTCCCCCTTTTCAGTAAATCTAATTAATTAGTTAAAACCATGTTAACTAATTAATCCAGCCTACTAATTGACCTATCCCTACCCTAGATAATTAAATAACTATTATTTAATTGCCTACCCTAGCCTACCTCATCCTAGCCCGAGGATTAATTAAATAAAACATATGTTTAATTAATCCTAACCTCTCGTTTGGGTGGTCAAACCTAATTTAACACCCTTCCTCACATCCTCCAAATAAAAAATTGAAATAATTCCACCTAAGTCAATTTTTTATTTAAAAACATCCCACATCACATTTAATTTTCCTTACAACCCCTTACCTCACCCATACTTATCTATTTCCACTTATCCCCAAATAAATTTTCAATTTATTTACATTCCCCCATATGAATTTTTAATTCAAAAATAATCCTTCACCACCCATGCTCATTTAATACCCCTTTTCCCAAAATGAATAAAAGATTCACTTTTATTCCTAGCCCTCCATTCATTCAAGATTGAATTGAGGCCCTCCACATCACTTTCATCCTCCACCATTGATCTTCCAAATCAATCTCCACCCTTGGATCAAAATCCCTCTAAAAAAGTCTATAAATACAACATCTCTCAACCCATTCAAAGATCCAAGTTTTATGCAAAGTTATTATGCCAAAATATCAATTGAGCTAGTCTTTAGTGAGTTGCAATTTGAGTAGCATTTCACATTTGAGTCCTTGTCTAGGGATAATCATGTCTTAGGAACTTGTTTTGGGTGGAATGGTTCCTCTCCCTTGATGAGATTGGGTCTTCATGTGAGGTATAGCTTTTTGTGTTTTTAACCTCATTTGTTTACCTAATCTACATTGGCACACCTGGTGGGACCCACAAGGTCTAAATCTAATACTTTGTGTGAGTTTTTGGTGTGAGTTATGTGTTTTTGCAGGTGCAGCACCATCCACCCTATGCAATAGTGCTATCTCTAGCGGATATTAGCACTATCCACTATTTTAGTGCCATCCCTATGGAGCATTCTCTATTATAACTTCCACTCACATGTATTCTCTTTAACGATCTTCCCGTTTCTTTTTGTGCCTAAAATGCTCTCTATTTTGTAGGAAAATTAGAAAATACAAGGGGAGGTTATGCCAAAAATTTTCTAAAATCGAAGCATATTTTTTGGTTATCATTTTGTCTTGTTTTCTTGATCTATTGTTGTAACAAGGCTAATAAGACCTCAATTTTATTGTTTGACCTTTTGTGTTATTCAGAAAAAAACCACTTTTTCAGGTCAGATGCATTTAGCCTCGCATCGACGCTATCCACCCAGATTGGCGCTATCCGCAGGTGTAACCAGACTATTTGACAAGTTGCGCAGTGGCACATTCGTAGACCCCGTTTAGCGGTATTTTCTTAATTAGCGCTTTCTGTATATTGTATTAGCTCTATTTGTTGTATTAGCACCTTCTTTGTAATATTGTAACATCATCGTCTGTTATGGCACCTTACGAGTCTGCTATTAGTGCTATCTATTGAATTAGCACCATCAGATAGGTTGTCAGGTTCTCAGTCTGCTGTCTGTCAGTGTCGCCATTTTTTTGTATGCAGTGGTGCTATTGTACCTCTATTTTAGTGCTATCATGTAATTGACTTTGTTGTCTGTGCAGGTATTGACAAGTGTTTTTGCAGGTCTTTACTATCATTTTGTGGATACTAACAAACTTTTGTAGGATGTTTTTATCTCTAGTTTAGCAAAAAAACACTTCAATTGAAAATCTAAAAATGAACCCTTTTGCATGTTAGTTACACAACATTTTGATTTGGTACTATAAAATTGAACAAATAATAAACAAATCTTTGTGTGTGTGTGTGTGTCAAACATTTGAATTTGGTGTTCTAAAATTGACAATTGTGTGCCAACAACTATCAAACACTTTGATTTTGGGCTTTAAAAAGAACTATTGAAAAGAACAACAATCTGCATTCTTCACACATATAATCATGAAAATCAATCTAATTTTGTGTGAAGTATTTTCGTGGTTTATGTTTGTAGAGTGAAAAGTGTATGCTCTTCCCTCACACCATTTGGTGACCTTGGGAATCAAAAGCTTTTCACAAAACTTACATTAATCACCCCCAACATAAATCCAAAGAACTAAAATGAACCATGTTTAGTGTGATGCAAACATAAGGAATACGTATGCTCTCCCCTCACATCTTTGTATGAACTTGAGGATCAAATGTATTTTTGTGATTGTGTTGCTTTTGTTAATCCTTAGAGGGCCTGCCACCCCCCTTCGAAAGGTGGGAACGACCCAAGTGGCATCAAGCTAAAGCTAAGCTTTTCCAAGTTGCTATATAAAATAAGATGTTTGTGATAAAAGTCATAGAGAACAGGTGTTGTTTTGTTATACTGATAGCCAACCTCCCCCAAAACCCTCCAAGGCATAACCCTTGGAGGCTAGGAGACTCTATAATGGAGAGTAGCGCTGCCGCACATATAACCACCTGAACGGATGCCCTTACTACAAACCATTGTTTAGCAAGCCAAAATCCTTCTATTTGTTGATGCAGAAGGGAGACCTTTAAAGCAGCCCTGATTCATGCGATTCTTAGCCGAGGTAGCAGGGATAATCTAAAGGTTTGGTGAGGGACAAGCCTTATAAGAAACCTGGATCTTGGTATGCATGAGAAGTGTGTGCAATTGTAAGGAGGAGCCAGTGCTACCAAGATCCTGGAGCTACTTGCTTTGAATAGGCGCAGCTAGGGGATTCAACAAATACTGTCATATCTTCACCTTAGGTTGTGCAAAGTGCTTGTTTAACAAAATCACACGTCATTTCACAAAACAAAAATCTTGGTTATTATGTGTTCATGTGCTTAAATTATTTTCAAACACCTGCCAAGAGACGTTGAAAATCATTTGATCAAATTCCAAATAAAGAAAATCCAACATTGCCATCAAAAATCTGTCTTTTTTAGGACCTCGACCAACACTGCCCTGTTTCAGTGCCATATCTGTCTGATTTTAGCACCATTTCACCCATGGATTGGTGCTATTTTTAGATTGATTTGCCTGAGACTAAGACCCATTCAGTTGTGATCTTCACCATCTACTCTGCCATAATCCATATTTACATTCCAAAAAACCATATGTACCCTATCCATTTTCTCCTCAAAATTTTCCAAAAAACATACCATCATTTCAACCTTAGAGAATCTACCATCATCATTACTGGACCCCTTTGCTACATGATAATCAACCCAAATCCATATCTATCCATCCCCCTTAAATCTTTTTGTATATCTCTTTGGACCAAAACAAATCATTTCAAAAAATCCAAATCCAAATCAAAACACCCATCAACAAATCGTCAACCAAATCTTGTCATCCTTTTGAGCCAAAGTTAGATCTGGATCTCATCATTGACATCATATTTTCCTTGAAAAGTCATTAGTCTACCTTTCAAGAAAAACAATCACCCCTCTTTGCGTAAGGTCATTAGTCTACCCTAAACAAAGAGAAACATCCCCTTGTGCCAACACAAAATCTAGATCTTACCTAAAGCTCAAACTTGTTGACCATCAAAGTCCACAAAAACATCATCCTAATCATCCCAATTAGTCAAAATCAACATCAAAATCATCCTCAAAACACACACCATCATCATCTAGCTTTGGTCCAAAATTTGTGCAAAAATCAATATCGTCCATTCGTATCACCCTTAGGTTAAAACCTTTTAGAAAGACATATTGATCTTCCACCACTTCCTATCTTCTACTCCATCTCACTACCACATCCATCTTTAGGTCCAACACAATCAATTCAATTTTCTAAGGTCTCCATCCTCATCTCACTCTACTTCTAGAAATCAACTCCATATACGTGCATGCCCATCACAAGATCACAACACAAAAACAATAAAAAAATGGTAGAATCTTGGCTATATGGCAGCATAGGAATGCCTAACACCAACAGCAGCAACATACCCATCAGTCAAAACCCACCCACATACTCTTACATCCCCCCATATGGTCCCAATGAAATCCCTTCCATTACTTACAACAATGACCACCACCAACACAAAACCTCCCCACCATATCCCAAGATGATCTAGATGTTTTGACCTTCACACAAGACGTGGAGAACATGGACATGCTTGACAAAGTCCTAAGGTTGGATCCAAATAGATTTCTAGATTATCTCCTCAAGATTGGTACCCAAACACCCCATAACATGACCTCATCACAACTGTCCACCTCTACAATCATTCCTAACCCATCAAATACCCAACATATCATCTCACAAACATCAACACCTACCATATCTACCACCTCCACAAGCTCTACCCCTGCCACATCTACAATCCCCACAAGTGTCACCATCCCTACCACTTCCCAACCCATCATCACATCTACTACCACAACTACCATAAACCCTTCCATTCCATAACTCACCTTGGGCATACAAGAAAACATCACATATGCAAGTACCTCCATGAGTGTGCCTCCACCCAACCCCCAAACCATAGCATACCTATGACAATTATTCTCACAACCATCTCACAATACATCCAACGTCCACCTATCCAACATCAATCCATCCAATATCATGTATCCACATAATCCCATAATTTCATCAACACAACATCAAACCAATCCCCAAATACCACCATACATTCTCTAACAACTCCACACATATCAACAACAACAAGCACAAATCAACGAAAACACCAACCTGCAATACCAAAACCTCAACCAAACAAATCCCCAACATCTCACCAACCAACAGGCCTACACATTCCAACCACAACAACCACAGGATCTCACAACCATTGTACAGTCCTTGATCCAAAAGGTAGATGACATGCAAACTGGGGGCAAGCGTAAACACTACTCCTTTGAGGACATTTGCCCCTATCCATTTGATCGCACATTGTACATGCCCCCTTTCTCCAAGAACTTTGAGACACCTAAATTTGACAAATACAAGGGAAAGGGAGACCCTAGGGACCACCTTAGGGAGTTCTACATCACTTGCTTAGAGGTCTCAAATAACGATACATATCTTATGAGACTCTTTCCAAGAAGCCTCAGTGGTCAAGCCACTGAATGGTTCACACATCTTCCCCTAGGCATTAGGACTTTCCCTGAGCTTGCGGAAAAATTTGTAAATCACTTCTCCTACAACTTTGAACATGAAATGTCTATGACAGACCTTTGCAACACCAAACAAAAGAATGAAGAAGCCTTCACTTCCTTCTTACAAAGATGGGGAGGCTTAGCAAGCAAACTCCCATGGCCAATTCCTGAAAAACAACTCGTCACCATGTTCGTGGCCAACCTCAATTAGGAATTAGGATTCCGTTTACAAATTTTTTGTGCATCTACCTTTGAAGAGGTCATCGACAAAGGTACCACTATCAAATGAGCCCTCATTGCCAAGGGCTCCATCAAACTGTACGACTACAAAACCAACAACAACTACAAATCAAATAACAACACCCCCAATACAAACAACAATGCCAACACACAATCAAACGACAAATCATGCTATTGGGGGAAGAACAAGAACACTTTGAATGATGGTGTCACAAATGTGAAATCCGTCCAACATGTACAGAACCAAACACCTGCACATACATATGCAACAAATGTAAATAACTAGAGGGGTCAAACTAAACCATGCAAACCTCGCAGACAATTCACACCCTTAGGGGAATCCATTGAAGACATCCTCAATAGATGTCTCAAGCAAAGTTTGATCACACTCCCACCCGTTAGACCCCGTAAAGAAAATGAACTCAAAGCCACATGGTACAATGTAAATGACAATTGTGAATACCATTGCATTGTGGGTCATAAAACCACTGACTGCATGCAACTAAAACATTACATCCAAGACCTTATAGATCAAAATCTAGTCAGCCTCGATCAAAGTGCCTAACCATCACCAAACACCAACCTCGAAGCTTACAAAGATCTCTTTCCCAACCATAATAAAGCCTCCTCATCCAATCAAGCATACAATGTCACCCCACCACCCACATCCTATGACTCCATCGTAGGTCAGATAGAACCATCATCCCACCATGTCAACACAATCACCATTCAGGCACAAGCACCTGATTGCGCTATTACAACCCATCGTGGCCGTGTATCCATCCACAAAGCCCCTCCCATGGAACAAATGCCTTCATCCACATACGATCCCCTACCTCCTCGTCCAACCACGCATCCATCACGTACCCATCAGTATAACCTCCTAGAGCATCTAGGCAAGACACCCGCACAAATCTCCATACTTGAGTTGCTCCGCACATCACCCCTTCACAAGGATGTCCTTGACAAAGCACTCTTGGAAACGTAAGTCCCCGCCAACTTAAATGTAACTCAATTCCAAGCCATTGTAGGATAGATCTCCACACCTCACCATCTCACATTTTTTGGAAAAGGACTTTCCCGCTTCTGAACACTTACATAATGACGCCCTACACATCGAAGTCCGTATCCACAAACATACCATTAAAAGAGTCTTAATAGATGGTGGCTCCGGCCTAAACATATGCACTCTAAAATTGCTAAAACACTTGGGGTACTCTGATGTGGTTGTAGACACCAGTGAGTGCATCACAATCAAAGGCTATGATGACACCGAATGGCTCTCTGAAGGCACCATCAAGCTTCTTATTCAAGTGGGACAGAAAATACTAGAAACAAAATGTTAGGTCCTTGATCTTGACCTCCCCTATAACATTCTCCTCGGCCGACCATGGATCCATGCCATGCAAGCCATCCCATCCACATTCCATCAATGCCTCAAGTTCCCTCATAACGGCATGGAAGTAACAGTCTATGCTGATCCTCGCCCCTTCCAATACTGCAGTTTTCTAGAAGGCCACAACAAAACCTTCTGCCCATACAATAAAGCCACCACTGCAGCCAATCCAACAACATCAAACTCATACATTGACCCTGCAAACATTGCCACCACTTCATCCCAAGCACCTCCACCACCTGAGGTCAAGATCAAGCTAAGCGACATGGGATGTGGGGAATACAACCTACATGGTACCTTTTGTGTGGGCACATTACCCAATTCCAAGACATTTGGCACCCAAAAATAGAGGCAACCAATACAGTCATCATCAAGTGCAAACCCTCACCCATCTTTGAGAAGAAACTCCTTCTAGATCAGGATGTACTCGAAGATATCTCATCCTGGCTATACAAGGATGAAGAGGCTGAACAAGAAGCCCCTACCATCCCAACAGAAATCTATGGCAAAGGCTCTAAAATTGTCAAAAGCATGGGTTATAAAGGACAAGGTGGTATTGGCCTTCATGAACAAGGGATCGTAGAACCACTACAAGCAACAAGAAACCCCTATACTCAAGGGTTAGGGTATGGTCAACCACAATGCATCCTCACTACCGGCGAATGTATCTTAGCCGAGGTCGCTACGGTCTCCTTAGAAGTCAACAATGTTAACGAAATGGGCCTTCAAGACTCCTTTAGTGACTTTGCCAACTTCTTTGACTCATCCATATGCACCATCCACACAATCACCACCCTCACCTCGTCCTCCAATGACTTACCACTGGTATACCTAGAACTTATAGATTGGGACCAACGGGGACCTCCTGTCTTCAACATCGCACCTAACGATGAGGCCATTGCTGAAATGATGGGAGTTAGGGACCACTTCCCCTTGGGAGACCACAGAGCAGGATACATCATGGAGCTTGATTTGCATGCCTATTTCAAGGAGACAACCCCTGCTTCTAGTCATAAAAACATAAAAATAAAAAATGGATCTGATGGTGAAAATTGTTCTATGGTAGTGTCAGATCCTTAAAAAGTAAAAACAAAAGATGTATCTCCTAGTGAAAACCTCCACGAGGTGCTAGGAGATGGAAGCATGGGCCTTCTCGAGATAGACAAGGTTTATCCAGACAGATCATCAGTCCTAGTCGAGCCAACCCAAGAGATGAATCTTGGGATAGAAGAAAAATTAAAAATCACTTTCAGGGCAGAATCTCTCAGCATACAAGAACGGGAAAACTTCTTGGCATTCTTCACACGATGAAATCACAATTTTGCATGGACCTACATAGACATGCCATGGATAGATCCCGCCTTGGTCATTCATCATCTTACAGTACACCCTGATGTGAAACTAGTAAAGTAGAAACTCAAAAAAATGAATCCTCAAGTGTCCCTCCTTGTCAAAGCAGAGCTAAAGAAACTACTAGATGTTGATTATCCTGAATGGGTTTCAAACCTAGTATGAGTAGCCAAACCAGATGGCCGAATCCACTACTACACTGACTTCAGAGACCTCAACAAAGCCTGCCCAAAAGATGACTTCCCACTACCAAACATCGACATGATAGTGGATCTCATAGCAGGACATGAAATGTTATCCCTCATGGATGGTTTCTCAGGATATAACCAAATCAAAATCGCAGAAGAGGATCATCATAAGATAGCCTTCATATGCCCATGGGAAACATACTGCTAGGTCATAACACCATTTGGCCTAAAAAATGCAGGAGCTACATATCAAAGAGCTATGACTATCATCTTCCATGACCTATTTCACCACATCATGGAAGACTATGTGGACAATTTACTAGGGAAATCAAAGACCATAGAAGAACACCTAGATGTGTTGGCCAAGATCTTCGACCGGTTAGTGTAATACAATGTTCACCTAAATCCAAAGAAGTGTGTCCTCGGAGTCTCCTCTGGAAAAATCCTAGGATACATAGTCTCCAGAAGAGGAATCAAAATAGATCCTGCAAAGGTCAAAGCTATTACTGAAATGCCACCTCTGAAAACATTGAAATAGCTAAGAAGTCTACAAGGAAAACTCCAGTCTATCCGTCGATTCATTGTCTAGCTTGCCGAAAAGTGTCAACCATTCCAGCATCTACTCCAAAAAGATATAGCCTTTGTCTAGAACACTTAGTGTTAGGATTCCTTTAATCAACTAAAAGAATACTTGGCCAATCCCCCTGTACTAACTCCACCAAGGCAAGGAGAACCCCTCCTGCTTTACATCTCTGCCATAGAGATAGCTATCAGAGCCCTATTAGCACAGAACGATGATAATGGAAAAGAAAAAGCCATCTATTACATCAGTTGAACTCTAATATCTTATGAGCTCAACTACACACAAATTGAACGAGCATGTCTAGCCCTCATCTTTACTTCACAAAAGTTAAGACACTATATGCTCAACCACAAGACCAAGCTCATTGCCAAGATTGACCCACTAAAGTACCTGCTAAATAGAGCTTCTCTTACTAGCAGAATGGCAAAATGGGTCATGCTTCTAACCTAATTTGACATTGAATACATGGAGAGAAAGGCCATCAAAGGATAGGTTATAGCTGATCAACTAGCTGAAGCACCTTTTCCAGCAGAACATCCTACAATAGTAGAGTTTCCTAATGAAGCTATCCTGACAATCACACCATCCACAGACACATGTAAGATGTACTTTGATGGACCATACACACACAGAGGCTCGAGGGTAGGTGTCTTGTTTGTTACCCCTCAGGGTGACACCATCCCTAAGTCCTTCAAAATCACATTTCCATGTACCAATAACATGGCAAAATATGAGGCTCTCATCACAGGTCTCTGTATGGCAATAAAATGGAAAATTGAGAAGTTGACTGTGTATGGAGATTCTCAACTGGTCATCCGGCAGGTAAATAATGAATACAAAACCAAAGATGAAAAGCTCCTACCTTACAAAAAGATGGTTGACGATTTCAAAGATTACTTTGACCACATCCACTTTGAGCAAATCCCAAGGCTCAACAATAAAGCTGTAGACGCCATGGCTACCATCAGATCTTTGGTCGACATGAAGAAAGACAACAAGAAATGTGAGTTCCTGATAGAAGAACTCCCCATCCCAGCATATGATGTTCCTCAATCCAAACTAGTGTGCGAAGTCCTTGGTCCCTTATCCCCATGGTATCAAGAAACCTACCTATACCTTCATGATAATATCCTCCCCCCTAACCTATCCACCTCACAGCAAAAATCGTTCATCCGTCGAGCCTCCCACTTCATCCTTGTAGGTGACACCTTGTACAAAAGGAGTCTTGATGACACACTTCTACGATGTTTAGACTCTAGCAAAGCTGAGGTAGCCTTGGAAGAGGTACACGCAGGTATCTATGGGGCAAATTCAAGTGGACCTACCCTCTCTAAAAAGATCATGAGGACTGAATATTATTGGCCAACCATGGACTGAGATGCCTATCGGTTCATCAAAAAATGCCTCCCTTGTCAACTGCATCATGATCTCATCCATGCACCAGCACAGGAGCTGCAACCCATCACAACGCCATGGCCTTTCTCATAGTGGGGACTTGACCTCGTAGGGAAAATACATCCCCCATCCTTAAATGGCCATAAGTTCATAATCACTACTACCGAGTACTTCACCAAGTGGGTGGAAGCAATACCACTCACCTTTAGCACTGGCACCCAAATCTCCAAATTCATTCTTCACTACATCATTTGCCGCTATGGTATCCCTAAATCCATTGTCACCAACAATGGAAAGCCATTCATGAACCAAGAAGTTCGCACCTTGTGCGAAAAGTTTGATATCAAACACCATTTCTCCATGCCGTATTACCCTCAAGGAAATGGTCAAGCAGAGGCTTCTAATAAAACCATCCTTCGCATTCTCAAGAAGACATTCAATGAAGCTGGCCATGACTAGCACCTCCAACTCAACCCTGCCCTATGGGCATACTGTACAAGTATCCGCACTCCCACAAGAGCCACTCCATTCTCACTAGTATTAGGATTTGAAGCCATTTTACCTATCAAGGTCGAGCTCCCATCCTTACGAGTATCCCTACAAAACATAATCTCTGATCAGGAATACAGAGTTGAAAGGTTACATCAACTAGAACTACTGGATGAGAAATGCCTGAATATGTTGAACCACCTGCAGGCATATTAGAACCACCTCCAAAGAAGCTACAACAAGAGGATCAGAACCCAAAAATTTGAAGTAGGTGACCTTGTCCTTATGGAAAATCAGAAGAACCTAAAAGAATGTCCTAACCAAGGAAAGTTTGAACCCAATTGGCTAGGACCTTATGTCATCACAGCTGATTATGGGTTAGGAGCCTATCAGCTTGCAACACCTGAGGGGAAGCCTCTAGATGAGCCAATGAACATCCTACATCTCAAGAAATTTTATGCATAACCCATTTGGTACCCCAAGTCAAAAAAAAATAGAAAAAATAGAAAAACCAAAAAATCAAAAAATCAGCAAAAAACTTGAGTGCAATAAAAACTTCCAATGGTGACAATCACTTCGGTGATGCCTTGGATAAGTACCATGGTGAAAACCTATTTCAGGCGCCATGCATAGTGGCCGGTTTCACCATCTAATAAGTCCTCTTTTCGGCACACCACTCCACATCCCACGCATCCCATGTCTTGGAATTGAGAAACATCAAACCGTATCACCCAACCCACACTGTCCTATCCCAAGGCTAACTCGCAGAATGGGGACCCTTGTAAGCTCCCCTTTGTACATACAAAATCAGAAAATCCAAAAAAAATACAAAATCCAAAAATCCAAAAATAGTATAAAAACATAGAAAATCCAAAAAAATCACCCCATCGATCTCGCTACAAATCACAATCATCAAAACATACATGAAATCCCCACCATCACAAACATCCCAAACTATTCCCACATCATCAAGTCATACTAGAACTACATATTAATTTTGCCCGCATCTTGAAAGTACCTTGATCCCGTGGATACAGGGTATGTAGGTAGTCTGGAATATGAAGGATGTTTCCAATACTCAGGTACATAAGATGTACCCATCCAACCCATATGAATGACCCCCATTCATTGAGCTTTCTGGATATAATAAATGATACATAGGCTATGTATACACTTGAAACATGGTCCCCAGCGCAAAAATCATCAATCAACATACCAACTATAATCCTACACCTAGCCAAATTGTTTTTTTGCCCATCTTCCAAAAATTTTCCAATCAAAACCAACTAATCTACATCCTAGGATATATCTTTCCTACAATGGACAAAAATATGTCATTCTATCATCACGTCTCTTAGCAAGAGCACACAAAGGCCATTTGTATCTTTCCATTGGTCTTTTTAGATTATTGATTTTTATCTTTTTGTCTTGCTCTAAGTCATCTCCAAAGCTACCTTGATCTCATTATATCATGGTAAGTAGCGAACAACACTTAGTGTAGACATGGTCAACTATTTCTATACACTGTGCTTGTGGGTTGGTTCCATTACTCCAGGAATAGTAATCATATCTTGAAGTCTGGGTCCGTGCTAGCATGATGTGTCCCATTTACATATATAGGCATCAAAACCTTTTATGTATTATTCGTACTCATCGCTATGAGTCCCCTTCCCAGGCTAGGCAAGATTATACTACCTTGGGCATGCATGAAATCAACCTATTGTTTGTGGGTCTAGTCCATGCAATCGTAGGATATACATCATCACCTAGGTCATTTCATACCTTTGTGAACTGTATCCTACATTGCTATAAAAAACTAAGAAATGCTCTCAATTAATCTTATGCAACTACTGTTACTAGCTCAAAATCACCATCCTAATCACTCATTTAACTATCCCATCTCGGCCTAGATTTGATAAATCACTTCCCCCCTCCCCAACCTATCCAATCCCCTCACTAATCCCATTCCCCCACCATATCTCCACTAAACACATCTTGAACCAAACCAAATCCCCCCTCAATGACATGGCATCTTATGACCTAAACAATCCTCTCGTCCCCCCACCCCCATTCTCTAGACGCTCCTTATCCTATCCATACCCCATCCAAACACCCCTATCCTCTCCCCACCCAATCCCCTTTCCCACAGCCTCACCACTCAGGGTCAAACAAAGAACATCACGTGTATCAGGACTTGATCACCTCACCTAGCACCTAGTTTGCATCTCACCTATCACCTAGTTTACATCTCACCTATCACCTAGATGCATAATCATTTAGATTCATTTTAATCCTTTAATTTGCATATCATATTAGATTCATTTAGCCTGCATAATCATTTAGATTCATTTTAAATCCTTTAATTTGCATATCATATTAGGTTCATTCTAAATCATTTAAGATTGCATAGTCATGTAGATTCAAATTACATATCATATTAGATTCATGCTAAATCATTAAACTTGCATAATCATTTAGATTTCAAATTGCATATCATTAAGTTCATTTTAATTAGTATATCATTAGGTTCATTTTAGAAACAGTTAAAATTGCATATCATATCATTAGGTTCATTATAGAATCATTTAGTTGCACATTATACATCATTGCAAATCATATCATACTCATTTATGTTGTCATCACATAGGTGCATGTTAAAATTAAAATCAGTATCATCCCATTGCATTCCATATATATCATCTCATAAAAATTTAGTTACATTCCATCATCACAATCATAATCATTGAAACTACATTTAAATAAATCATCTAGTAGGCATATACATATTTCCATACATAGCATGTGTTTATTTTGATAAACATACATTGCATCACATTGTTGCATCCATAATAAATGTTTATTAGTCTGAACATTCATTTGCATTATACATCATATAGTCCATAAAATCAAAAACATAATTGCATAAACATAACACATCCATAGCATATAAATCCATAGAGAATATTGCACTCATCACATAGGCATCATCATAATAGGGCCTCATAAACCATCAAAAAACATCGTATCATATATATAATCACTGCAACAAAATGTACACTGCTCATATCATCAAAAAACACCAAGTCCTGATACAATGCTTCTGAGGCTAACATGATAAAACTATCACATGGAGGATCCTCTCTCTGAGGGAGTGGGAGACTTTGACGTGGTCATGGCTGTGCTCCTGTCTATGGCTATGGCTACGGCTGCACCTGAACCTATGGAACCTGCTGGGGCACATATGAGGGAGGAGGCATCGTCTATTGAACTAACTGCACTGATCTCGATCTATGAGACTAGAGGCCCCCGATCTACTAACCTAACTGTCGCTCAGGGTACATTATGCTATTGGCACGACCGCATAATACAAACCCTGATAGTACTTCACCCATGCTCTAGCCTCTGTCAAATCCCCCTATACCTAGGTCAGTTGTCCCTATAACTGATATGATTGTGTCTGCGCCTGAGACAACTAAGCCTGCATCCCTATCAAAACTAGGGCACGTCCACCACCTAAAGCCTGTAGACTACCTAATGAAGTCTCTGCATGCTGGGCCCTGGCGAGCGTTGTATCCTGCTCTCTGGTCAACACCTCTATATCACCCTACACCTAGGCTAATTTTGCCTGCAACGCACGCACCTATCCATCTGCCCCATCTAATAAAGCCAATGCCCCCCTCAACTGCACCAACTCTTCATCATGACTCTCTAGTGCCTCCTCCAGGCTGGCCACCTATGCCCGTAGGGTCTCCATCTCCTCCTCCTCATCCCGAGGCCACTGACGAGGTGTAAGCTTCCCTACCTCTGCCTCTCCAGCTGTCCCTGAGGACCCTATCTCCCCCTACTACTACTGTACCACTTGTGGTGGGGGTAGATCCCCCCTATCCACCGTCGGCTATCCCCCATGATGCCAAGGCCCTTTAGGCTGTCGTCCCACTCCAATCTACACCTGCTCAACACGAACCTACTAAACAAGCACCTGCTGCCCTGCTACCTGCTACTGGGGCACCTGTCCAGCTACGGCTGCCACCAACACATCCATCAGCTGTCCCTCCACTCCAACCACCCTCTCCTCTCCATCTACTCCCACCTCCACTAGATAGTCCTCTAGGATCTCCTCCCCCTCCTCCAAGATGTCATCCCCATCTGGGCCATCTCCACCATTAGAATCATCATCACCACCTGACCTCACTGCCTCCTCCGTCGGGACTATCTCCTCTGGGTCCATCAACTGAGTGGGCCGATGTATCTGCCACCATATATCATATGCAGGCATAGTCCCTGCATCTTTAATAGTGCTCCCCCAATCCCACCGCACTGGTCGTAGAGCTCCAAAGTCAGCTAAGGCAACATGTGGCTGTATGGCTGCAGGCCAGAAGGGCACATCTTGAGGAGTCCGCGCAAATATGGCCATCTGTTTCAGAGTTTCCTATCTCAAACCAAACTGCCGCATGACCCAAGAGGGTAGATACATCTCTATAGTATGGTCTCCCTGACCCATCAGGTACCGCTGCTGAAACGTAAATGGTAGATGAATATCATCATCTGGCCACTACTCTATGCCGATATACAGTTGTCAGGTCACACTAATAACTTCATCTAGTATCCTCCTCTAGTACCGCACCTATCCAGTAAATGTGTACTCTGCATCTCGATATAAAAACACAAAGGCCTCAAAAGGCCACCAATAATACCCACATGTCAGCCGGTTAACAGTGATGTGCTCTCAAATCCATACATGATGCAGAGTAACCCCAGGTGACAATGTTGAATCCTCAAGATAGGTGACTATATGCATCTCATGGTATAACTACCCTAGCATCATCAGTCCCCAGGCATAGATGGTGTCATGCCTCACCATCCCCTCTATCACCCCCTAGCCAACTGAAAAACTCTTGCCTCACCTATCAGGCATCACAACACCTCCAATCAACGCACACAGGAATAAGACAAATGGATCTGCACCCGCAGCCAGTGTCCCCTCATAACTCATCTCTCTCCCGTCTGCTGAGAGAACAATGTGGTCCTCTCAAAACACTCTGATCAAGACACTCCACCCCCTCCTTGTGTCATATCTACCACGCCGGCCTTGAATAGGTAGCTTGAGGATGTGATAGATATCCTCAAGTGTAATGGTGATCTCAGCAGTCAGTAACAGAAAGCTACAGGTCTCAAAGTGATACCGCTCCACAATCGCTATCATCAGATCTCTATGAGCTCACAAAACCTGGCATCGACACCACCGTCAGAAGCCCCAATCTCGCCAGTCGAGCCCACGTAGCATCATCAAAATCGTTGAACAATGCCATCACAGATGGCACCCGTCGCTCTTGTGAATAGACTATAAAATAGCATGTATCCTACATCCACAACTTGCTGGTTAGATATTAACCTATCTTTTTCTAATCACCCCCTTTCTTCTACTATCTAAAAGCCAAAATCATTTGGCACCAGAATAGACAAACCTTTGCACCATTCAAAAAAATGGCGCTACTACTTCTTCTCCATAGTGCTATTATAGATAATAGCGCCACTGCGTAATCCCTTTTGCACTAATTCCAAATATGGCGCTACAGTGCAACATGTTTGGCACCATTTTGAAACATGGCATTGATTAACCATTTAGTGCTATTTCAATGAATAATGCTAATTTCCCCAAAAGCCCTAATACCCACTATTGTACTAAAGTTTAGCATAGCGCCACTCCCATAGATAGCGCTATTCTAGATAATAGTGCTACCCTAACATACATTTGGCGCTACAACGCTAAAACCTTATTCTTCTAAAAATTGCACTAATTCGGATGATAGCACTAAAATCCCAAATAAATGGTGACAAACCACCCTAACCCTACCCTGGTGGATAGCACCAATCCAGAGGATGGCGCTAATCCACCTAATGTTTGATGCTACTTGCTCTAAGCCCTAACCCCTGAACCCCAAAAATGCATGAAAAACCAAAAAATTACAAATTCAAGGTTAGACCCTACCTGAGGTCCAGCCTCCAGTGCCTAGCCAAATGATCGGAACTGCTCTAAGATGTGTTGAAGTCGCGAGAACTGGGGGTTGCGGTTGGCCATCTCTCCTTCACTCCTTCTCTAAAGTCAAAGTGTGCAAATGTGGCATTCTTAGGGCCCACTTTTCCTAATATAGTGGGCCATGTCATCCTTCCACCCCCTCTTTTTTCCTCCAGGGTGCAGATCTTAGTCTTTTTCCTTCATTTTTCTTCTTTCCATCTTCTTTTTCTGTCGCCTATCCAACTTTCACTTTTGTCACATCCTTTCGAGAACTCACTTGGAAATTTTTTTATTTTCCCGCCGACCTCTCGAGGGGGCATCCCTTATCCACATTATTCCTTTCCAGCAGCTGGGGCATATTTTTCTTCGACCTAACGCCACTTCCCTCCTAGGTCCTTATCCATCTTATTCCTTTCTGGTAGCTAGGGCATATTTTTGTTCGACCTGACACCACTTCCCTCCTAGGTCTAGGGGCAAATGTAAACACCTAAAAATGTCTTCTACCATCAAACTGACTCTCGACATCCCTAATCATGTTGATTTCCCTCCTAACCAATTAATTAAATTTTTATTTAATTAATTATCCCTTCATTACCCTATTTTTTCATCATTTTATCCCAACAATTGAATTAATTTCGTTAATTCAATAGTCCCAACCTTAGCCAATTTGATTTAATAAATATGCAATATTTATTAAATTAATTTCCCCCTTTTCACTAAATCTAATTAATTAATTAAAACCATGCTAACTAATTAATCTATCTTACTAATTGACCTATCCCTACCCTAGACAATTAAATAGCTATTATTTAATTGCCTACCCTAGCCTACCTCATCCTAGCCCTAGGATTAATTAAATAAAACATATGTTTAATTAATCATAACCTCTCATTTGGGTGGTCAAACCTAGTTTAACACCCTTCCCCACATCCTCCAAATAAAAAATTGAAATAATTCCACCTAAGTCAATTTTTTATTTAAAAACATCCCACATCACATTTAATTTTTCTTACAACCCCTTACCTCACCCATACTTATTTATTTCCACTTATCCCCAAATGAATTTTTAATTCATTTACATTCCCCCATATGAATCTTTAATTCAAATATAATCCTTCACCACCCATACTCATTTAATACCCCTTTTCCCAAAATGAATAAAAGATTCACTTTTATTCCTAGCCCTCCATTCATTCAAGATTGAATCGAGGCCCTCCACATCACCTTCATCCTCCACCATTGATCTTTAAAATCAATCTCCACCCTTGGATCAAAATCTCTCCAAAAAAGTCTATAAATACAACATCTCTCAACCCATTCAAGGATCCAAGTTTTATGCAAAGTTATTATGCCAAAATATCAATTGAGCTAGTCTTTAGTGAGTTGCAATTTGAGTAGCATTTTGCATTTGAATCCTTGTCTAGGGATAATCATGTCTTAGGAACTTGTTTTGGGTGCAATGGTTCCTCTCCCTTGATGAGATTGGGTCTTCATGTGAGGTATAGCTTTTTGTGTTTCATTGCATTTAGTTTTGTGTTTTTAACCTCATTTGTTTACCTAATCTACACCTATATTTTATGGGCATGATATTCATGAAGGGGACACACATTTTGATGCATTTTTGTAATTAATTGAAAGATTTCAATTTGAAGATGAAGACATGTGTATGAGATTTTTCATGAGGCCTCTATATGCAATGACATGTAGATGGTATGATAATTTTCTACAACATTTCCTTGCTTTGTGGAAAGACCTTGTGACTATGTTTAATCAAGAATTTGCAAGTGTTGTATACCCTACTTCTCTTGTCCAAGAATTGGTTAAAATCAAAAGGCAAGAGGGAGATTCTAGTATGGATTTCATCCATAGGTTTGTTGTTACCTTCTACAAAGTTTTGAAAGCTTCTAAACCTAATATTCATACATGCATTGACATGTGCTTTGAAGCCTATGAGGTTGGTTTATATTTCAATGCAAGAGGATTTGAAGTTAACAAGCCTATAATAAGTTTATGAATTCTTAGACTTCTTTGGAAAAATAAGGAATGACTACATTTCAAAATAATTATCCTCAAATGCAAGTGTTATTGGTAATGAATAAGTTGATATGAATAGAAACCAAGTGGTTGTAACATATGAGGTGAATACAACATTTGAGTAGTATTCAGGAAAGTAGAAATTGGCGATGGTGAATAATATGAAAATAATGTAGATAATGAAGCTAGTGTATGCAACCACCTCTAGTTGGAGATGCTATAATGAAATGCATGATTATTTTAAAATTGAGGTTGAGGTATATGATCCTACAGCTTATGGTAGTGAAGTGGAAAGAGAGGAAGGTGTGTGAAAAAATCATAAATGCAATGAGTCAGTTCATTAAATTGATTATGTTGAATGTGTACATGCATGTGATGTAAAGGATGAGAAAGAAATTATTTTCTTATTTGATGTATTTCCCTCTTTTTTCCTTATTAATAGTGATGAAGCTACTGATATTTGATTTCTTGAGGATGATATGGACATGCCTACACTTAGTGATAAGGATGATGAGATAAATTTTAGTGTAGATACTGATTGTTAGTTTGAATACCTTTCCCTTTATAGTTGTGAAGACGGTGATCATGTGGATGCATATGAGAACTTATTTCAAGTGGGCCACAAGGAAATATTGTTATAATGAATGTGGAAGAAGAAAACATGTGTCATCAGTCTAATTTCAGTAGTGAATATGACATAGAATGTTGGCAAAATGAACCTGAAATAGAGAGACACCTTGAAGAGATTGGTTCTTCACTTGAAGTGTGTCATTACGTTAGCATTTATGTTGATAGTTTGAATTGAAACTTGAATAATTCTTATGATTTAGATATTAAAAAAGTATATCAGCACATGCGAAAGCATTGTAGGCTAGCTACCTACTATCTAAGAGTTTGATGAAGACACTTGTGACTATGAAACTTTCATTTTGAAAGGTCATGTGATGCAAGGGCATTTGGGTTCGCAAGTGATCTTGCATCAACCAAAAAGATTTTTAGGTTCCAATTTATTTTTTTTGTTTTTGTTGGTTTTTTTCAATCTTTTTCTATAAGAGGTTTTTCAGATTCAATTAAGTAAAGTTGAAGACATCCCCTTAAAGAAGGGATTAAAGGGTACTTGCAGTTTCAATTTGGTGAAAATTGGGTAAAAATTAGCTAAGTTATGAGAAATCATAGTTTTGAGCTTAATCAAGAACAAAATTAGACTTTTGAGGTGTTCAAGGAACACCAAAAATAACTAAAAGTACTTGTTCTATCTCAAATTGTTGACGAACCATTTTACTTAGTGTTTTCTTTGCAATTTCCATATAATCACATTATTTCGAGTGAGTTAGAAAGGTCCGACTATCGCTTCGTTCCACTTAGCTCAGAAATGCCCAAACATCACTTAGTTCCTACTAAGGTCTAAATGTCTGACCAAAGAGAAATGGTTCCTAACATCTTCACAAGCTCCAACAAGCTTTCAAAACTTAAGATTAAAAGAAGTTCATAGTGTTTAGGTAGTTCTAAACCTCTAGGAAAACTCTAATAGCTTTAGGAAGTTGAAGAAAGTTCTTGGAATCACAGAGTTCCATGTGGAGAGGGGTGCTACCACAATAATGGGTTACACTTTCTAGGACATCCTTTTTTTTTTTTTGCTAAAATCACATATTTTTAGAAAATATAATGATTTAAGCCTTGAAAGGTTCCATTTAAAGGATTTTAATTGAAGAGGGTTTGATCAAATCCCCTTAGATTCAAGCCCTCTTGGATAGAACCCCGCTAGTTTTAAACCATACCTATAATGGAGTCTCCTCTACACCTATCAAAATGCTGATAAAAAAACCACTTTTGATTTACCTTTTTGGGGATCAAATGAATTCATTTAAAATTTATGTTTTGTAAGTATATAGTCCTAATTATAAGTTTCCCAAAAAGTATAATTTTAAATATATTTAATTTGATTATTATATTTATTTTTTATTTCTTGTGAATGTAGGTTTTTCACCGAACATCCAGTTCTCTGTTCTACACACATGGGAAATTAGTAAATTAGTAAAAAAAAATTTTGTAAAATATCTATGCGTTAGGTATTGATGTCCTTGTTTCAACAAAAAAAGAGTTGAATTTTGATATATACTAAAAAAGTTAGGTTTTATGAAATACACCTATATCTAAATTATAATTGGTTTGACTTCAAAACTTAATTAAAAAAAAATTCAACAAAACATTATGAAACCAAATGCATTCCCTATATATTGGTGTTACCAATCTAAATTCAAAAGAATAAGAATTTTATCCTTTGTAGAAAAAAAATTATGTGCTACAGAATACACATCACTTTAAAAAAATGTTGTTTACTATTAAAAACTAGTTATCAAAGGAGACACAAAATAATTTACAATTTAACTCCAAATTTTTGTAAAAAAATATATTTAGAATATACAAACAAAATCTCACAAATCACTAGTTCGCGTCATCTTCAAATTCCTCATGGTTTAGCGGTAATAGGTGTTAGAGAGTGAAGATTTAGTTCAAAATCTTGATTTCAAAGTCAAGTTTGGCTAAAAAGTGTAACCCATTATTGTGGGATGACCCAAAGGAAACCCTCAATCACTTGGAATAGTTTCAAGTGCCTTTGAATAGTCCAATGAAGTCTTCTAAATGCCAAAAAGGTTGACTTTTTGAGGAAATTAGGTTGTTCCACTTAGGTTGGAAAATGCTAATAGTTTTGAATGATCAGGTAGTTCCTATAGAATTGGAAACTCCCAATAAGTTCCTATCACCTTCAAAAAATCCAACACACTATTAAAAGATAAAAATTCTTCTTCTCATTGGTGCCGATGGATGTGAGGCCAACATGTATGACTTAAACATGTGTCATATTTCAGTCCAAACCCTTGTAACTATTCAGTGTCTTAATGGTAATAAAAAATGGTTCAACTTCCTATTAGACGAAGTATAAAAATGAAATTATGTGCTTTGTTGAGGGGTTCATCACTAGTGGATTTGGTGGTTTAATGAGTTTGATTGATCTAGAATAGGGGCATGGATTGTGTATGTTTTGTAGAAGAATTCTAATGCAGAAAACCATTGTTTGAATTATATTTTTTGAGCATTGTAATGCTACATATAAATAAAGATATTAAATTTTATTGTTTATTTTTAAAATTTCTTTGTTGTGGCTACGTGATTGGGCTATCTAATAAGACCCCCCTCCATCACAACTACATCGTATGGTATGAGATTAAGGTTTTCTTTCTAGGAGGTGTTGATACGTTGTAGAGAGTTTGAAGTGGTAAAAATAATTGTGTCAAAGGATAGAGAGGTTTATTGCAGGTGTGTGAAGAGAATTCCTGTAATTGTAGAGGGATGAGGGAGATGTTAAATTTGTGAGAGGATAAATTTAAGTTTCCACAGTACATGGGTAGAAAACAACAAAAGTTTTAGTCTAAGTTATTGTGAGATATTAAGAAGATGCACCCGAGAAGAAGAATTCCAAGAATGAAGGAGATGTTTGAGAAATTTCATGTTGATATGAGAAATGAGTTGAGAAATTTAGTTTATGGTTTGAGAATAAATCCAAATTGTGAAGATGAACATGCATATGGTGAAGAAATTATAGATGACAAATGAGAAAGAGAAAATGAACAACCAGTAGACGCTGGAGAAGAATGATTTCTAAGAGTACTTACCAGAATTGGTAGAGGTAATAAAATGGAAGTTTCAACAATACATTAAAACCTGAAGAATTAATAGATTGGATTGGTGAATTAGACAAATACTTTGAATTTTAAAACATTTGTGACCCATAGTGGGTAACATTAGCACATAAAAAACACAAGGCACATGTTACCCTTTGGTGGAGAGAGTTACAGAGGGAAAGAGTAGTAAATGGGGACATGAGAATAACCTAGTAGAATCAAATGCTTGCCGGGTTGAAAGAAAAAAATATTCTTGGAGATTATGAGTTGGAGTTGTTTAGAAAACTTCAAAATTTGAAGAAGAATGATATGAATGTAAGAGACTAAACAAATGAATTTCATAAAATGGTAATCAGATCCGGACATCATCAAATAGATAGGGAAAATTAGATAGATATGTAAATGGGTTAAGATTTAATATACAAGATGAGATGAGTATGCTAAAGATTTCTACAGTTGAGGAGGTATACCAATATGGTTTGAATTCCAAAGAAAGGATAGAAAGAAGAATAGCATAACAATTAAAGAGGAAGGGGAAAATTTTTAGTTGAAAGAGGATACACAAGTAGTAGTAGAGGAAAACAATCTTATAAAGAAGAGCAAGCCTTAAACAGAATAAGGGATTGAGTTAAGGAATAAGAGAAAGATAATAGTCTATAAAAGGAGGTTGCAAAAGTATCAAGGGATTCTTGAGAAAATGTTTCCAGTATGGAGAGATTAGACATAGATCTTATGAGTGTCAACAAATACACTAGGAAACTAGTAAGAGAAGTGTAGCTAGATATCACATGGTGTAAGAGGATGAAGAAAGTGTGGCATCACTGAAAGTAGAAGAGCCTAAGGAAGAAGAATCTCTTATGTTTAAGATAGTTTTAATGAAACCAGATTTGAAGGAGGATGGATCATTTTAGAGGAGAATTATTTTTTAACAGTATGCAAGTTTGGAGGTAAGTTCTATTGTTGTCACAGAGATTGCACCCAAATGCTAAGATTGAATGCTCAACAATCCCATTAAGCATGGAAACATCTTTGATCCTATGAGTATGCTCATAGGGAAGATGAATCTCTAGATTATGGGTTGGTTCCCCTTTTGATTCTCCTAGAGACTAAATGAATTTTGAAGGAAAAGGTAAGAAAAGGTGATGGCTTGAAAGTGAAAACTAACTCTAGGAGGTGAGGCACCAAATGATATTAGAAGGGCAACTTAATTCACAACTATTTTTTCAATAAATCTATTTACACAATTTAGTAAAGGGAAATTTGACCACATTAATAATTCAGAAGAAGGCTTGATTATCAGTCTTTTGGAAAGAAAGCTATATTTGACAACTTTGAAGGAAAAAAAACAAAAGCACAACCTAAGACCTATGATACAGATTGCTTTTTTGTGCATATACAACAATGAATGAGACATAAATTAAAGTTTTTGATTGTTTAAAACACATTAATTCTATCAAAAATCATTCATGAAGACACTCGCATGAATCTAAGAAGGCAAAATGTTAATCTTTTTGAACAATAAAAGGAGAACACTGTAAAAATTGACAAAAATATAACCTGTAAATCTATTGTTGTATATAAATCTGTCAAAAATGAGTTACAAAACTATATGGCTTCTCTGCAATGTGCAAGGGAAAGTATAAAATCAAGAACTAAGAGAACAAACTAAGTTTCTCCTCCTATACTAAGAAAAAGGGACTCCCCAAAGGTCAAGAGGAGACAACTTCAGTTAATTGCACGCCTAAAATATCTCTTCAAAATGTCTCACGAGTAGAACTGAAAAGCCTCAAAAAGAGGGCTCAAAACTGATGAAAATTGAGCTAAATTAGCTCGAAACTCTCTCTCATGATCAATTTGACCCAAAAGGGCTCTAAGAGCACTCTAGTTTGACCAAAAGTTAATGATAGAACTCCGAATAACTCCCCTACATTCTAGTTCTACTTCACTTTGTTTTTCTTGCATGATTATGTGGAAAACGTAACTATTTGATTAAATATTAAAGATAATCAGTTATGATTACTTTAATGTGTTGTATGATAGTTCCTTTCACATATTACATTGCAAATATTCAAGTAATTTATAAAATATTACCTTTAATATTTAGTTACATAGTCTGTTTGTCTAAAATCATGCCAAAGACACAAAAATAAATATCACCTCCTTATGACTCCCAAGGGCTCAAATGAGATATCTTTGCCATTGGATATTCTGATTTGATGTTCACAGGGTCAAAATTCATCATCACTCCTTAATGTTTACTCTATCTTTATGAGCTTTTGATGTACACTCTGCTAGGCATCATGACTTCAAAAGTCTTGACCTCAAACTCAAAAAAGATTACAATGATTTTAAAAAACTAAGTCAAAAAACATGATTTCACCTGTGGGCTATAGCATCTCAAACTAAAGAGACAAAACCCTAAGCTCGATTGTTCATTTCATCTCTTCATTTTTTGAGTTTTCTACCACCACCATGCTAGGTCTTAAAGGCTTCAATGCAGTTGTTTTGGTGGATTCTGAAGATCATCTGACCATGGATCTCGACCATTATGTCATTTTATGCCTGATGTAAGTGATTCTTTTCCTTTTGCTAAGTTCCTCTACCACAAAATGACAAAAAAATGTCTCAACTACTAATTGTTTATGTATAATGTTCATTCCTTGCTCGTCTTTGAGTGGTTATGAAAACAAAAATTAACAAGAACCTCTATGAAAGAAGTGTTTGCTTTGAAATTTTTACTGTTTTTTATACTTGGCAAGATAATGGACAGTGTGTTGTAAGCATTTTTTTCTCTATTGTGGCTCTGTATGACCCTTGCTAGGGTTGTATTCTTTCTCACTACTTTCTTGACTGAAACCCTTACTTTTGACAGTCTTTTGAACAAAACTGAAGATGTTATTGTTGACTTTGTTCATTTTCAAAGAAAAAAATGGTGTAGGCCTCTTGTAGCTCTGGCCATGGAACCTTTACCTATCTCTATGAGCTTGTCTCTACATTATGAAGTTTTCATTCTGTAGTTTACACTTAAGCTTACATTTGAATGATGACAATGGAAACTTTACTTACATATTGTTGCTCTCTTGATGCGAAAACTGTAGCATATCATTCTTTTCTAGGTGAAAATGGATGAAACCTGAAAGCTACTCTTGTTTTACTTTTGTGGGTGTTTCCTCTTCATACAACTATGTAGTTGTACTCACTCTACTTTATTGTTGTTTTCTTAGATCACTACTTATATCATAATTTGAAAACCCATGTCCTTATATTTCTATATGAACATTTCTCCTCTCTGTAGGAAATGTGGGTTTCTTTGAAGTTGTTATGATTGTAGTCTCCTGTGTGAATGCATAGTGACATATAATATATTACAAATATGGTATTAAAAATGATAACCTTTCACCCAAATGCTACTCTCATTATCTTGACAGTTTATTACCCTTTTTGTATCAGCTCATTTGTTTGATTTCTACATAGTTCACTGCCCTCACTGAATGTTTGTCACCATTGTCATAGAATCATGCCTCTAACCTTTCTAACTGTCCACCTCATGGTTATCATCATCTTTGTCAATCTTTGCCACTATTGACATTGCACA
Source organism: Cunninghamia lanceolata (assembly GCA_027924645.1). Classification (NCBI taxonomy): domain Eukaryota; kingdom Viridiplantae; phylum Streptophyta; class Pinopsida; order Cupressales; family Cupressaceae; genus Cunninghamia; species Cunninghamia lanceolata. The sequence goes on from BSBN01001569.1 coordinate 2,461,021, forward strand.
TTTGATAATAGATATTTCCATGTATTAATTATTATTTGCATTCCATATGATTATTCATGAAGCCTTTTAAGATCAGCCCCTGCATTCCAACTCAAACACTATCCTTTATAACTATTGGTGGCACTTAAAAAATGTAGATTGTTATGGCATAGACTGTTCGCATAAGCTAACCCTGCACTAAGTATGTATTAGTTCATTATCCTTTGTCCTTGAAAACTACTTGCAATGCAATGTGTAAAAGAAATGGTATTCTTGTTTAAATAAGGTAGTACATTTGATGCATTCCTTGATTCCATCATGACTATAATATATGCTCCTTCAGCTTTAAATAAATCTCCAGATCTTCACATGAATGTTATCTATTTTAATGGTCAAAGCCCACTAGTAATTTGACACCTCATTCACAACATAAAGTGGTAAATATTTGTTCTATTCTTATTGCTTAGAATGAGCTTCTAGTTGTAAGTGACTTATAATGATGACTACATTTCATGTGTGACTATCTTCTCCTGATGATTTCATGTTGTCCCTTGAGTTTGGTAGGATTGAAAATGTCTACTATTCAAGCCTTCATGCTATTCCTTCATGACTGTATCATTGAATCTTACTTATTTGGTGACTGTGGCAGGCTCTGCATACTACCCTAGGAGGTGAGCAATGAGAAGGTGTTGGCTTATAATGATTTTTCTGCCCTATGTATGACTGTAACAGTCATAATGGTTACCCCTCTTTATTATATTTTTTGCTATTTTGATATTGCTTTTGACTATGACTGCCAAAAGGCTCTGTCATATAGTTAACTTTATATTGTTCAAAGAATCCCATCTAAGAAACTATCTCTCAACATAGTCATTATGAATGTCGTAGTCATGTCTCATGACTACTTTATGACACATTTTGTGACCATTATTACTTAATGATTGTTATTTTCATGGCAGATCTTAGTAATTGGTAAGATAGAGAACATCAATATTCCAGGTGTAGAGTATGTGCCATTGATTGATTCTTCATTTTCATAAATACTCCTCCATATGTAAGTCTCCTTGATAGAAAAACTTAACAATCTTGAAGGTCAATTGAGTTGGATATAGATATAGCACTGACTCCTTGTCATACCTATTGTTGGCTGTCCCTTAACACTAGTAACTGCTTTGAGGTGATTACTGACATTGTATTGCTTGTTGCATTGGAAATGTTCACTATTCAAGCCTTCACGTTGTTAGGACTGTCACCCATTATGAAAGGCATCTCTTCCTATAGATTATGTAGTGGGTTTTACCTCAAATGACATATAACTTTCTATACCTTCTATGTTATTGTACTTAGTCACTTACTCTATTGTAATTAATGGCTTCCTGAGATTGACATGACTATCTTAACAACATTCTATGGCAGCTTGATAGTGACAAGACAAGGCATATGACCTCTTTTGTCACCTTGTGATTGCCTCTACTAGATACAATTATTAATGGCTGCCCTGCTACATGATGCCTTGATGTACCTTCTTCTTGCATTTACATACCTTGATTGTCCTTTTTGGTCAGTGAATTAACAATGCAATTTAGCATTGACACCTTGTTATTTATGCCAATAAGCTAAGAATAGAATAACATGCTAGGCTCAACCCTTGTGGGAGCCACATTTTCTCCACATGTTGTAATTTTCATATGTTATCACACTTGACCTGAACCTGCATAGTCAACAAACATGTTAGACAAAAAAATATATAGAGGTTGAAATCTCTCTCCTTGATTTATATGATCTGATGCTTCTTTTCTAATTAATCTCCTAATTTGATATCTGCATCTTTTGTTTAGTTTATTCATTTAGTTATGTTGAGCAGATATAGTATAGGAAGTAGTTTGTCTAGATGTGTATGGAATTAAGGATTGAACCCCAAGCTCTACCAATATCATTCTTACTTCCCTTGCAGGTTTTATCCTGGAGCTACATTTGGGAAACTCGAGATGCTAGTATAACCTCAAGCAACAGGATTCGTCGTTCATTAGGAAATGATGGGTCCCATCCTTACTTCCATACATTTTCATCTCTTGCTTTGTATTTTCTCTTTTATCTCTTACCAGATAAAGTTACTCCCACGCCTTGTGTGGGACTATACAAATATTTCTTTTTTGAATATATCATTTGTTTCATATAATGTAATGACTTATGTTGTAATTTCCTTTATGAATCAATTACATAACATGAAATGAACATTATTTGTAACATATGTTTATAATCATGAAGAAAAGACAAGTTGTAAATACATTTTCCTAAATTGTACTGAACAAACAACAATAAGATATCTAAAACATAACTGCAAAGATTAGATTAAGTTCAATCACCTGTCATCCCTTGAATGCCTCTTGACTTGCTGAGGCATTTTCACTTATCTGGATTATGTAATAGCTCAATTTGAGTTATTACATGATTCTGATAATGTGATCATGTAACAATTCTTCACCAAGACAATAGATGTTGACTAGATGACCTTAAGCATGAAAGTTTCTTATTACCCTTTTTTAACAACTATTGTCAAGACCAACCCAATTGGGCTGCAAGCCTAATTTGGTAACATTCTTGGTGACCTCTTAGCAATGTTTGGCTTCTAAACAGATATGATCAATAGAATTGCATATCCATTGGGCATATGAGTCCTTTCTTGGCCTGAAACACTTTGAAAGTACTTTTGTAACTCAGATGCTTGGAAAAAAAACAACAGCAAGAATAAAACTGAAACAAAACATGTTAGCTTCAAATAGGACCAGCCCACTATGCATGAGCACTTCTTGGAAAATAGAAACTAAGCTGAAATGGCCTACCTACCTACAATTAACAAATGAAATAGGCTGGCTAAACAAATCCATTAACTTGTTCTATAAAATATCTCCCTTCTCTAACCAACTTTGGGTGCTTTTCATACCTTTAAGAATCCAACAAGGGGTGTGGAAAGGGTGGGCATCCAATGAACATGTGTAATACCTCTCTTAGAGAAAGAACAAACACACATGCCCACTTTCTTTGATTGAAAATAGAGCTATTATAAGGAGGATAGGGAAGTTAGTTCTCTTCTTTCTGTTGCTCATCAAATGCTTTCCCCTTGCTACTTTCTAACTGGATAATTAGATGTCAAATGGGACATCCTCTTGATAAACCAATGTGCAAACAATCAATGCTAATTTGCTACTCTGTTGCTTTATCATCATGAATATGAATTGTGGACTAATTAGGGAGGTCTAAAAACTTACTCAAATTTGGGTTGTCTAACTATTGCCCTTCTTCCTGAATGTTCATGCAACTAGCAACAACCTTAAAGCCCTTTTGGTGTTTGGCCTCCTCTTCCAAAAGATCTAGATGCATACTTTCCTTGCTGTCCTCAAATTGATTAGTTTCATATTGATCAAATGCAAAAGGTACAAATTCAAAAACCTATTTTACCTTATTGTCCTCAACACTTACTAACAATCAAGCATAGAATTGTCTTGAAAAGGCTAATCATCTTCAGCTAGTTCACTTGACTACTCTTCAAGGAAAGCTACCTTAGTTTCATCCATGTTAGCCTCTTCATTGTAGTACAAAGGGAGTTTTGAAAACAAATTAGATGCTTCATCTTCATGGAGAACTTGATCTGATTTAGTTTCATGTTCAACCTAGTATTCAGTCCTCTCTTCATGCAAAACAAGCTTGCTAGACTCCAAAACAAAACTCTCATTTTGCTCCTCTATATGGATTGAGATTTTATCCTCATCCTTGGTTTCATGGACCAAGAACTCATAAATATTTTTAATATGTTCTTGTTGTTCCAAATTAGTTGGTAATTTGAGCACCTGTATGCTCTATTCTTCATTGTCAACAAAACCAAGTAGCTGATCAAACAAAGAAATTGAATCTTCCTCCTCATGTTTCCTCTTCATGTGATGCCTTCTCCAATCAAACCTTGACAACTTGTCTTTGCAACATAAGACTTTCACCTTGTAGCCTTTCCATTATGCTTTCATTCATCTCATAAACAACATTAAAAAAATTCTTAAATGAATCAAAGTGCAAAGGATTCAATGTCAAGATTGAACCAACCTCCTCCACACACGTGTTATGTTCATTTTCAGCTCAAAACTTACTATAAACAAAAGCAATCTTTTGCTCCACATGTGATTTTTTTGATTTGGTGGCACAAAAAGGACTATAAGAACTTTTAGCTACTGAACTAGGATGAATATGCTCATTACTAAGCTCATTATGAAGTGTTTCAGACTGCTCTTGGCTATGAATTAGCTATTGTACTGAAGGATCACTCCTAAAATGTGGAATTTTGAATGGCTTGGATTCCACGACCTTTTGTTCCTGTTCACCACACCAACTTGGAATCTTGATTTTAGGAGGGTTAAGAGGCTCATTTTTCTTGAAACTTGGAAACTTATACTTGCGAATCTCCTCTTGAATAGGCTGATCTGGGATGGAAAGAACTATTTGGACCTCATGCCTTTGTCATTAAGCAAGCAAAAACTTGATCTGCTCCTCTTTTGCGGCTATCTCCCTCTTAATACTTTCTTCAAACTGTAACATTTGTGCCTCCAACTCCTATTCATGAAGATAGGCTTGATAAGCCAGTTCCTCCTATTGCATGTTATATTCATTTTCTCTTTCAATTTATGATATCTTTCTTTGAAAATCCAAAGCAATCTCCTGAATTCTCATGCTAGTTTTGTGTAACTTTAAAGTCATATCTTGAATACTCATGCTATCCTCATATTGAGGTTGATCAGCAAAAAAATATGCTAATTGGGAACAAAATTGTCATTCTAGGACTGGTTATGAGCATAGGTAGGCTGCCAAGAATGCTGAGAAGGGATGGGTGGGAGGTAAGCATGTTGAGCATGCTGATATACTATTGTTGTATGGCTGTCTAGGATGAAACTAGTAGCATTCTCAATCTGATATGGCTAGCCACAGGGATGATAATGTTGGTTATAATGTGAGAAATGATTGGGTACTTATAGCTTGGATTTTTTGTGATATGGTAGAGAATCACCATAATTGTTGCAATATATAGATATTTTTGCATGAAAGATCTAAATCATATGACCATCAAAACATGAAAATTAAAAACAATACCAATTTGATTCTTTGTAGATTCTTGGGATGCTGAAACTAGCTGATATATGCTTAGAGTCACCATGGTGTTTGATGATTTTGTCTCCAAATGCTGATAATATTGAAGAAAATACCAAATCCTTCATTATGTACTCTTCCTATGCACTATTCACACTAGATTTACTTTAACAAATTAGAGAAAAGAGTTGCCAGGTATATGTTTATAACCTCAAAAGGTCCAAAACACTATTATCTATACCAAAACAACAATGGAAATGGTATCTAGTGGCCTAAACTTAGTTCAGAGTCCCACTGGACATGCCAAAAACTATTCTCATAGAGATTACACCCCAATACTAAGCTTGAATGCTCACCAATCCTGTGAAACATGGAGACATCTTAAAGCCTGTGGGTATGCTCATAGTGAAGATGAATCTCTAGATTATGGGCTAGTTCCCCTTTTGATTCTCCTAGAGACTAAATGAATTTTGAAGGAAAAGGTAAGAAAAGGTGATGGCTTGAAAGTAAAAACTAACTCTATGAGGTGATGCGCCAAATGATATTAGAAGGGCAACTGAATTCACAACTATTTTTTAATAAATCTATTTACATAGCTTAGTAAAGGGCAATTTGACCACATTAATAATTCATAAGAAGGCTTGATTATCAGTCTTTTGGAAGGAAATCTATGTTTCACAACTTTTAAGGCAAAATAAACAAAAGCACAACCTAAGACCTGTGATATGAATTGCTTTTTTGTGCATATACAAAAATGAATAAGATAGGAATTAAAGATTTTGATTGGTTAAAACACATTACTTTTATCAAAATCATTCATGAAGACACTCACATGAATCTGAGAAGGTAAAATGTTAATCTTTTTGAACAATAGAAGGAGAACACTACAAAAATTGAAAAAAAATATAACCTATAAACATGTTACTGTATATAAATCTATCAAAAATGAGTTACAAAATTGTATGGCTTCTTTGTAATGTGCAAGGGAAAGCATAAAATCAAGAACTGGGAGAAAAAACTAAGTTTCTCCTCCTATAATACAAAAAGGGACTCCCTAAAGGTCAAGAGGAGACAACTTCAATTAACTACACCCCCAAAATATCTCTTCAAAATGTCTTACACACAAAACTAAAAAGCCTCAAAAAGAGGGCTCAAAACTAATGAAAATTGAGCTAAATTAGCTCGAAACTCTCTCTCATGATCGATTTGACCCAAAAGGACTCCAAACAAACTCCAATTTGACCAAAAGTCAAGGATAGAACTCCAAATAACTCCTTTGCATTCTAGTTCTACTTTAGTTGGGTTTTTTTGCATGATTTTGGGGAAAAGGTAACTATTTGATTAAATATTAAAGATAATCAGTTATGATTACTTTAATATGTGTCATGTGATAGTTCCTTTCATGCATTACATGGCAAATATTTAGGTAATTTATAAAATAGTACCTTTAATATTTAGTTACATAGTTTGTTTGTCTAAAATCATGCAAAAGACAAAAAAATAAACATCACCTCCTTATGACTCCCAAGGGCTCACATAGGCTATCTTTTCCATTGGATATTCTAACTTGATGTTCACAGGATCAAAATTCATCATCACTCCTTAATGTTTACTCTATCTTTATGTGATTTTGTGGTACACTCTGCTAGGCATCTTGAGTTCAAAAGTCTTGACCTCAGACTCAAAAAGCATTACAATGATTTTCAAAAGCTAAGTCAAAATACATGATTTAGCCCATGGGCTAGGGCATCTCAAACTAAACATACAAAACTGTAAGCGATTGTTCGTTTCATCTCTTCATCTTTTGGGTTTTCTACCACTACCATAATAGGGCTTAAAGGATTCAATGTAGTCATTTTGGTGGATTCTAAAGATCATCTAACTGTGGATCTTGGCCACTCTATCATTTGATGCCTCCTGTAAGTGATTGTTTTCCTTTTTCTGAGTTCCTCTACTACAAAATGAAAAAAAATGTCTCAGCTACTCACTGTTTCTATATAATGTTCCTTCTTTTCTTGGCTCTGATTTGTTATGAAAACAAAAGTTAACAAGAACATCTGTGAAAGAAGTGTTTGCTTTGCATTTTTTACTATTTTTTTATACTTGGCAAAATAACGGACAACGTGCTGGTAAGTGTGTTTTTCTCTGTTGTGGCTCTGTGTGACCCTTGCTAGGGTTGTATTCTTTCTCACTACTTTCTTGACTAAAACCCTTACTTCAGATAAGCTTTTAAACAAAAATGAAGATGTTATTGTTGACTTTGTTCATTTTCAAAAAAAAAAATGGTGTAGGCCTCTTGTAGCTCTGGTCATGGAACCTTTAGCTATCTCTATGGGCTTGTCTCTACATTATGAAGTTTTCTTTATGTAGTTTACATTGAAGCTTACATTTGAATGATAACAATGGAAACTTTACTTACATATTGTTGTTCTTATGATGCAAAAATTGTAGCATATCATTTTTTTCTAGGTGAAAATGGCTAAAACCTTAAAGCTACTCTTGTTTTACTTTTGTACGTGTTTCCTCTTCATAGAACTATGTAATTGTACTCATTGCACTTTATTGTTGTCTTCTTAGAGTGTTACTTGTATCACAATTTGAAAACCCATGTCCTTCTATTTCTGTATGAACATTTATCATCTCTATAGGAAATGTGGGTTTCTTGAAGGTTGCTGCCATTGTTGTCTCCTTTGTGAATGCATAGTGACATATGATATTTTACAAATATGGTATTAAAAATGACAACTTTCACCAAAAAATACTCTTATTATCTTGAAAGTTTATTTCCCTTTTTGTATCAGATCATTTGTTTGATTGCTACAAAGTTCACTGCCCTCACTAATTGTTTGTCACCACTATCATAGAATCATGCCTCTAACCTTTCTAACTATCCACCCAATGGTTATCATCATCTTTGTCAATCTTTTCCACTATTGACTTTGCACCTTTTATAATGGATATTACCATGTCTTAACTGGTATTTGCATTCCATATGACTATCCATGAAGCCTTTTAAGATATCCCCCTGCATTCCAACTCAAACACGGTCCTTTATAACTATTGGTGGCACTTGAAAAATGTAGATTGTTATGGCATAGAATGTTCACATAAGCTGACCCTACTGAGTATGTATTAGTTCATTATCTTTTGTCCTTGAAAATTTCTTACAATGCAATGTGTAAAAGAAATGGTGTTCTTTTTTAAATAAGGAAATGCATTTGATGCATTCCTTGATTCCATCATGACTATAATATATGCTCCTTTAGATTTGAATAAATCTTCATCTCTTCATATAATTGTCATCCATTTCAATGGTCAAAGATCATTGTCAATTCAACACATCATTCACAACAAAAAGCGGTAAATATTTGTTCTATTCTTATTGCTTGGAATGAGATTCTTGTTGTAAGTGACTTATAATGATGACTGCATTTCATGTGTGCCTGTCTTCTCCTCATGATTTCATATCATCCCTTGACTTTGGTAGGATTGAAAATGTCCACTGTTTAAGCCTTCATGTTGTTCCTTCATGACTATATAATTGAATCTTACTTATCTGGTTACTGTGGTAGGCTCTACATACTACCCTAGGAGGTGAGCAGTGAGAAGGTGTTAGCTTATAATGATTTTTCTACCCTATGTATGACTGTAATAGTCATAATGGTTACTCCTCTTTATTATAATTGTTGCTATTTCAATATTGCTTTTAACTATGACTGTCAAAAGGCTCTATCATATAGTTAACTTTATATTGTTCAAAGACTCCCATTTAAGAAATTGTCTCTCAACATAGTCATTATGACTATCACAGTTGTCTCTCATGACTAGTTTATGATACATTCTATAACAATTCTTACTCAATGATTGTTGTTATTTTCATGGCAGATCTTAGTAATTGGTAAGATAGAGAACATCAACATTGCACCTAGAGTATGTGCCATTCACCACTTCTTCATTTTCATAAAAACTCCTTGATATGCAAGTTTCCTAGATAGAACTCCTTAACAATGTTCAAGGGGAATGGAGTTGGATACAGATATAGCATTGACTCCTTGTCATACCTATTGTTAGCTGTCCCATAACACTAGTAACTACTTTGGGGTGATTACTTACATTGTATTGCTTGTTGCATTGAAAATGTTCACTGTTCAAGCCTTCATGTTGTTAGGACTATCACCCATTATGAAAGGCATCTCTTCCTATAGATTATGCAATGGCTTTTACCTCAAATGACATATAACTTTGTTTACCTTCTATGTTGTTTTACTTAGTCACTTACTTTATTGATGTGACTATCCTAACAACACTCTATGGATGTTTGATAGTGACAAGACAAGGCATATGACCTCTTTTGTCACCTTGTGACCACCTCTGCTAGATATAATTATTAATGGCTACCCTGCTACATGATGCCTTGTTGTACCTTCTTGCATTTACATATCTTAACTGTCCTTTTTTGTCAGTGCATTAACAATGCAATTTAGCATTGACACCTTGTCATTTATGCCAATCAACTAAGAATAGAATAACATGCTGGGCTCAACCCTTGTGGGAGCCACATTTTCCCCACATGTTGTAATTTTCATATGTTATCACACTTGACCTAAACCTACACAGTCAAAAAACATGTTAGACAAAAAAATATATAGAGGTTGAAACCTCTCTCCTTGACTTGTATGATCTGATGCTTCTTTTATGATTAATCTCCTAATTTGATGTCTACATATTTTGTTCAGTTTATTCATTCAATAGTGCTAATCAGATATAGAATAGCATGTAGTTTGTCTAGATTTGTATGGGATGAAGGATTGAACCCCGAGCTCTAACAATATGTTTCTTACTTCCCTTTCAAGTTTTATCCTAGAGCTACATTTGGGCAACTCAAGATGTTGGTGCAACCTCAGGTAATGATGGGTCCCATCCTTACTTCCATACATTTCTCTTTTATCTCTTATCAGATAAAGTTACTCCCATGCCTTGTGTGGGACTATACAACATTTCTCTTTTGAATATATCATTTATTTCATATCATGTAATAACTTATGTTGTAATTTCTTATATGAATCAATTACTTAACATGAACTAAACATTATTTGTAACATATGTTTATAATCATAAAGAAAAGACAAGTTGTAAATACCTTTTCATGAAATGTATTGAATTGTACTAAATGAACAACAATAACATATCTAAAATATAATTGCAAAGATTAGTTTAACTTCAATCACCTATCATCCCTTGAATGCCTCCTAACTTGCTAAGGCATTTTCACTTATCCGAATGGTGAAACAACTCAATTTAAGCCGTTACATGATTCTGATAATGTGATCATGTAACAATTCTTCATCAAGACAGTAGATGTTGACTAGATGACCTTAAGCATGGAAGTTTCTTATTACCCCTTTTTAACAACTTCTGTCAAGCCCAACCTAATTCGGTTGCAAGCCTAATTTGGTAATAGCTCTAAAATAATTGTAGATAGTAGTAGCACTGATAACCTAGTTTTAGAAGAAATGGTAGAAAGGATAGGTTTGAATAAGAGAAAACATCCTAATCCTTATTAAGTCACTTGGTTGCAAAAAGAACATGTGTTGGAAAGAAATGGGAAGGACTCAGTCCAGAGATTTGAACCCCAGTCAAATCTCTAAAGTCAAATTATACCCTAGAATATATAGTGAGAGAATCATAAATAACAATGAATTAAAACATGTGGTAACAATGCATCATTCATACACATCATACACATTTATATACACATAGCTATTATATCAGATCCTTATATGTCCATTATGTATTTAGTATAGTCTTATATGAAAAATGGAAAGTCTGAGTCTCTGTGAGATGCATATTTCTCTTCTTACATATTATCTCTTACATCTCTCTTAAATATTACATATTCTCTATTACATTTCTATATGTTATAGCAGGGATGTGTCCCTTAAAAAAATTCACTATCTATGTCAACCTTATCCTCCACATTCCCCTTGTGGTGATTTGTGGTAGGATCTTTTGTGTGCCCTGATGTTGTACATACCCTACCAACATCATCCCCCTTTTTAGAACTATGTCTTGTCCTCAAGACATGAGATACTAGTTCCTCAGTATGATATTTTACAAATCACCTTTAACTAGCTTAGAGCAGTGTCCCACTATCTCTTAGTTTGTTGTAGTAACTAGGTCTGGGCATCTATCTCAATGTGTGTTTTATCTGCATCTCCCATATTGGCTAGGATTTGTATCTTTTGCACATTTTATTCGGACTCAGATAATATACCTATTAAGTGGGCTAGATAGAAGTTGATTACTTCTCTTAATTTCTTTACTTGTCCCTTAATCTATTCCCTCTAATCCTGGAATTGTTGTAGCTATGTGTGGGTTGTCTCAATTTGTGCCATTTGCATTTCTTGGGAATCTATTTGATCTTTTAGATTTTTGGTAGTAGTATGCCTTTGTAGATAAAATTAGTATATTATAGTAGCCTCCCCTTTGGCTTGATGTATGTTTTTGATATGTGTTTTGAATTGTGTAGTTTCTGATGCACATTTTTTAGATGCTTCTACCATTCTTTTCTTATTCATTTCATCAGTAACCTATTTCTTCAAATTTTCCTCCTAATATTTCATCTCTACTTGAAGGCTATTGATAAACTGCTTTGGTTGTTTTGTTAGCGGCAGTGTGGTATCTCTCTAAACATTTGGCAATTGGTTTTGTATTGTATCCACCACCTCCTGTAAATTCTCAGTACTATCTACATGTTTCTATAAGATTTCTTCTCTTGTAGTAGCATGAAATATATCACTTAGATGTAGCTTTTGGAGGGGTGATATCCCAGATAGATTTACTCGTGATCAATGAGGGGGAGTGTAGAAGCTAGGGTGTGACCACTGGTTGTATTTTCTTCTGTTGAGATAGAAATTCCTTGATGGAATCAATGGCAGAGGAAGAGGAAGAAGCATCTTGATTATATGACTGTTGTTGATTGTCTTGTGTGTCATGTGGGGGAGAATTTATTTTTTGTTCTTCTTGTTTCTCCTCCCACTCTTCCTCTTGTTCTGTATCATGAGGGGAATTCATTTCTTGTTCTTGTTTATCTTCCTCCCTCAATGTGTTATATATACTTTCATTGTCACCTCCTCTATCTCTTTTTGTATTTTCCTCCTATCCTCTTGGGTCATGCTCATCAATGTATCTACTCTTTTCTTTGTCCTCAGCTCTGTATCTTGTAGTTGAGCTAATTTTTCTTATGTTCTATGGAGATGGTTGGGTCCACCTTGTTTGTGGATTTTTATCTTATCTCTTCATCTAATTCAAATTTGTTTTTGCTCTTTTTCCTTAGCACATCTTCTCGCTCCTCTGAAAACCCTTCCATTAGATCCTCTAATGCTTTTTAAATATTCATCCACATATGTCATATTACTTCTTTCTAGATTATTTCCTTGTTCTTCTTTGAGACCTCATTATATAGGTCTATTGTATTCTTAAGGAAACCAAAATTTTCAATCACATTTGCCAATGCATCCAAATCTAATAGTTCCTTCTTCTAAGGTGATTATTCCTTTTGCTCTTATTCTTCTATTTCTATGGTTTTTGTTTTCTTTCTCTTTTTTAATTTACTTCCTTCCACTTCTTTTTCTATCTCCTCCTCTTTAGAGGCTTTTACTATACTCCTTTTTACTCCTTGTTTCTTCTTTGTTGCTTTCTTCCTTTTCTCCACACTTAGTTGTACCAACACATTTAAAATTTCTTATACCTCTAGGTCTTTCTCTATTTGGTGCGGTGTTGATACAGTTTGGGATGAATTTCTAGGATTGGTCGTAGATTGAGTGATAGTCCAGTTGTAGAATGTAATCTCCCAAACCTTCTTGTTTGTGGTGTACTTGTAGTGTTGGCCTCTGGTAATGTTGCGATAGTTTTTAAAGTAGATGAACTAGGTTGAGGTAGGATAACCCACTGTGAATGTATTTTTTCCTTGTGCTTCTCTACATGTTCCTCTACCTCATTCTTATGTAGCTTGTCCATGAATTCTCTATATGTCACAAACCTCTCCCTATTTGGGTCTTTTGGCTTTCTCAAGAGGGTTTTTGCATATGCATCTATTTCATGTTTTATTATCTCATAAAGTAGCATAGGTATCCATGATGTCATAGGTTCTACCATCTCCATATAGGTATAGTCCTTGTCCACCATAAAATTTATGTGATTTGCATATTGTTTCACTGACTCATTTGGCATCTACTCACTTTCTTGTATCTTATCCTCTAGGGCCTTGAAGAACCCCCAATATGCAGCAGTGTATGAGGGTTTGTCTTTGAAAATTGTTCCATGTTTTATTTTCACTGCTATTGTCCTGGCTTGTTGCCATATTTTACCATCATAATTTGGTAGATTATTCATAAAATAAAATAAAAGACATATAATTAGGGTTCCATACCTAAAATTGTAGTTTGAACTTTTTATTTTCTGCAAGTTTTCTCACAGCTACTCCCTCAGTACTTCACACAAGTCAAAGTCTTTTCCTTCTACTATCATCTGATAGGCCATATGTGTTGTCATCCTAGTAGCTAACCCTTCATGGTTGGTGTAGTAAAATTTTTATGTAATTCCCATGGTGGCATTCTTACCATAGGGGTTTGTCATCTCATTCACATTCAAGATCAATCCATTGGTGTGGCCCTAGTTGGCTCCATTACCTTCTCATTTTTAATTACCTTTTTTGTTGATAGCTCTCCTACAATGCACAACCCCATAACTGGTTGCATGGCTTGTTTTGTAATTCTATGAGGTGTGTCTGAATACATGAGTTCATCATGTATGTGGCTTAATATGATTCATAACCAATCATGCTTTCCACAAAAAATAGGGTAATCCACCCAGATATCTAATTTCTTCTCTACAATGTTCTTATATTGTGGTAGATACCTTGTTTTGTTTGGTTTAAGGAGTGTGTTCCATAGCTCCCAAAAAATTATGTGGTCTATTTTTGAGATTGGCACATGAATATACTTCCACATGTATTCTATAAATATCACATTTGATGGTACTTCTAAGAAGGGACCATCCTTATCCACCTCTGTTTCTTTGTAGGAACACTTCTTATACTTCGGCCTTGGCTTCTCTGTTACATCAATTACTATGGGAGTGGACATTATTTATCTTTTGTAGCTACAATTACATTTTACTAGCTTTTTCCTCTTTCACATTGGAGCTCAATTTTCACTAATTGTTGAGTGCAAATGTAATGAGTTGTATGAAGGGTTACGGTTTTTATAACACTTATGGTAGCTTTATGCATTTATTGCATCTATCTATTTCCCTTCTGGTAGGATTTTCTAGCTATTAAGTGTTACCCACTTGTAAGGTGCTAACAATTACTTTATGTTACACTATAATATATTGCTTACACTAGTACAACAACAACAATATATTACTAAAAAAACTACTAAAAACTTCTTATAAATGACCAAACATGGTCATGTGACCATTAGTAGTTTGTTGTTGGTCATTTATAACATGACCAAATTGATGACTAAACCATTTTTAGTCATTTATTGGTTGTTTTGATTGATTGATTTGGTAGTATATTGATTTAGTCATTGATTGCTATAATCTGGTCACTTGTTTAGTCATTTTTTATACATTGATATATTTAGTTGTTAATTTAGTCATTGATTGTTGTTAATTGGTCACTTATTTAGTTATTTTTATTCACTAATTTATGTCCATTGGTAGTGTATTTAGTCATTAATTTTAATCAATTTGGTAGTATATTTAGTCATTTTTATTCACTGATTTAACACTAGTCATATATTTAGTCATATTTATTCATGGTTTACTGATTTCTATCAATTAGTAGTATATTTAGTCATATTTATTCACTGTTCACCGATTTTTATCAATTGGTAGTATTTTTAGTCATATTTATTCATTGTTTACTAATTTTTGTCAATTGGTAGTACATTTAGTCAGTTTAATTATTAATTGATGTCAATTAGTAGTATATTTAGTCATTTTAATTGATTGATATTTGAGGATTTAAACATAAAACACTAAAATACACATCAATCATCAATTGCACACAATATAAAGATAGCCATTGAAAAGGAAAAAATGTAGAACTTTATAAAAAGAAACGTGTTCTTACAACTTGCACAAGTCTGAAATATCTATCTTGCTTGAAAAATACTTAGAAATAGAGTATTACGATGTTTATCTTTAGTCACAAGACTGAAAATCTGAGTTACAATGCACTGAAATGACAAGAAAGAAACTTCTCAAAATTTATAATGGTTTGCCAAAAGTTGAACTATCAGTAATTGATTCTCAACTAGCCTAATTATTGCCATAATCCACCCCATTAGTCTAGAACTTTTCCTAGAACTCTTCTAAGGTACCATAGAATTGTGTGTATCTCCTGAAGTTCAATGAATAGAAATAATCCATTAATTAAGATGATGATAAGCATATATACAACTGTAAATGATTGGATAGCTTGTAAAACATTCTCTTTAGAAACTAACCTTATCAGGGGCACATATAGTACAAGGACATGCTATACATTGAATAATGGAGTTATGTATCTCCTCCTTGGATAATGAATTGAATATTAGCCAAACAGGTTCAAATGCTCGATGATGATCTACCATTGGTTCTATTCTTCCATAGAAGGGGAGCAATCAAGGTCCAAACTACATTATTAAATAGACAATAGTAAGGCAAAAGATCATGTGATTGACAGTTATACTTGGTAGTTGTTGAATATGAGGTTGATAAATCATAATAGAATGAAATAAATATTTTATGTTTTCTTTGAACAACATCCTTAATCCGATTAGGATTTGGTAAGTATTCAAGTTGCATGTGTGCTAAAGAAACTAGTCTCCAACTTCATCTACAAAATAGTAAAAACTTTCTGGAAAATTAATAAAGTTTATCCCCCTAGCCCCATAATAAATAAGGATTGCAAAAATCCTTACCATATTGCCCCGTAGAAATCCATTCATTCACAATCTTCACCCAAGTACTGGCCGATCCAACATCAATGCTCCACTTGAAAGCAAATAGTTGAAAATTATAGACTATAAAAAAACTATTGATTGTCTTTCTGATGTTTATAATCATATTGATAAAATTGACATTGAAATATTAAATATCATGACCATATTCTCATTCAAATGAAAACTTTTTCAATGACTTGAATACAGGAGCATGTAGGTGGTGTGCAGACACATACTTCTACATTGTTTGGTGTAAGTTCCAACCAATGAATAGCATAGCAAAGTACATGGTTCCCATTGAGAAAATAAAATGGAAAAATCCATAGCCATATGGAACGTCATCATCTGATTCAACTTCATCCTTTTGTAACTATAGATTATTTATAGTTTTAGTATTAATAGATATGTCATTTTGTTATTTTCCTAAATACCTAATGTTTCCTATTGATATTGAAAAGATAAAGATCCATAAATTAGTAGATTTAGTCCCATGAATAAGTGAATATGAGAGAACTTACTTGAAATGATTTTGAGTCAATGCCAGTAGAAAGGGTTGCTATTACTATAGCCAAGACTACAATTATAAAACTCTGCAAATGATTGCAACAAAAATTTAAGTTTCTAAACAAACTGAGTTTTACAAAGGACAAGTCAACCATTCAGACTAGAATTTTGAAAGTAAATAAGTTATCTGTCAGGTTAAAAGTGCAAAAATGCATATATCAATATGTCAGAGCACATGTTGACCTAAGTTGCATAATCTCTACCAATTATTACCTGAATGTTAGAACCAAAAAATAATACTAGTTTAATAATACAGTAACTGTCTTATTTTGATAATAATATAAGAAAGGGATACACTAGTCATATAAAAATCTATGATTTTCACTGTATGACAAAATCCTCAGTGCTATTTGTATCAAAATGGAAGGTATAGAAATAGCTAGTTTCTTGTTACGGAAGGCATTAGTTAGTAAATAAATTGCAATTAATGGAATGGGGTTAAAATATTTAAGTGAAGATCTTTGGTATGTTTGGACAGATCTCCCAAAGCTTGGAAGTTGAGCTCCCTCAAGTGCCATTAATGAATCCAAGCTAGGAACAAAGGAAATGGCTCTATTTATTGGATCCCAACAAGGCTTTCCCATACCAAAGATTGAAGCTTGCCAACAATAAAAATTGAGATGCCAATTTGCCTTCATAGTCCTCAAAGGAAAATTGGATTTTTAGGATTCATCACAGACTCAAGGTTTAAGGTGATTACACAGCCTCACATAATTTCCCATTTGTGCTTCCTAGAGTTGGAAGTAGTGAAAATTATGTTGGGGGGGATTTTTTAACAAATAGGAACATACACTGAGTCAATTCAGACATAGATTATTAGTTCTTGGCATCACTACTGTTAGATTCAGGATAGACAATTAAGAGGGAGGGGGGTGAATCAGTTGTCTAAAACATTCTTCCAAATTAAACACTTAAGTCCAATTTATAGTTCAGTAGAAAAATAATAAATCAATCATGAAACATAATGCATTAGATCAAGAGCAGAAACACATCAACACATAAGACACCAAGATTTTGACGTGGAAAACCCAGTTAAGGGAAAAACCACAGGGTGATTAACCCAAGATTGTATTCTCTATTAGAAGAATAGAAAGAAAAAAATGGCACATGCCAATTAGGGCTCACTTCCTGAGCACATATCTCAAAAGAGGCCCACTGCCTACAAGAGACACATTGTCTACAAAATAATAAGTATCACATACTTGAACTAGAGAATAGCATCTTCACCATGGTTGAGTCAGTTCCATTTAAGCCCAATACTTTTTCTCTACTTTTTCTCTTCTCTTTGCTACCACACTCTCATCTCCATAAGACACACTTTGAAATGACTTCACAACTCCTTATTCATACAAGACATCAACTTAGGAATTATCATCCAAGTTGGCATACATAACAGAGCAAATACAATATGACTTAGTACAAAAGACTTCATGCGGAACAACACACTGTCAGCCACACAGATTTAAGACTTCAATCTTCTTCTAGGAACATGCCAATCTTCACATAACATCTTCAAGATCATCCACAGGATGTGTAACTCATCCGGTCGGCCAGAGTTAGGAAGAACACCATCATCTGGAAAGTAATTCTTCAATTGCCAGCTCAATATTCAATATGGATCACCAACATGAACTGGACATGATCCAAAGACCTCCACAAGCTTGCCTAAATCACTAAGAACATCCACACTACACCTGCTTAATGAAATCCTTATCTCCTCCATCTGGAACCTCAAGAACACAGTCTGTCATCACTGTCACAATGGAATAGATGCTTGCGGACCTCCAGACCATGAGCCAATTGAGTTGTAACTTCAAATGGACTTCCTAAACACTTCACCAAATCTACAAAATAGGATATTGCATTTCTGGATCTCACTAGACCTATCTATGTCACTCTGTAACCTTTGAACACCTGCTGGAACCAAGTTTACTTGAGTGGCCATAACTTCTTCAGATCTTCATGCAAACCTTTGAAATCTTTTTTGGATCACCTTAAGAGACATATCTATGAACCCTTTGATGTGCATCCTCTGATCTTCAACTTAGCTAGGATCTTTAGCTTACTGACTTCATTGTTCTTCTCTATTTTTGATTAGGACTAATTTTCTCAATATCCTCAGCACACAGCTCATCCAATCCTTATCATCAATGCAACAGGAGTGTGTTCACATCAATGACAACACCAGTTAGGCCCATACTTGCAACAATCTCCCCTTTTGTCATTGATGGCAACATATGATGTGAAAAACTATTTTAATGATCAAGACAAGAACTTCTCCTTACTGTCACAACTTCTCTTCCTTTCCTACTCCCCCTTTATCAGCAACCACTTATTTTTCACATGTCTTCTCTGCCCCTTTGACATCAATGGCAAAGGGCACATACTTGCAAATCCATCACTTTAGAATCATACCAGTTGCTCCCCCTGAGTAGCAGCTCGCCATCATCAATCTAGACCACAAGATATGACTACGATATCCATCAGACTGATGCACATCAATGCACCTTAGCTAATCATCAGAGGGGTGATAACCCCTAACTTCTCCCTGAGATACTCAAAAGAGTCCTTAGGTAGAGGTTTGGTAAAGATATCTGCAATCTAATCCTTGGAAGGCACAAACTCTAATCTGACTTCATTCTTGTTCACTTGCTCTCTCAAAAAGTGATATTTGATAGATATATGTTTAGTCTTTGAATTCAACACTAGATTGTTAGATATATTTATTGCACTTGAATTATCACAGAAGATTGTGATAGGCCCCTCATACTCCACTCTTATGTCTCTTAACATTTGCTTCATCCACAAAACTTGAGTGCAACTACCTGTTGCTGCAATATATTTTGCTTCAGCAGTGGACAGAGATATTGCCTCTTGTTTCTTGCTTAGCCAAGAAACCAATCTCTTCCCCAAAAAGAATGCTCCACCACTGGTACTCTTCTGGTCATCCACATCTCCTGCCTAATCCACATCTGTGTATGCATGAAGAGAGAAATTATGATCTCTCAGATACCACAAACCATACTCAACTATCCCTTTTAGATACCTAAAAATCCTCTTGATTGCCATGACATGAGATTCTCTAGGATCAGCTTGGAATCTAGCAACATGACCAATAACATTCATAATATCAGGTCTAGTTTGAGTGAGATACAACAATCCTCCAATCATTGACATGTACTGTTTCTGATCAGTCTTAGGAGAGTTATCATCTTTGCTCAATTTACATCTAGTTGCCATGGGAGTACTCATTGGTTTTGACTCTTCCATCCCAAATTTCTTCAACAATTCTTTCACATATTTGGTCTGAGAAATGAAGATTCCTTTCTTAGTTTGAATGATTTGTAGACCCAAGAAGAAATTCATTTCCCCAAGCATGGACATCTCAAATTCACTTTTCATTTGGTTTGCAAAGGTTTTGCACATACTATCTCTTCCTCCAAAAATGATATCATCCACAAATACTTCAACAATCAAGATATTTTCATGATCAATTTTGAAGTACAAATTACTGTCAGCAATACCTTTGTTAAAACTAATCTTCAAAAGATGCTTATCCAATCTTTCATACCAGGCTCTTGGGGCTTGCTTGAGTCCATACATTTCTTTTTTCAACTTGCAGACTATATCACCATGATCAGACAATTGAAATCCATCCGGTTGCTCAATGTATACTTCTTCTTCCAAGTCACCATTCAGGAAGGCAGACTTGACATCCATCTGATATACTTTGAAATCCCTGAAGGTAGCAAAAGCAAGAAATAATCTGACTGCTTCAATTCTTTTCACCAGAGAAAAAATTTCTTCAAAATCAACTCCTTCTATTTGAGAGTAACCCTTGCAAACCAATCTGGCTTTATTTCTGATTACTTCACCAACTTCCTTTAGTTTATTCCAGAAGACCCATTTGGTTCCAATCACATTCTTGTTTATAGGTCTGGGAACAAGATCCCAAGTGTGATTTTTCTCAATTTGTATTAGCTCTTCCTCCATTGCTTTAGTCCAGTTATTATCATTGCAAGCTTCATTCACTGTCTTAGGTTCAATCTTTGAAATCAAACAATACTCTTCTGAATCTTGAGCAATCCTTTTTCTTGTTTGTACACCTTTGCTTTTATCACCTATGATCTGATCTTTAGAGTGATTTAGTCTTACATATCTGGGAACTTTGGGAGTTTCTAGTACTTCTGATTCTTCAACAGGCTCATTTAAACTTATCTCTTCTTCCTGATTTACCAGATCAGTTTGAATTTGAATTTCAGAGGGGACTTGGACTCCTTGATTCTGAACATCATTCTGATCATCTTCATCATATACATAAAACCTTGAGAGCCTTTCAATTCCTTCATCAACCTTCACATTTGTACTTTCTATAATCTTTCTCAGTCTCTTGTTATAACACCGATATGCTTTGCTTTGAGTAGAATAACCCAAGAATATTCCTTCATCACTTCTAGCATCAAATTTGCCTAAATTTTCATCCCTCTTAATGTAACATTTGCTACCAAAAACTCTAAAATACCTCACTATGGGAGTGATACCAAACCAAAGTTCATAAGGAGTCTTACTGGTATTGCTTCTGATTTGTACTCGATTGAGAGTATAGACTGCAGTGCTTACAGCTTCTCTCCAATAGATCTGAGGCACATTTGCTTCCATCATCATGGTCCTAGATGCTTCTTGGATGGTCCGGTTCTTTGTCTCCACTACTCCATTTTGTTGTGGAGTCCTAGGAATAGACAACTATCTCTTTATTCCATGTTTCTCATAGAATTCTATGAACTCACCAGATGTGAATTATCCACCTCTATTAAACCTCAGACATTTTAATTTTAATCTAGTTTCATTCTCTACCATAGCTTTGAATATTTTGAATTTCTCAAGAGCTTCTAATTTATCTTTCAAAAAAGTAACCCACATCATCCAAGAATGGTCATCAATTAATAACATGAAGTATCAATCACCTTGCACACTCCTTATTCTTGTTGGACCACATAGATCAGTATGAACTAAATCCAATAATCTAGTAGAAGATTGTTCCTTGATTTTGAATGAGACTCTACTTTGTTTCCCCAACTGACATTCTTTACACAAACTATTTGTAGGTTTCACCAGTTTTGGAAGATCTCTTACAGCCTCAGTGTTGCTTATCTTGATGATATTATCAAAATTCACATGACACATCCTCCTATGCCATAGCCAACTCTAATCAATTTGCACAAATAGACAACTTTTAGTAGTACCAACTAAATGGAAGATATTATCTTTTGTTTGAGTACCAGATGCAATCTCAGTTCTAGAACTTTCAAAGATCTTGTATTTTCCATTCTTGATTCAGAGATCATAGCCTTTGTCCACCAACTATCCAACACTAAGAAGATTGTGCTTCAATCTTTCAATATACAGTACATTACCGGTTTTGTTCTTTCCATCAAAAGAAATAGTTCCCCTACCTCTGATTCTATCAACAGAATTATCACCAAACTTTACTATTCCTCCTTCATATCTTTCCAAATCTATGAACTTATTTTTGTCACCTGTCATATGGTGAGAGCATCCACTGTCAATGACCCAATCATCCTTTTTTTCAACTTGGGCAGCCAGAACCCTTTCTACAATTTTATGATTGACAGATTCAGAGGGCATTGAATCTTCTTCCTTGATGGCAATAAACACCCAATCACTTCCAGATTTGTTTCTTGTTTCTAATTCATCATCTGTTACTCCTTCATTATCATCCTCTTCATGAACATAGTAACAATTCTTTTCGAACCTTGATCTATTAGGATTTGGTCTTGAAAATGTTTCTGGACACTTTGAGGCAAAATGACCAATCTTATTGCAGTTAAAACACTTAAAAAGAAATTTCCCTTCATACTTACCGAATCCTCTTGGTAGTCTTTTTGCAATAAGGGCTTCAAGTTGAGCAGTTTCTGCTTCTTCTTCTTCCAGGTCTTTTGTTGCTTTTTCATACCATGATATTTTCCTTGAAGAGTTTTCTCCGGGATCAAACCTTTGTTTACTTTTTACAGAGGCACTAGCTTTGAAACTAGATTCAGTCTTGGGGGGGCATCTCCAAACTCAGTCAATTCAAATGCAGCCAATTTACCAACTAATTGATCTCTTGTGACACCTAAATGGGCTTTGAATTCTTATATGGCAGCAACCTTGTATTTATAACAAGTAGGAAGGGATCTAAGAACTTTGCCAATAGTCTCATCTTCATCCAAGACTTCACCACCACATCTAATGCCACAAACAAGCTCATAAACTCTTGGCATAAAAGTAGTAATATTTTCATCTTCTCTCATCTTCAGATTTTCAAATTTTCATTTCAGAATCTATAGCCTTACACATTTAACATACTTTTCTCCTTCATGCAGAAGTTCCAATTTTTCCAAAATCTCAAAAGCAATTTCTAGGTAAACAACATTTGTCAGCTCTGAATCAGACAAGGCACTTACAAGAGCTTCTTTAATCTGTAGATTATTTTCAGCATCTATGATTTGATTTGCTATTTTTGGGCCATTCTGTGGAGGAGTATACATTGTTGAAGCCATGGTCTAGTACTGCATTCCCATACATTGTAAGTGACAATTCATGCAACTTTTCCAAAGATTAAAATTGGTTCCATCAAACTTTGGACTATCCTTCTTGTAGGACAACATCCTGGATCTCCTCAAGCAGTTAAGCTCTTTTTAGAGGAACTTAGCTCTGATACCAATTGTTAGATTCAAGGTAGAGAACTGAGAGGGGGGGTGAATCAGTTGTCTAAAACCTTCTTTCAAATTAAATACTTAAGTCCACTTTATAGTTCAGTAGAAAAATAATAAATCAATCATGAAACATAATGCATTAGATCAAGAGTAAAAACACATCAACAAATAAGACACCAAGATTTTGACATGGAAAACCTGGTTAAGGGAAAACTACGGGGTGATTAACCCAAGATTGTACTCTCTGTTAGAAGAATAGAAAGAAAAAAATGGCACATGCCAATTAGGGCTCACTGCCCGAGCACACTGCTCACAAGAGGCCCACTACCTACAAGAGACACAATGTCTACAAAATAATAAGTATCACATACTTGAACTAGAGAATAGCATCTTCACCATGCTTGAGTCAGTTCCATTTAAGCCCAATACTTTTGCTCTATTTTTGCTCTTCTCTTCACTACCATACTCTCATCTCCATAAGACACACTTTGAAATGACTTCACAACTCCTTATTTATACAAGACATCGACTTAAGAATTATCATCCAAGTCGGCATACATAACAGAGCAAATACAATATGAATTAGTACGAAAGACTTCACATGGAACAAGACACTGTCGGCCACATAGATTTGAGACTTTAATCTTCTTATAGGAACACACCAATCTTCACATAACATCTTCAATATCATTCGTAGGATGTGTAACTCATCCGGTCGGCTAGAGTTAGGAAGAACACCATCATCTGGAAGTAATTCTTCAATTGCCAGCTCAATCTTCAATGCGGATCACCAACATGAATTGGACATGATCCAAAGACCTCCACAAGCTTGCCTAAATCACCAAGAACATCCACACTACATTTACTTACTAAAATCCTTATCTCCTTGATCTGGAACCTCAAGAACATAGTCTGTCATTACTATCACAATGGAATAGATGCTTGCGGACCTCCAGACCATGAACCAATTGATTTGTAACTTCAAATGGACTTCCTAAACACTTCACCAAATCCACAGAATAGGATATTGTATTTCTTGATCTCACCGGATCTATCTATGTCACTCTATAACCTCTGAACACCTATCGGAACTAGTTTTACTTGAGTGGCCATAACTTCTTCAGATCTTCATGCAGACCTCTAAAATCTTTTCTGGATCACCTTAAGACATATATCTATGAACCCTTTGATGCGCATCCTCTGATCTTCAACTTAGCTAGGATCTTTAGCTTGCTGACTTCACTGTTCTTCTCTGTTTCTAATTAGGACTAATTTTCTCAATATGCTCAGTACACAATTCATCCAATCCTTATCATCAATGCAATAGGAGTATGTTGATGTCAATGACAACACTGGTTAGGCCCATACTTGCAACAACTACTAGATCTTGGAGGTGTAGAGGTAGACATTCTACTTCTGCTGTGTGAAATCTTCAAGCTGGAGTTTTGGGTTAATGATTTGGAGGTGGTTCTATGGGTAGAGATGGGTGTGGGGATTCCACAGTCTTCAGACCTTTCTTTGTTGCTTCTCCTAGATGTTATGGTTCTGCGGCTTCTATTTCTCCTCAATATGATAGACAGGGCTTTTCCATGCCACCGCCACTGAGCCACCATCGGACAGAATTTCCTAAGGCACTCTTGAGCTCTCAATTTTGAGCTAAATGGAGAATGGGTGTTATACTTTGTAGAGCTAGTGGAAAATTGGTATTTCTATGGGTTTCCTTAGCTAATATTTTGAATTCACCATGCAATTTTGATGTAAATATTATCGCATTAGGAAGAAAATTTTGGGACAGAATATGTAATCCTTGGGTTTTTTTTATAAATTTTTTTGAATCAATATCAAGAGATTACCCTCTTTGTAGTTTATCGACCAAAACAAAATGTTGTAAGCATTTTTTGCAAAAGACTTTTGTTTAGGTCAAAATTGGAAGGAAATGTTTCTATAAATGTTCAATGGTGTATAAAACAATTGAAATTACACTTTCTGCTAGAATCATTCAACTACGTAAATGTTGTATGAGGTTTTCACCAATTTCTCAGAAACTTTTGTGAACAAAGAAGCAATATGTAAAATGGTCACTTTCAAATTTATAGTTTAACCATGATACTATGCTATTTTGACTTGATCCATGCAGTGATGTGTGAAAAGTATTTGATTTACCACCATGACACACATTTATTGCTTGACCTTCATGGTAATGCGAGATGTTACCACTACACTGAACCGTGTCTTCTTGGCTCTTGTGGTGATGCGGGAAAAGTGTTTGATTTATCACCATAACGCACGTTTATTGCTCGACCTTCATGGTAATGCGAGATGTTACCGCTACACTGCACTGTGTCTTCTTGGCTAGGACTGCGGTGATGTGGGAGGCTCTACCATCATACTGCATTGGCTCCAGGGACCTCTTGCAGTGATGCAGTGAGACATCTTTCCCCTATCCCCATAGAGCCAAACTAAATTATGTGCAGAATGGTGGGCTCTTCCCGCAGCCTCGTGAAGGAACCCTAAGACCCAGTGCGGTAGAGCAGGTGACTTCCCCACTTTCCCATAAGGATCAAAATATTTTGATGCAGGAGAGTGGTGGTGCCAAATAAAATATGCGATGGGGAACGAATTTTATAAATACGGCAAGTATTTTTTGCAAATTTTTTTATGAAAATCATAATGTTGAAATATAATTTTTACCACTCCCACATTCAATTAGCCCCTATAGACTGGCCTCTACCTAGCCCTTCAACTGGAATAGTAATTGTAGCATCCATTAGTCTGAGTACCTAGGGTTATGTCTATGGTACCTTTAAAGTAGTGGCTTGAGTTACCAAACACTTTGTCATAATCATCACACTTTCTCCACATGGCTGTCATGATTCCCTTGAATATTGTTTGCATGGGTTTACCTTCAAAGACTCTTTGTGAATACTTAGACATTAACTAGGGGTCAAAGAATTTTTTATATACATCATGAGAAAGATAATACTTGGTAGACCCTAATATTTTTACTCAGAAATAAGGAATATTGAAGGTTTAATGGCATTTGGGAAATCTCCTTTGACATATATATCCAACTCAAATATAAAATGGTAAAAGGTCATGTGAAAAAGGGAGACTAAACATGAGCACCAAAACCCTAACCTCTAAATGCTACGTGGGTGGAGTCTGAGGCAGCCTTCTTCTCACAATGTTGGCATCATTCACAAGGAGAGAGGACATTGGGCTAGGCAAGAGGTCTTCATTTATTAAAGAGGGTAGTTAGCAAAAATAGTGAATCTGCAAGAAGATCAAACCTTAAACAATTTTATGCAATGCATATAGTTGTAGATGTCATAGAAGGTAAAGTGAAATGATAAGTTACTATATGTCAGATCATCCTGAAGACAAGCTCCCTATTTGAGGCTATCACAGTGATCACTATGGAACAAAATGCAAGTGATATCTTAAGGTAGCAGGGACATTGACCTTTCATTGTATAAAAACTCTATATCCTAATCTATTTTCAATTAGGATTTGGATGAATAAAAGTAATCATCAAGTAAGGATTTAAAAAATATTTAAAATTGTTGTTTGTAATCTTAGATGAGCATGCTAAATGAAGAATCCACAACTCTAGGTTCTCATAGGCAGCATATTTTCAATTTGGAAATGTCCCCTAACTTTTCTAGAAACATTTTGTAAACTAACAATGACAACTCCCTTGAATTTTATCAATTTAAACATGCAAAACAAGAATGAACCACTCTATTACAACCAAAAAGGGGATAAATGTAACTTGTAATTAAAAAAGTACAATCATATAAATTAGTGTAGCTCAAGGGCACACCCCCAAGGTTTTTAGCCTATCACTATAAATGGGTATGTTTTGGGAGCTCAGCGATGGGAATCAAACATTCCCACTCCATGTCCCCAAACACTAAAAAATAGGGATGTAACTTTAATATGGATTATCTTTGAAGGAACGCCCCCAGATCATGGAACACCAACAGGACACAAGGATGTTTTCAAATCATTCTCTTGCTGAATTTCAGAAAAAGACAAATAAACATAAAAGCAAATATATAAGTTTAATCTTTTAACTGATGAAGAATAATTTATTTTAGACAACATGTGAGGGAAAAATAGAAGACTACAATGTCAAGTCATTCCTAGAAAAAAAAAAACACTGATATTGCATGCTTGAATTTCAAAGAATATCCAATTACGCATTAAACTTTTATTATAGATTAGATAATTTATATTTCTAGAATTTCTGTAGGTTGCCAAATGTTGAACTAACAGTACATCTATTTGTTACCTTTGCAGCCACTTTTTGTTCAGCTTTGAGAGTGTATTTCTGGTTAGATAATGTAGATGTTTCTTTAACAAGTTCTTTAGAAAGCTTGTCTACCTTTTCAAATAGGACTTTCATGTCTCCACCCACTTGATTCTCTTTTTCTACATTTATATATGATATTACCTTTCCCTTACTATTTATTCAGAACTTTAGTGATGCACCCTTGCATAATGAGAAAATGTGGGTTGTTGACATTGATATGAACATAATGAAAAAGGTTCCATACATGTGAGGGTTGTACAAGGTGGCCATTGACATGGTACTTATTTCTCCCACCTCCAACAATCTACAGAAGTAGTATGTATCAAGCCATAGATATACAAAGATTAACAATAAATCTTCCCAAATCTAGGGTTAAATTAAGCATAGGCTGTTTTCATAGTTTGAAAAGGTTAATTCTCTTCTATTGAATATTATCATATTTGTGGTAAAAATACATCTTGATATCTAGAAGAATTCTTGAGCAGGCTAAATTTCTTTTATTGTGTTTCAGTTTGACCCCCACTTCATTTTAATCATCCAAAATTCATGGATGCTTTATTACCATTCACCTACTCCTAAAGCATTTTCATAAATTAAAATACTACAATGCCCAAACATCAATATTTCTGAAAGGAAATCAATCCCACATTCAAGCACCTAAAATTACTACAATTAACAACTTCTATATGAATTAAAGCATTTAGTAAATTTCAATCATTGAGACAATTATTATGCCCACCAATAAGTAGCATGATCTTCATGTATAAATGAAAATACTTGCATTGTTATTATTAATTGGTTAGCTTGCACAACAAAACACAAATTGCATGACAAGTGGTCACAACGAATGGTTTGACTTTTAAAATTTGTAACTTACAAATATCACATGATAGTCAATACCAAAGGTCACTTGAATTAAGTAGGAACAATATAGAAAAACTAAAAGAATGAAAAATTTCTAGTTTACTTGCCCCCATATCTTCTTAGAAATTGAATCAATCCTTTAATCGAACATCTGAAATGGAGATAGAACAAACTATGAACTTTCTTACAAATGGATATAGAACAAACTACGAACTTTCTTAGACACAACCAAGCCATGACTTACACCCTCTACATGTTCCATAGAGTTGTCTTTATGGTAGAGATAAGTCAAGGGATAGTAGTTTGCAGTCATTACATTTCATGGAGTGAGATTCTAAATAATTTTTGGTGTTGAGATACCCCTACTACCAAGATAAGAATCATGTGAGGATCTACGTTAAGGCAATAAAGAGATACAGAGCTATGCGACGATTTACACCCCCTTGACATCTAAACAAATATAATTAGAAGCAACAAAATAAAAGATCATTAACCATGCTTAGACATTCACTTTAATTTTGCATCTATGGCCCATTAGCTCTAATTGTTTCCATCCTATCTTATTTCTATTATTGATTCTGTGTGTTCCTCGAATTCATAAAAGTAGACACGATAAGAAACTCCATCACAGGCAATCAATAAAATTATGAGCCCCCAAAGCCAAAGCATTGGAAGGCCTCATTTGGTTCAAAATTGATATTCATGACTTAGAAAATGATAGTCAATAGAATGGTAATAAAATCCTTGGTTGACACTTCACATTGGAAACTCATTTGTTAAAATAAGTCAGAACAATAGACAATCACTGTTAATCTCATTTTTTCAATGCCTATTGGCATCCTAGATGATATCACCATTAATAACATTTTGTGGATTGTGTCTAGATGTATGATCTGTTTTAGCTTTTGGTATTATCCCATCCTTGAGGTCATATGCATGTCTTAGTAAGATATATCATTTCTCTTTGTCAAGCTATCTTAGTGAAGCCTCAAACCATTTTTCTTGGTATTATAAACTATGAACTTTCTATTTTTAAAAAAAGTAATAATTTGGAGGTGTCATTTGATGTATCAAAGAACTTGACATTTGAAAACATTTGGAATCTTCTCAACTGTACAAACAAATGAGAAGATAATGTGCCAAGTTGTCATCACTTTTGCTGAGTATGTTTCTTACTTTGTTGTTGTATTTTTTTTAACTATTTCGCTTTATACGAGATGCATTGAGGCTTCCATGGTATTGTGTTAGAGATCTTATGACAAGATAATGCAAGTATGTGATGAACTAGAAAGATAAAGACCTAAGAAGCCAGTGACCATATGATTCTGAATGAAAGGAAGTAGAAAGATAAAGACTTGAGAACCCAAAGAATTGTTATCTTGCACAGTAAATTGATAGATTTTGGAGTTGAAGTTTGAGAGGTCATATTGCTGAATTGTTGGGCTTGATAATTTTGAGGGTAAATTAATTGGATAATAGAGCTAAAATATGAGGGGTAATTTTATTGGATTGTATGTTGGGTTTCGGAGTTAAATTTGAAGGGACACCTTGCTATCAAGTGCCCTTTATTTTATGTTTAGTTTTTTAGATGTGCTGAATGCAAGTCAACATGTGGCAATGAGTGCTTTCGAGTGCTAGGAAGCATGAGTATGGTTTGCATGGTGCAAAGAAGCATATAATTTTATAGTTTGGATATTGATGATTAAAATTGGTTGTGTTGTCTAGCTACTAGCAAATGCATACGGTGTAAGGCAATTGCTATGATGCACTATACAACTTGTGACTAGCATTGGTCTAGAGGTATAGATCTTTGCAAGAAAATGAACTGTCTTCACACTCTACAAACCAGAGGGAGGTTGTAGAAGTGGGATCCAAAAGGGAACCTTTGAAAAAGAGATGATCTAGGTCTAAAAATGGTTGCTAGAGGACATAAAAAAAACCCAGATGTGCCAAAAATATCACAACCCTTGTTTGAGAAAACTCTCTATCCTCGACAGACTTAAAGAAGAAAGAAATCCTTAAAAGGAAGAATTTAACTCTGTATCCAACCTCATAGATTCTATATCCATGATCCATAGAGTCTTATTTCATTTAGTCTTCTTCCCATGAATTTTCCCATGAGAGGAAAATCATCATGTTAAAAGGAAATTTTAGTTAGATGATCATCAGGGAGAGAAACATCCGAAAGGGTGACTTCCATATCATAGAAAAAAAGATAGAAAGCCTAGATTGATCTGGAAGCTCATCACTTGGGTATTTTAAGCCAAGTTGAACCACCTAAGATTACCCCAATTAAGAAAAATCAAACCCCATTTTAACAATGGAACATATTGAATACTCTTCAGAACACAACACTAGTATTAATAAGAAATACTTCAACACAATAATGACTATTCAGAGGACTAAACTATGATAGGGCTTGTAGAAATTGAAATGGGTATTAAGCCAAATCGTAACAAATTTGCAATAAATAAATACACAAGAAATCATTAAATTTAGCCAGAACTGCAGTGGGCAGATGGGGTAAAATGAGATAACAAATAAAAGGAGAAAATAAGGGATTACCTCCAGGGGTTGATCGACACGTGAGAGAAACTTGGTAGAGTGCTCGGGAAGGATAGCCAGCAAGTTATTAAGCGAATTTTGTGATTTCATAGTTGGCATTCTTCATATCAGATCCATCGCTACCTCCATTAGAACCCTTGACCCTTGATTCCAACTAGAAAACCCTTTTTAGAGCATAACTCTACCTCACCATATTTTGAAAACTCTTCTCTGTCACACAATGATACATGGGTTTCTTTTGTTTGAATTAATTTTCATGAAAAAATTTCCCTCTCTAAATTTCCCTCTCTTTCCAATTGGAAATATTTTTTCAATTACCCACTTTAATATCATATTGTCTAATTTTTATTTGTGTGACTATTTATTTAGTTGTGTCTTTTACACGATGATCAAATTAGTCATTAATTAGTCATTTTTTTAGTCATTTACAATTGTGTTGCAAAAAAATAGTAGAATTTAGTCATTTTTAGTTGTCGTGACTAAAAGTTTTGGTCATGTAGTCATTTATTTGCCAAAATTCTAGTAGTGTTATGATACATTTCTATGAATCTACTACATTATCTTCTTTCATTTTGAATATTGGTGGTAATGTTGCAACCTTGCCCCATTGACAAACCCTACTAATAATTTTTTGTTTATATCCCTTAACCTGACCGCTCTAGATTTTGCAATTTCATCTATATAATAGGGTCCTAACCATATTAATTTTAATTTTCCTTATTTCTTAAATTTACTTTCATATAGAAGTACTAAATCACCTTCTTTGAAAAATTTCAACCACAAATTCTTGTCATGCCAAGCCTTCTGTCGCATCCTTTCTAGGTTCAAATTATACTTTGCAATCATTCTGTTCTCATCCAATTTTTCTAGTTCTTCAAAAATTTCAACTAAAGAATCATCCTCTATTAACCAGAAATTCCATGCGGTATGAAAATTTGGAAGTATAATGTCTATTGGTACTGTAGCATCTATGTCATACACTATTTCAAAGGGTGTGAATTTTGTTTTCCTTTTATATGTTGTACAATAAGTCCAGAGTACCTAGGTACTTTTAGGTCCTAATATTCTCTATTACCATCACACATTTTAGTCTATGTTGTCCCTATTATATTGTTTAAGGCTTCACTTGCTCCATTTTCTTATAGATGATAGGGTAAGCTCTTCTTGTGTATTATCATAAAGGTTTGTAATAGTTCCACAATTGTGTTGTTGACAAATTGCTTTCCGTGGTCACTTGTTATACTTAAAGGGCATCCAAATCTTGTTATTATATTTTCATATAAAAACTTTGTGGCAATTTCTATAGTGCAGTCCTTGGTTCGACTTCTTCCCATTTGGTTAGGTATTCAATTCATGTAATTTGATAAATTTTCTTTAGAATGTTTAGCAGGGGGTCTATATGTCCAATAAAGTCAATCGCCTATTTTTCAAATGGGAGTTGAGCTAGTACTACTTTAAGTGGCATCTCATCCCTTGTGGTTGGTCTCCCTATGCACTGGTAGATGTCATAGTGTTTGGATTATCTCTTTGTATCCTTGTATAATGTAGGCCACCAGAGTCTAGCTAGTTTAATTTTCCTTGTTATAATTTCTCCTTAATTATGTCCTCCTGCTACTCCTTCATGTGCTTCACTTAATATAGATTCTCTTTCATGCTCATATACTACCCTTCTTATGACATCATCTTTTCCTATTATATGTAATTCTCCTTCTATTAATGTATAAGGTAAATCCTTCTACATTAAGTTTTGCTTCTCATGCAATGTCATATTTTCTAGAAATTCACTTGTGGAAAGTAAACTTGCTATGTCATGTAGTTCTTCTAGTACCACAGTTATTCTAAACAAATTTGTGCTAGGAAGTTCTTCCTCCTAACTATTAGGTTTATCCCCTGTCTCAATCGTAGATAAGTAGTATGGTTCTTGATTGTGCTTTCCTAGATTTACCATTATCTTAAAGACAAATTATTGGAATAAAAGTAGGCAATGACAAATTCTTCCATGAGTGAATGGTTTGTTTAATAGATATTTTAATTGTTGATGATCTGTATAGAAGATGAATGGTCTTGATAATAGATAATGTTTGATTTTTTTAATGCATAGAACATTGCTAGGGCTTTTGTCTCTATTGTAGTATAGTTATTTTAAACTTTTGATAATTTCTTGGTAGCAAATGCTATAAGATGGTCTAAAAGTTCCTTTTGGTTGAGCTAGTACCATGCCTATGTCTATGTCTAAGGCATCTACATGTATGTGGAATAGGATACTCCAATTAGGAAATATCACTATTAGTGCCTCTACAATCTTTTGTTTCAAAGTGTCAAAAAGAAGTTTGACATTGGTTTGTCCATTCAATCCTTTACCACTTTTCTTCTTTAAGAGTTCTTCTAGAGGTGGTGCTACTATTGCACATCATCTAATAAACTTGCGGTGATATCCCATATACCCCAAGAAATTGTTTACTTTTGTTGTAGTCTTAGGTGTTGGTAGTGTGAGAATTAATGTCACTTTAAGAGGATCTACCGTTAAGCCTTCTTTACAGATAATATGACCTAGTAGGGTCCCAAGGGTATCACAAACATACATTTCTTCATGTTTAGGGATATTTGTAAGCTTCTACACCTATTTAGAATCATTCTTCTTGTTTTGTATGATCTTTTACCAACCCACACACTATCTAATCATCTAGGTACACTTCCAGGAATTCATGTATGAACTCTTCAAATTCATTTACCATTATCTTGTTAAATAGCATAGGTGCATTTTTCATGCCATAAGGCATCACTGTACATACATAAATGATCCAAACTCTGATGTAAAGGTACTTCTAGGTTGGTCCTCTTCTCTTATCTTTACTTGATGGTATGGATGGAACCCATCATTGAATGAATAGATCTCTCTTCCTACAACCGATTCTGGTATCTCCTTAGTGAATGGTGTGGGAAATGGGTCATGTATGCAGGATTTGTTTAGTCCCCTGAAATCAACACATATTCTCACTTCTCTAGTCTTCTTGTTCTATACTATCATAATAATCCAATATGCATCTACAATATTTTTTATTATCCCTATAGCTAGTATCTTATCTATTTCAACTTTCACTCTTTTCTTCATGTTCAGATTCAATCAATATGGTCTATTTTTATAGGCTTAGCTCCTTCCTTTAGTTGAATCTTCATTACTCCTACTTCTTCCTTAATACCTATTTTGTGGGTACACAACATGCCCCATTTTAACTTGACAAAACAGGGACCCAACTTTTTTGGTTTTGCTTGTGTGTTCTTCTTGCTGGCGGTCTAGTAAAATTCAATCAATATAGATGATCTTGCACAATGGCTAGGGAAGTCATCATCATGAGGTTAGTTTGTCAAAGTTCATGTTTCATTTCATTAACCTCAAATTTGGAAAGAGCATTAAATTTCATGAAGGTTTGCCTTTTACATCACCTTGATATTCTTTAGGATGTAAAAGTTATGAACGGTCAAAATCTTGGTCAAACATGATATTCATAAAGGGGGGGGTAAGTCATCATCATATTTCCCAATATCATTTATGTTACGAAAGATCACCCTGATCTAATTTATCAACCGATAAATTATCTGTTCGCGACCTATGGATGTCATTTTTAGGTGGTTGTGATACTTACCCATCAAACAACAACATGTATTCTGTGAGGATGATATTTCGAAACATCACCCGATATTTTGAATATAACCTTATCTTTCAAATATCATCCTGTCACCAAATATCACCTTAGAGCCATTATCCTGATGACATCATCCAACCTGATAATGAAGAGAATCGACATGGTGATAATGTCATCATCATTTTTAGCTCGCGGAGGTATATTTCCTAAAATCACCCTTTCATAAAACATGATGATGACGTCATAGTGCTTCAACGGTAGACTAAACCAATATCATGGTGACGTCATCATGATATTATGAGAGGGGTCACTTAAGCAATGCGTAAGGTCATCATCCTTTTCAAAATATCACCTGACATTTTGAACATCCCCTAATTTTCAAAACATCACCTGATATTTCAAAAGATCATCCTCCTCTTCTTGTCGTGCGACATTGAATGCTTATTAATGCGGTAGGTGTTTCTCGCTAATGGATAACGCGATGGTCACACCTAGCAACCTCTGGAGATTTCCGTGTGGAAACTTAATGATTAAGATTGATTTAATTAGATTGTGCCCTAACTGACCAAATAAATGGGTTTAAAAGGAATTCATAACCTCATTATACACTTGACTTGTGATAAGATTAGTTTTTTATATAGAGCCGAGCTTTCAAACCTTCCTGCGAACCACCTGCAGACATATATAGTTTGAATCAGAACGAAGGGCATGATTATCAATAGTATCAGGATTATCCCATATAATCATCATTGTAAGTCAAAGGGATAAGCACACTAGGTAAGTAATTGAAACTCTCGTGTTGTTATTCTATGCATGTCCAAGTAAAATGATGTTCATTGATTTGAAGCTAGGATTTATGTATATCATGATGAAATAACTGTTTAATAAACATGTGCACAATGCCATAAAGATGTAGAATATATATATGCATGCATGAGATGAAGTATCAATCTTGAGAAAATTTCTCAGGATTGCAGGAAATCATGGCAAACAAAAGATTGATGAAGTCCAAGGCAAAATTTGTTAAGCCAATGTTTGCACAACCTGAAGGTGTGCAGTTCAGATATGGAACTATAGGTGACACTCACTAGGGTAATACAGATTTGGTTGCATGGGCAGACAAGATCAGCATTAATAATGAGGATGCTCTGCTTGAGGCCATTTTTGTGTCTAGGATGTGGAATGCAGCTGGTTTTCCATACTCCATGGAAGCTCCCAAACTGGTTATTGAGTGTGCCAGAAATTATAATCCCCAGGAAAGGAGGGTGGAGAAGCATGGGAGAGTGTATGCAGACTTATCTATCAAGGGCTTTTCCACCATGTTCAATTTTCCACTAGGTAAGAATGTTGTCAGCATTGAAGCTGGAAACAAAATATGGAGTTAATAAGAAGACTACTAGGAAGAGAATGTATGGATGGAGGGCTAAAAATAGTTCTTATATAGCCATAGCTAAGTTACCTGTTCATTTATATAAATTTGACTTTGATGATGAGTATCAATTCATGATCACCCTACTCAGTCGAGCAACAAGACAGCCAACAGCTGGAAGTTTCAAAGATTGGATGTATGGAGTCATCCTGATGTGCTTATACACTGAGAATAGGCCACTATTGGCCAAAATGATAAGTGATGCTCTTGATGACCAACTGAAAAACCTAAGAGGTACAGAATGTACTTTCTATATGACCTCATACATTGTTTATGCATGTGCTTATAAAGGTACATTTAATGGATTGATTATAGTGGGGAAGATCAGTGGCACCACTAATGATGCACATATCTGGAATCATTATCCCCAGCTGCAAAGGGTAAACTACCTCCAGGATTATAAATTGGTGAATGATGCATTCTTTATGCATCTAGTAAGAACCATGGAGGAAGACAGAACTAAGAGACTAAGCATGGAAGCTCAAGAGGTATTATATAGGCATGGAGACTAGTTCATTCAATTTGCAACCTTTTCATACATTAGGGTTGAAGGATTTCAAGGCTACCCTCTCATGCTCCCAAGATATCCAACTGATGCTATAGTATTAATGGAGTTCATGAGGTAGATTGTAACAATATTAGATGCCTACAAAGCTAATAACAAGCTTCCTCCAGTAATGTTTCTAGTAACAATGGGCTGGTATATGTGCCGAGACAGTGAAAATATTAAGAAAGCCATAGCTAGCTTAACCATGATGAAGTTACAGCCATTTCCATTGATAAGACCATATGATCCTTATGGAAGGATGCAGAAGATCATGGGACATCCCATTCACCAAAGGCATCTTGAAGATTTTTGGGCAGTTTGCGAGGATGAGGCTGAAGCTCGAAGAAGAAGATATCAGAGGTTAACAATTAACCAAATCAGAACCTTTGGTTGTATTTCCATCCCAATGCAAATGAAGAAGGATGATGGAAGGATAACGGCTGATGAATACGAAGAGAAGAAGATATAAAATGATACCATATCAGCCCCAGATCTTACAATGTAGGAGGACATATCCTTGGATCGATTCATGGGTAGGATATTATAGCTAACCTAAGCTTGGGTTGATGAGCAGGTAAATATACTAAAGAAAAAGGTATGGCTCTTACAATAGATAACAAAAAGAAAGGACAAGAGTTCTCTACTGATGAATATGATGATTTCCTAAATGAGAAGGGAGAATCCAAGGGAGACAGGTTGCCACCTCAACAAAAGTAGAGCAAAAGACCTCCTAGAGGCAAGAAAACTACAGAAGAACCCAAAGGGATCATTATTGAGAAAATAATAGATACTGCTAAGGAAGCGGCAACATCAGGAGAGGCATCAACTTTAGGCCAAGCTTCAGCATCATCTATGCCTCCTCCGTTGGATAAGCAAAAGTCAAAGAGAATACAAAGGGCTGATGCAATGGTTACTGAGACCTATGAGGAAAGTCAAGCTTCACAGAAACAAATGGAAGAGGATATCCCTCTTGAAGAAGAACCTAAGGAAGAAGAAGGCCCTATATCATTCACAAGGAAAAGAAAGGCACCTCAGGTGATGGCACCCACACTGAAGAAAACAAGAACATCCATGAAAGTTGAAATAAAGCAAAGCCCCATTATGCTAAGAGGGGCAGGTAGTGAAGTTTTTAGAAAGGAGTTACAACACAATGTACCACTTCTTACCATTGTGAAATTTAAAGCTAAACAAGTTGAGGAGTAGTTCAAAGAAACCTCTAGAGCAGTTCCAGGTGGTCTTGTCTCGTTAGAGGAAATAGTAGATTTATCTGATGATGATGTGGTTAAAGATGTAATTGCCTAGCAAATGGAAACCCTTGCTGCAGGTACCCACATCACTCCTTTTGGGACCCCATTAGTACAGGGAACTGGAGAAAAACAAGTTGAACAAGAAAAAGAAAGAAGCCCTGAGAAAATTGCATAGCAAATAGGGCTAGATGAGTTAGTTGAGCAGGTCACCAGCCTTGAAGTGGTGGACCTTTCATATAAAAAGGATGCAAGTCCTCAGCATCAGACTAATGCACCTGATGAAGTGGATAAAACTGAAGAAGTAAACTTGATCGAAGTAAAAATGAATACTCCAGATTTGGGTCAATCACCACAAGATATAACTGATGAACCCAAAATATTAGAAGTCCAAGAAAAGGGTGAAGATGAAAAGGTCATATTAAATGATGATGTCCTCTGAACTCAAGAGACTTTAGGAGATAAAGTGAAGTCAGGTCAGGATGATCTAAAAACTCAGGAAGAGGTGTATATTTCAGGTGTAGAGAAAGATATGACACAAGATCAGGCAGAGGCACCTAAAGTATATGAAATAATATTCACCAATGTAAACATACCTCAAGATGAGGAAATCAATAAAGTGGATGAAGTTAGAATGGATGAAGCAAAAGATCAGGGTCATGATATTCGTGATGATCAATAGGATCACCCTCCAAGAAAAGACGTTCCTCATCAGGAAGATGTACCAAAAGATCACTCTCATGAGGAGCATAATGAGGAAGAACAAAGAAGATCACCTTCTCCATCAAACACAGATGCACTTACAGAGGATCAAGGAGATGATCATGATGATGATGCAGGAAACCAAGGTACAAAGGATCAAGTTCCTCAGTGGCTGGAAAGAGAAATTGGCACTGAAACTGGTATGGCAATTCAAGAATTTGATGTGTCTACATTATTTTCAGAAACATTAATAAAGCCCAAGAGGAAGGCCAGGTTGACCTCGGCCATTAGAAGGGATCTTACAACAGGTAGGAGGACAGCATAGGTAGCACTCCCTACTGTAGATAAGGAGAAAGGTATAATCACTCTGGATGAATTCCAGATTAGCACAGTGGATTTGGGGTTTTCTAATGAAGACCAGGAGGGTCAAGAGGGAAAAGACATAATTGATTCATTGATTCAGAAAATTAAAAGAGAAAAGGATAAAAATAAACAACACAAAGAGCACATTGCTCAGTTGCATACATATATAAAGGGGTTAATTAACCCTGAGGCTACTTCAACCGATCATGTAGTCCCATTGACTCCTATTTCCCAAGAGGAAGTAAATAAATTGGATCTCATGAAGCATGAGTCATCCATAATGAGGAGTGGATGTTATCCACATTTGATGATGTAGAAGAAGTGGTAAAAGCCTCTTTAAATAGATGGAATTCTTTGAGTGTCTCTAGGAGAAAAGTCGATAAATTACAAATGGAGACCGGGAAGAGGTCTTTTTAGCTGGAGAAAATTTTGACCATCTTGGAGGAAATAAGGAGAATTGACCCTCAGGTTCTCATAAGCAACCAAGTGCTAAATAACAATAACGCATTATTGATAGATATATGGTATAAGGACATTCAATTTGAATGTGATGTACTTAAAAGGTGTAACAATAAGTTGAGAGAAATCAGCATGAGGCTACATGATATGATGTCTTTTGAAGTAGAAATTTTGGAAATACTGGAAGGGAAGGTGGAAGGGAAGATAGAAAATTAAGATGAGGAGTTTGCAATCAAAGCTCTACATAATAACTTCCAGCAGGTAGCTGATGATCCTTTAAACCATCTGACAGAAGAAATCATGGACAAGATCATGAGGATCAGGATCAAGACGGAGGATTATAATGAGACATCAAGCAGTAGAAAGAGTAAGTTAGAGAATCTTTGGGGCAAATATCAAATGCATAGGCATGCCACCATCAAAGCAAAAACTCTAGATGGTACAGAGATGGAGAAGATAGTGCAATTATATGAAAATATCCAGACATCCATGTAGGTCCATGTACAAGGAGAAGCTCATCAAGATGATGAAGATTTTGAAAGTGATGATACTAGTGCACATCATGTTGATGATGAAGAGCCTGATGAAGATACATCATAAAAGGGAATATATACATCAAGTGGAAAAGAAAGTACGCCATCTACATGGTTGCCAACTGGCAACCTGTGCCACATGATAATGTTGACCAGGTCAAAGAAAAATACTCGCCGTAGATATTCATTGATAAATTGATGCAGGGACTTCCGGAGGTCATAACTTTTGACTTGGATGTGGGTTTTCTACGAAATTTTACAGGTGGATGCGTTATGAGGTGGCCAGTGGTTTCCCAACCCACCCTAGTCGGTTGGACCTCATCTTGGCACTTTTTCGGGGCTTCAAACTTTCATCTTGGCCCTCAAAATGGCAAATTAGTGTTTTTTTCTAGTTTTTTAAAAGTTGCTTTTTTTAATAACTCGAAACTCATGTTTCGAATTTAGGATGTTAGTTGGTTTTTCGACCTACCTTAGCTTTATGAGCTTTTTGGGAAAAAACTGGATTCTCGAGATATGATTGTAAAATTACCTAAAATGGCAAAATCTGACAATTGTCGAAATCTGCCAAAAAAGGTAATTTTTTGTTTTTTTTGTTTTCTTAGATATAAGAGAGTTTTCTCTCATTGTAGCGGCAGAGTTGAGGAATAGAAATTTTGTTATGTTTCAGCTTCCAAATTTTTGTCTCTCATGTTTAATGGCTCAATTCTGTTGAGTGTATGTTGTGTGTTGCATCATTTGGTATCAGAGTAGGAAGATGGCTGGGAGAGGAAGAGGAAGAGGCGGTCTTGCCCAGATGCATAGAGAAATGCAAAATCTGCAAAGGCAAATAGCAGAACTTACAACACGGATGGAAACCCAAAGACTGGGTAGAGGAGGAGATGAATCTGATGAAGAGATAGGTCAAGGAGGTGCAAATCAAGATACAGAACATGAAGAAGAAGAATTAGAAGGCATGAGTTTTGAAGAGAGGATGCTCAGGGCCTTAGAAGGAAAAAATGAAGGGATCAAGGTAGATGTTTCAGATTATGCAGGTAGTCTTAAACCAGAGGAGTTGATAGACTGGTTGAATGGCATGAGAAAATTTTTTGAATGGAAATCCATGACAGAGGAGAAGAAGGTAAAATTTGCATGCACCAAATTAAAGGGTCATGCAATGATTTGGTGGGATCATCTTCAAAAGGAACGAACAAGGAAAGGTAAGGATAAGATCAGGACATGGAATAAAATGGAGAAGAAGTTGAGAGAAAAATTTTTGCCCATAGATTATGCGCAAACCCTTTTTCGTAGGTTTCAAAATTTAAAGCAGAACCTCTCTTCTGTGCAAGATTATACAAATGAGTTTTATACACTGTCTATACGTATAGAGCATCAAGAAACTAATGCACAAATGGCTGCTAGATATGTGAATGGCCTGAAATTTTCTATTCAAGATGAATTGAGCATGCATCGACTCAACAATATGGAAGAGGCTTACCAATTGGCTCTAAAGGCTGAAGAAAAACAGAACAGACAGTATCATCAGAGGAATAGAGGAGGAAGAAGGGGTACATCAACCCCATTTCGAGGAGGTTCAAATTATGGCAGGGGAGAGTCATCCCATGGTGTGGAAAAACAAGTAGACACTCGGCAAGATCCTCCGAATCAAGAACGAGGAAGGGGATTTCAAAGAGGTAGAGGTTATGGTAGTGGCAGAGGATGGGAAAACCAGAGAAGGCCTTTCACTTGTTTCAGATGTGGAGAAGAAGGTCATAGGGCATTTGAATGCTCCAATTATAACATGTAAGAAAGAAATCAAGGAGGACAACCTAGGGTGAACATGATTCAAATGCAACATGAAGTGGAAGGGACAGAACTGGAGGTTCCACCAGATGTGGGAGAAAGTCTCATGATGAGAAGAGCAATGGTGATTCCAGAGAAGGAGAAAACACAAGCCAAAAGCTCTGATGGTTCATGGCTTCGAACCAATATTTTCAGAACCAGATGCACTTCGGGTGGCAAGGTATGTCAAGTCATTGTTGATGGAGGTAGTTGTGAAAATATGGTTTCTAAAGAAATGGTAGACAAATTGAATTTACACTGTGAAAAACATCCTCATCCGTATCGCATTGCATGGTTTAAAAAGGGAAATGAAGTCACTGTTGATAAAAGATGCCTCATTAAGTTTAGCATAGGGAAGATCTATCAGGATGAGATATGGTGTGATGTTGTCCCAATGGATGCCTGTCATGTGTTATTGGGAAGGCCATGGCAGTATGATAGAAAAGTTATGCATGATGGAGAGAAATACACATACACCTTTTGGAAAGATGGCGCTAAGGTGATTTTATTGCCTCTCAAGGATGAAGGAAAAGGTGAGACCATGTTGTCTGAAAGAGATCTTGTTAAAGAAATGAAGGTGACAGGGTGTTGCTATGCATTAGTAGTGAAAAAAGGTGAAGAGGAAGACATTTTAGTTCCCCCAGAAGTCGCCGAGCTATTGAAAGAATTTGTTGATGTTTTACCTAATGAATTGCCTGATGGTCTACCGCCAAAGAGAGATATTCAGCATCATATTGATTTGATTCCAGGAGCAACTCTACCCAACCAAGCAGCTTATAGGATGAATCCAACACAACATGCAGAGATGAATAAGCAAGTAATAGAACTCCTAAGTAAAGGTGTGGTGAGAGAGAGCATGAGCCCATGTGCTGTACCTGCATTGTTAACCCCAAAAAAAGTTGGAACATGGAGGATGTGCACTGATAGCAGAGCAATTAATAAGATTACCATCAAGTATCGGTTTCCTATACCTTGTATGGAGGACATGATGGATGTCCTTGCAGGGGCTAAATATTTCAGCAAGATTGACCTACGAAGTGGCTACCACCAAATCCGGATTCGAGAAGGGGATGAGTGGAAGACAGCCTTTAAGACTGGAGATGGATTATATGAGTGGATGGTTATGCCATTCGGGTTATCAAATGCACCTAGCACATTTATGAG
Source organism: Cunninghamia lanceolata (assembly GCA_027924645.1). NCBI lineage: Eukaryota > Viridiplantae > Streptophyta > Pinopsida > Cupressales > Cupressaceae > Cunninghamia > Cunninghamia lanceolata. The sequence continues at coordinate 2,504,051 of BSBN01001569.1, forward strand.
ATTGATGAACACTATACTACGCCCTTACATTGGTAAGTTTGTGGTAGTTTATTTTGATGATATTTTGGTATTTAGTAACAGCAGAGAAGAGCATCTACAACACTTGAGGATCATCTTTGGTGTGTTAAGGAAGGAGAAGCTCTATGCCAATTTGAAAAAGTGTAGGTTCATGCAGGACAGTTTGGTTTTTTTAGGCTTTGTCATTTCTAAAGATGGTGTCAGAATGGATCCAGAAAAGGTCAGGGCAATCCTAGAATGGCCTAGTCCAAGCAGCATCACAGCGGTAAAAAGTTTTCATGGCTTGGCCACTTTCTATAGAAAGTTCATTCGCAATTTCAGTAGTATTGTAGCTCCTATAACAGATTGCACCAAAGGGAGGGAGTTTGTATGGACCAAGGATGCTGAGGAGAGCTTTAAGTACTTGAAGAAAAAGGTAACAGAAGCACCTATACTTGCATTGCCAAATTTTGTTAAAGTATTTGAAGTAGAATGTGATGCCTCCCATGTAGGAATAGGTGCTGTACTTAGCCAAGCTGGCAAACCTATAGCTTTCTTTAGTGAAAAGCTGAATGCGGTGAGAAAGAATTATTCTACTTATGATTTGGAATTTTATGCAATTGTCCAAGCATTGAAGCATTGGAGACATTATCTAGTTCCCCAGGAGTTTGTATTGTTTACAGATCATATTGCACTGAGGTACTTGAACACACAGAAAAAGTTGAATAGTAGGCATGCCAAGTGGGTCTCTTTCTTGCAGGGTTACAACTTTGTACTGAAGCATAAGTCTGGAAAACAAAATCAGGTTGCAGATGCGTTAAGTAGGCGTGTTGCACTTTTGACCACAATGGAAGCTGAGGTGATTGGTTTTGATGCCATCAAAAATTTGTATGAGTCTGATGATGATTTTTGGGAGATTGTGGAACAATTGAAGACACCAATATCTGGTAACTTGGATCACTTTAGGGGTGAATATTTTATGCAAGATGGGTATCTATTTAAAGGAAAACAACTATGCATACCGGCTGGCTCAATGAGGGACAACATTATCAGAGAATTTCATAGTAGTGGGTTGGCTGGACATTTTGGCAAGGACAAGACAATAGCCTTGATAGAAGATAAATATTACTGGCCAAAGATGAAAAGGGATATAACTAAGTATGTAACAAGGTGTAGAATCTGCCAAGTGGCTAAGGGACATTCACAGAATACCGGATTGTATATGCCCTTACCAGTACCAGCTGCACCATGGACAGATTTGAGCATGGACTTTGTGTTGGGACTTCCACATACTCAACGAGGTAATGATTCCATTTTTGTAGTTGTTGATAGGTTCTCCAAGATGGTTCATTTTATTGCCTGTAAGAAGACTAATGATGCAACGAGGGTAGCAGAGTTATTTTTTTCAGAAGTTGTTAGACTACATGGTGTTCCAAAGACTATTACCTCTGACAGGGATACCAAATTCCTCAGTCATTTCTGGAGGACTTTATGGAAGAAGATGGGGACCAAGTTACAGTTTAGTAGTGCCTATCATCCTCAAACAGATGGGCAAACAGAGGTAGTTAATCGGAGTCTGGGAAATTTACTGAGGTGTATTGTTGGAGAAAAGCTAAAACAATGGGATTTGGCATTACCCCAGGCCGAATTTGCCTATAATAGTTCTGTTAACCGATCAACAGGAAAGTCCCCTTTCCAGATTGTGTATGGCAGGAATCCTCAGGGTGTTCTAGATTTGGTACAGCTACCAATGAAAGATCAGGTCAGTGATGATGGGGAAGCATTTGCAGAACACCTTCAACAGTTGCAGCAAGAAGTGAGACAGAAGTTGCAGGACAGTAATGAGAGGTATAAGAATTCAGTGGATCCTAGTCGGCGACATCAGACATTCAGTGAAGGTGACTTAGTGATGGTATATTTAAGAAAAGAGCAGTTTCCTACTGGAACATATCACAAGTTGAAGTACAAGAAAATTGGTCCTTGCAGAATTATAAAGAAGATCAATGATAATGCATATGAGGTCAGTTTACCAGATGATCTCGCTATTTCTCCCGTGTTTAATATTTTTGATTTATATGCATTCCATGGTGAGGATGATGCTGCAGATAGTCAACCAGAGGTGTCATGGCACAACCACATTCCCCATAAGAAGAAGGAACAGATTGCACAGATTCTTGATAAGAACACTATCTCCACTCGGCAAGGGCGTTACAACAAGTATTTAGTACAGTGGGAAGGATTGCCACCAACAGATAGCACATGGATTACAGAGTGGGAAATGCAGAGGTTAGATCCCATCAAATGGCAGCAGTTTGAAGACACTCACTTGCAGGAGCTGCGTTCTTTTCAACCAGAGGAGAATGATGCAGGGACTTCCGGAGGTCATAACTTTTGACTCGGATGTGGGTTTTCTACGAAATTTTACAGGTGGATGCGTTATGAGGTGGCCAGTGGTTTCCCAACCTACCGTAGTCGGTTGGACCTCATCTTGGCACTTTTTCGGGGCTTCAAACTTTCATCTTGGCCCTCAAAATGGCAAATTAGTGTTTTTTTCTAGTTTTTTAAAAGTTGCTTTTTTTAATAACTCGAAACTCATGTTTCGAATTTAGGATGTTAGTTGGTTTTTCGTCCTACCTTAGCTTTATGAGCTTTTTGGGAAAAAATTGGATTCTCGAGATATGATTGTAAAATTACCTAAAATGGCAAAATCTGACAATTGTCGAAATCTACTAAAAAAGGTAATTTTTTGTTTTTTTTGTTTTCTTAGATATAAGAGAGTTTTCTCTCATTGTAGCAGTAGAGTTGAGGAATAGAAATTTTGTTATGTTTCAGCTTCCAAATTTTTGTCTCTCATGTTTAATGGCTCAATTCTGTTGAGTGTATGTTGTGTGTTGCATCATAAATCTTGATCGTAGATCATTTTTGTAACAGATTCCTCACCTTGTTCTATAAAAGGTGCAAGGATGCCTCATTTTAAAACATTCGAAACTTAATTGAAATCTGTTTGCTGAAATATTTAGGGCTCATTTCAAAGTTATTGTATACATATATGTTCTTGCATACTTAATGAATGAGAAGACTATTTTGATTACAATCCATCATAAATCTTGAGTAATCAGTGTGTGAATTCTAGATATATGCTTTAATTTGCTACGTCCCTTGGAGTGCATATCAGTTTGCATGTGTTGTCTTCATACCTTTCCTTTAAAGTTAGCATCGACTATATCTCGCTGTGGAATGTCCTGGTTAACATATGGTTTGATTTCTTCTCTTCATGACTGTATCTGACTGTATATGTGACTCAATGGCTGAAGGTTCAACTTTAATTTCAAATATTTCTTTCAGTTTCTTTCAATTTCAGAGCACATCATCACCATAATTGCAAATAATTGATAATCTTAAGAAAATAATTTAAATATGCAGACATTCCATAGATAACTGAACATATTTAGCATATTTGAGGTTAAAGCATGTCAAAATGACAAATATCATGCAAAGATTTAAAGACAGACACAATATTTGAAGTATATCCTGTGTAGAAATAACTCTCTGTGCAGCATCATTACAGGAAACATTATCTTACTGATGAGATCTATGTAAGGCCCAAAAATGGAAATAGCAACACACATCAACCTCTGAGTAACATCAGAAGATTAAGAACTAATCAATGGAGACTTGAGATCATGAATTCTCTGAATTCATCATATCTTTCAAGATGAGTAAAGGTTAATGTGTACTTTTATTCTATGCTTGTTTGTGATTAACATCATGATCAACATAAATTGATGCTAGAAGGAGGGCATAGGACGAGGATCATCATGAGTAGTTTAGGTGATGATAAAGATTATAAGGTAACACTCATACACTGCTAAATCTCCAAGCTATACGCAAATATTTATTGTTTGGGGTCGATATACACTAATCCTGTGTAAAGATTTTGAAATTAATCATAAATATTGCAATCTTTACAGTAGATCAACATGTATTTGCAAAGATCGGCCTTATTTCAGGTAAATTTGTCAAAGCTTTGAGGTATCCTACTTTAGAAACCTAATATCAACCTACAAGTGTTGCTAAACAAAAAATCACCTCATATTTGCAGTATAGCTGCAAATATTCCGTAAATACGAGGTCAATTTCCAATCTTGACCGTAAATACAGCCTTTGCTGGTGAATTCCAACTGATCTTTACAAAGTTCTAGCCAATTTGTCTCAAAATTGAGAAATCCTGGCTCATAGGATAAATACCAGGTCTAGATCTAGTGGAATCTTTGAAGAATTACCTGTTAGAGGGTTCAGACCTAGAACTGTAGACATCCATCACACTCTAGGATCTAGTGCATCAAGAGCTTCACTAGATTCTCCTCCTGTAACTCCTATTGGTTTACAAATACCTTCTGGAATATTTGTGACATCTCCTATCTAGCCTCAACCTCAGGTTCAACCTCAGCCAACCATACCACAGGGCCAACCTCCTCCAGTTGCGATGTCATTCTTTACAGCAAAGTCACCTTTGACCTTTACTGCATATCATGAGTTACCAAAAAACCCTGACAAACTCTATCCAAAATATCATCCTTATCAAGATGCTGATGATCATATCAAAACCTTTAAAGAAGCTTGTTGTCGAGCCAGAATAGAGCATCAGGATGTTGTATGCAGATTATTTCTTTTTTCTTTAGGAGAAGAGGCTTATAATTGGTTTATTAGTCTTGGTCAAGGTTCTGTTGGTTCATGGAATGTCCTAGAGAAAGCTTTTAATGATAGGTTCAAGGTACCTATTGATCCTTCAATGAATTACCACCTATTTGCTACAATTAGAAGGTTTGAAGGTGAACCTATTGCCAATTTCAATGCTAGGTTCCAAAAAATGTTATCCAAGTTAGTTGCCCCATATGTAGTAATAGATGCTACTACCAGGAGTATCTATTATTCAGCTCTGGATCCATTGACTTCCATGTTCATTAGGAGAACACATCCTGAAATCACAACCTTGATAGGAGCTTTTCAAGAGGCTATCAAAGTTAATCAACAATTAGTCCCTACTCCTACTCCAAATGTTGCATTCTCTACATTGCCTGGCATGTATCCAACATATCCTACACAATATCCTCCCCAACCATAGTATAATGGAGCTATGGTACCTCCAGCAATAATGCCAGCACCTCTGCAAATATCTCCATTAAGCATCATGCCACCTCCTAATGGGAATGGTCAAATGCCTCAGTATCCTATACAAACACCGACACCTTAGGGTGTGGATCAAAACAATAATAGTGGATCCTCTTTCTTCAAGCCTCAAACTAAAAATGTAGTGGCTAAAGCTCAGGAGGAGAAAGAAGAAATCAAAGAAATCTCTACTCAATTAAGAAAACTCATTATAGAGGTCACTCATCTGAGAAATCAGAATTTCTATTCTCAGCCTAACCAAAATAGAGGCTATAACAATGACAGACCTAGTTATCCTGGTAGGGGGTATAACAATAATAATTTCAACAACAATGGCGAAAATGATAACAATCCTCCCAGACAACCTAGAGTATGGAACTCTAGGCCAAATAATGGTTCCTTACCATCACCTTTAGATAGTTAGCCACCTGGTGAAGCCAAACAAACTACTAGAGTCAATCTTGCTGAGGCAGCCCTCACCAATTGGTGTAGAATACACAATACAAATGCTCATGCAAAATTAGACTATCCACAATTTAGAATTGCTGCTAGCATTTTCTAGACAGAAGTGTCTAATACTTTTGGAAATCCACCTCAGGTGGAGGGAAATGAAATTGTCCCTTGTGGATATGACTTTGCATTTGTATTAGAAAGCTATACTGATCAGCATCATCAGCAGAATGTGTCATCCCACCAGCATTATACCCAAGTATGTGAAGAATTTGCCATGGTTTTTGAGTCAAATTATGTTTTCCCCTTTGAGGATGAGAACAAGCCATCCAATGAACATGAAGAGGTGCATGCTTACTAGCAACAATATCAGGGTAAGCACAATTACAATTTGAGAAGTAACTCCAACAGACCTACTGGTCCATTAACCAGTTCCTTGCCTTCAAATAATTTTAACACACCGATTGATCCTAAGGCAAGTAACATTCCAGGATTTCCAAAGGTAAATGCACAATATCTATCACCACAAAACACAGTATCAAAAGCTGTTGCCCTACCTCATGAATCTAACAAACTAGTCACATATCTGGCAGATGAGATGAAGAAGGTAAAGATTAGCCTGTCTCTATCAGAGTTGTTGAAAACTCCTGCAATTAAGAAGGCATTTATGAAATCACTAGATGAACTTGTTCCTAGAGAGGATAGTCATTCCCTAGGTCAGCCTAGTAATAGAGATCATGCTCCTAAAGATAACACTATCAAACATAAAGTGCCAGCTACAGTCCAAGCTGTAGAAACCTCCCATATGACCTTGTATAGGGACAAAAGTGAGTCACCACCTTTCCTCTTTACTATAAGGATGTTTAGCAAGAATTTACACAACTGTTTGGTAGATTCAGGTGCATCTACAAATGTCATGCCCCTGTCTATATGCAATGCTTTGGGGCTACATCCTGCTAAATCCCTAAAGAAGGTAACATAACTAGATAGAATAGAAGTAAATGTGATAGGGGAGTTAACTCACATCCATATGCAACTGGCATCTAATCCCAGGATCTAGTATTACATCGATATTTAGGTAGTAGATATACCTTATACATATGGGATGTTGCTCAGTAGGGACTGGTCTAAAACCCTCAACGGATATATGTCTATTGACTTCAGTCACATGTGGCTACCTTGGAAAGGGATACCAAACCAGATAAGAATAGATGTTGAGCCTAGAATGAAGCACATGATCACCGAGTACAATAAAACAAATGAGATCATGTATGTGAATGTTGAACCTGAAGTTTATGCCATTAGACCACAGACTATCAGGATAGAAGAGATCTTGATGCTTGACTTTCATCATCATCGTGATGATGATCATCAAGAGGACATACCAGCTATAGAACTTGATAGTAATTTTGAGAATGAGAATGAAATAGATCGCTTTAGAAACTTTGAGATGCATCTGTCCGAGCAGGTAAAACATTGTCAATTATTAAGTATACATGTTCATGACATTTTGATTGATGGTTGGTGCAGATTACACGAAGAGGCACATTCAGAGAAAACTTGTGAAGCATGCTAAGATATGATGGAGCTGGAGCAGACATGTAGTGAAGCATCATCATCATATTTTGAGGTAAGTTCTACATCAAGTGATGATGATGATATTGATTCTTGTCTGTCTTCTGCAGGAATCACAGAAAAGGTGACAGATCATGACAGAGATCAAGTTTTGAGAATAGAAGGAATTCTGGTATATAACCAGGTAGATGTTTAGAAGAAAGAGAAAATCACCCCCAGGAGTGATTATCTGATGGAGTCAAATTATGAACTATCTAATGAAGACAGAGGCAGTAACCTGACTAGATTTGAAGAGTTTTTATCAGGAGAAATTAAGAAGATGATAGAACAGAAGAAACATCCACAGGATGCACTGACCGAAGGATGGTGTAGGTTGAATGAGGCACCTCACTCAGAAACCACCTGTTCACTATGCTTACATATTTTAAACAGGCATATAGGGCCTAATCCAGAGGATCATCCTCCTGATGATGAAAAGAAAGAAGGAAAATCAGCTTCACAAAAGAAAGGAAAGATGAAGTCTGAGAAGGCTGAAATTCCTAAGTTAAAATGGATATTAGGTGGAGTAGCTGCCAGAGCTACAAAGAAAAGAGAAAACTTAGCTAAGCATCCTGCTGAAGATAAACCCTAGATCCTTAGATTTGATGGATCCAAGTCCAAACAAGGAGCTGGAGTAGGGATTGATCTCATTGATCCATCAGAAAAGTCCTACTTAGCTACCTACAAATTATAGTTCCCCTGCACTAACAATGTGACAAAGTATGAAGCTCTGATTCATGGGATACTGTTTTCTCTCAAGAAGAAGGTAAAAATTCTGCATGTCTTTGGAGACTTAGAATTAGTTGTCAGATAGGTAAGATGAATTTACTCTTGCAACTATAGGAAATTGTCCAATTATAGACACAGAGTGTGGGATTTGATTAAAGACTTTGATGCATTTAATATCACCCACATACCTAGAGAATAGAACCATAGGGCAGATGCCTTAGCACAAGCTACTAGTACATTAGAGCCCTTGTCCATATCAGGCCTAAAGAGGTTTTCAGTAGAGCTGGTGTCAGTTCCATTAGTACCTGATAATGTTACTAATCTCTAGGTTTTTGATGATGATCACACTTCCTAGATTTCATCTCTAACAGAGACATATTTGATGCTCAGATCATAGATGAGAACAATACAGAAGATCATGTTTGGGAAGAAGAAGAAATATTAGAGCTACCTAGCAATATGATTCCCAAAAGTATGATTGACCTAGAGAGAGCTTTTGACTTGGATAACATGTTAAAATAGAAAGATCTTCCCAAGGCTGATGGAGGACAGTATTCACAAGTGAATAATGGACAAAATGAGGACAAGACAAATGTCTTGATTGGTAAGGTTTGCACACTAGAAGAGTTAGAAGGAATAACTCAGGCTCTTAAAGATTACATCCATGTCATTGCATGGACTTATGATGAGTTGAAAACATATGACACATCAGTCATAACTCACACTATACCTCTCAAGCTAGATGCTATACCTTTTAGACAGAAGCAAAGGCCAGTCAATGCCTTGCTTGAACCAATAATTTTTTAAGAAGTCAAAAAGCTGCTGAATGCCAAGATTATATTTACTGTGAGGTACTCCACTTGGGTGGCTAATCTAGTGCCAGTAAGAAAGAAGAATGGAGACATCAGACTGTGTGTAGACTTCAGGAACCTGAATAGAGCATCAGAGAAGGATAATTATCCTTTACCCTCATTAGATGAAGTTCTGCAGATTGTTAATGGAGCTAAAATGATGTCCTTTCTGAATGGCTTCTTAGGGTACAATCAGGTCATGGTTGACAAGATTGACAGGCGAAAAACTACCTTCACCACAAAGTGGGGGATATTTGCTTATAGACGTATGCCATTTGGATTAATAAATGCTGGAGCAACATTCCAGTGAGTGATGGACATAGCCTTCAGAGGCTTAATAGGAAAATGTATAGTCATATACATGGATGACTTAACAGTGTTCTCTAAAGAGAGAGGCAACCATGTAGTAGATCTGAGAAATGTATTGAAAAAATGTGAAGAATATGGGATATCCCTGAACCCCAAGAAATGCATATTCGGGGTGACAATAGGAAAGTTGCTGGGCCACCTGATAACTAAAAATGGGATTATCATTGATCCTAACAGGGTGGAGTTCATTATGAAACTACAGCTTCCAGGAAGCAAGAAAAACTCAAATCTTACTTTGGTAAGATAAATTTTGTCAAGAAGTTCATCACTGGCTTTGCAGAAATAGTCAGGCCTTTAAATGCTATGCTGAAGAAGGATGCAAAGATTGAGTGGACATTAGAAGCCAAGGTAGCCTTTGAAGACATAAAGAAAGCTATATCTGATGCTCCTATCCTTATCAGTCCAGACTACACCAGAGACTTCTATATTTATTCCTTTGCCTCAAAACATACCTCAGCAGCAGTGCTAACTCAGAGAAATGAAGAAAAAGAAGAGAAACCAATTGCATTCATGAGTTGTCCTTTCAAAGATGCTGAATTAAGATATGTAGATGTTGAAAGGTAGGCACTTGCTTTGGTCATAGCAGTGAAGAAATTTAGGCACTATATCTTGAGAAGCAAGGTGATTGCCATGGTGCTAGATGCAGCAGTGAAGATGCTGTTAATGCAAAGTGAGCCTGGTGAAAAAAGGGCTAAGTGGATCACAGTTTTACAAGAATATGATATGGAGATTACACCTATGAAACTGGTAAGAGGACAGGCTTTAAGCCAAATGATATCAGAGATTGATCCAAACATCACAAGTTAGCAGTATGTTATCAATGCTAAGGACAATGAAGAGTGGTATGCAGATATCAGGCATATCCTAATCACTGGAAGATGTCCTCTAAGACTACATGCTTCACAAAGAAGAGCCCTGAAGATAAAATCTGAGAAGTACATGATGAAAGTAGGAGTACTTTTCAAGAAAAATTATGAAGGAATATATTTGAGATGCTTAGAAAAGCCAGAAGCAGTTAAAGTTTTATCAGAGCTGCATGACAAATTTGGAACAGCACATGGCTCATCATTGGCTAGTACACATGCAATCCTCAAAGAAGGATATTATTGGCCTACAATTTTCAAGGATACGGTTGAACACATTAAGTGTTGTCATGTATGTCAGGTGGATGCCAACAGAGAGAGATATGTTGCACAACCCCTGCAACCAGTGATGGAAGCGCGCCCATTTGCACAATGGGGCATGGATTTCATAGGACCTATTAATCCTCCATCATCCTCAGGCCACAGGTATGTGCTAACAATTACGGATTATTGTACTAGGTGGACTGAAGCCACTAGTAGCAGGGCTTGTAGTGCAGAGGATGTCATCAGGTTTCTAGAAAGTAACATAGTCACCAGATATGGGGTTCCCTATGCTTTGGTAAGTGATAATGGCTCTGCTTTTACTTCAACGAAATTGTCAAGTTGGGCCTTTGATTATGGAATCATACTGAAATTTTCATCTAATTATTATCCCCAAGGAAATGGATTGGCAGAATCCACTAACAAAAATTTGCTGAATATCATAAAGAAGTTAGTAGACAAGAACCCTAGGGAATGGAATACACTTCTGAAATATGCCTTATCAGTAGACAGAACCAGAAACAAGGCTGCATTAGGAAACTCACCTTATCATTCAGTATATGGGGTGGATCCCATCCTCCCTATTAACCTAAAGATTCCTACCCTGCAGTTTGCCCAAGAGTACCTAGGCATAGACAATAACCAAGAAGTCAGGTTACTTCAGCTGATGCACCTAGAAGAGAAAAGAAGTCAGGCAATTGATCAATTTGCCAAACATTAGGCTATTGTCAAACGCTAGTTTGACAAAAGAGCCAAAGTTAAGGCCTTCAAGATATCTAATTTAGTCCTGATGTGGGATAAAGCCCATGAGAAGAAAGGAGACCATGGTAAGTTTGACAAATTATGGATAGGTCCTTTCCAAATTTTTGAAATATTAGGAGACAGTACTTTCAGGCTTAAGAACCTGACAGGTGAGGATGTTCCATTACCAGTTAATGGACAGTTCCTCAAACATTATTTCCAAACCTAAGTAGCTTCGTGTCAGTCATGTGTATCATAATGTATATTTGTATAGTTGTTTGTATAGTGTTTTGTTTTGTTTTTTCTTTGTTTGCTGGTTGAGTTGTGTTTTGGTTAGTCAGGATGATGCAGCTCATCACCCTAGAAAATAACAAAATTGTTAAGATTCAAGTGATGATAACACATTTATATATAGGTTGTGACTCATTTGAGAAAGTCATCATGATCAGTTTTGTGATATCCTGTCATCAGGGTACCTTTTCTTAACCAAAGTGATTTCTTCACAATGACTCACCTAACAGCCTTGGGTTTGTTGAACACACAAGTATAGGTGTTAAGTGAAAAATCTAAAGGGACTCCCTTGCTACCAGTGCAATCTCCAACCTAAAATAGCAAGTGACCATACCTTGCATTTTGAGCGTACAGGATGATATCATATATATGAAGTGTAATATATATATATATATATATATATATATATATATATATATATATATATATATATATATATATATATATTAGGCCATCTAAGTAACTCTACCGGGGCTATAGATGCCTGCTGGCAGTGGGGCTCTACGTAGGGGGATTGTATACATAACCTTGCTGGTGTAGGGCACCTAGGAGCAATTTGACACCTCAAGCATTTGGATGCATTTTTCATAAGGTTTGGTTTTGTTCAATGTATGTTTGGTAATAAGGCTTTTTAGCCATTATTGTAGGGTCCTTTTGTATGGTCAAGAGGCTTGGAGTAATCATATAAACCTCAAGACACTCTTAGTCCATTTGGACCCTAGTTGTGCTTAGTAGGTCTAAGGATGATTTCTTGAGTTTATTTGTTAGTTTTGTGTTTTAACATGTTTTAGGGAGTATGATGGTGGGTTGATTCCATTGGACAAGCAAAACAAATCACCATCCTTGTGTAAATGCAAAAATACCATAGTGTCCAATGTTGTCAATAGTGTCAATGACACATTGACCAATTGCAACTCCATTTTGGATGGTTGAAACTATTTGGAGAAGTTGCACACTAACTTGGATCAGTTGATATGATTGTGATTTCACTCCTGTACGGCAGAGGAGGTCTGGTACAGAGTTTTGGGCATTCAAACAATAAAAACAATCACTTTTTCCCTATTTTTCTTGCTGTGTACAGCCTGTATGGATTGGCCAAGTGAGAAAGTGTACTTTTCCTGAAACTAGACTGAGTCAGGGTTCAAAGGAAACTTGTTTGAGGTCTTGAAGTGGTTGGAGCCAAAAGTTATTGAATTTTCTTTCAAAACTGGTCTAGAAACCCTATTTTCTAGGGTTTGTCATATAAATCCAGCCCTAGAATGCATTCCCACCAGTGAAAATTCATGAAAACTGGTGAAACGTAGGCTAGAGATGTACTCTATAGGATTCCAAAAGCATTTGGTGGGGAAAGGCTATTTTCAAATTTTAAGGTCATGCCCTAGGTCAAGTATTACCATGTATTTGGCCTATTTTATGCAATTTGCTATTGTAGAAGACAAAATCCTAATAGGCTGAGTGAATAGATGGTGGTGTTGTGTTGTTTGGGCATGGTAGGAGTGTTCCAAATTTCTATCCCTGATCTATGCACCCAAAATTGATCACTTACTTTGTAACCTAGCCCTAAACTGATCAATTAGGCCTAGAGACCTAGCGAGTGTTCTGAGTTGCTGGAGTAGAGTTGGAAGAGGAGATTTGGAAGTTTGATAGGGTCCCTTAAAGGGTATCTAAAACCATCATTTAATTGCCTGGTCATTTGGGATTTTGTCAAGTTGTGTTGAGAAAACTAGGTTTGGAGGGCTAGTAGCTTTACTAGTCAAAGTAGAGGTAGGAGAGTTTTGGGAAGTTGGGGATCAAACCAACTACATGGAAAGTTTTTATTGATCTGTCCTAAGGTGTGGGAGAAGCCTTGAAGGTTGAGTCATCACCAGGATATCAAACCCTTCATATACCCTTGAATGTGCCTTTGGTTGGCTGGTTGAAGGCTAGGTGAGTGGGTGAGTGGGCGAAAGGAGAATAGTAAACATTGTGTTGTTGCTTCCCTTGTGCCACTCTACATCAGGTGGTATCAGAGCCATCAAAGAGATGAGAGATAGAGAAGAAGAGGAGGAAATTCCTTCAAAGGTGACAAATGCTAAATTGGCAAAGATAGTAAGAGAGCAAGCAGCCAAGAATAAAAGGATGGAGGCTGAGATAGAGAAGTTGAAGAAGGACAAGGATAAGAAGAAGAAGCCAGATGTCATCTTGGATTCAGATGAAGAGGATCAAGATGAAGAAGAAGGAGTGCCTATGGAAGAGCCACAAGGAGGCATGTCAGAAAGACAATTCCTAGATGCACTTGGAAAGTTGAGTAGGAAGGACACTAAGGTGGACTTACCTATGTTTCCTGGTAAGATAAATCTAGAGGAGTGCCTTGATTGAATAGAGGCAATGGAGAACCATTTTGAAAGTGAAGAAGTCACAAAAAATTAGAAAGTGAGGATTTCCAAATCAAGAATGAAAGGGCCAGCCTTAAGTTGGTGGAACTTTGTTCAAAATGAGAGGATAGAGGATGATAGGAACCCTATCTCTACATGGAGGAAGATGGTACTTGAAATCAAGAAGTAATTCATCCTTGAAGATTATGAAGTCAACTTGCACAAGAAGTTGCACAACTTGAGACAGAAGGACATGGATGTGAGAACCTACACAGAGGAGTTTCACAAGGTGACATTGAAAGCCAAGATTCCTGATAATGAAAAACAGAAGCTTGCAAGGTATCGCAATGGACTTAAGTTCTCCATTCAAGATGAATTAACCCTCTTTAACCTAGAGAAAGTCCACAAGTGTTTTCAAATGGCATTGAGGATTGAGGAAAAACAAAGGAGAAAAGGTGATTCAAGTAGCAGGGGTAGAGGCAATTTGAATTTTAGAGGCAGGGGCAGATTTCAAAATAGAGACAACTTTCCTAGATACCAAGAAGGGAGATCACAAGAAGGCAGCCAAGGATAGGCTGATAGAAATAGTGCTGATAAGGGTTAGTTTAGAGGGAGAGGTAATGGTAGAGGAAGAAGTGGGGGTAGGGGTCCCAATGTGTTCATTGGAAGGTGTTTCTCTTGCAATCAGATAGGACAACAGTCCTTTAGGTGCCCAGAGAAGATGGAAAACACTGCTACAAATTAGAAAGATAGAAGGGTACAACTCCTTCAAGAAGAGGACTGTCAAAGCACCACAAGTTATCAAACAACCTATTCCAAGTCTACAGCACCAGAGAGTGGAGAATGTATCATGTTTAATAGGTCCCTCATCATGCCAGCCACCAAGGAGCAGCCCCAAAGGAACAACTTGTTCAGAACCACTTGCAAGGTGAAAGGAAAAGTTTGCAAGGTAATAGTTGATTCAGGTTCTTTTGAAAATTTGGCTTCTAATGGAATGGTGACTAAGTTAGGATTGGAAAGGATACCCCATCCTAACCCCTATAGAGTCTTTTGGCTAACCAAGGAACAACAAATTGTGGTGAAAGAGCAATGTTGGGTTGAATTCAAGATAGGTGAATATCATGATAGGATTCTTTGTGAGATAGTGGATATGGATGCATGCCACCTTCTTCTTGGAAGGCGTTGGCAACATGACACAAGTGCCCACATGATGGTAAGCAAAATGTGATTCATTTGTCCAAAAATGGTGAAAAGTTCACAATGACTCCTTGGATGGATGATTGCAAAGAGAAGATCATTTCTAGTTTAGTTATGTTGGTAGGTGAAAAAGAATTTTTGGCTAACCTCAAGGAAGAGAAAGTGCCATGTTTTGCAGTAGTCATCAATCCCAAGGATGTAAATCCCAAGAAGGTCAAAGTGCAGCAACCTCTTAGGAGGATTGGACCCAAGGAAGTGGAAGAACTATTGGAAAGGTTCCATGATGTGATAACCGATGAGAGTAAGGATGCCCTTCCACCAAAGAGGGAGATTAGTCATTGCATTGATCTCATCCCTGGATCCACGCTACCAAACCAAGAAGCCTACAAGTTAACTCGAGAGCAAAATACAGAAGTGGCAAGACAAATCCAAGACTTGTTGGATAGAGGACTTATAAGGAGGAGTATTAGTCCATGTGCAGTACCTGCAGTACTTGCACCCAAGAAGGAAGGTACATGGAGACTATGCACTGATTCCATGGCCATCAACAAGATTACAATTAGGTATAGATTTCCAATACCTAAAATAGAAGATCTAATGGATTTCTTGGGTAGGGCTAAGTATTTTACCAAGATAGATCTAAAAAGTGGTTGTCACCAAATCAGGATAAGGGAGGGGGATGAGTGGAAAACTGCCTTCAAAACCAATGAAGGACTATTTGAATGGGTTGTCATGCCTTTTGGCTTATCAAATGCACCAAGCACCTTCATGATGATGAATGAGGTGATAAAACCTTTCCTTAACAAATTTATTGTTGTGTATTTGGATGATATATTGGTTTTTAGTGACAACAAGGAAGACCACATAAGGCATATCCATCAAGTGCTCAAGAGGCTTCAAGAAGAGAAGTTGAGAATCAACCTTGACAAATGTGTCTTCCTACAAGAAGAGTTGATATTCTTGGGTTTTGTCATCTCTAAGGGCAGCCTAAAAATGGATCCAAGCAAGGTGGAATCCATTCTTATTTGGCCCACACCTACAACAGCCTCTGAGGTAAGGAGTTTCCATGGTTTGTCTAGCTTTTATAGAAAGTTCATTAGAGGGTTTAGTGGTATTTGTGCTCCACTTGTTGACACCATAAAAGGGGGCAAGAAATGTGTATTTGTGTGGACAAATGAGGCCAATCAAGCCTTTGAACTGTTAAAGAAAAAAATATTAGAACAACCGGTCCTTGTTCTTCTTGATTTTGACAAGGTCTTTGTGGTAGAGTGTGATGCAAGTAAGAGGGCTGTTGGGGGAGTCCTAAGTCAAGATGGGAGGCATGTAGCCTTCTTTAGTGAGAAGTTAAATGAGGCAAAATAGAACTACTCTACCTATGATCTAGAATTATATGCAATGGTCCAATCATTGAGGAAGTGGAGACACTATTTATTGCCTAAGGAATTTATAGTTTTTACTGATAACCATGCATTGAGCTTCTTGAATAGGCAGCAAAAGTTAAACCACATACATGTCAAGTGGATGGAGTACATCCAAGCATACACCTTCTCAATAAAACACAAGAAAGGAGTGGCCAATAAGGTAGCCGATGCCTTAAGTAGGAGAAATCTTATTGTGCAGACTATTCAATTGGAAAGCACAGGTATTCATGCCATCAAAGATTAGTATGAAACAGATGAAGACTTCAAAGAACCATACCTATCTTGCAAGGCCATGACAAGAAGGTATAACACTGATTTTCTGATTTTTTGATACAAGATGGATATCTTTTCAAGGGTAGCATGTTGTGTATCCCAAGAGGGTCTGTTAGAGAGAATATTATCAAGGGAAAGCACTGTGGCAGTATGTCAGGCCACTTTGGCATTGATAAGACCCTAGAATTGGTTAGGAGATACTATTTTTGGCCAAAGTTGCCAACCGATGTAAGGAAGTTTGTTGAAACTTGTCAAATTTGCCAAAGAGCCAAGGGGCATACATCAAATGTAGGTCTATACACTCCACTACCTATTCCTTCAAAGCCTTGGGATTCCATAAGTATGGATTTTGTACTTGGTTTGCCTAGGACCAAGAATGGACATGATAGCATCTTTGTGGTTGTTGATATGATCTCAAAAATGGCTCACTTCATCCCATGTAAAACCACACATGATGCCTCACATATAGCAGGTCTTTTCTTCAAGGAAATAGTTAGATTACATGGTTTGCCTTTGTCCATAATCTTTGACAGAGACCCCAAGTTCATAGGACACTTCTGGAGGACACTTTGGAAAAGACTAGGTGCAAACTTGTCATTATCATCAGCCTATCATCCTTAGTCTAATGGTTAGACTGAGGTGATTAATAGGTCACTTGGCAACCTCCTAAGATGCCTAACCAAGGAGCAGGGTGCTAGTTGGGATTCAGTTTTGGCACAGGCAGAGTTCTCATACAATGACACTGTCAACAGAAGCACCGGCCTGTCTCCTTTCCAAATTATTTATGGCACTCACCCAAGGGGTATTTTGGAACTTAGGGAGGTTAGAGGACTATAAAATAGTAGTGCCTTGGCTAAAGACTTTGTTCAAGTGATGAAAGATGTCCATGAACAAGTACAACAAAAATTGCAGTCCACTTCTCAAAAATATAAATAGTTTGTTGATAGAAAGAGAAGGGATCTGTAGTTTAGAGAAGGGGATTTGGTCATGGTCCATCTAAAGAAGGAGAGACTCCCTGTGGGTAAACATACCAAGCTACTCGTGAAGAAGATTGGGCCTTGTGAAGTGCTCAAGAAATGTGGAGAAAATGCATATAAAATCAGACTTCCGGATGGCATTACTTTGTCTCCAATTTTTAATGTTTCAGACCTTTATCCCTATAAAGGATCTGATCCTCAGACTATTGATGAAGAAAACCAAACTAATCAAACACTCCAAGAACTAATTCCTTCATCTCCTAATTAGATTAAGTGCATTTTGGATAAGAGGATTGCAAAATAGACTAGGAGGCACACATACTATGAGTGCTTGGTGAAGTGGCTCAATAAACCTTAGGAGGATGCCACTTGGATGAGCAGAGTAGACATTGAGAAGGCAAGTTTCACATTTGATAACATTCCTAACTCAAGAGACTTGAGTTCTGTTTGACAATGGGTGTATGGTGCAAGGCACCTAGGAGCAGTTTGACACCTCAAGCATTTGGATGCATTTTTCATAAGTTTTGGTTTTGTTCAATGTATGTTTGGTAATAAGGCTTTTTAGCCATTATTGTAAGGTCCTTTTATATGGTCAAAAGGCTTGGGGTAATCATATAAACCTCAAGACACTCTTAGTCCATTTGGACCCTAGTTGTGCCTAGTAGGTCTAAGGATGATTTCTTGAGTTTATTTGTTAGTTTTGTGTTTTAACATGTTTTAGGGAGTATGATGGTGGGTTGATTCCATTGGACAAGTAAAACAAATCACCATCCTTGTGTAAATGCAAAAATACCATAGAGTCCAATGTTGTCAATAGTGTCAATGACACATTGATTGGTTCCAACTCCATTTTGGATAGTTGAAACTATTTGGAGAAGTTGCACACTGACTTGGATTAGTTGATATGATTGTGATTTCACTCCTGTACGGTAGAGGAGGTCTGGTACGGAGTTTTGGGCATTCAAACAATAAAAACAATCACTTTTTCCCTATTTTTCTTGCTGTGTACACCCTGTATGGATTGGCCAGGTGAGAAAGTGTACTTTTCCTGAAACTAGACTAAGTCAGGGTTCAAAGGAAACTAGTTTGAGGTCTTGAAGTGGTTGGAGCCAAAAGTTATTGAATTTTCTTTCAAAACTGGTCTAGAAACCCTGTTTTCTAGGGTTTGTCATATAAATCTAGCCCTAGAATGCATTCCCACCAGTGAAAATTCATGAAAACTAGTGAAACGTAGGCTAGGGATGTACTCTACAGGATTCCAAAAGCATTTGGTGGGGAAAGGCTATTTTCAAATTTTAAGGTGATGCCCTAGGTCAAGTATTACCATGTATTTGGCCTATTTTATGCAATTTGCTATTGTAGAAGACAAAATCCTAATAGGGTGAGTGAATAGATGGTGGTTTTGTGTTGTTTGGGCATGGTAGGAGTGTTCCAAATTTCTATCCCTAATCTATGCACCCAAAATTGATCACTTACTTTGTAACCTAGCCCTAAACTGATCAATTAGGCCTAGAGACCTAGCGAGTGTTCTAAGTTGCTGGAGTAGAGTTGGAAGAGGAGATTTGGAAGTTTGATAGGGTCCCTTAAAGGGTATCTAAAACCATCATTTAATTGCCTGGTCATTTGGGATTTTGTCAAGTTGTGTTGAGAAAACTAGGTTTGGAGGGCTAGTTGCTTTACTAGTCAAAGTAGAGGTAGGAGAGTTTTGGGAAGTTGGGGATCAAACCAACTACATGGAAAGTGTTTATTGCTCTGTCTTAAGGTGTGGGAGAAGCCTTGAAGGTTGAGTCATCACTAGGATATCAAACCCTTCATATACCCTTGAATGTGCCTTTGGTTGGTTGGTTGAAGGCTAGGTGAGTGGGTGAGTGGGCAAAAGGAGAATAGTAAACATTGTGTTGTTGCTTCCCTTGTGCCACTCTACATCACTTGCCGAGGCTATGAATGCTTGCTGGCAACAAGGCTCTATCTAGGTTGGCTATGAGAGATGATCTCCAACTATGTAGCTTAACACCAGTTACTCATGTTTTCAAGTTGCTTTCAAGATGAGGATAATTAATCATTTGCACACTACTGATCCTTTGTTAGCATTGTTACCATGAAGACATTTTATCATTCAGAAAGATTATGATGCTTGTGCTTGAAAAGAGTTAGAGTGTTATATATAGATGTGATCATATCACTTGAATCATTGGAATTTTTGTGTTTTCTTTGGTGGAAAGTTGTTGTGTGGTTACACAACACACCCCATTTTCACTTGGCAAAATAGGGACCCAACTTTTTTTGGTTTTGCTTGTGTGTTCTTCTTGTTGGCAGTCTGGTAAAATTCAATCAATACAGATAGTCCTGCACAATGGCTAGGGAAGTCATCATCATGAGGTTAGTTTGTCAAATTTCATGTTTCATTTCATTAACCTCAAATTTGGAAAAAGCATTAAATTTCATGAAGGTTTGCGTTTTACATCACCCTGATATTCCTTAGGATGTAAAAGTTATGAACAGTCAAAATCTTGGTCAAACCTAATATTCATAAAGGGAGGGTAAGTCATCATCATATTTCCCAATATCAGTTATCTTACGAAAGATCACCCTGATCCAATTTATCACCCAGTAAATTATTTGTTCGCAACCTGCGGAAATCATTTTTAGGTGGTTGTGATACTTACCTGTTGAACAATAGCATGTATTTTGCGAGGATTATATTTCGAAACATCACCCAATATTTTGAATATAACCTTATCTTTCAAAATCATCCTATCACCAAATATCACCCTAGAGCCATTATTCTGATGACATCATCCAACCCAATAACGCAGAGAATCGACATGATGATGACATCATCATCATTTTTATCTCAGAGAGGTATATTTCCTAAAATCACCATTTCATAAAACATGACGATGACGTCATAGTGCTTCAATGATAGACTAAACCAATATCATGGTGACATCATCATAATATTCCGAGAGGGGTCACTTAAGCAATGCGTAAGGTCATCATCCTTTTCAAAATATCACCCGATATTTTGAACATCCCCTGATTTTCAAAACATCACCTGATATTTCAAAAGATCATTCTCCTCTTCTTGTCGCATGACATTGAATGCTTATTAATGTGGTAGGTGTTTCCCTCTAATGGCTAACACGATGGTCACACCTGGCAACCTCTGGAGATTTCCATGTGGAAACTTAATGATTAAGATTTATTTAATTAGATTGTGCCCTAACTGACCAAATAAATGGGTTTAAAAGGAATTCATAAGATCATTATACACTTGACTCGCAATAAGATCAGTTTTTTATACAGAGCCAAGCTTTCAAACCTTCTTGCGAACCACCTGCAAATGTATATAGCTTGAATTAGAATGAAGGGCGTGATTATCAACAATATCAGGATTATCCCATATAATCATCATTGTAATTCAAAGGGATAAGTGCACCAGGTAAGTAATTGAAACTCTCTTGCTATTATTCTATGCATGTCCAGGTAAAATGATGTTCATTGATTTGAAGCTACGATTTTTATATATCATGATGAAATAACTATTTAATAAACATATGCACGATGCCATAAAGATGTAGAATATATATATGGATGCATGAGATGAAGAATCAATCTTGAGACCATTTCTCAGCATTGCAGGAAATCATGGCGAATAAAAGATTGATGAAGTCCAAGGCAGAATTTGTTAAGCCAATGTTTGCACAACCTAAAGGTGTTTAGTTCAGATATGGAACTATAGGTGACACTCACCAAGGTAATACAGATTTGGTTGCATGGGTAGACAAGATCAACATTAATAATGAGGATGCTCAGCTTGAGGCTATTTTTGTGTCCGGGATGTGGAAAGCAACTAGTTTTCCATATTCCATGTAAGCTCTTGAATTGGTTATTGAGTGTGCCAAAAATTATAATCCCTAGACAAGGAGGGTGGAGAAGCATGGGAGAGTGTATGTAAACTTATCTATCAAGGGCTTTTCCACCATGTTCAATTTGCCACTAGGTAAGAATGTTGTCAGCATTGACCTGAAGAAGCTGGAAACAGAATATGGAGTTAATAAGAAGACTGCTAGGAAAAGAATGTATGGATGGAGGGCTAAAAATAGTTCTTATACAGCCGTAGCTAAGTTGCCTATTCATTTATATAAATTTGACTTTGATGATGAGTATCAATTCATGATCACCCTACTCTGTCGGGCAATAGGACATCCAATAGCTGGAAGTTTCAAAGATTGGATGTATGGAGTCATCCTAATGTGCTTATACACTAAGAATAGGCCATTATGGGCCAAAATGACAAGTGATGCTTTGGATGAGCAACCAAAAAACCTAGGAGGTATAGAATGTGCTTTCTATATGACTTCATACATTGCTTATGCATGTGCTTATAAAGGTACATTTAATGGATTGATTACAGTGGGGAAGATCAGTGGCACCACTAATGATGCACATATCTAGGACCATTATCCCTAGCTGCAAAGGGTAAACTACCTCTAGGATTATAAATAGGTGAATGATGCATTCTCTATGCATCTAGTAAGAACCATGGAGGAAGACAGAACTAAGAGACTGAGCGTGGAAGCTCAAGAGGTATTATATAGGCATGGAGCCTGGTTCATCAATTTGCAACCTTTTCATACATTAGGGTTGAAGGATTTCAAGACTACCCTCTCATGCTCCCAAGATATCCAACTGATGCTGTAGTATTAATGGAGTTCATGAGGCAGATTGTAACAATACTGGATGCCTACAAAGCTAATAAAAAGCTTCCTCCAGTATTGTTTCCAGTAACAATGGGCTGGTATATGTGCCCAGACAGTGAAAATATTAAGAAAGCCATAGTTGGCTTAACCATGATGAAGTTACAGCCATTTCCATTGATAAGACCATATGATCCTTATGGAAGGATGCAGAAGATCATGGGACATCCCATTCACCAAAGGCATCTTGAAGATTTTTGGGTAGATTGCGAGGATAAGGCTGAAGCTCAAAGAAGAAGATATCAGAGGTTAACAATTAACCAAATCAAAACCTTTGGTTGCATTTCCATCCCAATGCAAATGAAGAAGGATGATGGAAGGATAATGGCTGATGAATATGAAGAGAAGAATATATACAATGATACCATATCAGCCCCGGATCTTACAATGCAAGAGGACATATCCTTGGATCCATTCATGGGTAGGATATTATAGCTAACCCAAGCTTGGGTTGATGAGCAGGTAAATATACTGAAGAAAAAAAGTATGGTTGTTACAATAGATAACAAAAAGAAAGGACAAGAGCTCTCTGCTGATGAATATGATGATTTCCTGAATGAGAAGAGAAAATCCAAGGGAGACAGGTTACCACCTCAACAAAAGCAGAGCAAAAGACCTCCTAGAGGTAAGAAAACTGCAGAAGAACCCAAAGGGATCATTATTGAGAAAATAATAGATATTGGTAAGGAAGTGGCAGCATCAGGAGAGGCATCAGCTTTAGGCCAAGCTTCAGCATCATCTGTGCCTCCTCCATTGGATAACCAAAAGTCAAAGAGAATACAAAGGGCTAATGCAATGGTTACTGAGACCTATGAGGAAGGTCAAGCTTCATAGAAACAAATGGAAGAGGATATCCCTCTTGAAGAAGAACCTGAGGAAGAAGAAGGCCCTATATCATTCACAAGGAAAAGAAAGGCACCTCAGGTGATGGTACCCACACCGAAGAAAACAAGAACATCCATGAGAGGTGAAATAAAGAAAAGCCCCATTATGCTAACAGGGGCAGGTAGTGATGTTTTAAGAAAGGAGTTACAACACAATGTACCACTTCCTACCATTATGAAATTTAAAGCTGAACAAGCTGAGGAGTAGTTCAAAGAAACCTCTAGAGCAGTTTCAGGTGGTCTTGTCTTGTTAGAGGAAATAGTAGATTTATCTAATGATGATATGGTTAAAGATGTAACTGCTTAGCAAATGGAAACCCTTACTGTAGGGAATTGGAGAAAAACAAGTTGAACATGAAAAAGAAAGAAGCTCTGAGAAAATTGTATAGCAGATAGGGCTAGATGAGTTAGTTGAGCAGGTCACTAGCCCTGAAGTGGTGGACCTTTCATATATAAAGGATGTGAGTCCTTCACATTAGACTAATGCACCTGATGAAGTTGATAAAACTGAAGAAGTAAAGTTGATCGAAGTAAAAATGAATACTCCAGATTTGGGTCAATCACCACAAGATATAATTGATGAACCCAAAATAGTAGAAGTCCAAGAAAAGGGTGAAGATGAAAAGGTCATGTTAAATGATGATGTCGTCCAGACTCAAGAGACTTCAGGAGATAAAGTGAAGTTAGGTCAGGATGATCTGAAAACTTAGGAAGAGGTGTATATTTTAGGTGTAGAGAAAGATATGACACAAGGTCAGGTAGAGGCACCTAAAGTATATGAAATAATATTCACCAATATAAACATACCTCAAGATGAGGAAATCAATAAAGTGGATGAAGTTAGAATGGAGGAAGCAAAAGATCAGGGTCATGATATTCGTGATGATCAATAGGATCACCCTCTAGGAAAAGAGGTTCCTCATCAGGAAGATGTACCAAAAGATCACTCTCATGAGGAGCATCATGAGGAAGAACAAAGAAGATCACCTTCTCTGTTAAACACAGATGCACTTACAGAGGATCAAGGTGATGATCATGATGATGATGCAGGAAACCAAGGTACAAAGGATCAAGTTCCTCAGTGGCTGGAAAGAGAAATTGGCACTTAAATAGGTATGAAAATTCAAGAATTTGATGTGTCTACATTATTTTTAGAAACATTAATAAAGCCCAAGAGGAAGGCCAGGTTGACCTCAGCCATTAGAAGGGATCCTACAACAAGTAGGAGGACAGTGTAGGTAGCACTCCCTATTGTAGATAAGGAGAAAGGTAAAATCACTCTAGATGAATTCCAGATCAACACAGTGGATTTGGGGTTTGCTAATGAAGACTAGGAGGGTCAAGAGGGAAAAGACATAATTGATTCATTGATTCAAAAAATCAAAAGAGAAAAGGATAAAAATAGACAACACAAAGAGCACATTGCTTAGTTGCATACATATATAAAGGGGTTAATTAACCCTGAGGCTACTTCAACCGATCATGCAGTCCCATTGACTGCTATTTCCCAAGAGGAAGTAAATAAATTGGATCTCATGAAGCATGCGTCATCCATAATGAGGAAGTGGATGTTGTCCACATTTGATGATGCAGAAGAAGTGGTAAAAGCCTCTTTAAAGAGATGGAATTCTTTGAGTGTCTCCAAGAGAAAAGTTGATAAATTGCAGATGGAGACCGGGAAGAGGGCTTTTCAGCTGGAGAAAATTTTGACCATCTTGGAGAAAATAAGAAGAATTGACCCTCAGGTTCTCATAAGCAACCAAGTACTAAATAACAATAATGCATTATTGATAGATATATGGTATAAGGACATTCAATTTGAATGTGATGTACTCAAAAAGGTGTAAGAATAAGTTGAGGGAAATCAGCATGAGGCTACATGATATGATGTCTTTTGAAGCAGAAATTTTGGAAATACTAAAAGGGAAGGTGGAAGGGAAGATAGAAAATCAAGACAAGGAGTTTGCAATCAAATCTCTACATAATAACTTCCAGCAGGTAGCTGATGATCCTTTAAACCATCTGATAGAAGAAATCATGGACAAGATCATGAGGATGAGGATCAAGAAGGAGGATTATAATGAGATATCAAGTAGTAGAATGAGTAAGTTAGAGAATCTCTAGGGCAAATATCAAATGCATAGGCATGCCACCATCAAAGAAAAAACTCTAGATGGCAGAGAGATAGAGAAGATAGTGTAGTTATATGAAAATATCCAGACATCCATGCAGGTCCATGTATAAGGAGAAGCTCATCAGGATGATGAAGATTTTGAAAGTGATGATACTAGTGCACATCATGATGATGATGAAGAGCCTGATGATGATACATCATAAAAGGGAATATATGCATCAGGTGGAAAAGAAAGTAGGCCATCTAGATGGTTGCCAGCTAGCAACCTGCGCCACATGATAATGTTGACTAGGTCAAAGAAAAATATTCGCCGTAGATATTCATTGATAAATCTTGATCATAGATCATTTTTGTAACAGATTCCTCACCTTGTTCTATAAAAGGTGCAAGGATGCCTCATTTTAAAACATTTGAAACTTAATTGAAATCTGTTTGCTGAAATATTCAGGGCTTATTTCAAAGTTATTGTATACATATATGTTCTTGCATACTTCATGAATGAGAAGACTATTTTGATTACAGTCCATCATAAATCTTGAGTAATCAGTGTGTGAATTCTAGATATATGCTTTGATTTTCTGCATCCCTTGGAGTGCATATCAGTTTGCATGTGTTGTCTTCATACCTTTCCTTTGAAGTTAGCATCGACTGTATCTAGCTGTGGAATGTCCTGGTGAACATATGGTTTGATTTCTTCTCTTCATGACTGTATTTGACTGTATATGTGGCTCAATGGCTGAAGGTTCAACTTTAATTTGAAATATTTCTTTCAGTTTATTTCAATTTCAGAGCACTTCATCACCATAATTGCAAATAATTGATAATCTTAAGCAAATAATTCAAATATGCAAACATTTCGTAGATAACTGAACATATTTAGCATATTTGAGGTTAAAGCATGTCAAAATGACAAATATCATGCAAATATTTAAAGACAGACACAATATTTGAAGTATATCCTGTGTAGAAATAACTCTCTGTGCAACATCATTATAGGAAACATTATCTTACTGATGAGATCTATGTAAGGCCCCAAAATGGAAATAGAAACACACATCAACCTCTGAGGAATGTCAGAAGATTAAGAACTAATCAACAGAGACTTGAGATCATGAATTCTCTGAATTCATCATATCTTTGAAGATGAGTAAAGGTTAATGTGTACTTTTAATCTATGCTTGTTTGTGATTAACATCATGATCAACAATACCCTTCATGTTTGTAAATGTTGTAGGAAATAGGTCTTCAAATTATGATAGTATCTTAGCTATTTGTGTAGCTAGTATCTTATCTATTTCAACTTTCACTCTTTTCTTCATGTTTGGATTCAATCAATATGGTCTATTTTTTATAGGCTTAGCTCCTTCCTTTAGTTGAATCTTCATTACTCCTACTTCTTCCTTAATACCCTTCATGTTTGTAAATGTTGTAGGAAATGGCTCTTCAAATTATGATAGTATCTTAGCTATTTGTGCTACCACTTTGTCATCCCAATAATCACCTAGCTTTTCCATCTTAGGGTCACCTACTTTTTCTATGTTCACTTCCCTGAGTTTTATAGATTTATTGTAATATTTCTCCTTTGGGTCTATTTGTAATTCTAGTTTTCTTTCTCCTTCTTGGATTTCTATTTCTGGGTTATTTATTTCTTCATCATCTCCTTGTGTTGTTGTAAAGCATCTATGATTTACCTATTTTTTCATCCACTTTATTAGTTTCCATATGCCATCTATTCAAGGTGGACATAAACTTTAATCTAGTGTTACTTGTTCCTCTCTAAGGTTTATTTAGATTTTTTCTTTCATTTTTAGTAATGTAGTGTGGATGTGTGTATCTGGAATGTAAAATCAAAATGTATGTAGAAAATCTTGTTGTATTTTGTCCTACTCTCTCACTTCTCTTCTTCTTTCCTGATTTATATACCAAGTCTACAATACCAGTGATAGTGTCCAATAGAATCTAGATGAACATATAATCTACTATCATACTCATTTGTGGCTTTCCATGCCATTCTATATGTGTCTAAGTGGTCTTGTGGTGGAATCTGCTCTAGGTACTTAGGTATAGTTTCATACTCCCCTTCTTTTGATAAGTATCTAGTCTTTATGAGGATTTTGAATACCAGCTAATATTTTATTGTGTCTTTATGTGTATTCCAACAATTTGCTCCATTACATATTAGTGTGTGTTATATGGCCTCTAGTCTTGTATGTTCATCTATGAAAGTTTTCTCCATCTCTATCAATTATGTGTGCAGGTCTTTTAATCCTAAAATTTTTGGCAATTTGATATGTGAAATTCCTCTTGTAATGTGGTTAAATCTTCAGGATTTATGAGATATATCTTTATCTTGGTAACTCAATCTTGGTCCTCTGAGTTACCATATGTGTTGTGTGGTGTATTTTTATCTAATGTGCTGATTTGTAATATATTTTCTTTTTGGGTCTATACCGTGAATATCAAGTGAAAGCCTGTCATCCTCCAGGTTTCCAGTTTTGGTTCATTATTTAACCATGCTTTGAATACTTACTCACTATTAGTACTATAGTTGTCATCTTCTACTCATATCCCCCCTTCCAAAATTTGTTCTTCTAATGTGTCATCCCGGGGTAGTTTTGATATTGAATAAAGGTTTTTAGGATCCTCATCACTGCATTCTCCATAGTTAGCTTCTTCAGTGTAAGATTCTTTCATGTCAACCCCTAATGGTTTTTTTTATTGTTGTTAGCAAAAGATGTTTTCTCTTTGTGGTAATCTACAATGTCATTTTCATTCACAAATCATTGTAACCCTAGTAGTGCATTAAATGAATCAAAGGGCTCTTTCATTGCAACTACTTCAAAGTCTATTACTTGTTTAATACCCATTATGTTTACTTCAACTTCTTTCTAGGTTCCCAATGTTCTCAGTGTGATCCATCTACTCGACTAATGTTATAGGGGGTTTTACCCAACCTAGGTCTTCATAATAGTTCCCACACTCTCTTAGGTAACATATTCACATTTGCACTTAAATCCACCATAATATTTTTAATTTTCTTGTGGTTTATCTATGCATCACTCAATAAGGGTTTAGTCTTCCATTGTCTATCTATTTTACCCACCTTTCAGATTTGTGGTTCATTTACTTGTTGTTTGTTCTAATACTTATAGAATTATTTCAATTTATCAACTAGGTTATGTTGTTACATTAGATTTGTTAGTTGTTTAAATTTCACAACTTCACCTTTAGTAAAGAACTTGGTATATTGTCTTTGTTTTCTTTGTTCCTTAGTTTTAATTTGTTTAGATTTATCTACAATTATATCATGTTGAGTTTTATTAGGGAAGATAGTTTCTTCATCTTCACTACCTCTACTTTATTCTTTCATTTGTTCTTCTTTTGTTTTTTATGTTTATAGTTTGATTTGTCATAGTAACCATCTTCCTCCAAATTTTCAGTGTAAGAGGTGTCAATTTTATAGTTAGCTTCCTTCCAGAAACTTCTAGCTATCTGTGATTGTTCCTTTGGAATCTTTTTAATTATCTGAGCACCTTTTTGTGAGTTAAACCCTTGTAATTCATCATTTTTCAACTATTGTGGTGCATTTTTTAAGTACTGTTGAGCCTTATCACAAGAAAATAGGTCATGATCTGTACTACTACAAAATGTGCACTGTTTCCTTCTTTCTACCCAACATTTATTAACGAAGTGGCTTGGTTTACCACATTTGAAGCATGTTGCATCCTCTTTCCTTCTTCTTCCTCTACCATGGCCTTTTCCTCTTCTATATCCATTATACTGGCAATTGTAAATATGTAGTCATTGATGTCAACATAGTATTCATTGACATCAGCATAGCATATGGAAATGTATAGATAGACTTGTACAGAGGAAAAGTCAGTATGGTCAAGGCAAACTAGTCTAGGAGAAGAGAAAATAGTCTAAGTATTGTAAGGTGATCATTTTACTATGTGAGCATGGTGTGGAGGTAAACACTCATGTTCTTGTATGGTTCCAGTATCCCCACATGTATATCTAATCAGTTGGGTGTACCGCATTTAATGATAAGAAGCAAAAATTTGACCAAGGCATTCATAGTGGACATCCTAATGTAGAGACATTTGTTTCTAGTCTACATTCCTCCATAGAGAAAGATTCGATCTTGTGATTTTGAAGACACATTTATTCAGGTATTGAAAGGATAAATCCAAGTTTTCAAGCCCTCACATCATCAGCATAAAAGTTACAAGGGATAGAGTATCAACCATCACTTAGACAAAGGCAATACAAACTGTTCCAGAGCCCATTTGCACAAATTTGAGTTTTACAGAGGATGAAACATGTACATATCAGCCATTAGAGCTTGTGTAGAGGTATTATATGGTCAAGGTATATCAGGTATGGTCTGCATGCAGACAAATTCCATTTTCCAAAACTACATCAAGTAGTTATGTCTACAAGTAAAGATTTGAGTATAATTGTCCTTTGAACCATTGGTTATCCATGTCAAACTCTTGAATCCTCTAAAATCATTAGATAAATGTGTGTGGATCTAATAAGGAACATATAATGATGTTTAATCTCATTCCAAAAAGGTTTCAGTTCTTGTATTGCACTACAACATTATATCTTTATATGTGAAGTATCACAGGTGGTCCAGAATGCTCATTTTCTACAGATAGTTATGTTTCCTATTTCTTGGATGTATAGTTTTATATGATACTTCTTCAGTAACATGTATCAATGATGTTAAGATCATGTATGATTGAATTCGTTGTTCGCATAGAGTTTTTGGCTTCTTTTCAGTGGTATGAAGATAGATAATTAGCAGTCCTGATGAGTTTGAGCTGACTGGTTAAATATTTGATATGTGTGGAGGACCCTAAATAGTTTCCTTAACTCTTGAAGGTATAGAAATAAATGTCTTGATCTCCTTCATGAATTTCTAGGGTCTACAATAAGTTTTTCCTATCATATTGTATGTATTGATGTTGACTTGTGAAGAGCTACATGTTTCATCCAATGTTGATTGTGATGCCGACCTAATAAGTGTTTTGAAGTGTTGTGGAGGATATTTATAGAAGATGAAGTTCATTTGTAAAACAGTGAAGAGTGTGTGGAAATAAGAAGAGTAGAATTCAAGACATGAAGTGTGTAGAATTAGTTTGAAGTCATGTGTTGAGTAGAAATATAAGACTGCATTACTAGCATAAATCAAATGTTCTCCTTATAATAGTCCATGTAGTTACTATCTTTGTAAAATCTATTACAATGAGAAGAGTACTTAGGGAGTAGTAGCTTCCTTGGGCTGTAACACTAAATAAAGTTGTAATTTCTATAAGCACAAATACAGGCAGTTGTAGCTTCCTTGGGTTGTAGCCCTAAAAAAAGTTGTAATACTTTTCTAGTGAGCATAATATATTGCGAGCTAATCCTCACCATGGGTTTTCCTTGTTTTATGGTTTTTCAGGTAAAAATACTGGTGTTATGTGTGTTCCATTATTTCCTTTCTTTTCTCTAATTTATTCAATTTATTTTGGTAAACAACTAGTTAAATTTTAGTGCATGCTAATTCACCCCCCTCTTAGCATGTCATTGTGTTCAACAATTGGTATCAGAGCTAAGTGCCTTTGAGAATCCTAATAGCTAAGGTAGATCCTACACTTGAACACATGGAATCTGAAGTTATGGACAATGATGTATTTGTATTGGAACTAGATCTTGAAGCAATGGAACCTAAAGATTGGGATGTATATGGAAGTGAAGTAGACTTTGAGGGAGAACTCAATTCATCCCTTATTGAACTAGATGAATCAAGAGGAATGAATGTATAATATGAATACATTCTTGAATTGGCAAAAGAGACAATTGACAAATTGAATACAAAGACCAAAGAATTGAAAGAAGAAATTAGCAAACTAAAAAACCTAGTAAGAGATAAAAGAGGTGACATAAAGCTCAAGGAGGAAAAAGAAATGATGTCAAATTTGAAAGTCATGGTTGAAGATGAAAAGAGGATTGAATATTGTTTAGACATCAAGCTCTTTGAGAAAATTAGCTAAATGTTCAAAACTTGAGGAAGAAGTTGTCACTCTAAGAAAAGAACTGGAAAAGGCAAAAGAACAAATTGACAAAGGACTAAAATTAAACGGAGGGTCTGAAATCCTTGATGAGATAATTAACTCTCAAAAGCTAGCAAAATAAAAATTAGGTATTGGTTTTGAAAAGGGGAAGAGTCATATGATATGTGCCTCTGCTAATTTATATGATAACTTTCTATCAGGAGGAAAGACTCAAATTAAGAAGGAAGAGACCTCCATTGAAGATCCTAAGAAGAAAGCCTACATAGTTACAAAAGAAGATTAATTCACTCATGTCTATAGACAAAGGAAGAATATGAAGAAAATATCAGGGATCCTCCACCTACAAGGCAACTAGCTCACATCAGGTATTCTTAAGGTTTCAATGGTAATTGTTGTACTTGCAATACATTTGGTCACAAAGATATTTATTGTAGAAGAAAGATAAATCAAATTCTCTAAGATGTTACTCTTGCAATAAAATTAGACATAAAGCTAGTAAATGTAGAAGTAAGACAAATTAGAATTTAGTTAGGTGTTATGCCTGTGGCAAGATAGGTCACAAGGCTTATGAATGTAGAAGCAAAATGCCAAGGAATAATAGAGACAATGTTGAGCCTTTCATGGATATTGTTACACTTGTAACAAGTTTAACCACAAGGAAACTAATTACATAACTAAGGTAAGGAGAAATGGAAATGCTCAGCAACCAAAGTTCACCTATCATAAGTGCAATCAAACAAGGCACTTTGGAAGGAATGTAGAGCCTACTCCATAGAAGAAAATTGATATTGCTCAACAAAAGAAGGAAACAAGAAAAGTATGGAAGAAGGAGGAATGCGATGTTTATAAACCTCTAACTAGTATAGGTGGATCCTCTGGTAAATAAAAGAGGAAGTACTAGATCAAGGGGAGTTACAACTACAAAATTATTCAAACCCCTAAATAAGTAAGATGCTGAATTTCTCAACATATTGGCTAGTTTAGGCCTGTGCATATTGAGATAATGATTTAAAGAAAATTGGTCAAAACTTTAGAGAAAAATCTCTCAATGTGGTAGATTGTGAAAGTTTTTAAGGTTTTTCAATGAGAAGAGCATATACCAAAATGAAGCATGAACTCAGGAGTTGTTACTGCAAATTCTTCACCTCCCTTTCATGATGTTGAAAGCATACATCATACAGATGAGTTTGAAGAAGGTCTGAGAGCAATTCATCACTTTGTGGTAGATTGTGGAGTAATAAAAGAGTCACTATTATAGGTATAATCAAGTACTTACCTAACCCTACTAGTGCATTCAATGCAAAAAAAATGAATATCTACTAAGAGGTTTATAAGTCATTCTATATACTCAAAAGTTATTTGTGATCGAGCATTTAGGAGCAAAATAGAGAAAATGTGAACCAAAGTGTATTGGAGATTCTTTTCTTTCAAAACCCTACCAACGAGTATTCTCAAAGTTGTGTAACTCCTAGCTTCATCTTAGTGCCACAATGGACACTCCCAGGGTTATTGATGTTGTGGAGAAACCAAGACCAGAATTCAAGAAGCATTCTTTCAAATTAATGGAAACTAATAAATATGGAGCTTTTTCCATGGTCTCATTCAATGTGCTTCACACTAAGGATGTATGAATCTCTATTCACTCCACATTGGATGAGTTTGACCACAACAAGCTTAGGAATTTTGTACAAACAATCTCACAGGTGATGATTTCTGTATGAAACCAGAATATGCCAATTTGATTGTAAAAAAATTGAATGTATGGAATGACTTTCCTAATTTCAGCTATGAAAATGATTGGGTCAAACTTGTTCTAAGCCAAATTCATGAAGTCTTCATAGTTTTGGATAAACCCTATATGATAACCAAGGAAGAAATTAGGGTTATGACTTGCATGTGTGCTACTAGACCAGTGTGTACATTGAAGTCAATAAAAAATGAAGAAGTGATGAAGCTAATTGGTGTAAAGTTTGATAAATGAACCTTAACTATGGATGATATAACAGACCCTACTGTAAGGTATGCAACTATGGTCATTGCATATAAATTCTTCTACACTAATATAATGGGCTCTACCACATCAACTACCATTCATGTTGCATATCATATGGTGAGAGGAAACAAGGAAGTTGATGTTTGTGAGTTGTTGAGACAATAGCTAATGGAGAATCTACATAAGACAAAGGAGAATTGGTACAACTTATGGTATGGATCTCTCATAATTTTTCTCATGTTTTATTTTCTAAATGAATAACCTAGATCAAAGGGTATTGTGTGGAAAAAAAACATCCTAGAACATAGACAAACCAAGGAAGACATGATGAGCTTTGAAACCTTAGATGCTTGCAATGCTGCATACTAGGGTTTCTTTAAAACCTTTCAAGAAAAGATGCAAAAGAAAGAAAGGATACCTGCCAAGGTGGTTGGAAGATAAAAAAATTACATAACCTTCATGGTGGATAAGGACAACTATTATATGGAAGTAGTGAAACCCAAGATTTCATGGATATGCAAGTTGCCTTATGAGGTTTCAGAAACTAATTTATAGGGTATAAAGACATTTTATTGAGAAAACCCAAGGATCCTAATGTAGAGAGGTTTGGCACTTATGATGCAATCAACAATAAGAAAATCAAGAAAAGGGCTAATGAAGATGTAGAGAAGAACAAAGAGAAGCTATTTAAAAGGGTTGGTATCCTACCAAGTGGATTCACTACTCAAAACATTGCTGAACATGATGCACCATCTAACACTATGCATTCAACTCTAAGAAGATCAAGTAGATCCACTTCTCAATCTACTATCAACATTCCACAACCTACCTCCTCTGTAATAAAGACCCAAGTCTCTGAAGGCAAAAAACTAATAGAATCCAAGGGAAAACAACCAGAGAAGAAGGAAACCATTGTGAAAAAGATTTAGAGTGATAGAGAAGAAGAGGTAATTTCAAAGAAATGAGAAAAGGAGAAGAAGAAAAAGGAACTAAGAGTCAAGGTGAAGGCCAAAAGGAATAAGAAACAAGGTGTGGAAGCAAGTAAAGAAGTGGAATAAGAAAAGGAACCAAATCCTCCTCCCAAAAAGAAAAGGAAAAATGACTCCCAGGTACCAACATCTTCTCCTAGAGGACCTATGTCTCTAGATGATATCTACAATGCTATTATTCATTTTGATTTATTTGATGAAACTGTGGCACTTTATCTAGAGTCTACCTCTGAGGATTAAGCCATCATTGAAAAGGTTGTTGTTATGTACATGATGAGATATAATAAGTCTCTAGAATTGATCTTGTGTATAGTATTGGAAAGCCTACAGAATGCCCAAAGAAGGGATAGAGAAGAAGCTATAGCCCTAGATGAAAAACTTAGAAAAAATGGCTTCGACAAAGCTGGGGCATCCCTTTCAAAAGAAGAAAAAGTGAAACTAGTTCAAAGGCAATCCCAAGAGCTTAGAACAAAACATAGAGTAGACACTCTCATGTAGAACAAAAAGGAAGATATTGAAAAAATCACAAAAGAAACTAAAGAAATCACTCTTAAAGTGCTTGACAAAGTAAGAGAAATAGAGGATGTGGAACAATCAAATGTTTTGCCACCACAATCACCTCATTCTGTTGTTGCATCCTCTTTGAAGAAAGAATAGATTCAAAAAGAGAAGATTTATGAAAATATGCAAAAAGATGTGAATATTGATTCTATTCCTTAGGACAATGAGAAAGGTGATGGTCAGACAATGCTACGCCCTTAATATTGGTGTACATAGGGTTATGAATAGTCGGCTTGTGGCTATCTTAACTCCTAATTAAGTCATACTATCATTATTATATTGTTATTTAGTTGTTTAGGTTGGCCTAAGGCTTCTATAGGGCTATCTAAGTTGGCCTGGGTGATATCCTAGGCATAAATAGGTGTATATAGGAGGCAGTGAGTCTCATTTCACATCATATTGAGTATTGTGTTCTTACTAAAGACTATTGGAGGTATCCCCCTCGAAGAGGATTAGGAGGTTGCCCCATTGAAGTGGCATATTATTATCAAGTATTTGCAGCATATTACTATTATATTCAGATATTGTGCAAGTTGTTTCATTACACGTGGTATCAGAGCATGATATTGGCACCGTAGAGTCAAGATTTTTTCTCAACATTGGAGGTGATTTTGGGAAGAGCATAACTTTCAGCTTTTAGCGAATTTTTAAAAGATTTTTAAAGGGTTTTTGAAGACCATATTAAAGAAGATACAGTCTAGATTTTAGAGGAATTGAAGAAAAAATAAGTGAGTTATTACAAAATTAGGGTTTCCAACAAATTCGCTCTCAAGGTAGTAAATTTGCTATTTTTTTGGATTTTTTTTCTGGGTAAGTAGTATCATGGCCTTAGTAAGTTACAGTAAAAATTTCAAAAAATTTACATTTCATTTGTGTGATTTATTTCAAAAATATTGGTTTCCATCATGACAGGGCCTGCAACAAGAGGCAAAAAGAATGCTGCCACACCAGGGAAATCCTCTGATAAGGATGAGGAAATAATAGAAGATAGTAATCCCAATGAGGAAATAAGTAAGTTCAAGGAAGAGGTTAAGAGGGATATGTGTAACCTAAGAGGAGATATATCAGATATATGAAGCATGTTAAGTGCCTATATGAATGAACCAAGAAAGGAGTTCTCAAGCAACCAAGGTGAAACCTTCAAGTCGGCTTATAATGACACAAATTTTAATACTCCTATGGGATCTAGGATTTTTTTTCCAATGGTCGATATGAGCAAGTTCGATGGTAAGGATCCTCTAACATGGATAAACCAAATGGAGAATTTTTTTGAAGTACATCATATCCCATATGGAAAAAAGGTCACGATGGCTTCCCTATATCTAGAACCAGATCAATTCATTTGGTATCATTGGCTTTGTACTCATCAGAGAAAAAAGGACCTCACCATCTCATGGTCAATTTTTACAGAAGAACTCCAAGCACAATATAGCAATAGTGTGATAGACAACTTCTTCAGCTAGCTTGCTAAAGTTCAACAAACAGGATTAGTTAAGGATTATATTCAAAAATTCCAAAATCTATCCTTAAGAGTGGATACACTTACAGAGGAGAACTTGAATGATTTATTCTTGGGTGGTCTCAAGGATCACATTCAACATGAGGTACACATGTTTAGTCCTAGCTCAGTAAATGAGTCTTTTATCTTGGCACGCAGGGTAGAGGAGAAGTATTTGATTCCTAGAAAGCAAGGGGCTAATATGACAAGAGAGAAAGGATATTCAACACCTTCTTTTCCTCAACCTACTAGGTTGACTCCACAACAAATTGAGGAGAAAAGAGCAAAAGGGTTGTGTTTCAATTGTGATAGTAAAAACAGTCGAGGACATAAATGTAGTGAAAAGAAATTGTTCTATATTGAAGGTCCAAGTAAGGAAGAAGAGGAGGAACCCATATTAGAGGAGGATAGGGAGTCAAGTGAGGAATCACATGATTCTCAACCAATCATTTCTTGTCATTCACTCTCAGGTTTCAGTGCACCACAAACTCTCAAGGTAGTGGGTTTCTTAAAGAAGTAGAAAGTAACAATATTGATCGACTTAGGTAGTACTCATAATTTCATCAACAAAAAGTTGGCAACTCATCTAAATTGTTTTATATAGCTAGCCCCAGAGTTTCAGGTTTTGATTGCAGATGGGGGTACAGTTAGTTGTTCGGGGAAGTGTCATAGCATTAAATTATCCATGGGAGATTATCAACTTGATACCCCAATGTATGCAATATCCATGGGTGCAGTAGATATTGTTTTGGGAGTACAATGGCTTACTACATTGGGAACAATTGAGATGAACTTCCAAGAACTATTCATGAGATTTCAATCAGAAGGAAAGGTAGTGGAGCTAAGGGGGTTGAAGGAAAAATCCCCACAGATGGTAAGCTCTCATCAAATGCAAAAGTTGCTTGAGAAAAGAGCGGATGGATTTGTGGCCCAGCTATGTTCATTAGAAGTCTCTCAATCTAATGCTCCCACTCATCCAAATTTACAAGCAATAATTGATCATCACTCAGTGGTTCTTGGAGATATGCCTAAAGGACTTCCTCCTAAGAGGGATCATGACCATGCCATACAACTAGTTCCAGGTAGCCAACCACCAAACATTAGGCCTTATAGGTACCCACACATACAAAAAAGTGAGATAGAAAAAATTGTTGAGGAGATGCTAGAGGCAGGAATTATCAAGCATAGCCAAAGTGCTTACTACTCGCCTATGGTGATGGTGCGGAAGAAGGATGAAACTTGGCGCATGTGTCCAGATTATAGAGTGCTCAACATGTACACCATTAAAGATAAGTTTCCTATTCCAGTCATTGATGATTTGCTAGATGAATTGAATGGAGCTATGTATTTTACCAAGTTAGATCTTAGATCTGCTTATCACCAAATTCGGATTAAGGAGGAAGATATTTGTAAGATAGCATTCTAAACTCATGAGGGTCATTATGAATTTTTGGTGATGCCATTCGTCCTTACCAATGCACCATCTACATTCCAAATTTTGATAAATTCCATTTTTAAGAAGTTCTTGAGAAAGTTTGTGTTAGTCTTCTTTGATGATATATTGATTTATAGCAAGACTTGGGAAGAACATTTGCAGCATGTAGATCAAGCATTAAAATTACTCAAAGATCATCAACTCTATGCTAAGCCATCCAAGTGTGCTTTTGATCTTAAGGAGGTGGAGTATTTGGGACACATAGTTTCACATGAAGGAGTAAAGGTGGACCCTAACAAAATTAAGGCTATCATGGAATGGCCTATTCCAAAAACCATTAAGAAACTGAGGGGTTTCTTGGGATTGACATGGTACTATAGAAGATTTGTGAAGAATTATGGTCGTATAGCAACACCCCTCACCACTCTCTTGAAGAAGGATTCTTTTCATTGGAATGAGTCTGCTAATGTAGCATTTGAGCAATTGAAGGAGGCTATGTGTACAACTCCAGTGCTTGCCACTCCGGACTTCACCAAGGAATTCATTGTGGAATGTGATGCTTCTGGAAATGGGATAGGAGCAATTCTCATGCAAGAAGGTTGACCAATTGCTTTTGAGAGTCATCAATTAAAGGGTAAAAATCAGTTCAAACCTATTTATGAGAAGGAAATGCTAGCAATCCTTCATGCAGTTAAACAATGGAGGCCTTATTTAATGGGCCGACACTTCAAGGTTAAGACAGATCATGATAGCCTAAAATATTTTTTGGAACAAAGACTATCCTCTGAAGAGCAACAAAAATGGGTCACTAAGATGTTGGGATATGACTTTGAGATTGTATATATGAAAGGGAAGGAAAATATTGTGGCTAATGCACTCTCTAGGAAGGATGAGAAAGATGAAGCCTTATTGTGTGCCCTTTCAATATTACAAGCAAATTGGGTGGAAGAAGCCAAAGCAGAGTGGCAAAATGATGTTGCAACAAGTAATCTCATCCAATAATTAAAAAGTGATCCTAGTAGTTCAGATAAGTTTTGTTTGAAGGGAGATATTCTTTGGTATAAAGAGCACTTGTATCTCTACAAGAATTCTACTCTTAAACACAAGATTCTCACAGAGCTACATGAGTCCCCAGTTGGTGGTCATTCAGGATTTTTGAAGACATATTATCGGGTCAAGCAAGATTTTTTTGGGGAAGGGCTAAAAGGTGAGGTGCAAAAATTTGTGGCTAAATGTTTGGTTTGTCAAAGAAATAAGGGGGAGACAATTAAGACACCAGGTCTCTTGCAGCCCTTATCTATTCCTAGCCAGTGTTGGCAAGAGGTATCCATGGACTTCATCACAGGGTTTCCCAAATCTAAAGGTCATAATGTCATCATGGTAGTAGTTGATCGCCTCACTAAATATGCACATGTCATTGCATTATCACATCCTTTTACAACAAGTGCAGTGGCAAAAGTTTTCTTGGAGAATATCCAAAAGCTACATGGTACACCTAAGGTTATTGTCAGTGATCGTGATCCTATCTTTACTAGTCACTTTTGGAAAGATTTATTCTCATGTTTGGGTACTCAATTGGCTCATAGTTCTTCATACCATCTTCAATCAGATGGGCAAACTGAGGTTGTTAATAAATGTTTGGAAGGATATCTACGTTGTTTCACTTCAGAGAAACAATCTCAATGGGTAGATTGGCTACCACTGGCAGAATGGTGGTATAACACTTCTTTTCATAGCTCATAAAAAATGTCTCCATTTTTGGCACTTTATGGATATCATCCTCCTTCCATCACATCATCGTTAAAGGTGTCACCAAGAGTTCAAGCAATAGAGGACCACTTGCTTCATCAACAACAGGTACTTTCAAGACTCAAGGAGAATTTAGCTATGGCACAAAATCGAATGAAACAATAGGCGGACCAACATCGTAGTGAAAGAAATTTTGAATTTGGGGATTGGGTCTTCTTGAGATTGCAGCCTTATAAACAAATCTCAATGAAGCAACAAAAAAAGAATAATAAGTTGTCTCCAAGATATTATGGGCCATACCAAATCATGCAAAAGATTGGTAGTGTTGCCTAAAAGCTAGAGTTGCCACCAACAACAAAGATACATCCAGTTTTTCATGTTTCTTGTTTAAAGAAGGTAATTGGGTAGAATATTCCTACTCAAACAGTACTACCAGAGCTCGATGAAGAAGGAAGAATAATTTTGGAACCAGAGGGCATTCTTTAAACATGCATGAAGAAGCTGAGGAATAGAACCCTCACTCAGTATCTCATCTAATGGAAGAATTTACTAGTTGAAGAGGCCACATGGGAGGATGAGGAGTTCATTCAAAAGAATCCACACTTGGTTAGCATTGAGGACAATGCTTCTTTGAAGAGGGGGGGCATGCTACGCCCTTAATATTGGTGTACATAGGGTTATGAATAGTCGGCTTGTGGCTATCTTAACTCCTAATTAAGTCATATTATCATTATTATATTGTTATTTAGTTGTTTAGGTCGGCCTAAGGCTTCTATAGGGCTATCTAAGTTGGCCTGGGTGATATCCTAGGCATAAATAGGTATATATAGGAGGTAGTGAGTCTCATTTCACATCATATTGAGTATTGTGTTCTTACTGAAGACTATTGGAGGTATCCCCCTCGAAGAGGATTAGGAGGTTGCCCCCTCGAAGTGGCATATTATTATCAAGTATTTGCAGCATATTACTATTATATTTAGATATTGTGCAAGTTGTTTCATTACAGACAAGTTTGCAAGTACAACATAATGTTCCAATGAATACAAAGAAACATAAATAACCTGCCAAAGATGTGGTTGTTAATGATAAAGAAAAGACTCTAGAGAAGAGTCAACATGGAACAGAGGAGATTGGTCAAGGTTCAATTGATTCCTTCATAGACCTATTAAACTTACAAATAAAATTTTAACTAGCTGTCACTCCTCAACTACTATAGGTTCCAACCAAATAAGGATAGATTGACCTAACAAGCATCTCTCATTTGCACAAATTGCAGCTCGGTCATATACTATATGCCTTAGCAAGAAAAGAGTTTTCATGAGAAAATATAGAGAAAACCAATACAATAGAGGATGTTGTGAAGTTGATACAATAAGGGTTCCCAGAGATAATCATTGAATCCTCTATTCCCCCAGAGAAAAGGCTCAAATTACTAATGGGATCCTTCAATGATCACTCCTCCCACTTAGAGTGAATGGTGGAACAAGAGGTTGTAAGAAGAATAAGTGATAAGAGATTGGCTAAGATGGTTGACAAATGTGCTAATGCACATAACAAGATTAAATAAAATTTGAAGAAATTCAAATCTTGCATTGATGAGGCCACAAAATTGTATCTATTCTATTTGAAATGGCCAAACTTCACATAGAACATCAAATCTTAGATGGACTCTGTTGAGTTACAAATATCTAAGTTAGCCAAAATTTATGATTTGTCAAAGGATAAGATTGGTGCAACTAGGGCATAAGTTGAGAACCTTCATGCATAGTTATCACAACTATAGGACCAAAGAGAAAACCTAAAGAAACAATTTGGTTAGTTGAGAGAGGTAGTAAATCTGAGACTTGCCTCACTATATGGTCTGCTAGGGGAAGCAGAGAAGATAGATCAAAAGATGAAGACCCCAAGTAGCATAAAGGAGATATGCATGGAGTGTGAATGTCAGAACCATATGATAGCCTCAGAATGTGTCAACTGGATTACAACTCTTCAACAACTCAAGATAATTTACAAGGCTATCATACCATCCAAGTGAGTTGTAAAAGCAATGTAAATAAGACAACTTTTGATGTACATAGTATTGCAGAGGTATTGAGTAGAATGGAAGTACCATTTTGGTTTTCAAAGGTACAATTTTGTAACTAAATAACATAGTCAAGGGGAGTACAGTGTAGAAAGTATTTTGTAAGGGGGAGTCTATACAATTTTTGAATTGAGATAAGAAAAGGATATCTATCCCTTTGTCCTTGATGTCAACAGGGAAGAAAGAAACATATGTCTAATAGGGAGTATATGTTGCCATCAATGACAAAGGGGGAGATTGTTGGCAATATGTATTGTCATTGATATCAACATAGTATACATTGATGTCAACATAGTTTATGGAAATGTATA
Organism: Cunninghamia lanceolata; assembly: GCA_027924645.1. Classification (NCBI taxonomy): domain Eukaryota; kingdom Viridiplantae; phylum Streptophyta; class Pinopsida; order Cupressales; family Cupressaceae; genus Cunninghamia; species Cunninghamia lanceolata. Next base: position 2,546,070 of record BSBN01001569.1, read on the forward strand.
GGTAGACTTGTAAGAGGAATATTCTATATGGTCAAAGCAAACTAGTCTGGAAGAAGAGAAAATAGTCTAAGTATGGTAAGCTGATCAATTTGGTGTGTAAACATTGTGCAGAGGTAAAGACTCATGTTCTTGCATAGTTTTGTTATCCCCACATATATATCTAATCAATTAGGTGTACCTGTACACTTAATGATAAGAAGAAAAAATCTTACTAACACATTCACAATACACAACCTAAGGCAAAGACATCTTGTTTTGGTCTGCATTCCTCCATAGAGAAAGATTTGATCTTGTGATTCTCAAGATAGCTTTATTTAGGTATTGAAATGATAATTCCAAGTTTTCAAGTCCTCACATCATTAGCATAAAAAGGTACAAGGGACAAAGTATCGACCATCACTTAGACAAAGGCTATATAGATTGTTTTAGAGCCCATTTGCATAGGTTTGAGTTTTGTAGAGGATGAAACATGTATAGATCATCCATTAGAGTTTGTGTAGAAGTATTATTTGGTCCAAGGTATATTAGGTATGATCTGCATGTAGACAAATTCCATTTTCCAGTATCGCATCAAGCAGTTATGTCTACAAGTAAAGATTTGAGTATAACTGTCCTCCAGACTCCTGGTTATGGATGCCAAACTCTTTAATTCCTCTATAACCATTAGATAAAGGTGTCTAGATCTAATAAGGAACATATAATGATGTTTAATCTCATTTCTAAAAGGTTTCAGGTCTTGTATTGCACCGCAATGTCATATCTTGTGATGTGAAGTATCACATGTGGTCCAAAATGCTCTGTTTTCTACAGATAGTCATGTTTCTTGTTTTGTGGATATATAGTTTTATATGATACTTCTTTAGTAAGGTGTATGAATGATGTTGAGATCATGTATGATTTAATTCTTGGTCTGCATAGAGGTTTTGGCTTCTTCCTGACAGTATGGAGATAGACAGTTAGCAGTGTTACAAAGTTGTGTCTTACAACCCAATAAAGTTGGGTTGTAACAATAGTTGTTTAGCTACTTTGAAGAAGCAGAGAGGTTTAAAGGAAGGGGTAAGCAAAAAATCAAGTTCATAAGCCATCCTAGAACATCTACTATCCTGATAGAGGGTTTTTTCCATGATCATATTACCAAGATCATGTAGTAGCTCAATTAGAGCTGCTACATGAGCTAGATAAGATGAGGAGTTCCCTAAAAGGGTAGCAGGTATTCAGAGAATGAAAGGTGAAATAGAAGCTAAATTAGTAATTGTAGATGATGTTTCAGTTGTGTTCATAGTAGTTCATTCATTACAGTTTGATACTGTTTTAGAAAGCTACTTATCACTTCGTCAAGTTTTTCATGATTATAAACACCTACTACATGCAATAATGTTCAACGCATGTTATGTAATTGATATATAAGAAAGGGAAATTTTACACAAGACATTGCATGAAATAACTATTTATATTCGAAAGAGAAGTGTTTATGATCCCACACAATCCATAGGAGTAACTATATGTGATATAATGCACAATAACAAGTACATTGGAAGTAAGGGAAAGCATATAAAAGAAAGGTAGGACCCATCATTGCCTGAGTGAATGATGAATCATGTTGTCTGTATTAACATTTCTAGCTCTCCTAGTGATAGTTCCAAGAGAAAAGCTATAGGAGGAAGTAAACATGATGTTAGAGCTAAGGGTTTCATCACTACTATTATATGTAGTAATTCAAAATGTACTTGTTATTCTATGTCTGATTAACAAAATGAAGGAAGTAAATAGACATCAGATGTAGATATCAAATCAAGATGAAGCACGAAAGAGAAGATTAGATTGAGCAATTAAAGGAGAGGCTATCAACCTACATGCTTTTTCTAACTTGTTTGTTCACTGTGCAGGTACGGGTACATGAAAACCATTCATCAATGTCATGTCACTTGTTACAACAACCAAAACTATTGATGGTACATTCATGAAGAGGTACAATCAAGTGTCATAAAAAGACAAGGAACGTACAACATATCACATTCAACATTCAACATTAAAGGTGCAAATAGCATGTCCAAGGGTTCATAGGATAATCATATCACATATAGATGCAAGTGAAAGAGAACCACACAAGGAGTAGTGATAGGGTTTTATTATCCTAATGATAGTGACACAAGAACATATATCATATTCATCATTTAAAATATATAGGAAGCATAGTCTAAGAAGACAAACACAACCAAAATATAGAAGCATCATATTAATTGCACAGGTGTAATATCCAAGGAGTTTTTGCAAGAGTTACAAAATGAAGTTTTTTTTATCATGCTACATGATAGAACATTCAACAAAATGATATGTGATCATGTCAAAAATAGTAGCCACATAGATGAAGAGCAATAGGAACATATAAAAATATAGAGATAAATAAATACATAGGCAATACACTACAATCCCAAGCAAAGTTCACCAAGTGTTTCATTTTTCTTTCAGTGAAAAGAGCAATTTCCACCACTATTACAGACAACACAAAGGGTAACATGACAGGGGCACCTGTACAAGGAGTGATAAGTGTTTGAAAAGGAGAATAAGACTACAGAAAGAAGAAAAATCCCATTTTACCAGAAGTAAGAATGTTAAAAAGGTTTTGAAGAGACATACAACAGAGCAAGAAAAAGAGGGTCTGGTTGTCATCATTTTGTCACAAAATAAAGACTTTTGTTATCAGCTCTTAATAGAAACAATAGGCATGGAAGTTTTTGACACTTTTCTATAAAAAATACAATCAAATATAGAGAAAGAGAGTCCCAGCCTAAAAAATGAAGAAGGTTTCTTACCAGTTCCTTGGAACAACAAAAGAAATACTAGCAAAGCATATAGAAGAGATTCTTTCTCATTTAGCAACAATTTATTTTAGCAATTCATTATTATTTTGCAAAGTATTCATTCTATTATCAATACAATCAGGTGTTTCCTCTATTCAGATTTAGGTTTCTTGTATCATTATGAGTGATTTGATAGGAATTTACTGTGTTTTTATTTAAAACCTTTGAATTTTCTATCTCATTTATTGAATGCAAGTACACAAAGTGCAAGTTTATTACAGGTTACAGATTGTGCAAGTCATTTCATGCCTTTCTGTGAAACATTTATGTGGCAAATTTGATCAATTTGGGTTGTAAGAATAGATCTATTGGGATTTAATTATGAATCAGATTGCAAATTAGAGTTAAAACATTGGTCCATCACCCACTTTAGGATAGATTGTAGTTCAGTTCAATTTATTTCAAGCATTCTTCTATCTCTTTTCCACATAAGTTTATAGATCCAAAGGAGCATTTAACGAGAGCCAACTCTTCTGGAGGTCCATTCTTGTAACAGACAAACCCATAGTCTAAGAATGTTCCCATGTTGCACAGGATTACCAAGCTCATAAAGGCTTAGCATTTAGGACACAATCCTTCGTGACAATAATTTTTGGCATGCCAAGTGGGAGTCTAAACAGATTTTTAGGCCACTAAAACACATTATTCTTTGTTATTTGGTATGAACAGCAGAGTTTCAACCTTTTAAAGGTAAAAACAACATACTTGGCGACTCAAAATTCTAATTTTTTGTAGATCTAGTGTATATAGCACATGAGAAATGTCCAAATGAGAGGAAGTTCAACTCCGTTTGAGTATCTCTAGTTGTCACCTCCAAGAAGAAGAGGCAGAACAACAATAAGAATACCCAATCCACTAGGGAGAACTTAATCTACTCCTCCAAGTATCAGGACTGCAAAGTTTGATCAAAGAAATATGGTGATAAATCTTCAAATACAAACTCTACAAACCCCTCAACCTCCACTAATGGCGAGAAGATATCCTTTTGTGCAATTTATGATGGAAGCTGATGGTTACTTGCAATACATGATGACATTCTGGTGGTAGACCTGAGAGGCTTACCATTCTTTGGAGGTGAAGACCAAACTACTCCAATTGAACATATAAAAGATGTGGCTACATTATGTTTAGTCCATCACATAGTGCAAGAGAATATTGCAGTGAAACTATTGGCTGAATCTTTGAAGGGTAAGGCCCTTCAATGGTTTAGAGGATTGGTTGTTGGTTCAATTACATCATGTGATCTATTGGGGGATGCTTTGAACAAGCAATTCGAAGACAAGTCAGACAATTTGTCATTGGTTGAACAACTAGGCACAATAAAGAGAGCTCCACAAGAGCACATGGACAATTTCAACTTCCATTTTTAGTGGACTTGGGACAGAATACTAGCAGTGGTAAGACATACTATTGAGCATGCATTTTAGTACTTTCTTAGAGCTATAAATAGTGATATTACAGTAATGGTCCACTCAATCGGTGGTACCACATTGTCTGGTGCTTATGATGTTGCCATAAGAGCTGAAAACAACCTAATTCAAGCTGGTAAAATATCCCCAAGGCTATCAATGCATATTTTTCCAGAGATACAACTGTCAATTCTATTACAAATTCCACCTCTTGTTGTTGTACCTACTGTACCAGCTCTAAATTATCAAGTTTCTACTCAAACTAATGCTATCCCAACCCCATCCCAAGAATTGCAAGAACTTAAAGGCATGTTCCAAGAACAAGCAGGGCTGTTAAAAATGGTTAGCAATAAAGTAGTGAATATAGAGAAGCAACAGAACTAGGTTTAAAGGCCTTATCAATCCCCATACCAAAACAAGAAGGAAAATAACTAGCAAAGTAACTAGTAGAACTGACCACCTTATCAAGCTGAAAACCAAGGCCAAAGAAGAAATTTCAACACAAGGCCTTATCATCCTTACAACCAACATGCTGCCAGCTCATCTATAGAGTTAATATCAGTGCAAAACAATATAGCATAAGAGTACAATTGGTGTTCTCCTTGTAACCAACCACACAACCAATCAACATGCTCAAATGGCATGATTAATCAGGCCTTAATGGTGCAAAATAATACTGTTGTCTAGCAAAGTACTATACAAGAAGTTTTAGAGCAATAGGTTTATAATCATGAACAGGAGCAGCTTGATGAAGCATTCAGGTATTGGTAGGGTGAGGAGTTTTACAGGGTTAATCATACATAGGGCAAAAATCAATCTACCCAGTCCATAGTAGCTAACACAAGAGCCAAAAAGAGAGCTGTTGATTTAGGACAACAAGCTGGAAGAGGCCAAAATCAAGCTCAATCAAGCCAACAAGGAGCTACTGGTCCATCACAATAGTTAAATGTTCATGTTTTACCAAGGGGACAACCTGTTCCAAATTAGAATCATCCTAGAGGACAGCCACAACAAGTACAACAACAAGTAAATCTTGCTGCTTCAAGAGGACAACTAAATATTAGTTCATTTTCCTTTAATATTATAGATTACATTAAAAAGGCAAATTTAAGCATGTCTATGTGGGAATCATTGTCCCTTCCAGGACAAAAAGACTTATTACAAAAGGCCTTATCTAATACTTCTGTGAACAATGAGACCAGCCAAGAGACCATCCTAGAGTAGTGCTTGTAAATGACACACTAGTTCAAAAAGAATAGAAAGCCAAAGATGTCAAACCTGCACCATTTTATGTTTCACCAATAATAGGTAAACACCTTGTGCATAATTGTATGACTAATTTAGGTGCTAGTGTGTCAGTGATGCCAGAAAGGATAGTGGATAAGCTAGGACTAACATATGAACCAATATCCAAAGCTATGATGCAAGAGCATCCCTGGTTCCAAAGCAATCTTGCATCAACCAATAACATTTGCATTTTAGTTTGTTTGCAATTCAATTTGTTTCTTTTCATTTTGTAGTTCAATTAAGGCAGTTTAGTTAATAGCAGTTTCTATATTTTGGTCCACATTCTACCATAGTTGCATCTTAGACCTTGAGGATCTAGACATAGCATCTACATTTATTCATGCACCACAAATCTAAAATTGAGAGAACTTGGATCAAGTACCGAAAAGTTATCGCTATCAAAAGATCAACAGTTTTCTCATAGAAGAGCATCCTAACAATCTTAGACAATCAACTAAAGGAGAAGACCTATGGAGCATTTCACAACCTTCAAAGCTTAATGACACATCATTCAATGTTGTTTTATTTGTGGCTGACCTTCCTCGAGATCTGTACATCATTCCATTCATTTGCAGAGGAGTTCTATTCATTTAAGGCTGACCTATCTGTGTACACATGTTACAACTCTTCATTTGAGATTGTGATCTTCCTTGGTTGACGTGGAGGAATGTAGTGTTCTGGATATGATATATAATGATGTAATAGATCCCTTCGAAAGGAGCGATTGATAGTTCTCACGATTTAGAAGCTAGATAGTTTGGCTCTTTCACAATGAAACTTCAGAGCTATATCTTGTGCATATTCTGATATTCTGTAATCAGGCCTATGAGCTACAATTGTAAGCCTCAATATTGCTGGCCAAATTGTATTTGAATCCTATGATATACTAAATGACTAAATCTTCATTTGTTTCATATCTTTGAGTTGTTTCTGTTGTGTTTACTATAGCTACATAGTCTGGACAGTTTTCTTTGAGGACCCTCCTAACCGTGACTACACCAAGTGGTATTAGAGCAAAAGTTTGAATCTTTGGGAGTGAAATAGGTGAAGTTGGTGAAGGAATTCCATAATATCTTGTTGTGGATAGATCACCAAATCTGAGGTAGGTTACTTGTGTCACAACCGATCGTCGATTGTGAGGTAGTTGTCACCTTGTAGCCCAATCACTAAATTTGAGGTAGTTTGCACTTGATCCTAGGAAGATGCTACCGAGGAGAATACCTATTGTTGGAACAATGGTTGGTAAGATAGATGAGATGATGGAAATGATGAAAAAATGAGAATTTGATTGGTTGTTGTCAAGGAAGATAGGTGAAAAGGATTAAAACCTATACCTAATGTTCAAATTGATGATGAAGTGGAATTTCAATCTGTTGATCAAATTGACGAAACCCTAGAAGGTGATGAAGAAGAAGAATCAGATCAAGTCAAGATGTTGTGAGCTATTTCAAAGATTGGAAAGAGACCTTGAGTTAATGTATCAAATTACACTAGCAATTTGAACCTTGAAGAATTGATTGACTAGATAAATGACATGGAAGAGTAGTTTGAGTATGAAGAAGTTGAAGATCCAGAGAGGGCAAAATTTGCAAAACCAAAGTTGAAAGGACATGCTTCTATATGGTTGAAGGAAGTTTAGTTGGATAGAAATAGAAGAAGGAAAGAATAGATTACCAAGTGTGATAGGATGGTGACAAAATTGAAGAATGTGTTTGTACCTGCTGACTGTGAGTTGGAGTTGTTGAAGAGATTGTAAAAATTAAGACAAAAGGAGAAATCTGTGGAGTATACTGAAGAATTCCATAAGATGATCATAAGGATAGTACATAGTGAAGCAAGCAAAGAGAAAGTGGCTAGATACATCAATGGATTGAGATTGAACATTTAAGAAGAACTGAATTTGGTAAGGATGGTAATACTGGAAGAAGCATATCAGTTTGCCCTGAAAGTTGAAGAGAAGTTGAATAAGAGGCATGATCAAAGACAGAGAGGTAGAGGAGGTAAATTTTAGAGAGGTAGAACATTTTTTTGGAGGAGATAGATTATTTGTGGAGTAGAACATATCAAAGAACACATTCAAGAAGGAGGATAGAGATAACAATGCATATCAGAGAGATGAGAGAAAATTTTACGATAGAAGAAACCCTAGTCCATATCGAAGTGAAGGATATAGAAGAGAAGGAAGAGGACCTAATAGGAGAACATTCAGAGGAACATGTTTCAAGTGTGGAGGTGAAGGATATAGAGCATTTGAATGTAATCAAGGGAGTACAAGCAAGAGGATAGATAACAGTGGAAGAGCAGCCTATGTGGAAGAGGAACCTGTAGGATCACCTAGTTTAGTTGGTAAACCTAAGAAAGGAGAATCACTTGTGATGAGGAGATCATTTCAGGTAGAGACAAATGAGTTACCACCATAGAGGAAAAGCTTGTTTAGAACCAGATGCAAAAAGGAGGTAAATATTGTAAATTTGTAATTGATAGTGGTAGTTCTGATAACCTAGTTTCAAAGGAGATGGTGCCTAAGCTGAAGTTGGAAAGATTGAAACACCCTAAGCCCTATTAGATAGCATGGATACATGATGATCATAAGGTACTGGTGAGTGAATAATGTTTGGTAAAATTTCATATTGCATCATATCATGATGAAGTATTGTGTGATATTATGCCTATGGATGTTTGTCATATTTTGTTTGGTAGACCTTGGTAGTATGATAGAAAAGCTATACATGATGGTAGAAAGAATACATACAATATAACATCAAATGGAAAGAGAATTACTTTGATTCCTTTGGAACATGACCCTAAGGGTGAAGTACATGGAAATGCTAGAATATGTTTGGTAGATGGAAGAAAATTTTTGGATGGCTTCAGACATGAGAATATGTGTTATGCTTTGATTCCTAAGAAGCCTCAAACATTGAAGGAGACTAAAGAATCACAACTAGAGGAGATAACTGAATTATTGACATAGTATGAAGACATCATATCAGATGATGTACCTAAAGGATTACCACCAATCAGGAGTATCAATCATCACATGGATCTTATAACTGGAGCTAGTTTGCCTAACAAAGTAACACATAGAATGACACTGACAGAGAATTAAGAATTGAATAGGTAGATACAAGAGTTGTTGAGGAAAGGTTTGATCAAAGAAAGTTTGAGTCCTTGTGCAGTACATGCAGTGTTAGCACTGAAGAAAGATGGAGAATGGAGAATGTGTACATACCATAGAGCAATCAACAAGATCACAGTTAAGTATAGATTTCCTTTACCTAGGATGGATGATATCATGGATTGTTTGAGTGGAGCAAAGTATTTCACAAAGATAGACTTGAAGAATAGATACCATCATATTAGAATCAAAGAAGGAGATGAATGGAAGACTGCTTTTAAGACAAGTGAAGGATTGTATGAGTGGTTAGTGATGCCTTTTGGACTGACAAATGCACCTAGTACTTTCATGAGATTGATGAATGAAGTCTTGAAGAAATTTTTGGGTGAATTTGTTATTGTATATTTGGATGACATTCTAATTTTTAGTAACATAAAAGAAAAATATTTGCAACACCTTAGACAAGTATTGCAGAAACTAAGAGAAGAGAAATTGTTGATAAACATCAAGATGTGTACTTTCATGAAGGAAGAATTGGTATATTTAGGATTTGTGATTTCTATGGAAGGATTGAGGATGGACCCTGAGAAAGTAAGTGCAATTGTTGAATGGCCTAAACCAGAGAGCATTGGAGAAGTTGGATCATTTCATGGATTGGCTAGTTTCTATCAGAAGTTCATCAAAAAATTTAGTTCAATTTGTAACCCTAAGATAGAGACAATGAGAGGTGATAGAAAATATTTCAAGTGGACATTAGGAGTAGATAAAAGTTTTGATTTGTTGAAGCAGAAAGTGATAGAGCAACCTATTTTTGCATTACTAGATTTCAATAAGGTATTTCAAGTAGATTGTGATGCAAGTGGGAATGCAATTGGAGCAATGTTAAGTCAAGAAGGTAGACCTATAGCATAATTCACTGAGAATTTAAATAATGTAAGGAAAATATATTTAGTTTATGATCAAGAGTTCTATGCCATAATTCAAGCCTTGAAGAAGTGGAGACATTACTTGTTTCCTAAGGAGTTTGTGTTGTATATAGATCATTAAGCTTTGCAATATTTGAATAGCTAAGGTAAGTTAAATCAGAGACACATGAGATGGGTAGAGTTCATGCAGAGTTATACTTTTGTGTTGAAGCATAGGAGTGGAAAATCAAACAAAGTTGTAGATACATTGAGTAGGAGAAGGAACTTATTGACAGAGATGGGAGTTGAAGTATTGGGATTTGATGAATTGAAGAACATGTATGAGAAGAGAAGACACAAAGAATTCATAGTGGGAGATGAAGTGATGGTGTACTTGAGAAAAGAAAGATTTCCAATTGGGAAATATAACAAGTTGAAGATGAGGAAGTTTGGACCTTGTAGGATACTCAGAAAATTTGATTCATGAAATTCATATGAAGTAGAGTTACCAGAGACATTGGGTATGTCACCTATTTTCAACATTGCAGACCTATATTAGTATCATGAAGTAGAGTTTAGTGATAGCATGGAAGAAGACTTGAAGAAGCACTTACCACAACAAGCACCAAAACAGATTGGAAACATTTTGGAAAAAAGAATTGGACACAGCACCAGAGGAAGACAGTACAAAGAATACCTTGTGAAGTGGAAAGGGAGACCGAAAGAAGACTCATCTTGGATTTTTCAGGCTGAGGTGGACTATTTTAGTTTTCCTCTAGCCCCAACAATGTGAGGGACTCACTATTTCAATAACTCTAGATGTCTAATGCAAGAGTATCCCTAGTTCAAGAGCAATCTTGCATCAACCAAAAAAAATTCATTTTAGTTTGTTTGCAATTTATTTTGTTTCTTTTCATTTTCAAGTTCAATTCAGGCAGTTTAGCCAATAGCAGTTTCTATATTTTGGTTTGTATTCTACTACATTTGCATCTTAGACCTTGTAGAGCTAGACTTAGCATCTACATTCATTCATGCATAACATATCTAAAATTTAGAGCATTTGGATCAAGTACCGAGAATTTATCGCTATTAGAAGATCAACTATTTTCTTAGAGCAAAGCATCTTGACAGTCTTAGACAATCAACTAAAGGAGAAGAAATGTGGAGCATTTCACAACATTTGAAGCTTAATGACACATCATTCAATGTTGTTTGGTTCATGGCTGACCTTCCTTGAGATCTGCACATCATTCCATTCATTTACGAAGGAGTTCTATTCATTTAGGGCCGACCTATCCGTGTACACATGTTACAGCTCTTCATTGGAGATTGTGATCTTCCTTGGCTGACACGAAGGAATCTAATATTTTAGATATGATATATAATGATGTAATCAATCCCTAGGAAAGTAGAGATTGATAGTTCTCATGATTTAGAAGGTAGATAGTTTGGCTCTTTCACAAAGGAACTTCAAATCTATATCTTGTACATATTCTAGTATTCTATAATCAAGCATGTGAGCCCTAATTTTATTTGAATCCTATGATATACTGAATGATTGAATCTACATTTGTTTCATATCTTTGAGTTGTTTCCATCATGTTTACTCTAGCTGTATGATCTGGACAGTTCTCTTTGAGGGCCCTCCTAATCGTGATTGCACCAATTGTAACACAATTAGATGGTTCATCCATCAATACCCTTGGAGTCATCAAGTATCTAAGTCTCACCTTGCATCCATGCCCAAACTTTTCAATTCCACAAGATATATATGTTGTAGACCTACCCCCATAATTTTCCTTATGTCTCTCTAGGGAGTTTACAATGAAGTTAGGAGGTTATGTGTTAGCTAATTGGTCACATATATGTTTTAGGACTAGGTATGGTACACGGGTGACTATAAAATCTAAATTTTTTGCCAAAGACCACATTGATATTTATACTCCTAGTGTTGGTAATGCTAATTTGACCTATCATGATGAGGAACAAGATGTTGTCCATGAAGATAACACTCCAATCAAGAGCATAATAGATCCATTTTTAGATGAATGGGCATTAAAAACCATGAGGATGACCCTTATAAGAAATTGGAGGAAGCTAGGTTAGGCATTTATATGATTCATGAATAGAATCACCCTATTCCTAGTCTTATGAAAGGAGAAAATGAGTAGAAACAACAAGAGGGACATCAAAATAATGATTTGTGGTAGCTGTTCTTTGATGGAGAAAGAAGAAAAGTTGGTACCAGTGGTGGAGCAATGTTCATTTCACCTGAAAATGAGAAGTACCTTGCAGCATTCAGATTTGCATTTATTTGTACTAACAATACAACTAAATATGAGGCACTCATCCACAACTTTGAATGGGTCGAGAAGAAGAATATAAAGTGTTCACAGGTATTTGGTGATAGTGAACTTGTTACAAATCAGGTAAGGAATGTTAATGTTACAAAAACCGATTTGCTCAAGTCTTTAAGCACATAGTTTAGAATTTAATTGAAGATTTTGATGCTTTTAACTTGTTGTTCATGCCTAGAAACCATAATAAATAGGCTGATAAACTTGTAGCCATGGGGGCTGAATTTGATATACCAAAATAGATCAGAAACTCTGAGCAACAACAGTATATAAAGGTGGTTGTAAATCCATTAGTACCTAATAATAACATACATTGTTAGGTTTTTGAAATTGATGACTAGATAGAAAACTTTCTCATTAAGCAAGCTGAGTTTTCAGTTGGTAATCAACAGAAATTGTAGTGTCAATTTGAGCACCAAATTGTACAATTTAACACAAATAAGTTGCCAAAAGGCTTGGTGACTTTGGAGTCAATATTCAATTCAGATGATCAGTTAAGGAAGGAGAAAGGCAATATCCTTATCAAGGAGGACCACTAAAAATTAGTGGAGATTTTCAAATCTAAACTTCTCAAGTTAAGAAAGCTATGAACAACCGAAGATCTAAGCATGCTTTTGTGTTATTATGCCAAGAATTTGATGATGTTTTTGTATGGGAGTACAAAGACCTCAAAGGTCTTAACCTCAAACTATCTCAGCGTACTAAAGAGCTAGAATCGAGTGGAAAACCAGTGACGTAGAAGGAAATGCCTCTTAACTCCAAGTTGGAGGTTATGATGAAAACATAATTGAACAAGATGATTTAAAGCAACATCATTTTTCTAATCAAACACACTTCTTGGGTGTGCAATCTAGTGCCTATTAGGAAAAAAATGGTGAGATTGGGCTATGTGTTGATTTTAGAGACCTGAATAGGGCATCTTTGAAAGATCACTACCCGCTGCCCTTAATCAAGTAGATTCTGCAAGTGGTTTCAAGTTCTAAAAGATTTTCTTTGCTGGATGGCTTTTCAAGGTATAACCAAATTTTTATTAAAGAGGAAGACTAGTATAAAACAATATTTACAACCAAGTGGGGAACTATGGCTTATCAGAAGATGTCATTTTGGTTGTCAAATGCTGGAGCAACCTTTTAAAAAGCCATGGATATGGAATTTCAATGCATCATGAACAAGTTTGTTTTGGTTTATCTAGATGACATAATTGTTTTCTCAAGGGATGCAAAAGATCACTTTTTGCATCTTAGACAGGTCTTTGAAAGATGTAGAGAATATGGAGTTTCACTGAACCAAAAAAAATGTATATTTGTTGTTCATGAAGGTAAGCTACTGGGTCACATTGTTTCCAAACATGGAATTGCAATTGATCTAGAAAGAGTAAGTGTTATTTCATCCTTACCCTTGCCTACCCATAAAAAGGGATTGCAAAGTTTCTTAGGAAGAATCAATTTTGATAGAAGGTTTATTTTGAATATTACAAGATTATTCAAGCCTCTAACAACCATGTTGAAAAAGAATATTGGTTTCAGCTCGACTAAAGAAGGAAAGGACAGCTTTGAAGACATCCAAGCAGTTATAGCAGTAGCTCCAACATTAATAAACCTAGACTTTTCAAAAAATTTCATTATGTATGCCTATGGAGGAGTTGACACTATCTTTGTTATGTTGACTCAGCAAAATAAGGAAGGCTAGGAGAAACCAATTACCTTATTCAATCAAGGGTTAGAAGGCTATGAGAAAAGGTACACATTTCTTGAAAAGCATGTACTTTCTATAATAAGATATCTTTAAAAGTTCAAGCACATGTTATCAAACAATAAAATTCAGCTAATGGTTTCCCATCCAAGTGTGAAAGAATTCTTGTTGAGAAAGGATCTGGCATATAAAAGAGCTAGCTGGATTACCAAAGTGATGGAGTACATTGTTGATACTAAAGTTGCTAAGTTAGTCAGGGCTAAAGGACTGTGTGAACAACTAGCTGAAATAATAGAAAATGATGTACAATTGCAAGAAGAGGTGGTTTTAATGGTTGATAATGCTATTATACATGTTGTTCCATCCAATAATACAAGCTAGACATGCGAGATGATTCACTATTTGTAGACCAGGGAGTGCCCAACAGGGCTAAGTGCAACAAAAAGAAGGTATTATAGGTTGCAGGCCATTCCATATGTCATTATCAATGATATCTTATTTAGAAAAGATTACAATGGGGTGCTCTTAAGATGCATTGAAACAGATCAGATTGGTAAAGTTTTACATGATTTCCATGATGGACCAGCTGGTGGTTACTTTGCAGTCCATACAACAGCCTTAAAATCATGAAGGATGGATATTACTAGCCGTCTCTTTTCAAATATGTGCATACCTAGGTAAGAAAGTGTGTGAAATGTGTTGTATTTATAGGTAAGAAGAAGTTGGCATCCTTGCCACTACAACCTATCACAGTTGATCAGCCCTTCACCAAGTGGGGCATTGATTTGATTGGAGCAATTAACCCACCTTCAAGTTCTTGTCACAAGTGGATATTAATAGCCATAGATTATTTTACTAAGTGTGATAGGGGTAGTAGCTTTGAAAGAAGCTAATGAGAGTGTTCTTTTGAAGTTCTATGAAAATTTAGTAGCCAAGTTTAGTGTAACAAATACAATCATTTTAGATAATGCCTTAGCTTCTATTGGCATGAAAATAACTGGTTGGCCATCAAACATAGTGTTTACCTAAGCACTTCTTCAAATTACTATCCTCAGGGGAATGGTAGGTTGAGTCCACTAATAAAAACCTCATCAGGATCATCAAACAGACAATAGAAGATAATCAGAGAACCTGACATTCAAAGTTAAAATCAACCTTATGGGCTGATAAAGTGAGTCCTAAAACATCAACTGGTCAATCTCCATATGTGTTGGTTTATGGTAGTGAAGATAAGCTACCTATTTCAACTAAACTACCAACTCTTAGCCTCATGAAAGAGATGGAATTCATGGAGGACAGTCCTATGGAGGTACAACTAGCTGAGCTATTAGAATTGGAAGAGACAAGGAAGCAAACAACATAGTAGTTGGAGATGTACCAGATGCAAATGAAGCAAACATTTGATAGGAGGGCAACATTGAAAGTTTTAAAAGGAGACATTATTCTTAAGTGGGATGAGTTAAAAAGTAGACCTGGCAAGCCCAATAAGTTTGATGCTATGTGCACATGCCCATTCATGATTGTTGAGTGCAAACAACACAATGCTTTTCAGCTAGCCACTATGTAAGAAGAGGTGTTATCTATCCTAGTCAATGGGATTCACCTCAAGAACTATTTCTAAGAAGTAAAGGTTGCAAATGTATCATAATAGAGTAGGTTTTTTAGTTAATAAGTGTTGGATGCACAATAGTTTCATTTTAGTTTTTGTTTTATAAGAAGTGCAAATGGATAGTTGGCTAGTCCTATTTCATGTCAGCATTGTTTTATTTTCAGTTTTGTTTTTGCTACTATTATTTTTCTAGTAGTTGAGTTTTCAAGAAGTTTTTCTAAACTATAAAGGCTAAACGTAGACACTACTGCCTAGTGGATATACTAGGAAACTAGCCTTAAGAGTTTTAGCAAGCAAAACTGGCATAGATGTCGCCAAAAATGTTACCAAATTGTGCCTTGCAACGCAATTAGGTCAGGCTGTAACAATAGTTGTGTTGAAATGCACTAGACAATTGAGAGGAGGGGGGGTGAATCAGTTGTCCCTAGATGTTTGAACACTTATGAACATCAACACATCAGACACTTATTTACTGTTATTTAGATTTAACCATGAAAGCATGAAATAAGAAGCTCAACACAATAACACAGTCAACACATGAAACACCATATTTTTTTATGTGGAAATCCCTGTAAGGGAAAAACCACGGTGGGTGTTAGCCCACAAAAATAAATAAGTTATAGAAATATTGAAAATCAGAGGCTCACTACCCAAAATGCTCACTACAAATGTTAGGGCTCACTGTCAAGATCGGCTCACTGCAATGGGGTGGCTCACTGCCAAGGATTGGTGAACTGATTGATAGCATCTACTACATGCCTGAGTTTAGTTCCATTGAAGCACAATATATTACCTCTGATCTACTCTTCTTACACCTTTGCACCTATCTTTTTGTTTTCGCACTTTCACATGCTTTTCATAACTACACTACATGTTTTTATACATCACATCAACCTTGGAATGTACATCAAGGTCAGAATTACATTCATTAACCATTGGTGCAATCTCCAGGGTCAGTATTATAAACACACATAGAAAATAAGTCTGGACCTAAACAAGATTAGCTAATAGAAAGATGTATGTGAATCATTTAACACCTTACCTAGGGCTCAAAAACAATCTTTTGCGCCACAACATGCTTCCACAATCTTCTATGCATCTCCGCAAGTAGTGAAAATAACCAGGTCGGCTAAGACTAGTGTTAACATTAAGTCTTCTAAGAATAGTCTTCTTCTATGATCAAATTTTTTCTTTGCAGACCAATCCAAATGTAGGAACACGATCAGGATACATCCACAAGCACATTATAATCACCAAGAGCAACCTCACAATCTCTAGCTGCTGTATCAAGAAGATTCTTCAAATCTGATCACATAAACAACACTGCCAGCTACTATCATAATGAAAAATCACTTGCGGACCACCAAATCATGAACCATTGGAGTTGAAGGCACTTATCATAAATGCAAACTTAATTCCAGAACAACATAATGATAAACTTCTATATGGAGAAATGTAGAGAAAAATACTTTCTCCCTGTCACCACTGAATACATAGAAAAAACAAATTTCACTCTGGTGAACATAACTCACTCAAAACTTCATACCAAAGGATCAAACTTGAGATATAGCATCTTCATACATGCCTCTAAATAACTTCCAATATGTAGACAAAGATATTCATTCTTCAGGAAATGTGGAGCAATCTACTGGACTATTCTTCAGTAAATAGAGATACTCTACATCACACTATTTCCACCGGAGGAACAAATTTTCTCAAAATCACTTGGAAACTCAATATGAGGATCATTTAATTATTATCTCAAACACTAACAAACATCAAAATCAAGAGTACAGTGGACACCAATGACAACATAGATATGTTTACATCAGTGACAACATTGGTTAGACACATACTGGTAACAATCTCCCCCTTTGTCATTGATGGCAATGTATGATGTGAAAAACTGTAATAGCCATCAAGAAAAGATACCCCCTCTTTCTTTTTACACATCTACACTCCTTCTCACCCTAATTTTTTCACATGATTTCTCTCCCCCTTTGACATCAATGGCAAAGGGCACATACTTGCATGCTACTACTTTGATCTACTGAACTTTCACTGTTATCAATACTTCCTTTATTAGAAACATATAAGCTACTCCCCCTAAGAGGTAGCCCTCAAAAAATCAATCTAGATCAAAGAATGAGACTTTGAGCACCACTGGACCGATACATTCCTATGCATCTAAGTTCAGAGTATGAGGGGTAATGACCCCTAACTTTTCTCTGAGATACTCAGAGGTATCTTTAGGTAGAAGCTTAGTGAAAATATCTACAATCTGATCCTTTGTGGACACATATTCCATCTTTACTTCATTCTCTGTCACTTTCTCTCTCAAAAAATGTTACCTTATTGATATATGCATTGTTCTTGAGTGCATCACTAGATTCTTTGAAATGTTTATGGCACTTGTATTATCACAAAAGATTGCAATTGGATCTTCATATAAAACTCTTATGTCCTTCAAAGTATACTTCATCCATAACACTTGAGTGCAACAACATGCTATTGCAATATACTCTGCTTCTACAGTAGACAAGCAGATTGAGTCTTACTTTTCTCTTAGCCATGAAACCAATCTATTTCCTAAGAAGAAAGCACCTCCACTTGTACTCTTTCTATCATCAACATCTCTAGCCCAATCTATATCTGTATAAACACTTACAGTGAAATCATTGTCCTTTGGATACCATAATCCATGATCTGATGTGCCTTTCAGATATCTCAAAATTCTCTTGACTGATATCACATGTGATTCTCTAGGATCTTCTAGAAATCTTACCACAAGACATACTACATGAATTATATTAGGTCTGGATTGAGTTAGATAAAATAATCCACCAATCATGGCTCTATACCTTTTCTAATCAGTCTTAGGTGATTCATCATTTTTACTCAACTTACAACTAGTCACCATGGGACTACATACTGGTTTAGAGTCCTCCATTTCAAACTTCTTCAACAACTCTTTCACATACTTAGATTGGGAAATGAAGATTCCTTTATCATATTGAGTAACTTACAGACCTAAAAAGAAATTCATCTCACCAAACATGGACATCTCAAACTCTTTTTTGCATTTCACCAGCAAATTTCATGCACATACCTTCATTACCTCCAAAGATAATGTCATCAACAAAGACTTTAGTAATCAAAATTTGATCACAATTAATCTTGAAATAGAGATTACTATCAGCAGTACCTTTATTGAACCCCAATTGCTATAAGTACTTATCCAATCTTGCATACCAGGCTCTAGGAGCATGCTTGAGTCCATACAAACATTTCTTCAACCTACACACCATATTCACCTTGGTCTGATAACTAAAATTCTTCCAGTTGCTCAATGCAAACTTCCTCTTCCAACTCACCATTTAGAAATGCAGACTTCACATCCATCTGATACACTTTGAAATCTTTGTGATCTGCAAATGCTAGAAATATTTAAATTGCCTCAATCTGAACCACTAGAGAAAAAGTCTCTTCAAAATCTATTCCTTTAATTTGAGAATATCCTTTGCACACAAGCTTTTCTTTATTCCTAACAACTTCTCCATTTTCATTCAGCTTGTTCCTAAAAACCCATTTGGTTCCAATAACATTTTTATTAGCAGGTCTAGGAACTAATTCCCAAATTTCATTCTTCTCTATCTGCATTAATTCTTCCTTCATGGCTTTTACCTAATTTTCATCATTGTAGGCTTCATTGACAAATTTTGGTACAAGTTTAGAAAGTAAATAGTAATTCACTTGTTCTTATGCAGCTGTTTTCCTTGTCAGTACTCCTTTGCTTTTGTCTCCAACAATTTAGTCTTCTAAATGATTAATCCTTACATACCTGGGAGTCTTTACTATAGTTTCTGTAGCCATCTCTTCTTCATCTTGATTGTCTTCATGTTCATCTGATTCATAGCCATTCAGATCTGATGTTATTCCTTTGTCTTCATCCACCTTCACATTTGCACTCTCAACAATCTTTTTGAGCTTTTTGTTGTAACACCAGTAGGCCTTACTCTTGATAGAGTATCTAAGGAAGATACCTTCATCACACCTTGCATCAAACTTCCCTAGATCTTCTCTTCTGATATAGCATTTGCTTCCAAAAACTTTAAAATATTTTACTGTAGGAATTCTTCCATATCATAATCCATTGGGAATTTTAGTACCATTACCTTTCATTTAAACTCTATTTTGAATGTAAACAATAGTATGTATAGCTTCTTTCAAGAAAACTTCTGATAGATCTGCTTCCTTCATCATTGTCCTAGAAGCCTCTTGAACTGTCTTGTTCTTCCTTTTCACAACTCCATTCTACTGAGGGGTCCTAGGTGTAGACAACTATCTATTTATCTCTTGCTCTTCAAAGAAAATGTTGAATTCATTTGATGTGAATTCACCTCCTCTATCAGACCTCAAGAATTTGATTTTCAGTTCTATTTCATTCTCAACCATTGCCTTGAAAGATTTGAACTTCTCTAGGGCTTATAATTTCTCTCTTATAAAAGTAACCTAAGTCATTTTAGAATAATCACCAATAAGAAACATAAAGTACCTATCACCTTGTAGACTTCTCACCCTTGTAGGACCATAGAGATCTGCATGCACTAGATCTAGCAACCCAGCAGAAAATTGCTCTTTTCTCTTGAAACTAGTTCTTGTCTACTTCCCCAATTGACATTCCTTACAAATGGTATTGGTGTGTTTCACAAGCTTTAGTAAATCTCTCATAGCTTGACCTAAACTTATCTTCACCAAATTATCAAACTTTATATCACACATCCTTCTATGCCACAACCAACTCTCATCTGCCTGAGCCAATAAATAGTAATCATTATTTCCTCTTAACTGATAAATGTTACCTCTAGTCTTTGTATCAGTAGTAATCACTGTTTCAGAGCTTTCCATGATCTTCCACCTATTATCTTTGAATCTCTGATCATATCCTTTGTCACACATCTGACCAACACTCAAAAGATTATGGTTTAAACCCTTTACATATATGACATTATCAGTGTTGTGCTTTCCATCAAAAGAAATAGATCCTTTCCCACAAATCTTACCAGCTGCATTATCTCCAAACCTAACATGTCCTCATCCATACTTTTCCAAACTCATAAACTTACTCTTGTCACCAGTCATGTGATGTGAACATCCACTATCAATAATCCATTCATCCTTATCTTTCTCCATCTGAATAGCCAAAGCACTTTCCTCCACTAGTTTTTACTCGTTCACACAACTAGTAGGATTAGTAGTCTCAGGTTCTTCTTTAATAGAAATAAACAAGATTTCATTTGCACTAGTATTAGCATCATTAGATTCATCATTTGTTATACCTTCATCATCAATGTCTCTAACATAAAAACATTTCTTTGGAATTCTAGACTTTTTCTCTCAAATCATTTTCTATTCATTTCAATTCTTTCAAGACATCTAGAAGCATAGTGACCAACCTTACCACATCAAA
This sequence comes from Cunninghamia lanceolata, assembly GCA_027924645.1. Classification (NCBI taxonomy): domain Eukaryota; kingdom Viridiplantae; phylum Streptophyta; class Pinopsida; order Cupressales; family Cupressaceae; genus Cunninghamia; species Cunninghamia lanceolata. The sequence goes on from BSBN01001569.1 coordinate 2,566,778, forward strand.
AACATTTGAAAGGGAATTTGCCTTTATACTTATCAAAGCCTCTTTGTAGTATGTCAACAAAGTTGGCTTCAATTTCATCAAGCATCAGATTCCACTCTGTAGTTCTCAACTCTAGAAGTCTTTTCTAAAGTGTTGGCTTTGAAAGAAGTTTCAACCTTTGGTAAACCATCATCAAATTCTCTCATTTCAAAAGCTATAAGCTTTCCAAGTACCTGGTCCTTAAGGAAATCCTTCATGGTCATTATTTCTTCAATTGCAACTACCTTGTGATTGTAGGACTTAGGTAATGACCTAAGAATTTTCACTACAACTTCCTTCTCATCAATAGTTCCTCCCATTCCTTTTATTCCATTGATAATTTCATCAACTCTTTCCATGTAGGATGTTATGTTCTCATCTTCACTCATTTTCAAACTCTAATATTTTGCTTTCAAACCCTATAATTTGGCACTTTTTATAGACGCATATCCTTCATACATATTTTTCAGCTTCTCCCAGACTTCATGAGAAGTTTCCAAATCCATGACCATTATCAATTCAGTGTTAGACATGGCACTTAGAAAAGCATCTCCAACTTTTATGTTCAACTCATATTCTTTGATTTCATCTTCAGTTGTCAAACCATTCTAAGGCATAGTATACTTTGTCTCTATCACTTTCTATATTCTATATCCTAGGCAAAGGAGATGAATTTTCATTCGCACCTTCTAGAGAGCATAATTTGTTCCATTAAACTATGGAGCCTCCTTCTTGTAAGACATCTTGGATCTTCCTTAAAGTGTTAGGATTACTATCAAGGAACCTTGCTCTAATACCATTTGTTGAAATGCAATGGACAACTAAGATGCAGGGGTGAATCATTTGTCCCTAAAAGTTTGAACACTGATGAACATCAACATATCAAAAACTTATTTACTATTATTCTAATTTAACCATGAAAGCATGAAATAAGAAGCTCAACACAATAGCATAGTCAACACATGAAACACCATATTTTTTACATGGAAAACCCTATAAGGGAAAATCCATAGTGGTTGTTAGCCCGTAAAAATAAATAAGTTATAGCAATACTGAAAATCAGAGGCTCACTACCCAAAATGCTCATTGCAAATGTTAGGGCTCACTGCCAAGGATTGGTGAAGTGATTGATAGCATCTACTACATGCCTGATTTCAATTTGATTGAAGCATAATATATTACCTCTGGTCTACTCTTCTTACACCTTCACACCTATCTCTTTATTTTTACACTTTCACATGCGTTTCATAACTACATGACATATTTTTATACAATTCATCAACCTTGGAATGTACATCAAGGTCGACATTACATTCATGAAATGTTGGAGCAATCTCCAAGGTTGACATTACAAACATACATAGAAAATAGGTCTGGACCTAAAAAATATTATCTAAGGAAAAGATGTATGTGGATCACTTAACACCTTAACTAGGGCTCGAAAACAATCTTCTATGCATCTCTGCAAGTAGTGAAAACAACTAGGTCGACCAAGACTGGTGTTAACATTAAGTCTTCTAAGAATAGTCTTCTTCTATGATCCAAATTTATCTTTGTAGACCAATACAAATGTAGGAACATGATCAGGAGAAAACACAAGCACATTGTAATCACCAAGAACAACTATACAATCTCTAACCACTCTATCAAGAAGATTCTTCAAACTGGATCACATAAACAACACTGCCATCTAATGTCCTAAGGAAAAGATAACTTGTGGACCACCAAATCATGAACCATTGGAGTTGAAGGCACTTATCATCAATAGAAACTTAATTCCAGAACTGCAGAATAAGAAACTTCAATGCAGAGAAATGTGGAGCAAAATACTTTCTCCCTGTCACCACTGAATACACAGAAAAAGTAGTTTTCACTCTGGTGAACATAACTCACTCAAATCCTCATACCAAAGGATAAAACTTGAGATATGGAATCTTCAGAGATGCCTCTAAATAACTTCCAATCCATAGACAAAGATATTTATTCTTTAGGAAATGCAGAGTAATCTACTAGATTGTTCTTCAGTAAACAGAGATACTCTACAACACACTATTTGCACCAGAGGAACAAATTTTATCAAAAGCACTTTGAAACTTAGTATGAGGATCATTTAATCATTATCTACAACACTAACAAACATCAAAATCAAGAGTAAATTTGACACCAATGATAACACAGATATGTTGACATCAATGACAACATCAATTAGGCACATACTTGGAACAAGTTGTTTAGTTGCTTTGAAGAAGTAGAGAGTTCAAAGGAAGGGGTAAGAAAAAAATCAAGTTCATAAGCCATCCTAGAACATCTACTATCTTGATAGAGGACTTTTCCCATGATCATGTTACCAAGATCATGTAGCAGCTCAACTAGAGCTGCTACATGAGCTAGATAAGATGAGTAGTTCCCCAGCAGGGCATGAGGTATTCAAAGAATGACAGGTCAAATCAAAGCTAAACTATTCATTACAAATAATGTTTTAGTTGTGTTTATTCTAGTTCATTCATTATAGTTTGATACAATTTTGAAAAGGTACTTATAACTTCATCAAGTTTTCATGATTATAAACACCTACTGCATGCAATAATGTTCAATTCATGTTATGTAATTCATTTACAATAAAGATAAATTTTACACAAGTCATTGCATGAAATAACTATTTATATTCAAAAGAGAAGTGTTTATATGATCCCACACAAGCTGTGGGAGTAACTGTATGTGATAGAATGCACAATAACAAGTACATTGGAAGTAAGGGAAAGCATATAAAAGAAAGGTGGGACCCATCATTTCCTCAATGAATGATGAATCCCATTGTCCGCATTAACATCTCCAGCTATCCTAGTGATAGCTCCAAGAGAAGACCTATAGGAGGAAGTAAACATGATTTTAGTTCCTAGGGTTTCATCTCTACTTCTATATGTAGTAATTCAAAATGTTTTTGTTATTCTACATCTAATAAACAAAATAGAGGAGATAAATAGACATTAGATGCAGATATCAAATCAAGATGAATCCGAAAAGAGAAGTTCATATCAAGCAATTAAAGGAGAGGCTATCAGCCTACATGTTTTATCTAACTTGTTTGTTCACTATGTAGGTATATGTACATGAAGAACATTCATAAATGTCATGTCACTTGTTACAACAACCATAAATGCTGATGGTATAGTCATGAAGAGGTGCAATCAAGTGTCATAAAAAGACAAGGAAGGTATAACCTATAACATTCAGCATTCAAGGTGCAAAGACCATGTCCAGGGGTTCATAGGATAGTCATATCACATCTAGATGCAAGTGAAAGAGAACCACACAAGGAGCATTGATAGGGTTTTATTATCCTAATGACAACCACACAGGCATAGAGACCATATTCATCATTTGAAGGATATAGGGAGGACGGTCTAAGAAGACAAACATAGCCAAAATACATAAGCATCATATCAAATGCACAAGTATAACATCCAAGAAGTTTTTGTAAGAGTTACAAAATGAAGTTTTTTTATCATGCTATAGGACAGAATATTCAACAAAATGATATGCTATCATGTCAAAAATAATAGCCATAGAGATGAAGAGCTATAGGAACATATAAAAATGTAGAGATAAAGAAATACATAGACAATATGCTACAATCCCGAGCAAAGTTCAACAGGTGTTTCATTTTTGTTTCAGTGAAAAGAGCAATTTCCACCACTATTACAGTCAACACAAAGGGCAACATGACAGGGGCACCTGTACAAGGAGTGATAAGTGTTTCAAAAGTAAAATAAGGCTATAGAAAGGAGCAAAATCCCATTTTACTAGAAGTAAGAACATCAAAAAGGTTTTGAAGAGATATATATATTAGAGCAAGTAAAAGAGGGTCTGGTTGTCATCATTTTGTCACAAAATAAAGAGTTTTATTATTAGCTCTTAATAGAAACAATAGGTAGGGAAATTTTTGACATTTTTCTGTAAAAAATACAGTCAAATATAGAGAAAGGGAGTCTCAACCTAAAAAATGGAGAAGGTTGCTTACCAGTAGAGGGAAAATCTTGCCTTGGAACAGAAAAAGAAATACCAGCAAAGCATATAGAAGGGATTCTTTCTCATGTAGCAACATATTATTTCAGTAGTTCATTGTTATTTTGCAGAGTATTCCTTCTATTATCAATAAAATCAGGGGTTTCCTCTATTTAGATTTAGGTTTCTTGTCTCATTTAGAGTGATTTGATAGGAATTTACTATGTTTTTGTTTAAAACCTTTGAATTTTCTATCTCATTTATTGAATGCAAGTACACAAAATACAAGTTTATTATAGGTTACAGATTGTGCAAGTCATTTCATGCATTTTTGTGAAACATTTATGTGCTAAATTTGATTAGTTTGGGTTGTAAGAGGAAATGTATTGGGAAGTAATTGTGAATCAAATTGCAAATTGGAGTTAAAACATTGGTGCATCACCTCCTTTAGGATAGATTTCAGTTCAGTTCAATTTATTTGAAGAATTGTTCTATCTCTTTTCCACACAAGTTTATACATCCAAAGGAGCATTTAAAGGGAGCTATCTCTTCTAGAGGTCCATTCTTGTAACAAACAAACCCACAATCTAAGAATGTTACCATGTTGCACAGGATTGCCAAGCTTATAAAGGCTTAGCATTCAAGGCGTAATCCTTCGTGACAACAAGCAGGACCCTTAGCAATTTGAGCTGACTGGTTAAGTATCTGATATGTGTGGAGGATCTTGATTAGTTTCCTTAACTCTAGAACATATGGAAAGATATGTCTTGTTCTCCTTCATGAATTTCTAAGGTCCCTAACAAGTTTTCCTATCGTATTGTATGTATTGATTCTGACTTGTGAAGAGCTACACGTTTCATCCATTGTTGATTGTGATGCCAACCTAATCAGTGTTTTGAAGTGTTGTAGAGGATATTTATAGAAGGTCAAGTTCATTTGTGAAAGAGTGAAAAGTGTGTGGAAATAAGCAGAGTAGAATGCAAGACATAAAGTGTGAAGAATCAGTTTGAAGGCATGTGTTCAGAAGAAACAGAAGATTGCATTACCAACATAAATCAGATGTTCTCTTTATAGCAATCCATGTAGTTACTATATTTGTAAATCCTATTGCAGTGAGAAGAGTACTTAGGGAGTAGTAGATTCCTTGGGATGTTGCCCTAAATCAAATTTGTAATTGTTGTAAGCACAAATATAGGGTGTTGTAGCTTCCTTGGATTGCATGTCTAAAAAAAGTTGTAATACTTTTATAGCGAGCATAATATATTGTGAGCTAATCCTCACCATGGTTTTTCCCTATTTTAGGGTTTTCCAAGTGAAAATACTAGTGTTATTTGTGTTGCATGATTTCCTTTCTATTCTCTAAGTTATTTAGTTTGTTTTGGTAAACAACTAGTTAAATTTTAGTGCATGTTGATTCACCCTAGGCCCCTCTTAGCATCTCATTGTGTTCAACACTATCCTCTTTCTTCATTATTATAAGTATTCATGTAAGGTGCAAGATTAGGATTTGTATTTTGTAAAGTGTTAAGATTTCTTTGATTAGCCCAGTTAGTATGTTTATAGCCATGATCTTGAATGTACAAGGGTCTCTCTACGAATCCTTTCACATACTCCATGTTTTTGTTATCCACTCTATTCTTCCAGTGTGCATTACACCAAGGTTCATGCTCATTGTCATCTTCTATCAACCTGCATAGTTGAGATGGACAATCTTCCATTTCATGGTCATCACAATCTCTGCATATTTTGTACTAAACTATATTTTTTTCTTTTTGGTAATGGTTTTAGGTCTACCTTCATTACAGAAGCCTTTCTTTCCCCTTTTATCATTGGAAACCCATTCCATAAATATCCTTTTCTACAATATGAACACCATATGTTAGGCCTTTTATTTTGTGGGATATCCTCTTTTCTTTCTAGAATTTCTTGTTTCAGTTTAAGTTGTTCTAGTTCAAGCTTAATCTTTTCCGTCTCCATCTTTTCCTTGGTCTTATGCTATCTTTGCCAAGTTTGTGATTCTATGCGGTAGGCCATCATCACTACTTCTGAATAAGATTCAAAATTTTTCCCATCCAATGATGTCCTAATATCAGGGCTTAAACCTGATACAAGCCATTAAATCCTTTGTTTCTCAGTCAAGGGCTCTTCCAATTTGCCAGACACCTTTTTAAATATTTTATCAAAATTTTTATAGATTCTGCTTCCTTTTGAGCTAAATCCCTTAGTTTACTTACTCCCTCCGTGGGGATCTCCGGAGACTCAAAGTTATCTAAAAATTATTTCTTAATATCACCCATAATTTGTTGTGTTCAAGGCATGTCTTCCTATACAATTTCAATGCATTATTTCTTAGTGTTCCCACGAAATCAAACCATTTAGTCTAGTATCTTATTACATTTTTCCTATTCTAGATTGATTCTAAAACAAATACATGTTCTACTACCTCTGTAGTGTCTTTTCTGAACAATGGCAACTTAATTGGTGAGTCCATTGTTGATTTCTTTTATTTCTTAGGTGTTTCTGGTATCTTGCGATGTGTTTTCTTACTATCATTCTATTTAGGTTGGTTCCTTTGTATTAGGGTTTTGTTTTCTCTACCCTTATACCTCTATAACTTAATATCAAAATTATCTTTTTCCAATATTTCTTCACAATCTTTTCTAATCCCTTCCTCTATCTCTTTTTGTTTGTCTATTTGATTGTTGTTCTCTTCCACTGAAATTCTCCTTGATTTATATGACACATGGGGTGACTCCTAGTCCAGGGGTTGCATCTCTTCAAAATGTCTCTTCGTTTTAAGGGATGTCATTACATTTGTGAATGACATCTTATCATTTATTGGTGTCATTTCCTTCACTAGTAGAATTTGGGCAAATAAATGACTACATGACTAAAAATTTTAGTCACGACAACTAAAAATGACTAAATTCTAGTAATTTTTTGTAACACAACTATAAATGACTAAATAAATGACTAATTTGATCCTAGGGTAAAATCACAGCTATAAATGACTAAATAATTAGTCACACAAATAAAAATTAGACAATATGATATTAAAGTGGGTAATTAAAAAAATATGGGCGCCAAAAGTGAAAAGGATGGGCACCAAAAGTGAAAAGGAGTTCACTCATTTATTCACCACAACACCGCAGTATTCTCAGGGTTTATTCATGGGAATGCGGGTGAGTTACCATGTTTGGGGATGTTATTGATTATATTGAGGGGAGGCTGTGAGCAATGGGATTTTGTAGAGCCAAGCAGCGTAGCTTGTTTAAATTAGCGAACCAAAATAGACAAGCCGCCATGGTATTTTTATTCTCTTCATTCCTTCTTTCATCGCATTGCTACAAAATTTATCTTGTCTTTTTGCATAATAGATTTGCATTATGGTTTATATATTTTCTCCCTTTATATTTCTTTCAAAGAATATTGCTCTTCTAAATGAAACAAGCAACTGTGTAACAAAGAATGCAGTTGTTGAAGGCATTTGAGAGATTATTACCACTAGATCTTTAATATCCATAGTCATTTTGTAGGTCATGTAAGATGTCCTCCACAGCTCTCATTTGAAACACAAAGTTAGAAGTCCTAAGAAAAATGTATGATAGCTCTATTGAAATTTAAGTTACCTTAAATAAGTTTTAGGGGCCACAATAATACGAGGTCTGCATATCTTGTACTTCTTATCAACCAACAAGGTGAAGGCAGGGATAAACCAAACTGTGCTTGGTGTATATATGCATGCCACTTCACTCTGTATTTGAATCCATGCCTACTAAGCCACATCTATGAAGTACACAAGCATCTACCATCAAGTACCCTTAGGATGTCATGAAAAATTTAGGGTCTGGACATTGCTACTATAGACCATAAACCTTTGGTTTGAAATGTAGAATCTTTCTTTGCTCTGAAATGTAGAATCTTTCCTTGGTCTGAATTGTCACATTTTTGTTTTTCTGATCTTAAACAAACAAAGAAAAAGATCTACTGCAAACCTACCAACCCTGTAATTTAGGCGAGGATGCCCTCAGACAACTTATTCACTGACATATCTACGCCCTGTATCATTTGCATTCCTCCTATTCTAGCAGGCACATGTCTTTGTTGGCAGGCAAAATGGCTGTCTAAAGGATTTCTACAAAAACATGGACAACACAAAAAACAAACAATGCTCTGATACCACTTGTTGGCAGAAAACAGGGGGATGGAGCAGGGGAGGTAGACCACAACCACCAGAATGATACAAAAAACAAAACCCAATACTACAACAATGTAATGATGGATAACATAAAACTAATACACAGAAGAGAGAGAGACAGATGATAGAAATATATCTTTATATATATATATATATATATTCCTTTTTTCTATGAATACATACAAACTCCATACAGATTACAATCCAGAGCTACTGCTCTATTTTCTTACTCTACCCCAATCTCTGGAGCTACACACTATATATCCGGAGCTGTCTGGAACTCCGTAGCTATCTACTGTTGTTGCTGCAACATTCCTCTCTGCTGTTCTCCTTCTACTATTCTCTCCTGGAACCTTCTAATTCCTCTGCTGCTGCAAGATGTTCTCTAACATTCACTACTGTCTCAATGGTCAACTAACTTTTTCCCTCTCATTTGTCTCTTGTCTCATGCCCAACAAAATGGGCACTCAACCTCTTTCAAATTTAAATCCACCTACCTCATTAATTTCTGGTAGGCCAACGGTGCTGGAGTCTGACGCGGGGGCAGTCGGCATTAATTGGATACTGACGGAGGACTAATATTTCCAACACTCCCCCTTAATCTGAAATCAGACATCAATCAGCAAACTTCATTCTGGAATTGATCTCCAGAGATATATATTTGCCTTTGCCTTTCCGGAGCAGATCTCTGGAGCTCTTTCTGTCATGCTGCATCATCTCCGGAGCTGTCCTCTGCAACTCCGGAGCTCCCTGTCTGCATCTCCAGAGCTGCCTTCCTATTTCAGCATCTTCAAAGCATCTTCGGAGCTGACTCTCTACAACTCCAGAGTTCCTTTTCTGCATCTCCGGAGCATCTCCGGAGCTGCACATACATTCAAGAGTTGAATCTCTAGAGTTTTCCTTCTATCTTTCTGGATCTGAACCTCTGGAGCTGTCTTCTTTGTAGGACTGCGCACCTCCATAGCTGTCCTCTTTCCGAGGCTGCACACCTTTGGAGCTATCCACAATGCCTAGCCTATCTCTTAGGCATTCAAACGTATCTTTCGGCAATGCTTTTGTGAAAATATCAGTGAACTACTGCTCGGATCTACAATACTACAACTTAATCTCTCCTCATTCTACCAACTCCCTTATGAAGTGATAGTGGATCTCAATGTGTTTGCTTCATCCGTGGAAGACTAGATTCTTTGTCAGGGCTATTGATGAAACGTTGTCATAATGAATGGTTGTACCATCTTCTTGCTGCTCACACAAGTCTGCAAGGATCCTCCTCAACCAAATAGCCTGACATCCTACTACATTTGCTACAATATACTCAGCTTCTGCTATAGAGAGAGAAACAATGGGCTGCTTCTTGGATGCCCATGATATCACGCCTGAACCCATGTGAAATACATAGCCGGATGTGCTCTTCCAGTCATCAACGTTTCCTGCCCAATCACTGTCTGTGAAACTAGCCAGTATAAACTCATCATAATCATCATACAAAATGCCATAATCTATTGTGCCATTGACATACCTCAGGATCCTCTTTCCTTCTTACCAATGTGTGTCCTTAGGCTTCTCCATGAACCTAGAAATCAGGCTTACAAAATATATCAAATCAGGCCTAGTTGCTATTAAGTACATGAGGCTTCCAACCATGCTCTTGTAAAGGGTTGGGTTTACTTCTCTGCTAATGTCCTCTTTACTCAACTTCAGACCTTTGGCTGTGGGTGTAGGGGCAAGTTTACTATTCTCCATTTTAAACCTCTTCACAATCTATTTGGCATAGCTAGTTTGTGAAATAAATATGCCATGCTCTGTTTGCTTAACCTCAATGCCACGGAAATACTTCAGCAGACCTAAGTCTGTCATCTCAAACTCATTCTTCATTGCCTCTTTAAAATCAGTAATGAAAAGATCACTATTGCCAATAAAAATCAGATCATCCACATACCAAACAACAATCAAAATTTTACCTTCAGCTGCTTTGATGTAGAGAGTGGGCTCACTGCTACTTTTACTAAAGCCATTGCTCAACAAATATGAGTCAATTATGTTGTACCATGCCCTAGGTGCTTGTTTCAGCCCATAGAGGGCTTTCCGGAGCTTGTATACCTTGTCCTCTTGCCCTGGGACTTCATAGCCAGGTGGTTGCTCCACATACACTTCCTCTTTTAGCACTTCGTTAAGGAAGGCTAACTTTACATCCATTTGAAACACCTTCCACTTGTGTTGGGCTGCAATTGCAATGACTGCCCGAACTGTTTCCAGCCTTGCAACTAGTGCATAGGTCTCATCATAATCTCTTCCAGGCTATTGTTTGTACCCTTTGACAACTAGCCTTGTCTTATGTCTTTCAATCTTTCCTTCAGCAGTAGACTTGGTCGTATAGACCCACTTAACTCCAATCACTTGTTTACCCTTGGGTAAATTAGTTAGCTGCCATGTGTCATTTCTCACTATGGAATCTAATTCTCCATCCATGGCCTTACACCATTCCTCTTCTTTCACAGCATCTTCAAAGTAGATTGGATCACTAGAAGAAAACAATGCAAAATTCAAATCTTCATCATCATCAGCATACCTTGTGCTGTCATAAATCTCCTTCACACTCTTTGTTCTCCGTGGGATCATTGATGCGAGTGTGGGGTCTGAATTTCCTCTAGAACTGTTACTGTTCTGACCTCTGGAGCTGTAGTTGTGATGACCTCCGGAGCTGCTGTTATAACGTCCTCCGAAGCTGCTGTTCTCTAGAGTTACAGATCTCTGGAGCTGCTGATCTCCGAAGCTGCAATGCTACTATCTACCTCCAGATCTGCTGTACTGAGCATCTCTGAAGCTACTATTTTCTAGTGCTCTGCAGTAGTTTCTCCCTGAGCTGCTACTCTCTGTAGCTCTTCCAGAGCTGCTGTCCTCCAGAGATTCTTCATCTTCAAGGGGCATTGTGACTGAAATGCCCATGGTGCTGTCCACCATTCCATCCCTTGCTTCATTCTCTATGAACTCAACATCTCTGCCGATCACAAGTTTTTTGCTGATGGGATTAAACAATCTGTAGGCTTGTGATTCTTCACTATAACTTGTGAAGATACATTTCTCACCTTTATCATCAAATTTCTACCTCTTCTCTTTAGGCACGAATGCATATGCCACACACCCAAAAATTCTTAGGTGCTCAACAATCCATTTGCTATTTGTCCATGCCTCTTGTGGAATCCTATCACGTACGGCCTTTGTAGGACACCTATTCAATAGGTACACCGCTGTTGCTACAGCTTCACCCCAATAATCATTTGATAGTCCCTTTTCCTTCAGTATGCTTGCTGGCATCTCTATGATGGTTCTATTTTTTTGTTCAGCTACTCCATTTTGTTGTGGAGTATACCTTGTTGTGAACTGTTTATGAATGCCTTCATACTTGCAAAAATTCAAAAATTGTTTGGAGACATACTCTCCTCCTCTATCTATTCTTAGGGCCTTGATATGGTAGCCACTTTGCTTTTCATCCAAAGCCTTAAACTCCTTAAACTTCTCAAAGGCCTCTGATTTGTTTTTCAAAAAATAGATCTAGATTTTTCTGCTATAATCATCAATGAAGGTCATGAAATATACATTCCCACATAATGTGGGAGTTTTCATAGGGCCACATAAATTTGAATGCACCAACTCCAAAAGTACTCTTGCCCTTCTTGAATACCCTAATTAAAAGGGTTGTCTATGCTGCTTTCCTAGAATGCAGGCTTCACATTTGCCATTGGGCTCTACAATATTCGGTAGCCCTCTAACCATGCCTTTCCTAGACAATAAACTACAACCAGAAAAGCTTAAGTGCCCATGCCTCAAATGCCACAATTTGAATGGGTCTTTGATGACTGTCCTGAAGGTGGTTTGCTGTCCCACTGCTATGAGTGCCGGAGATAGTGCAGGAAACTGCGCTAGAGATAGCGCTGGAGTTAGCGCTGGAGATGGCGCCGAAGTCAGCGATAGGGGAAACATTCTGTTTCTCGTCATCTGCACTGCTGCAATGACTTTCTTACTGCCTCCTCTATCAAATATGGTGCACCCTCCATTTTCCATCAGGATTCTATAACTGTTTTGGACCATCTGTCCAATATTCAAGAGGTTATGCTTTATGCCAAGGGCATAATAGACATCATGGATCTGCATTTTCTTACTTTGCTTGCTAAGGACTATTATGATACCTCTTCCTATGACAGGAACCTTTTGGCTATTCCCCATCATGATTTTAGACTTAACATTTCTGTCAATGGAGGCAAACAAATTTTCATTACCACTCATGTGGTTGCTACAGCTGCTGTCCAAATACTAGACTTCAGGGCTACTCTTCTCAACAAGGTTGCACACTATAAATACCTTGGACTGTTTCTCATTTTCAGCCCTATTTTCATTTGCTATATTAGCATTTTGGCCTCCATGGTTTTGATGTTTCTTTCTACACTCACTAGCATAATGGCCAAACTTATGACAGTAATAGCATTGAATATTACTTTTGTCATACCTCTGATTCGAACTATTGTTCTGCTTCTTTCCTTGATAGCTTGGCTATGAGGTGCTTGCCTCTTCTTGGCTATTTGAAACTCCTCTTCCAGAGTTGCTTCTTCCTCTACCTCTTTGACCTTTACCTCTACTGTTTCTTCCTCTTCCCCGACCTCTTGCATTAGTCTAAGCCTTGAAGGCTTGCTCAAGGGAAGGAGTGGATCTAGTCAACTGCTGCTCATGGCTTTGTAGAGAGCCCATCAACTCATCCACTGTCATCTTGGACAGATCCTTTGTCTCTTCGATAGTTATGACTATAGGGTCAAATTTGGAAGGTAGACTTCTTAGGATTTTTTCAACAATCCTTTGTTCATCCATGGTTTCTCCATTTATCCTTAGTTGATTCAGCATGGTAGAAACCCTGGTGTGAAAGTCTGAAATAGCCTTACTCTCCTTCATCTGAAGCATCTCAAAATCTCTTCTAAACAACTGGAGCTTGACTGACCTCACTTTGTCAGTTCCCTTGTAGCTTCTCTGTAGTATCTCCCAAGCCTGTTTTGAATAGTTTGCTGCTGCAATACGTGGGAAAATAGCCTCTATCAAGGCTACCTCAACTAGACTGAGGGCTTTTGCATCTTTCATCCTAGTTTCCTTCAACTGGTTTCTTTGAGCATTCGTTAGGGCTGCATAGGCTGCTGGGTCTGTGATGTCTGTGAACCCATTAGTGACCAAATCCCATAGGTCATTCGCAACTAGAATGGTCTTCATCTTCTTAGACCAAATATCATAGTTCTGCCCATCAAAAGTCGGTGGCTGTTGCCATCCTTTGCTGTCCCCACCTGCCATGCTTCTCAAAACTGAGAAGGCTGAGAATGCCTAGACAAACTAGGGCTTATAGAATACCCACACAAACTTGACTGCCCAGAAAAATAGGGCTCTGATACTAATTGTTGGTAGGAAAAATGACTATCTAAAGGATTTCTACAAAAACATGGACAGCACAAAAAACAAACAATGCTCTGATACCACTTATTGGCAGAAAACAAGGGGACGGAGCAGGGGAGGCAGACCACAACCACCAGAATGATACAAAAAACAAAACCCAACGCTACAACAATGTAATGATGGATAACATAAAACTAATACACAGAAGAGAGAGAGACAGATGACAGCAATATATCTTTATATATATTTCTTTTTTCTATGAATACATACAAACTTCATACAGATTACAAACCAGAGCTGCTGCTCTGTTTTCTTACTCTGCCCCAATCTCTGGAGCTGTACACTGTATATCCGGAGCTGTCTAGAACTCTATAGCTATCTACTGTTGCTGCTGCAACATTCCTCTCTGTTGTTCTCCTTCTGCTGTTCTCTCCTGGAACCTTCTAATTCCTCTGCTGCTGCAGGATGTTCTCTAACATTCTCTACTATCTCAATGGTCAACTAACTTTTTCCCTCTCATTTGTCTCTTGTCTCATGCCCAGCAAAATGGGCACTCAACCTCTTTCAAATTCAAATCCACCTACCTCATTAATTTCTGGCAGGCCAACGGTGCTGGAGTCTGATGCGGGGGCAGTTAGCATTAATTGGATACTGACGGAGGATTAATATTTCCAACAGTCTTATCAAAGCATTGCATGATAAATCTAAAAAGGAGTTCAAATTATGGAGGTTATCAATTTCTAAAGGGATAGTTTCAAAAAAATTTGTTACAACAGAGCTAGAGATCCTTGAGAAGCGTACACTGCCCAATATCTGGAGGTATCCTTCCGTGGAGTCTGGTCATGCTCAAATTTAGGTATCTAAGGTAGTTGATCTTGCCTACACTTTCCAGGATTGACCCAGATAACATATTGTCATTGAGAAACACATATTCAAAGTAATTATTGGCATGACCTTGGAGGATTTGGGACTAGGGAATTTCAGTGTTGTCAAGAGAAAACACACACCTTACCTTTGTATTTGTTGTTTCTCTCAAAAAGTCAAATAGAGACATCCACAATGTCTTCTATTTTGGTTCCCCTCCATGTCAACTCTCAACAACCATTACGAGGCCCAATAGTCCACCAAAGCCTTTCTAATGGAAGAGACTCAAGTATGTTTAGGTTTTTTGGCTCCTCTCTTAATCTTTTATGTGCATACGAACTTCAAATATGTCTTAATTTGTTTTGGAAGTGAAGTTTTGTTTCTGGTTTCGTGCTCGTGAGGTGTGTTAAGTTCTTTTTCTTTAGCTTTATATACAGATGGACCTTAAATTTGTCTTAATTTGGTTCTCGAATTAAAAATTATGTTTTTGAGTTCATGCTTACAAGTTATGTTTAGTTTTTTTTTGAAGTGCAGATGGACCTCAAATTTTAGAACTGAAATCTTGTTTTCAGGTTCATGCTAATCAAATATGTTTAGTGTTGTTTTTTAAGTTTTTTTCCTCAGCTTTATATGTAGAAGGACCTCATAGTTTTCTTAATTTTGTTCTAGAACTAAAATCTTCTTTTTGGAGTCATACTTATGAGGTATATCATATTTTTTTTTCCTCTTGAGTTTGATTAACAAATGAACTTCAATTTTTTTCAGTGAATGAAGCCTTTGTTTTTATTGGAATTATGCTAATCAGTTATGTTTAAGGCCTTTTTTTCTTATGCTTAATGTACAAATGGATTGATGATTTGTTTCAGTTGAATTTAGCAAATGAAGCCTATTTTTAATTTGTTTTTGGGTTTGTGCTAAACAGAGATGTTTAGGTTTTTTATTTTCCTCAATATTTTTTTGCAAATGGATTTCAATTCTATTTTAATTTTGTTCAGAAAAAGGAACATTTTTCTTTATTTGTTTTTGGGTTTATACACATCAGGTACTTTTAAGTTATTTTTTTTGAAGCTTTGTACGCATTTTTCTTTCTCAATTGGTTTTAGTCCCATTTAGGAAATGAAGCCTGTTTATTAATTTGTTTATTTTTTGTTCTTATCAAGTATTTTTAGCTTATTTTTTTTGTAACCTTGAGTCAAATGGATTTCTAGTTTATTTTAATCATGTCTTTGAAATGAGGCCTATATTTTTGAATTGCAGGTGGGGAATATATGGTTATCAAGTATGTTTTTGGCATTCTTTTTCTCCCTTAAGCTTTATCTGCAAATGGACTCTAGATTTGTTTTGGTTTGTTGCGGAAATGATTAAAATAGTTTCTGGGTAATATTGTGACAACTTCTAAATAATTCATTCTCTTGAAATTAAATCTTTTCCCCAAATTTTTATTTTTTAAAGTTTCATTATGATCTGGAACAGGCGCATTTTAAATCTGTATGGCTCAGGTCAAGATCTTCTAGTTCAAGAGTTTATTTAACATTGTTTTCTAGAACTGTTTTATTTTAATTCTGCCTTGAAACAAAGTTGTATGTTGTTTTTCCTCATGTTTGTGATGGAGCTTATGATTTCTAATTTGATATGAATAGATTTTATGTGATTTTGTATGTATTGTTGTTTGCTATCTCATGGAGCTTGGAGAATTTGTAAAACCTTTAGCAAGTTTTGCATCTTTTTATAGATAGAAAAACAACAAGCTGACGTTGTTTGATATGTCATTTGCAAAACCTCTGCCAAAGATTGTAGGATTTTAAATAAAACCTTACTTAAGCAAGTACTGTAGAATATTATTTATTTCTATAGCTAAATCCCCGTTCCATTATGTTATGATGGATGTCCATACCCTATTCCAAAGCTCCCATTTTGGCATAGGCAGGAAGGATGCTGGCAAAGGTTGTTGAATTTGGATTTACACCTACTAATTGCATTTGCTTGAAAGTTTCTAAAGCCTTTTCAAAAAATCCATTTTGTGCATATCCCACAATCATTGCATTCCATGAGATGACATCTCTTTGAGGCATTCTACCAAATAGTTCACATGCCTTGTCAATGCTTCCACATTTTGCATACATGTCTACCAAAGAAGTTGAAACTACATTTGACAAAATTCCTCTATCCATTACTTTTTTATGGATGTCCATACCTTGTTCCAATGCTCCATTTTGGCATAGGCAGGAAACATTCTGGCAAAGGTTGTGGAATTTGGCTTTACACCAACCAATTGCATTTTCTTTAAAATTTCTAAAGCCTTTTCAACAAATCCATTTTGTGCATATCTTACAATCATTCCATTCCATGAGATGACATTTCTTTGAGGCATTCTATCAAATAGTTCTTGTGTCTTGTCTATGCTTCCACATTTTGCATTCACGTCTACCAGAGCATTTCCACCTATAATATCTAAAAAAATTCCCCCTTCCATTATGTTTTGATGGATGTCCATAGCCTATTCCAAAACTCCCATTTTGGTATAGGTAGGGAGGATGCTAGCAAAGGTTTAGAATGTCCATGGGATGACATCTCTTTGAGGCATTATGTAAAATAGTTCCCATGCCTTGACTATTATTACAAATTTTGTATGCATTTCTACTAGAGCATTTCCAACTATAATATCTGTCAAACATCCCCATTCTGTTATGCTTTGATCGATATCTAAACCCTATTCTAAAGCTCCCATTTTAGCACAGGATGGGAGTACGCTGGCAAACATAACTTGATCAAGTTGGAGACTGATTTGTTCTTCAGGATTCCCATCTCCTCTATATGTTGCAATAATCATATTCCATGAGATGTTGTCTTGTTCTTTTGGGTGGTCAAAGACTTTTCTAGCATCCACCAAACTTCCACACTTGACATACAAGAAAGAATTTTATATTTATGTTGCCTAGTAAATTCACAAGACTGGTCACATCTCCAAGTTGGGAAACAATGAGGCCATATGGTGTCTGTGCAATAGGTTTTGCCCAGTATTACCACCTCTACCACACTAGTATTTGAAAGTGACAATTCAAAAAATGTCAATCAAATACAATAAAATTCTAAAAATTAAATGAAAATTCATCAAAGAGATAGTAAATCATACTAGTTGAAAAATAAAAAGTCTAGAGAAGATATTCTAGACTAAATCAAATTCTTAAATAGTCATGAATCATGTTTGGTTCATGATGGTCTGCTATGATGAATGTCTATTTGTTTTTAATCTAAAAGTTACAAATTCTCATGGTTACTCCAAGTAGAGGAGATTGATTGTAGATCTTATGATCTAAACAGATTAAGCACGTGGACTACTTATAAGTTATGGATATGAAAAATAAATAGTGACTTTGGTAGCTAGAAAGGCCTTACATAGTAAAATGTTAAAGTAGCTTTAAAAATAACTATTTTTTAATATGTTTTGGTTTTTGGGCATTTCCCATACTACCAGTAAATTGTTTCCCTTCCCCCACATATGAGCCTATTTTGTGGCCTTAAAAAGGTATTTTCTGGTAGGGGCATGGATAATATGTTGCAGGTATTTTCCATTACTGGTTTGATTTTTCTTGCCTATTGTCTAGATATAGGACATATCATACAATTTTATATGCATATATTGGCAAATCTATTAGTGTTTACTAGTTTATTTTATTAGATTGTATGGTTTTTGAGTCACACTCTTGAGAACAAAATCTTAGGATTTGAGATTTTCTTCAGATTGAAATGGTCAAAAGAAAAATATTTCAAATAGTGTGAATCATGCTTGTCAGACATGAGTGGTTGAGACTTGACGTTTGCTATTCATGTTAAATGACGTTAGGATTTACAATCAATAATTTACCTAAATTGTGCAAATGTTTCAGATTCCTTTAGTGTCAAATGTACAAATAGAGCCTATTGTTGTGCAAATCAATAGATTGGATCTAGTTCTTGCAAAGAAGTTGGGATTTGAACCGGACACAACGCAATGTAGGTAGCTTGTCAGAATTCTCAAGTTTGTTGGTCACAAATTTATCTCGTTTTCTTTTAAATTTTATTTCATAGAAATCTTGTGTGCATTAAATTGTATTTATTATGAACCAGAGAATGTAATCAATGCCTGTATTCTTACTCTTGTCTATTGCATACAAGAACTCAGCTATCTTCAAGCATAGTGAAGAGCAGCGGATATGGGTTTGCTGATAAAGTATGTTTCAGATTTGAATTTTCACTTCAAGTTTCATCTTAACTTTCAATGTTTGGAGTTGGGATTGTGACATTATTATGAAATTTTATATGCTAGCTTCCTAAACCTATAATCAATGAAAATTCATAGTTCACAAATTGATTACTAGGAATGGGGGTTGTAGTAATGTTTGCCTAAACCTGACTATTTATGAATTTAACTTACTCTATCTAAATAGATCGAAGAAGATCCATGGAGTCAAGAACGTAAATATTCTTTCAAAGAACATGTTAAAGTAAGTTACTTATTTGCTTTCTATTACAATGGGGTAATTTACTTATTGCATTGCTGGGTTTTGTTTGTGCAGAAGATGCAACAAAGAAGAATTAATGTAGAAATTAGCAATATTAAGTGATTTTTGATACATTTATTAATATTTTAAGATGTAAAAGCCCATGATGAAATATTTAGGCTTCATTTTTAAGTAGTTATTTCATGTTTTGGAGTTGTATAAGAAAAAAATAGAGCATTGTAACTCAGTTTTCTCAGTCACAACACTGATAAACATAATTTGTAACATATTTTTCAAAGGAAAGACATATTTAAGTCTTGAATCTGATGTAAGAACACCTTTTCTCAATAAAATTGTAGTATTTTACCTTCTTAATAGTTGTTTCATTATGTGCAAATGAATGATCGATTATGTTTTTCTGTGTCTTATGTTTAAACCTCAAAAGCATTGTCTCATTTCCAGCACTTTTAGGTAGAAATCAATGAATAAATCTGACTAAAACTATATGACTAAATATACTACTAGTTGATAGAAATCAATGAATAGATATACTACCAATTGACATAAATTAGTGAATAAATATGAGTAAATCAATGACTAAAAATATACTACCAAATTGATCAATCAAAACAACCAAATAAATGACTGCCAATAAACTACTAATAGTCACGTGACCAAGCTCAGTGAAGAATATGACTAAATCAATGAGTAAATATACTACCAAATTGATCAATCAAAATGACCAAATAAATGACTAAAATTGGTTTAGTCATAAATTTGGTCGCATTATAAATGACTGGCAATAAACTACTAATGGTCATGTGACCAAGTTTAGTCATTTATAAGCAGTTTTTAGTAGCTTTTTTATCACATATTGTTCTTTCTGTGCTCGTGCTTAACTGTCTTAGACTCTCAAAACTCATATTATCATATACCGCATCTTTTCTCCTTTCTCTAACCTTCATCACACTTTGATTAACCTAATGATCTAGATAGTCGGCAATCAAATTCAAGGACCAGAGGTTTCTTATAGGGTTTAATAATTCTTACCATTTTTTATTAATTCTGATCTACAAATTAGTAAAATTAGGTTGAAACTTTGGGGTTATTCCTACTTGCAGTAGGTTTAGGGTTTTATTATATTCTTCCCTCCACATTTTTCTTGACTAGTCATAAGCATCAATACTCCCTCCTAAGTTGTTGAGAAGTTTTGTGGCCCTATTAATATATATTGTTAGTAGTTTAGGATTGTCTATATCCTTCTGTATCAAATTTGTGGCAGCCCCTATGGTACACTCAACCATTCTTTCTTCCTCTCTTACATTCTTCTCTCTGGAAACACCCACATCAACATGTAAAATAACACTGCATTAGCATGTTCATCCTCTTTCTCTTTTTCCTCCACAACCTTCCTAGTGCTTTCCCTTACTAATATTTATGTGTTTTCCATCCTTCTGCCATATCTCTCTTTTCTTTTCTGAGTTTTATTTTGTCTTTCTTCCTTGCTTATTTCCATTCTGATTTTTATAATTTCACTATTTTCTCTTAACTTCTTGTTTTCCCCTTTTCCCATGAGTGTTTTAGATATGGTATTCCATTAATCCAAATGTATCCCATGGTTGTCTTAGCATGAAGAGTTACATATTTTCAAGGATCTTTTCAGATCCTCCCCCTTTCCATTTGTCATCCTCTTAGGTGCCTACCCCCCTTTCAAAAGGATAGGTCCTAAGAGGATTCTCCGCAGATCATAATTTTGTTTTGTCACTTTAATTATTTCCTTACAAATTCTTTTTTCTATTCTACACTTCTCCTTTTTACTGATTTATCTCATTTATTATTCACTATTGTTTCTAGGGTCTCGATAATGGAACCAAATGTTGGCAAGAAATGGGAAGGACTCAGTTTGGAGATCTAAGCCTCAGTTAAATCTCCAAAGTCAGTTTATACCCCAAAACATGTAGTAAGAGAATCATAAATAAGAACAAGGAAGTATAACATGCGGTAAAATGCATCATTCATACACATCATACACATTTATATACACATAGATATTAGATCAAATCCTGATATCTCCATTATATATTCAGTCTAATCTAATATACAAAATGGTGTGTCTAAGTCTCTGCTCTGCATATATCTCTTCTTACATATTCTCTCTTACATATCTCTTATATCTTACATATTATATATTACATATCTATATGTTATAGTAGGGATGTGTTCCTTACAAACTATCACTACCTATGTTGGCCTTTTCCTCTGCATTTTCCTTGTGGTGAGTTGTGGTAGGATTTGTTGTGTTCTGTACTACTATGCATACCCTACCAACAACATGAATTGGTGGTGAATGAGCAATGCATGGTTATTTTTCAAATTGGGTCATATAAAAATGAAGTCTTGTGTGATGTTATGTCGATGAATGCATGTCATGTTTTGTTGGGAAGGCCTTGGTAGTTTGACAAGGAGGCTATCTATGATGGTAAAGGAAATTTGTATACCGTTGTGAAAGGTGGACATAAATATGTTTTGAGTTCATTAAAATAAAATGAATAGTAGGTAAAGGACAATTGTCTATAGTTTATTTTAGTCTACACAAATAGTTGATAAAGGTGACAAGAGAGGTTGAGAATAGCTCAATGAAATCTCCTATGAAGGGGAATTCAATTAGAAATAGAGGAAGCATGGTATTGGTTTTGTGCAACAACAACATAAATAATTAGAGAAAAGCATGAAGAATGTACACAATGACTAGGAAAGTGCAGATTCAAAGAAGGAATAGCATAGATCATAGCTCAGACACTTGAAATTTTCTCATGAAATACATGGACCATATTTACAAGGAGGTACAAGTAGTGGTAATCAACAAGATGAAGTTACAAAACTTGGAAGAGGATGGAAACAAAGAGCAAGTGGAGTTGGAGCAATTTAGTATGAGGTGAGGACAAGTGATCAAGTGGATAAAGAAGTATGGTTAAATAACAAGCATGGGTCACCATCCCAAGCACCTTCAAATGTTAATTATTTTCCAAAATCATGGAACATTCCACTTACCTAGTGTGTCTAATGTAGGAGCATCCAGTTTTAGAAGCGATCCTGCATCAACCAAAAATATTTTCAAGTTCCAATATAGTTTTGTTTTGTTTTTATTCCAAGTTTTTTGCAGTCATTTTCTATAGGAGGATGTCCAAATTTAATTAATTTAATTTGAGGAAATCACCTTGAAGAAAATCTTAAAGGGTACTTGTATTTTTAATTTGGTGAAAGTTGACTAAAAATTCACTAAGTTATGAGAAATCAGAGTTTCAGGCTTAGTCAAGAATAAAATCATACTTTTGAGTTGTTTCAAGAACATTGGAAATTGTTGATAGTTCATGTTCTATCTCAAATTTCTGAAAAACCATTTCTCTTTATCTTTTCTTTGGAAGTTCCATTTAATCTTATTGTTCTGAGTGAGTTGGAAAGGTCCAATCATTGCTTTAATCCGCTTAGCTCAGAAATGCCCGACTGTTGCTTAGTTCCTACTAAGGTGGAAATATCCAACCAAAGAGAAATGGTTCCTGACATCTTTGCAAGCTTTGAAAAGCTTTAAACACTTAATTTTAAAAGAAGTTCCTAGTGTTCAGGAAGTTTTGAATGTCTATGAAAACTCTGATAGCTTTAGGAAGTTAAAGAAGGTTCTTGGAATTGGGGTGTTCCAAGTGGAGAGGAAACCCAAAATCACTTGGGATAGTTCCAAGTGCCTTTGAAAATTTTTATGAAGTCTTCTAAAGGATTGAAATGTTGACTCTTTGAGGAAATTGGGTTGTTCCATTTAGGTTGGAAAGTATCGATAGTTTTGAATGATTAGGTAGTTCCTAGGGAACTAGAAACTCCCGATAAGTTCCTATCACCTTCAAAAACTCTGACACACTATTGAAAGAGAAGATTTATTCTTCTCATGGGTACCAACGAATGAGAGGCCAACATGTGCAACTTAAACACATGTTATAGTTCAGTCCAAACCCTTGCAATTGTCTAGTTTCTTAACAATAATAGAAAGTAGTTCAACTTCCCATCAAAAGGAATATAAAAAGGAAATGATATACTTTTTTGAGGGGTTCTTCATTGGTGGATTTGGTGGGTTGATGGGTTTGAGTGATCTAGAATAATTGCAAAAGAGTTGTAACATAGAAAACTATAGTTTGAATTTAATTTTCTCAGCATTGTACTGCTGCATATAAATAAAGATATTGAATTTTATTGTTGATTGTCAAAATTTCTTTGTTGTGACTTTATGATTGGGCTATCTGATAATACTCTCATCATCATGGCTACATCATGTTTCTAATGCCATGGATGATAATTTTGTGCCTAAGTTTGAATAATTTAGGTAGCTCCAACATACAAGTGAAGAGAATGTTGAACACCAACATGTATGCCAAGTTGAAGATCAACATTTTGTAGCTCATCTTGATGATATAATTGATATTTATACATTCAAGTTTGAAGTGCACAAAGGTGTTCTTCCTTGTATTGATCAAAGTTGTAGTCAAGTATACTTTTCTCTACTATGTGAGTCTTAGGCATTCTCTTTTTTCATTACTTCACATGAAGAGTTTAGTAGGTATGATTATTGAACATAGTGAGATGTTGAGAGGGGGGTGAATCAACATATACAAAAATTTAACTACTTCATTTGCAGAGGGTACTACCACAATAATGGGTTACACTTTCTGGGACATCCTAATTTTTGCTGAAATCACATATTTTTAGAAAATATAATGATTTAACCCTTGAAAGGTTCCATTTAAAGCATTTTAATTGAAGGGGGCTTGATCAAACCCCCTTAGATAGAACCCCGCTAGTTTTAAACCATACCTATAATGGAGTCTCCTCTACACCTGTTAAAATGCTTATAAAAAACCACTTTTGATTCACCTTTTGGGGGATCAAATGAATTCATTTAAAATTTATATTTTGTAAGTATGTAGTCCTTATTATAAGCTTCCCCAAAAGTATAATTTTAAATATTTAATTTGATTATTTATATTTATTTTTTATTTCTTCTAAATGTAGGTTTTTCACCGAACATCAAGTTCTCTATTCTACACACATGGAAAATTAGTAAATTAGTGAAAAATATCTGAGAAATATCTATGCCCTAGGTATTGATGTCTTTATTTCAACAAAAAAAATTAATTTTAGTACATACAGAAAAAGTTATGTTTTATGGAAAATGCCTATGTCTAGATTATAATTGGTTTGACTTCAAAACTTAATTAAAAAAATATTCAACAAAACATTATAAAACCAAATGCATGCCCTATATATCAATGTTTCGAATCTAAATTCAAAAGAATCAGAATTTTATCCTTTGTAGAAAAAAGTTATGTGCTACAGAATACACATTACTTTAAAAAAATGTTGTTTACTATTAAAAACTAGTTATCAAAGGAGACGCAAAAAGTTTTACAATTTAACTCCAAATTTTTTAAAAATATATATTTAGAATCTACAAACAAAATCTCACAAATCACTAGTTCGCATCATCTTCAAATTCCTAAGGGTTTAATGGCTATAGGTGTCAGAAAGTGAAGATTTAGTTTAAAATGTTGATTTCAATGCTAAGTTTGGCCAAAAAATGTAACCCATTATTGTAGGATGACCCCAGATCAAATCAAATTACTTAAAGAACATAAAGTAAAGCATTCACCACATTAATGAACATAATAACTCTAGGATTTTTACATGCAAAAACCAATGAGGGAAAAACCACAGTGAGGATTAACCCACAATATAATAAGCTCACTGCTCCTACTCCCTATTCGACTTGCAAACTAAGGATACAACCTTAGGCAAGATACAAGGACCTGCTAAAGAGAATCACTATCTAATAGAAGGATACATAAAATTATAATGAAAATAGGAACATGAACTTCTATAAAGGAAGCATCTGACTTCTGCTAATGTTGCAGTCCTCTTTTTCTGCACAATTACTCCATCATACTGACTTTGCACACTTCATCTTTTGATATTCATTCCTCTCATATTCACACACTTCAAAAATGACTTTGTTCTTATATATACCCTCTACAATAACTCAAATCCACAATTAGGTCATCACCAAAAAGACCTTTAGATGAAACATGCCTTTTTCCATGAGTCGACATCAATCATATATAATGTGAAGAGAAAATAGGTTACAGATTATATTAGTATCATTAAGTAGAATTCAGTGACAACATGGAAAAAGACTTGAAGAAGAACTTACCACAACAAGCACTGGAGCAGACTGAAGACATTTTGGATAGCAGAGTTGGATGTAGCAATAGAGGAAGACAATACAAAGAATACATTGTGAAGTGGAAAGGCAGACTGGAAGAAGATTCATGATGGATTTCTCAAGCTGAGGTGGACCATCTTAGTTCTCCCTTAGCCCCAGCAAAGTGAGGGACTCACTTTTTCAATAACCCCGAATGTCTGATGCCAGAGCATCCCTGGTTCAAGAGCAATCTTGGATCAACCAAAAATATTTGCATTTCAGTTTGTTTCTTTTCATTTGTCTAGTTTAGTCGGAAGCAATTTCAGCTTTTGGTCTGGTATTCTACCATAGTTTCATTTCACACCTTGCAAATCTTGACTTAGCATCTACATTCATTCATCTACATAATATCCAAAATTTAGAGCATTTGGATTAGTTACCGGAAAGTTATCACTATCATAAGATCAACTATTTTCTCAAAGCAGAGCATCCTGACAATCTCAGACAATCAACTGAAGGAGAAGGCTTGTAGATCATTCCTTGACTTGTAGATCTTAATGACACATCATTCGATGATCTCTGGTTCATGGGCGACCTTCCACAAGAGTCCATATGTTAATCTATTCATTTGAGGAAGTGTTCTATGCATTTAGGTCTGACCTATTTGTGTACACATTATAGCTCTTTATTGGAGTTTGTGATCTTCCTTGGCCGACGCGGAGGAATCTATTGGTCTAGAAATGATATATATTGATTTCATAGATCCTTAGTAAAATAGTTATCAAGTCCTTATGATTTAGAAGATTGATAGTTAGATTTTGTACAAAGGAGCCTCAAAGCTTTATCTTGCGCATGTATGTAATAAGGCCTGTGAGCCCTAATTCTAAGCCCGCATGTTGCCGACCAATCTATATTTGAATTCTTTGATATACTAAATGACTAAATCTACATTTGTTCCCCTTCTTTGAGTTGTTTCCATTGTGTTTACTCTTGCTATATGGTCTGGATAGTTCATTATGTGAACCCTCCTACCATGACTACACCACTACCCCTAACTAAAGTGGTAGGCTTAAGATCAATAGCATATTCCTACACCTTTGCTACCTAATATCCTCTTTTGTTAAAACAAATCTTCTGTTGGGTCAGAATCCTCTTAACAACAAGATTAGGGAGAAAAATAACATGAGAATGTAGAATATAAAATCTAAAATTCTTTAAGGCCTTTACTACTACATAAGCATGTTTTTACAGAGGAGAATATTTTAATTCATGCTTCTTCAAAGGCACACTCATAAAGGAAATCAGAGCTTCAATCCCTTGTTCATTCTTTTGCAATAGAATAACTGACAAAGTATGCTCAGATGCATAACAGTAAATAATGAAATCCTTCTCAAAATTAGGATGTAGTAGAGTAGGAGCATTAGCAATGGTAATCTTAATGTCTTCAAAATCTTTCTTACCTTCTTCGTTCCACTCCAAGCTTAGATGGTTCTTCATCATTTCTGCAATGTCTTTGGTTAATTTAGCAAAGTCAAGAATGAATCTTTTCAAAAGGTTGATCTGACTAAAGAATGACCTGGTATTACTCTTTGATGTAGGAAGACTTAGTTACTGAATCAAGTTAACCCTCTCAACATCGATCTTTATACCATCCTTAGAAATAATATGACCTAACAATTTTTCTTTAATCACTGTGCCACAAATATCGACTTGTTGGGATTTAAAGAGATACCTTGATCTCTGCATCATTGTAATACTACCTCAAGATCATCAATATGATCAGCTCTTCTTTTGGAGAAGATAGTTAGGTCATTGAGATAGACAACAACAATCTTGTTCTTCAAATCTCTGAAGGTCAAGTCCATTGCTCTTTGAAAAGTGGCCCCTAGATTAATAAGGCCGAAGGGCATCCTGTTATAAGAAAATACACCTATCGGCATAGTAAACATAGTTTTATGTTGGTCCTCAAGGGATACTTCTATCTGATTATATCTTGAAAAACCATCCAGCATGGACATAATCTCTAATCTAGACATAGTTTGTAAGATGTGGTCCATTACTGGTAAAGGATAGTTATCCTTGAGAGATGCTTGATTTAAATTACGGTTATCAACACAAATTCTAACCTCCCCATTCTTTTTCCTGACATGCACAATATTTGCAACCCACATGGAGTGGTGAATTGGGTAGATGATCTTTGCTTTCAAAATCTTTTCATTTTCATTGAAAATAGCCTCAGCCACTTTAGGATTGTGTGACCTTTTTTTTGTCAAAATGGTGAAGTATTGGGCCTTAGTGAGATGTGGTGTTGTATTTCACCATTTATGAACTTCTTTAAATATACGTAACTCCATGTGAATACATCCTTGTAATGAATCAATAAAGAAATCAAATGCTCTCTTTCCTTAGGAGAGTAGCATTTTCCAATATAGATAATTTTGGGTCCTCTTTAGTGCCTATGTTGACACGATCATATTTAGTATATGATCTGATAAAAAATGTACTCTTTTGCTTGATATATTGATCATGTTTGTTAAAGAGATCCTTGAGGGAGACCAAACCCTTAGGAATATTATTCCCCTTTAATTGTAACACCTCAGTTCCTTGTCCATTTTGAGAACTAACATCCCTTCAAGAATGGCATTACTTTCTTCAGTGCTCCCATCAAAGAATATATTGGAAAATGACTTAGCCTTCTATAGGAAAGAGTTTATCTATTTATCATTGTTAAACACTTGCCAATGATTAAAATTATCAGGAACACTAGGATTGTATATCACTTCAACCCTATATGAATCATCTTTGAAATTAGGGTGAGGTAGGACAAGAGATGCTAAGACTGCCAATGAATCTATTCTAGTGTTTTGGTCTTAGGCACGACCTCTATTAAAAAAGCATCAAAATATTCGATAAAAATCCTAGACCCTGTTTCTATAATGTCTTAATCTCCAATTCTTAATTGAATACAATTTTCTCACCTTCTTTGCTACAAGCTCAACATCAAATACTACCTTTAGTTGTTTGATTCCTTTTTCTTTATCCACAGCTCACCCTAAGAGCAAGGCTTCATATTCAGCTATATTATTAGTGTTCTCAAAATCAATCTTGTATCCAAAAGGAAACTTGTAATCATTGAGAGAGATAAGAATAATGCCAACACCTAATCCAGAAGTAGAGAAACTTCCATCAAACTCTAGAGTCCATAACTCATTAGATAAATTAGGGCTGATTATGTCTAAGTTTTCTTTAGTAGTTGAAGAAAACATATAAGTGCCTCGTCTGGTATCCACATATAGTATATCTGCTCTTGGATCCCCAGAATTTAGTACAGTAAACCTCGCTTTGGGCTCAAGAGTCAAGCAGACCTTCTTACCATCCACAGGTATTAGGGAATGAGACCAATCCATTTGTATCTTCCCTCCTAAGTCTTTGCAGAAACTTCTACTCAAGAGCATTCCATAACTTGTAGGGATATCAAGCACCAAAATGGTTAGCTTCAACCTCTTCTTAGGGTACACTGCTAAAGCAACCTGTGCATCCTTAATTTGGCCAATAATAGGCACTTACGATGAATCCATAGAAAAGCATCTACCATGGGAGGAGGTAATTTACATGCCTAGAGATTTAGCTACTTGAGCAGGCATGACATAGTCAGAAACTCCAGAATCTATAACACAATTGCTTAGCTTGTAACCAACAATATACAATGATACATAGAAAGGATCAAGATTTTCTAAAAGATTCTTAGGATGGGAATATTTGGAGTGGGAATTTGAAAAATTTTGAACTTTAGTATGGGTGGTAGTTTCATTAGATACTTGTGTGTTAAGATAGGAAGGAGAGGGGTCTTGTTTAACATTTCTAATAAGCCTATCCAAATCAGAAGGATTGAACCTAAGATACTCAGATCTAAGATATCTAGATTTTGGTGTTTTTACTAGATTCTACTATATAAAAAGAAGTAGAAACAACATCTCCAGAGAAGAAAGTGGAAGGTACCTCAGTAAGTATAGCTTTAGGAACAACAGATTTTGTCTTTTTGGAATTAGCATTTGCATGGCTTGACAAAATGTTCTTCGGGTAAGGAGGAGGATTATTGGACTGAAACTTAGGGTCCTACTTCTTTTGTGCATGTTGTCCTCTGGTGAACACCACACAATAAGTATTATCTAGTTCAGTACATACATCTTCCCTTGACTTTGAATCTGACTCATATTCAATAACATAAAAACTAGCATCACCAGGTTGAGTAGGTTCTTCCTCTACATATGCATCGTTAGTGTTCTCATTCATTGAAAGCATCTGCTTGAATCTTTTCATCTCAGTACAAGATGCACCATCATGGTTTGTAGTGAGGTGAAAATTGTAGATTGTGTGATTACCTCTGCTTGTGGAAGGACCATTTCAATAGTTAGCCTCTAAGTAGGCCCAGTCAAATGTAAGGGTCTATTGTAACTCCCTTTTTGGCCATGATCTTTCCTTAATATATCTTGATAAAAAGGCTATTGAGGGCCTCTAGGCATCTACCTTTTCAAAGTGATAATATCATTGGCTAGTCTTTGGATCACTTGATTAGTAGAATTAGTGGCCAAAGGCTTTCCAATTTGTAACTCCTTCCACTTACCAAAAATTATTAGATCATCTTCTATAGAGACAAACATCATTTGGGACACTACAAGATTAGTTGCACCCTCTCTTTTTATGGGAAAACTAACATCAGGGGGAAGATTATTAATGAAGTAACACTTCAATAGAGCATCACTAGGTCTCACATTAGTAGGAATTCTATTCACAAATTTAGTAAACTTTGCTACAAATTCTCTCATCTGCTTGTGTATTTCCCTCTTCATGGAAGATAATTGGGCCACTAATGTATGCTCATTATCAACCATATTAAATCTATCCTCAAACTATTATCTCATAGTTGCCCAATCTCTAATAGATGGATTAGGCAAGTGGTTTAACCACTCTGCTATAACATTAGTTAAAGACTCCACAAACAACCTCATAGATACATCCTCACATTGTACCCCTAGAATGAAACAAGCTACAAAGTAGGTGTTGATATGCTCATCTGGGGTAACCTTTCCATCCCCTCAAAATTTAGGTATTATCATACTTGATCCTCTAGGTAGTTCATATAATTGTAATCCTAGCCTTGGAGGACCTATAGGTTCTGCCCATGGGACAAGGAGAGGCTGAGCCATGTTACGAACTTAGAAATTGACCTACAATGGTAAGATAGTATCATTAAGGATAAGGGCTTGACAAGAGGAACTAGAGTTATCTCTCCTAAAAGGAGGAGAAGATGGTATGTTCAAGGAAAAGAAACAAAGTTTAAAGATTGCAACAAAACAAAATCTGAATCAGTAATACCCTTCCTTCTATCACTTCTGGTATATCTCTTTGAAGCCAGTTTTCACAAATACAAAAAATCAAAAAGCAGAGTTGACAACCACTTACTAGTTATGATGGGCATGATTGGGTTGGATGTTCACTTGATTTCTAGGATTCTTTGCTTGATTTCTCTATCTCTTATGGGTAACTTCATGTATTCAGAGAGGTCTCTCCCTTTGGGACACAAAAACCACATCTTCTGCAAAGATGATTTCTTGTGCTTCACCAAAGTTTCTAGTATTTTCCCTTATCACGTCCCCAATTTCTTCTTCAAATTCAAGTTCTTGGTTTACTTCGTGGAACTATTGATTCATTCTCCTATTCTGCTAGGCCAAATTTTGTAGACCAGTAATAATATCTTCTTGATCACCAATAAGTCAATCTATGTTAGGTTGTAGGACACGTATAATTCTTCCTTGGACAACCATTAAAACCAATGAGAAATCAACTCTCTCTCTCTCTCTCTATATATATATATATGTACATATGTACATATATATATACATATATATATATGTACATATGTACATATATATATACATATATATATATATATATGTATATGTATATGTATATGTATATATATATATACATATGTATGTATATATGTAGATATACATATAGATATATACATGTATATATATACATATATACATGTATATATATACATATATATGTATATGTATATATATATGTATGTATATATATATGTATGTATATATATATATATGTATATATATATATATACATATATATATATATATATACATATATATATATATATACATATATATATATACATACATATATATATACATACATATATATATATATATATATATATATATATATATATATATATATATATATATATATATATATATATATATATATATATATATATATATATATATATATATATATTGTCCCCAACAGAATCACCAAAAATCTATTGGTGCATAGATTTGTTAGTTTAACTCCATCTTCTATCACCCAAACTAAATGACAACTAGACCAACAGTTGAGTCAGTTCCAATGATATTTTACAGTGACTTCCTACTTATTTACAAGGTGCAACTTCCTTCAAAAGATGTCCAAAGAATAGAAACAATGTATGCTTTTCACTAGAAAGTAGAAAAGGTAGTGCTTTTAACTAGAAAGCATTAAAGGTGATAAATCTCAATGCAATTTGTAAACTAAGAAGTGCAAGGACTTCAATTTCTACTATCTCAACAACATCATCATAAACTGATATCAATTATCATACAATCACCATTGTAAAGCATTTATCGTAAGAAAAAATCCATATAAATGAGCCAGAATAAAATTTCCCAATCACTTTAACATAGAACTAAAAGCCAACAAAACAATAGAATATTCAACATAAGAAGAATGAGCATTCATAAACTAGAACACAAAGTTTATGATCTTTGAATTTCCCTGTACCAACTTCAATTCATATATTTGAAAGAAACTGAAAGTAGCAACACATCAAAATTGACCTTCTACCAAAACAAAGTTTGTCAAACAATTCTATGCATCGACAGGATTTCAAAATATATGGCTTGGTATCTCTTGATTTGTTGTAATAAGTTGGGATCGGAGGCATCCATAGTTACACTAGGTGTCTCATTTGAAGGATGGGTAGTAATCTTTAAAATAGATTGAATAAATGTGGTTAAAGTTATCACCTGAGCTTGCAACTTGGCTTTTTCATGTTTCTCAGTTTTTACCCACTTTGATAGTGTACTCACAGAAAACTTGGCATGATAAATATCACCTTGAACTGTAGATGGACCCATATCATTTCTACTAATGTTAAAATCTGTTATGGTAATTGTAGAGTTAAAACTCTACATATATATATATATATATATATATATATATATATATATATATATTATTCAACATATTAATGTTTTGAGTCATGTTGGAGCATTGGAGTGGAAAAGAGTCTTTAAGAGTCTAGGAGGTAGCAGAAGCTACCAAGTGTCAACTTGATGCTCATTTAAAGATCTCTCAAAATAAAAGACTCTCGTAGCTTGTGCCAAGGCTCCAAATGGTGAAATGATGGGTCTCCAAGGCTCAAAAGAAAAATGCAAATGCAAATTTGTGGTGACATCATGGTCATCTTTTAATAAATCATGAGTCTCAGCAGATGTAGTGGAGGATGTTGCATGTCAGCACCATGCGTATGATACAGAGTCCCTTTTTGTCAACGCTTCAAGTTGTGGCGAGAGCCTTCCACATGTCTCACTGTTGAATATTAAATGGTCCCAACTCTTATTAATGAAAATGCAATGGAAAGAGCAACTTGTCAACTTGGTGCTCATTTAAAAGAGTCGATATTTGCCAGATTCACAAATAGAAGATTTTGGTGGTTATATGGATCTTTGAAGGAGTTTTTGCACTTTAAATAGTGGTGGGAAGACATATACTAGATATCAGAGAGTTTTATTAGGAGCTAGAGTAGAGGAATTTTATTTCCTTAATAGGTGTCTCTCCTAAGGGATCAAATATTGTATTTTTTTGTAAATTTTTGTCTCTTGTACTCTGTGAACTCCTATCAAGTAATGAAGAGAGAGTGGTGTTCTATGCAAATTGTAATTTATTTCTGGTTCTTGTTTCTTACTTTTTGTTATGATCCTTTTGGTTAATCTGATATAGTATGCTAGAAATATTAATCATGCTTCATGCTCTTTAACTTTACCAGTAGACTCTGTTAAGTTTAATCACTGTGCTGTTGGGGTTGGATAGTGATCTTGGTGCATCGCCTTAGTAGTTTTAAGCATTCATTTATAATATTTTTTTTCTTCCATTTACCTCAAAACATATAGAGAAGAGCCATCTTCTTTAAAATCTGGATGTTATTTCAAGAGTCTCTCACATTCTTGAACTTTCCCATTGTTGGTAATTTCTTGCAAAATTAAACATCAACAATTTTTGGCATGCCTAGTGGGATAGAGTTTACTTGTTCATGATTAGAAGTGCATGAGATGATGTCCTACAAGAAGTTACAGATGCAGTCCAATTACACGAGCTTGATCTAAGTTGTGAATCTAGGACTTTTATTGCCACCATTGGCAACTTCCTCAAGAAGAAGACCAACTTAGCAAAATACTTCAGGAGGACAAATTGGTTCCCCAACTCCACCTAGAAATTTTTTTAATTGGATTAGTTGTAGCCCACTCATTCTTCTAACACCTCCTGACACATGGGACCCTATTTTTGCTAATGCTCTAAAGGAATTACCTAAATTTATGGGAGAAGACTTCAAGACTCTGACTGAACATTTACAAAATGTGGCAGATGTGTGCATTACACATTATATTACAAAGAAAAATATTGCTATGAGATTGCTAGCTGCCTCTTATAAGGGAAAAGCTCTTGATTGGTATTGATCTCTAGCACCAAACTCCATTGGAACTTGGGATAAATTGGGAGACACATTATTTGAAAGATTCAATGAGAAGGGAGATAGGTCATCTCTGTTGCAACAGCTGGTCACCATAAAGAGAGCACCTTAAGAGGTCATAACTGACTTCAATACTAGATTCTAGAAAACTTGGCAAAGAATCCTAGTTGCAACTTGACCACCAGTAGGTATGACAATTGTCTTCTACTTTAAAGCTTTCAATTCTGATATTTCAATTATGATCTAGTCATTAGGAGGACAAACCCTTCCTGCGGCATATGATCTAGTTGTTAAACCCAAAAATAGATTAATAGATGTCGAGAAATTACCTCTAAGGCCCCTAAGTCCATGTTCCCTGAATTATCAATTCTTGTTCAAGAAGATGTCCCTAATGCTCATCAAGTCACTACTTCTATGTATACCTTTCCCACACCACAAAGATCATCAACCTCAATATCATCTTCCTCTCCATATAAAATGGATGATGTCAAGAACATTCTAAGAACCTTCTCTAATGAGATTATCAGCCTTAATAGGTAGAAAACCTCATATCAAAAGCCTCCTTACCAAGGATTCTAAGGGAATAGTCCTCCATATCATCTAAACTAATATCAAGGGTCTGAGAGACCAATCTTTTCACAGCCATCCAATCAGGTTGTCCTTGTGCCAACACCATTACAAATAGTCACACCTAATCCAAGGGACAGTTGGTTGCTAGGCAGAATAATGTAGCTGAAGAGATAAATGAATAATGATTCCCTTGTAATAATGCACATTTGCCTAAAGATTGTCCAAGAGGGAATTTACAACAAAGGGTGGCAGAATAAATAAAAATGGGGGACTAGACTAGGACATCGTCAATACCATACCCATACCAGTCACCTGATGTCCAAAATGTAGCAATGGCGGCTCAAATGCAAGGCATGTCTATAGAGAAGGAAGGAGAGATTACCCTTGAGCATGCACTATTCTCATGGATTGAGGAAGAAGAATCTATGTTCATCAATGAAGCATCAACTTCTAAGAACCCCTAGTTTTAGTCAGATTATTACACTCAATCAAAGAGGAGGATGGTAGAGACCCCAGAAATCATTCCTTGTATAATAACTGAAATTAGAAAAGGACCATCAGCCCAAGCTTCCTATGTCCCTGTGGCAAGACAAGACATCTCAGTGATGATACAAAATTAGAGAGTCTCCAATTCAACAATTGAAAGAATGAGATATCCTTATTACCCTAAGGTGTAGTCACTAGGACCAATGAATGTGGTGAAATAGTTGAAGAAAGCTCCTGCTAATGTGTCATTGTGGGATATGTTAGCTATTCCTAAATATAAGGTACTATTGCAAGAAGCTATGAAGGGTCAGAATGAACCAAAACCTACTGGAACTAAGTAAGGCTCAGTAAACAAAGGGAAGGAACAACCCAAAGTATCTCAATCACTGTCAAGGTCTGATCTAGTGAATGCAAAAGAAGAGGTAGGCAAACCTAAAGCTAACCCTTTTTACATGACTCTAATAGTGGGTAAATATTTGCTACATAGCTCAATGATAGACTCAGGTGCAAGCACCAAGGTCATGCCTAAGCAAATAGTTGATGCTTTAAAGATAAAATATGAGCCATTAGCCAAAGGTGTAATGCAGTTAGATGGAAAATTAGTTCAGACCATAGGGATCATCAATGAGATTCCACTACAATTGTATGCATGCCAAAACATAATTGTACTACAAGATGTAGTGGTCATAGATATTCCTCCTGTTTTTGGTTTATGCTTATCTAGGGATTTCATAGCCAAAATTGGTGGATACATGTCTCTTGACTAGTCGCATCTGATTTTGAGAACCAAGTATGGTTAAAAGATGAACATACTATCAGAACCATTATGTAAGGAGCATATTACTGATGAAGAAACACCAAAATTTGAAGCATCCCATGCTATGATCACTAGGGGGTAAAGTGTTTATGTGGAAGAAATGGGAAAATGGACTTAAACTAATAGAAATGAAAAATATGAGAATCATCTATCAGATTGGACATAGGGTGATCATTTTGGGAATTATGATTCTACTGGGTTAGGAACATATGTGATTTTTGATGAAGATCTTGAGATACTTGAAATAATGAGTCAATCAAGAAAAGAGAAGGAAAGTCCTAGTGAAGATTCCATGATATGGATTGTGAATTTTGATGTAGCCAGAAGAAAGAATGGTCTAGGAGGAAGCATCTGTCTTACCTCACCAAAAGTAGAAAATATTCTTAGAGCTATGTGCTTCCATTTTAGTCCTACTAGTAATCAAGCAGAATATGAGGCCTTAGAACATGGCCTAATCCTCACCAAGAAGAAAGGAATCAAAAAGTTGAGAGCATTTGGAGACACAAAATTGGTAGTAAAATAGATTAGGGAAATAGTTGCAACAAAAAATGTGAGGATGAGATATTACCATCACTGTATATGGGACCT
The DNA here is from genome assembly GCA_027924645.1 of Cunninghamia lanceolata. Classification (NCBI taxonomy): domain Eukaryota; kingdom Viridiplantae; phylum Streptophyta; class Pinopsida; order Cupressales; family Cupressaceae; genus Cunninghamia; species Cunninghamia lanceolata. The sequence continues at coordinate 2,603,285 of BSBN01001569.1, forward strand.
GATTGAAGATTTTTATGCTTTCAATATGGTGGTCATATCAAGGTCTTAGATTAGTGAAGTAGATAGGATGGCCCAGATTGGATCTCAGTTTGACCCAACTCAAGACCTTTTGGCTAATGAAAATGTAGTCAAGGTTATTATTTGCCCTACTATCCCTAATAATAGAGATAACTGCTAGGTTTTTGATAGTGATCTTCAAATTATTTTATTCTTATAGCAGTCAGGTGATGTTTTCAATCAATTGTATCCCAAAATTGAGGAGGCCTATAGTGATCAGATAGTATAGTTAAAATCAACTAAGATTACAAGGGGATTGATAAGCCTTGACAATCTCTTTAACCCTTATGATGCAAGTTTAGACAAGAGAAAGTTCGTAGAAAGAAAAGAAGATTACTCAGAGATTGAGGTTAGTAGTGGGAAAAAGCTAAAAGTGGGTAAGATTACTACTCAAGAGAAAGAGATAGACTGATATCCTTGTGCAACAAATATGACAAGGTGATAGCATGGACTTATTATGACATTCAAGGTTACAATAAAGAGATAGTTCAACATACTATTGACCTAACCGAAGGATCAAAGCCTATACATTAGATATAAAGGCCAATAAACTTTAGAATTGATCCTCTTATGGTAGAGGAACTAAAGAAGTTGTTAGAGTCTAAAATAATTTTTCTAATCAAACATTCAACATGGGTGTCCAACCTAGTGCTAGTAAGGAAGAAAAATGGAGAAATAAGATTGTGTGTCAACTTCAAAGATTGGAATAAAGCCTCTCTTAAGGATCATTACCCCCTCCTTTGACAAAACATATCTTACAGACTATAGCTGTTGTAGAAAGGTTTCTTTACTAGATGGTTTCTCAGGGTACCATCAAATTTGGTTGGCAGAAGAGGATGAATATAAAAATGCTTTTACTACAAAATGGGGAACTTTTGTGTATGCAAAAATGCCTTTTGCACTTTCTAATGCTGGGGAAACATTTCTTCATGCTATGGATATTCCTTTCAGGGGATTGATAAATAAGATTATTCTTATTTATTTATATGATCTGACTGTATTCACAAAATCAGCTAAAGATCATTTTAATCATTTGAAAGCCATATTCTAGAGATGCCAAGAGTTTGGGATTTCATTAAATCCTAAGAAATGTGTGTTCAGAGTGCCTTAGGGTAAGCTACTTGGGCATATAGTCTCAAAAGAGGGATATCCATAGATCCAAATAGAGTTAAAGCAATACTAGATTTGTCTCGACCTATGAATAAGAAGGCAGTTCAAGGTTTCCTATTAAAGATTAACTTTGTTAGTAGATTCATATTTGATTTTTGTGGTTTGATTAGGACCATTACTCTGATGTTAAAGAAGGATCTTAATTTCAAATGGACAATTGAAGGCAGACAGGATTTTGAAAACATCAAAAGGGCAATCTCTACTGCCCCAATGTTGCATAATCCAGATTTCTCTAAAGACTTCATAACATATGTATATGTAGGAGATCATAGTATAGCAATAGTTCTGACTCAAGGATGAGATGAAGGAAGGAGAACATCTAATTGCTTTCTTTTCAAGAACACTACGGGAGTACAAATTTAGGTATAATTTTGTTGAGAAGTAGGCATATGCTATAGTAAAAGGGTTAAAGAAGTTTAGACACCTAGTGGAGCAAAAGGATTAAAAGAGACCTACTCCCTTATTCTCAATAAATAGATAGCAGAGTTATCCTCCACCTTAAGCTACAATTTGCCATTTGAATTATGAGCTAGTGTGTGTGAAGAAATAGCAAGGAGCCCATCTAGTGTAGAGTCTAAGTAGAAATGGTGATGAAGGGATAATCTCCCAAGGGTTATGATCAAAGGGACTATTTGAAATCTTAGATGAGTGGAAAAGCAACAAACCATATGCCTCATCCCCAACACAAGCCAAAGTTAAGCTTCCAAGAACAAAAGAGGTAAGAAAGGGTAATTCCAAGGATTCTTCTCTGGTTCTTGATTACGTTGATGAAGTTTTGATCCTAATATGTCTAAAAATCCTAAAAAATTGAGAGAAGGGGCACATGCAAGAGTGATCCTACAAGTGAAGCAAGGAAAATCAGAAACTTTTGGTATGAGTTTAGAGCTCCGGTTTGGATAAATATATGGTCCCATTAGTTCATCCATATCCAGAAGTAGTTTATATGTGTGCACTCAATTTTGAATCTTCTAGTGGGATCATCCAAGGAGGAAATATCAGAGTAGTCATTCATGTACAAGCTATTTGAGATATATTGTCGTATGATCCCTTGGCCTATTTTTACAACATGGCCCTGTATGCTCAAAATCACAACTCCGGTCACCTGGGGTTGTCAGGTTGAATTTTAGCACACACACGGACCCTTCCCTCCTTGCCACGAGGTGATCTGCCATGTCACTCTCGCTCTCGTGGAAGTAGCCAATGAAGTGAAGGCAAGAAACAGGAGGGTCTGGCTCGTTGGAGAGTTGGACTTCACAAAGAGGGGTCAGCAAGTTCTACATCCTTTGTTGTTGTGTGCTAAGTTGAATGTCTCATTCGATGGTAGTTGTTGTAGAGATAACCCTATGACCCAACAGGTCACTAGTTTCTCTTCTCCTGTTGGGGTTTCTTCTATTCCACCTTTGTGTAGGTAAGTGGTTACTTTTGTTTATGTCCTCTTGTCTTTCAATTCATTGAATGAGTTCTTGTTGTATTTGAAGTTGTCTATGTTCTTCTATCAATAAGAGGAAATATGGATCTTGTTGTGGTAAAGTAACTATCTCTTACTACTGTTGTGGATAGATTTCTTCAATCTCATTGAGGATAGCCCTCACCCACTCACCTCTTACTCCTAGGCACATTCATAAGCCAAGATAGAGATAAATGTGTAATGACCAACCTTAAATAGACTTAGAGTTTTGACCTAGGGTTTAGTTATGCTATGACTCATGTTTACCTCATGATGGTATCGAGGGTTTGCAAGTTATCTATCTTTTCTAGGGTTTCTATATGCATGCAAAGCTAAATGAAATGTGAACTTGTTTTTGTGCTTTTTTAGTATTTTGAAATGAAAAGTGTTTTTTAATCTATGAAGTGAAATATGAATGCAACTAGAATGGTAATAACCTAATCCAATTACTCTATATTTTTGGGATTTTGAATGTTTTGAAACAACTAATCTAGAAAAGGAAAATTTCAAGTAAACAAATCTAATCTAAGAATGCAAACTATCTCTAAGATGCTAGATCTATCAAGGAAAAAACAATGAATTACTATTCACAAGAGCAATTTTGATTTTCTAATTACTCTCAATTGAATATAGCAATAGAGTAAATTGAAAGAATGAAAATTTGTGTGACTCCACTACCCTAAAAAATCCTTGATGTTGGCAACCTCGAATCCTATTGAAGCAATGGGAAGACCTCTTGGTGACAAGATGACATAAAGAAGGAAAAGAAGCTTGTTGAAGCCTAAAAGAGCTTAATGAGATATTTTGATGAGCACAATGGCATTGGTTGAAGTAGCATAATGATGCTTGATTGAACAATGAATAAAATAAAAGGCACCTTTGTCCTATGAGAGCACTAGAATGTTGATTTGGAGAGAAAAAAAACTTAGAAAGAGTTGTGTGCACAATGAAATTACCTCCATGGAAGAGATTTGAAGATATGTAACAATGAAAACTTTGAAGATTTGGAAAATTAAAGAAAGAAATGAAGAAAGAGGCTCAAGGGCCTATGAAGAAGCTTGAAAAAGCTTTTGAAGATGAGAAGGGTATTCTCCAACTTGCTCAACTTGGAAAATAATGAAGAGGTGAGGGGTATTTATAGGTTGGAAGAGGTCATGAAGAGTTGAATTGAGAAGTTAACTCAATTTAATGATGAGTTAACAAAGATTGATTAGGGATTGAACTAGGTCGATTACCAGTGAACTCAACTAACTAAGGAGTGATAAATCAATAATAGCTTATCACTGAAGAAATTGGAGTTGGAAGGATGCATTAGATTTATTGAGTTGTTATATTTATATCAAATGGAGTTAATTATACATGTGTGGGTGCATGAATAAGTCAACTCCATACTAGGCATAAAAAATCATGCGAACTAGAAGAAAAATAGGCAGAAACAAATCTTTCTAAGTGAGAAACTCAAGTTTTTCTATGGCTGGTAACACAAAAGGGTCACCCCTTTTTCCAGTAGGGTCTCCCCTAGGTGATGCTTGGTTGCCCCTGGGAGATCCTGGGTCACCTGGGCGAGATTCAGACAAAAAAGGGTTTTAGAGGAACAACATGATGGGAGATGGTAGGGAAGAGAAAAAGGAGGTGTTCTGCCTCTAGAAATAGGTCAACCAAGTGAAAAAATCCAAATCTCTAATTGCAAAGTAGGATCTCCTGGTGCAGATCTAGAAATAATAGGGGGATATTTGAATTGGTTGAGTGAAACTAAAAATTGAAAGTTGGAGATGGATAGGGGGACTCTAGAAGGCTTCTAGGGGGTGGAGAGGACAAAAAATGTAGGGGAAAGGTGAAAACTCACCTACAAGATGCTTATAAGGCTTAGGAACATGGTCAAAAGCTTAGAAAATGTAAATCAACAAGTGTCACAAAAGTATCGAAAAGCATCGATGAAGAGAGAGAGAAAGAGAGAGAGAGAGAGAGAGAGAGAGAGAGAGAGAGAGAGAGAGAGAGAGAGAGAGAGAGAGAGAGGAAACAACACAAGACAAAAAAGAAGACACATCACCAAGAAGTTTCCTACTTAGAGGACATTATTTCACACTTACATGTACATGACAAGGATTAAAATCATCATAGGGGTCCTCGTGGAGGCTGTGCATGATTTTTTCTCTTATAGGCCCAATTGTAGCAAGTTTGCAATTAAGTGCACCAGAAGCTTGGCTTCTTGAATGGGGAACTATGTCTAGAAGATGACAACACCACGCTACCATCCTTGCCCCTTGCTCTATTTTTATTGACTTCAACTGTGCAAGATGCTTATTCTATGTTGGGATTCATCTTTGGGCAGAACGAGGATCTAAATGTGCATGACTAGTAGCTTGGAGCTACTTTTTGGCTCAAGACAGTCTCAAAGGCATGTAAGTGTACAAATTTGATTTTACAGAGCATATAACTATTGTATTGTGCCAGTAGTTGGCCAATTTCAAACACAACCAAACATTTAGGTATTATTCATATCTGTTCCATTTGATTTTGTATCAGAATCATCAACTTTTCCAGCCACACATAAATATGACTCTATGCAATCTCATGGTAGATGCCTAGAACATGATTCTGATGTCTTCATGGACCCCTTTGCTATCTAAGGCATCAGATGTTTATGAATTTCTGGAACAATCTATGGCTCTACTCATTCAACAATTAGACCAAAAAGGAATTAACCACAGAATGAGTGATGATATCACGGGAATCATGTCAAATTTTTGAGTCCCTTTTGATTACTTCTTTGGAGCCCACTACACACTGATTAGGGTCCATGGTTTTTGTGAGGATCCCTTTATGCCCCCTAAAATTTTGACAAGCAGGGTATTAGGTTTGGAGATGGCCCAACAGATGGATGTTATTGACTCTAAATTTAGAGCTAGAAGAAAAAAGGCCTTGCATGATATCCCATGGGCCAAAGGTGGTATTATAGTGGTAAAGATATAAGCCAAGTATATCTTGATGATGAAATTAGCCAATTATGGGTTAGTTTTGATTATGGATCAGTGGAAGTATGATCCACATGGCTTCATGGTTTCTTGGCTATCAAAGAGCAAAGTCCATACCTTTTTCAAACATGAGAGTTGCCCCTTCTTTGAGAAGAGGAGATCACCAAAAATAGACACCCTAGAGATCTACATTGAATTGGGGGATATTCCTCTTGAGTCTCTTCGTCTATGAGAGACTTATTACAAACCCATCAAGAAATACATACTAGCCAAGGTGATGACTCATGGCTTGAGACAAGATCTGGTGGCCAAAGGTTGGAGTATAGATAAGATAGCTGCCTATTGGAAGTATAGGCAAAAAAAATTTGAATGGGAAAAGAACTTTGAAGATGTTGACACAAACAAGAAATGGGAGAGCCTCTGGGATGAAGCACACATGACTCCAGTCTCTAGTCCAGATATGAGTAATATTCTTGGGCATCAAGAAAACAAAAGATGGAGAATATAGTGAGTTAGAAGCATTAAATGAGATTCCCAAGCCTTCCAAATGGCCACCATATCTCAGTGAATTGGAAAAATAATAAGCTTCCCAACCACCATCTCATGGGCTCCATATAGCTTTAGCATTTGGGGACCCTGGAGTAGGAATTTCACAAGGTTTAAAGGTGCAAGAATTGTTGATTTCATCATGGTTAGTGATTATAGAAGAGGATCTCAAAGATCCTGTAGAGGGCCCTCTTAGGAAAAAATGTAAACTAAAGCTTCAGGAGGAAGAGGAGGAGGAAGAAGAGGTGAATGTTACATTTCATATGCCAATTGCTATAGCTATAGCTACCACCTAGGTATGTATCCCTTCCCCTTCTCCTATTTCTCAATCTCCTTCTTCTACTCAAGGTATGGCTACCTAACTTTATCATATCCAAGTTTTCTGCATCATCTCTGCTACACCTCTTGTTTCACAAAAACTGAATTTACCCACATTTTTTCTCTTAGTAATAAATAGTGTATCATCTGCACAAGCCCCATCCCAACAATTACCCACCATTCCATATGGTTTGCCTCAAGGATCCCCTTTCATTGGTGGATCAATTGTCTCCCCCTCTACCTTTCAGAATCTAGGTAAAATTGCAAAAAGGGCTAGAGAATCAAGAAAGGAGAAGCAAAGACAGAAAGATAGTAGAGCTTCAGTTGTCCTGCACAGGAAGTATATTTCTATGACCATGTCGAGTGCTCCTCAAAAATTACCCATATGGCCCCCAATGTACTCAAGTCGTTAGAGTAGATGAAACCTGAAGACTACACCATGAATGGTGTGGCTATCGATCTCACTCAGTTTTAGCCTCAGGATAAAGTAGTGCTCATGAAAGAAACTACAGCTATAGTGACTATTGATTTCTTCAAAGTCTTTAGGAAATTACAGAAAACAAAAGATAAGTTAGCCCAAGCAAATACTATTGTGAACAATCTAACTTTATAGGCTAAGGCCAAGGACCACGAGATCATCCAGCTCAATAAGGATCTTAAGGTGACTGCATCCAAGGAAGTGTTACAAGCTTCATAGGTAAAGGTAAATGAACTGCAAAAGGAGGTAGATAAGGCCAAGCCTTCAATCACTTCTATGGAGAAAGAAAAGAGTTTCCTAGAGATAAAGAGGTCATTCAACTTCATTAGAATCTCATAGCTACAAAGGCAAAGAATAGTAGTTTGGATAGCAAGTGTAAAATTATGGAAGAAAATGTGAAACAACTAACTTTAGCTCTCACCCAGTAGCCTCAAGATTTTGGGGTGTTGTCAATGGTAAAGGAGCTTTATGTTTCCTATTGGAAAAGAATCTTAGGTGAAGTGACCCAACTTAATCTTGTGCTTAAATTTATATTAGATACTCAGAATCTTTATGAGAAAGTAGATTCTTCTATGGTGAAGATTTTGTCTTCAGTTGCTACCACGGTCTCTAAATCACAACTATTGGTTCAAAAATTATATGATGCTTTAGAGGAAGTTTTACAAGCTGGAAGAGTTACTGACAAGTGGACAAAAGCTATCAAGGTGAATGAGATTCTAAGTTGCAACAAGGCTACCAAAAAATGTAATAATTTGTTAAATCTTTTGAATCAAGGAGTAAAGGAAATGAAGGGACACATTGAAGAACTGGTTCAATTAGGACTCCCCTTGCCATTTCAAGATAATAGTATAGTTCTAATGGAGGACTTGATCAAGACTCTACTAGTCACAAAACAAAATGATCAAACTATGTTCCAAACTTTGAGTGACTCATCAAGTGTTGTTGAGGTGGAAATGGTTTCACTTCCAATGGATCAATTGGAATTCTAGTTGCATGCAATTGTATAGAGCCTACGGACCTTTACTCACAGAGAAACTATTGAATTAGATAGAACTTTCAAAGATCTTCAAATGAAAGAATACCCATCAGAGACTGAATGGGATGCCTTTTAGGCTACCTTGTAGAATCTCTAAAAGGGGCTATGGTAAGAGATACAATTTTGTTTTCTCTCTTCTTGATTGGGGTAGGTATATTGTTGTTCTTTCTACATAGGCGTAGAGTCCCTTGTGGAACTCCATGAGTTTTAGAGTTATAACTCTACATTTTGATATATATCAAATATATATTATTTGACATATTAATATTTTGAGTCATGTTGAAGCTTTGGAGAAGAAAAGAGTATTTAAGAGTCCAAAGGTAGTGAAAGCTACCAAGTGTCATCTTGGAACTCATTTGAAGAGCTCTCAAATTAAAAGACTCTCCAATATTGCACCAAGGCTCCACATGGTGGAACGATGGGCCTCCAAGGTTCAAAAGAAAAAGGTGAAGGCAAAGTTTTTGTGATGTCATGGTTGGGTTTTAATAAATCATGAGTCTCAGCAGATGTAGTAGAGGATGTCATGTGTTAGCACCGCACCTAATATAGAGTCTCTTTTTGTTAGGGTTTCAAGTTGTTACGAGAGCCTTCCACACATCTCATTGTTGAATATTAAATGGGCTCAACTCCTATTAAATAGAATGTAAGAGAAAGAGCCACTTGTCAGCTTGGAACTCATTTGAAGAGTCTTTTTGGTAAAGTTTTGTAGAGGATGCGCTAGCCTGTCATGCTTCCATTTTGTTGAGGAAGCAAAAGTCTCCACATGTTTCAATGGCACGTTTTGTAGAATGCCTCATTTTTAAAGACTCTGCCTATTGTGCCATTGGTTGATAAAGATAGGTGTCAGCTCTGGGACAAGAGAGTCACAAGGAGGATCTAGGATATTATATGAATTGTAGGAAACACTAGAGGCTACCATGTGTCAAGTTTTTGAGTCTCTATGCCTAGGAGCTCATAGTTGTGATAGTTATAATGGCACAATGAACAGAGAGTCAAGATTCTCAGGAAGATCTCTAGCATTGGAGCTGAAATAGAAAAGAGTCATTTAGTTGGAGCAATGAGCAATAAGAGCTGATATTTGTGGGATTTGTAGTTAGAAGATTTTGGTGGTTATAGGGGATCTTCAAATGAGTTTTTGTTCTTTAAATAGTGGTGGAGAGACATATACCAGATATCAAAGAGTTTTATCAGCAGTTAGAGTAGAAGAATTTTATTACCTTAATAGGTGCCTTTCCCAAGGGATCAAATATTGTATTTTTGTGCAAATTTCTGCCTCTTGTACTTTGTGCTCTTATCAATCAATGAAGAGAGAGGTGTTCTATGCAAATTATAATATGTTTCTGATTCTTGTTTCTTACCTTCTATTATGATCCTTTAGGTTAATCTGATATAGTATACTAGAAATATTAATCATGCTTCATGCTCTTTAACTTTACTAGTAGACTTTGTTAAGTTTAATCAGTGTTGTTGGGGTTAGATAATGATCTTGGTGCATTCCCGTAGCAGTTTGAAGCATTCATTTATAATCTTGTTTTTTCTTCCCTTTACCTCAAAACATATAGAGAAGAGCTAGCTTGATTAAAATCTAGACGTTATTTCAAGAGTCAAGTCACACATTCTTGAAATTTCCCATTGTTGGTGATTTCTTGCAAAATTAAACATCAATAGTAACCTCATCCTCATTTTTCTCACCAATAGGATCTTCAATCTCAAGAATGTCATGTCTAGTAGAGGGACCCGCCATCACTCTCAACATCCTCTTAGCTCTCTTGGGCTTAGGCATATCTTGTAGCAACTTGGCTATAATATCTATATTTGTGTCTACCATAGGAGCATACCTCTTCGTCTTTTCTACAAACTTTTTCAGCCATGAGGGGGAGGGAGAAGCGGAAACATTATCACTAATATTAGTATTCAAAATAATATTATGTGACTTCATAGGAGGAGTACTATGTTTTGGAGTTCACTTAACCCTAAAAAATTGGGATTAGTGAATAAAGAATGTAAACACGATCATCACCAATTTGATTTAAAATCAAAGAATCACCATCAGGCACTAGAGAGTTGGGAGAAGTCACATGGTCTACTTGCAGTTGTTGCAAAGCATCAAATTCCTTTTCTATTCATATTCTTACAGACACAAGTTGGCCATCCTATTCACATGTGGCCTTCAATCTCCTATGGTGTTTAGGTTGTTCTCCATATCCTCTTGATTATGAGCCAACTCTATGAAGAGTTGTATCCAAACTAGTTGTAGCCCCTAGAGTATGGGAGACCTGAGACACGTTGTATTCCTTAGTGGCAGATCCCTTTTGTACTAAAGAACAAATATTCTCCCTAAATCTTCTCTCAAGACACTTTTCAATTTTACTGAGCACAAAATTAGACAGAGCCATAATGTCTGTGACTTCTTTATCAGACTAGCATACTTGAGGAAAAGGTTCCAAAACAACATCCTAAAAGCCTTCATCCAAAATCTCAAAGTTATCATTGGTAGCTTCTAGGACTTGAAAAGGCAACTTGAAACCCAAGACCTGGTCTATTGTTAAAATCATCCAATCCATTTGTTGCACTTCTCTTTCATCAGTACAATTTTCCCAATAATCCTCAAGGTGAGGCTAATGTTCATAAATAATACCTCCATGCAAGTTTCTCTTTATAACTTTTCTTTCTATCAAACAATGGTCACACAGGCAAAGCATTAAAATTGTACTCAGCTAGAATCTTCTCAATGTTCCTAGTATTATCATTTCTTTTGCAAACATAAAAAGATAGCGACATAGGGAATGAATACTCTTTGCTTTTCATGTCATGGTATTTTTGTTCAAAGCCAGCATCTGGCGTTAGACTTCCAAACGGACAAGGAAGTCCAAAGGATACTTGGATAGTTTTAATGAAGTGCTTTCAAAACCTCCAATCTACAAATAAGTAAATCTATCAAACTAAGTGTAAAAAACTTCCAGAATTCACAATCGATGTCATTGCCTCAGGAGAAATTCTCCCCTCTAGTGATTCGTCAATCCTCATAGGAGTTAACATGAGGAAGTCATCATTCATGCATCGAATATCTTTCATCCCAACATCTCTTTGTAATTGTGGAAAATAACAGTACACAGGTGTATCTATCATGAGAAACCCTTGGGTCCTCAGACCAAGCCAGACAACCTCTCTACTAACCAGCATGTAGATTACAAAAGAGCACATGTGGAAGGACACCTTTTGGTAGTAGTTTTCTAGCTGTTCATTCATTTGTTCACTTATCAACTTTCTCCAATCTACATATTAAGAATCACTACAAATCACTAGAATGAGTTGGCACATCTAATTTTAAAAAGAGTCTAATTCAACAATCCCAAAAACATGATGCAACAAGGTAATCATATCAGATCTTTCCTCTTTGAAAAGCCCTCTCTTCAAATTGGTAGGAAGTCAGGATTTACCCTCTCTTTCAACTTTAAGCAAGATTTTAGCAACGCGATTAAGACACCAGTCCTTCTTATCCCAGAAATACCCCCAACATGGTGTAATAGACATATCAACAAATTCTTCTTCATCTAGGAATTTCAATGCATGAGACCCAACCTCTGAATTGACTCTAACAATTACCATGCTATTAGAAGTTCGAATTTCTTATGATTTAGAGTAGTGATTTATGGCACATGAAACAATCAAATCTAGACATGGCATGGCAAGTGGAAAACCTCTAGCATCGGCTAACCCACTATTTGCAGTTCTTTCTGCAATCAGAAACTCAGACTCTTGTTGCAATCTACCTCAAAAACCTTCCAGGTCTATGTGTCCGATCCTAGTATCTCTCACTTTAGACAAGCCATTTTCAATTATAGAGGCAACTAGGAACCCCTGATATTTGTATTTCAACTTGACTTGTTTCAAAAACAAAAAAAAAGCTTTTGAGAAAGCTAGGGGTACTAGAGAGGTCCGCAAGACATTTGAGAGGAACTGACTACCCAGACTCATGAAAGAAAAATGATTCTTCCTCACCCTGTACAAATAAAAATGTTCAATTTTACTATAGGCAAGAAAAATTGAGTAAAGAGTTGATTATATGACATGGTTCAAGAATTGCTTCACAAACTCTCTATTAGTTCTAAGGTTCCAAGCTCCAAAAACATCATCTCATCACAAATGATAAATATTTTTCTCGTTTGCAGGGTGGTGGCTTTAATAAAACTCTACATCAAGTCTCATTTAATCTCTACTAAATTTTATTAAATTTGGTGGCAAAAAGTACTCAATAAATATTAATGATCCAATTTAGTTTCCATTCAAAAAATGTTCAAACACTTTCCCCAATACATTCCAAATTTAATGCTAGAGAACATGTGTCAACATGTTGTACAAGTTAACTGCCGAAAAGATGGTGCTTTGGGAACTACAATGCTAGTTCAATTAGGATGTCAGTGATCTTATGAACTAAAGTACCAAAAAAACAAGAGTTTGTAAGTTCAAAGAACTTCTAAATTTTTGACCACAAAAGACTCTTCGACAAACCAACACTAAGTTGAGAGCTAAGATGGGGACGCTGACTTGCGAGAAGAATCGAGGAATCAGGTGGTTCCGAAACTAATGAACTTGTTGACTAGGGATTAGAAAAGTGTAAGACCACTGACCAAGGGTGAAAATGACTAAGGGGAAGGATTTGAATTGCAAGAAAGGCACAAGGAATTAAGAATAAGGAGAGATTTTGACTTAACATATGAATAACTCAAAATTTTGATTATAGGGTAACACATACATAAAATTTTGGTGAACCTATAAAAGTAAGCAATTTTCATCTTTCTAATTCTTGTAATTAGTCCTTGCATTCATTCATATTATATTTGTCATCTTGCATACACTTGAAAAAATAAGCATTCTAGGTTTGCATAACGGCATAGTTTTTCATGATTCCAATTGCCTATGATAAAAAGATTTAATTTTCTGATATTTGCATAAGATCTGATCATTATTACAGTAATTCATCATTGCTTCAAATCAAATCTTGCATTTGAAGGTTTCATTTTCTAAGATTTTGCTTAAAAAGTTGCATTTTTTCATATAACCTAGTAATTCCAAAAACTAGCGTTGTAGTCAACATCTCATTTTCAGATTTTGCTACCATTCTAAACATTCACTCAAATCTTATTTTGAATTGTAGTGTTGGATAGTTTTGCATACTTTTGCAAACTTGCATTAAAAAAATCCACTTTTTGCAATTAGACATTTTGTATTTCAAGACTAGGCAATTTCACATCTTCCTCAAAATCATTTATACTAACCTTTTAATTTTTCATTGTGTGAAGCACTTTTCCACATCACATCACTTTGTTTGTAGTGAAATTAGTGATTTTATGATTTTTAAAAACCCTATTTCATATAACTAGTGCCTTGGTGTGTAAAGGTCTCACATACATGGCTCCTAATCAAAAGGAAGGTGTTGTGGCTCCTCCCTGCTCCTATAAGAAAAGGAAGGACCTTGAACTTGTTATCTCTTTCACACCTCATGAAGTGACATTGGAATCATTGAAGTTCCTTTTTATATCATGACAATAATCAACAATAATCATACATGAGTTATCATTATAGATCCTAATTGCCTCACAAATGTCATAACATAAGATTTCCTATATATGAATGATTTGGTTTAAGACACTTACACTCCAGCTGATATAATGATTAAGACACATAATGGATACTTTATTCCTACAATTTGGAAGATTAAACTTTGTGTTACTATGGTTAAAAGAGCCTTGGAGCATTTCTTTACCATCATCCCTACTTCCGACCTCTTTTGTGTGAAATTAGGTCACCCTTGGCTTAAATCCATGAAATAGGTCCCTTCTACAATTCATAAGTATTTCAAATTCCCTTATAAAGGATGAGTCCATGTTGTGCACCATAGTGGATGGGTACCATTGGATTCTCATGGGAACTTTAATCTAAACTACTTTTGGCATGAACTCACCAGAGAAACTCAGCCTAGATAAGATCAATTCTTCCTAGCATATCAAAAGTACAAAGCTAAACTCATCACTAAGTTAGTACCTAAAATAGATGTTCCTAGACCCTCTCAATCTTCTAAGGCTTCAATTCCTTCTACCAACCAAGTAGAACATGAAAATCACCCTAAATTAAAAGAGTCCCCTCTCCCATAATGTAAATGTTTTTTTCCTAAGGTTCCTCCTACGTCATTCCTATAAGGAACAAGAGGTAACCTCTGGAAACAAAACACTTCATCAAAAAAGGTCAATTTCGTGCCTACTTCCCAATAATTTATGAATGTGGAAGTCCATGAACTATTAAAGGTTGCGAATAAAAATTGTTTTGAAAACATTACAAAGATTACAAGGAGGAATAGACTTGTAAGAGATCGAAGGAGAAAAAGACAAGCTTTAGCTTAGACAAATTCACCTCAAGAAGAAAACATTTCACCAACAACTATTCAATCAAGTAAATATCTAAAGGAAAATGAAGTGCATGATGAAGTTTTGAAGTGGGCCATAGTACCTTATGTACCACCTACTCTAGAGAAAAATTAGGAAGAAGATGATTTAATGAAATATGGACTCTAGGAGGTAAGTATTTATCACTTAGCCACACTTGATGGAGCACCTTTCTAAGATGCTTGTAAGTTTGGCATCCTCTTAGATATATATGCTATAGTATTGTGTTATATTGTGTTCCCCCATGTTGTGATTTTGTTTAGGTCCCCTTGGATGAATCTTGATATTCTTGTAAGGTCAACGATACAACGAGACCACTTCTATCATAACATTCTTCTATTTTTTTCTCAATTCTTCTATACTCCTCTCTCCTCTTTTTATTGTTGTGTATTGTCCCTTGGGGGCATAGTGTTGCAAAGGGTGTTTTTGGGGCATCCTCCTACATGGTGTTCCTAAGTCATTGTTTCCTCCTCTCCCTCATTTTTATTGTTTCCATTTTTCTGTGACTCTATTTAGTCGGCGGATGATGATAAAACATATATACTGATACGGACTATGCGTTCCTTCAACAAGTAAGCAGAAATGCACCTAGTCCATATATGAAGATGGGATTTTCTATAATTATGATGTTTGAATAGTAGAATCACTTTGTCTTATGCATTGTGTTGTAAATAATCTTGTAACAAATCCTTTGCAATACTAAACTGCTCTATGCACTTTGATATGTCTTTGACATGTTTTGTGTCTCACCTTGTGCGACACTTTGTTCTGAGATACCTAAAGTATAACCTCATGGCTATACTTGGTTCTGAACCCATAAGTATAGCCTTGACTTGTTTATCTCATATTATTAGCTTATTTCATTGATATTGTTTAGCATTTGATACTAATGTGTGTGATTGTTGGAAGCATTTGGTGATTGTATATCACATGTCACCTTGGGGGCATGGGCTTTTGTGGAGGGAATATTATATGTGTTTTCCTTAGACATTGATAGAATATGTTTGATAAGCTTATGAACACTGCGAACATACTTCCTTTTCACCATCAGGAATCTCCATGATGTAGGTGGGGTGGCATTTTTGAAAGCCCTTCTACGGAAGGTGGGATGGTGTATCTCTTTAGCTAGTGCACATCCTTCTTAGCAAAGTCCTATGTGGAGGCAGGGTGGGTCTTGAATCATTCACCCTTAATCATGTCTTTAGTGGTTGTGGTAGTGTAGATCAATAATTAGGTGTGCCTAAAATGTGGTTTACATGGTGGGACATAGCAATAAGATCCTTCCCATAACTTTTGTTTTCTATGTATAAGGCATATAGTATGTCGATGACATATTATGCAGTGCTCGTGTATTCCATGTGTCTTACTTGCATGTTTTCCCTGTCTTTCCCTGAGTGTGGTCTAAAGGCACATAGCGATGAGCTCCCTCCACATTTGGGTTTTGTTTTGCATGTCTTCCCCCCTGGTGTGGTCTAAGGGCATGTAGTGATGAGCTCCCTCCACATTTTGGGTTTTATTTTGTGTGTTTTTAGCAGTCTAAAGGTGCATAGAGATGAGGTTCCTCTACCCCCTAGTTTAGGACGTATGTAGTTGTTAAATAAAGCAATTTCCCCTAAAACCCATGTCAAATGGGCACTAGGGGCCCATTTTAATTACTTAAACATGACTAAATAATGCCTTCATACTTGGGTGCCTACACCCAAGTCCACCTTGATTTCTTGGGATGGAAATCAAAGCATGTCACCTTGGGCCCTCTTAAAAGGTTTCCCTTTGTTGTCCCTCTTGATTTACTTTTTGAATGTTAGCAGTAAAGCATATTTACATAGCTTTATGTATTCATTTGTGCAAGAGATGGATAACGCGAAGATGTGATATTTAGCAAAGAGAATTCAAGGTCTTCATTATGTTTCAAAGAAGAATTATGTTGTTATTATGTTTGTTGCAGATTTGGCTTCATCAATCCCTGCCCTCATGATTTGAAAGATCTTCATCTCTATGAGGGCTTCACCTCTAAGGTGACATGAATTTGTGTTTCAATCATTTCATTTCATCATTGGATTTTGCATCTGCCCTCCTTGAGTATGCACTCTCTCTAACAACGGTGTTTGGAAGACTTGAATGTCTTTTTGGGGCTTGACTAAGGCAAGCTCCTAGACACCACAACCCTCAAACCCTTTTCTTCATGGGTGAAAGTAGAGAAATAGTTTGAAGGATAAGGTTTTAGGATCTAGACGATTCTTACCAATATTCCTCCCCTCTAGATTAAGGAGTCCACCCCATAGTCCTCTCAAAAATCTTAGCTCCAGATAAAGGACCAAGATACAATCTGCTACACTTCTTTGTTCTGAATCCCTAGAAAGTTTTCCCTTCTAGACTTGGGTGCCCTCCCTATCATCCTCTAGGGTTTCAATTTTTAGAACTCAAATTATGGTATGTTTTTTATCCTCCCTAAGTACTTTCCTATCTAGTTTTCTATAGCATTCTATCTTTTTATAGATGATTATTCTATAATTAGGGTTTGTGGCCTTTTTGACCTAGGGTTTGATAAATCCCTCAATCTAATCTATTCTTTCCATAACACTCCTAAGCACAAAATGAAATGCTAAGTCCTCATCCATCTTGTAGTGACATGGCTCAGTTTTGTCCTCGAATGTTATTGTGAAAGGAGGGTTTGATTTGATGTACCTTGCCTCATCTCATACCATTTCTCCTTTTCATACATAACAATAGGTAATTTGGACCCTAAGGAATTGATTGACTAGATAAATTACATGCAAGAATACTTTAAGTGTGAGGAAATTGAGGATCTACAAAGAGTGAGATTTGCAAAAACCAAGTTGAAAGGACATGTTGTTGTTTGGTGGAAAGAAGTTCACTTGGATAGAAATAGGAGAGGAAAAGTGAAGATCATAAAGTGGGATAGAATGGTGAAAAACAAAAGAATAAATTCATACCTAATGATTATGAGCTGGAATGACTAAAGAGACTACAAAACCTAAGAAAAAAGGAAAATATAGTGATGGAGTACACTGAAGAATTTCATAAGATGATCATTAGAAATGGGTATAGTGAAGATAGAAAAGAGAAAGTTGTGTGGTACATAAATTGATTGATAAAAGCATTCAAGAAGAATTGAGTTTGGTAAGGATGACAACAATTGAAGAAGAATATCAATTTGTATTGAAAGTTGAGGAGAAATTAAGCAAAAGGTTTACATAGATAGAGAGGTAGAGGAGGTAGATTCCAGAAAGGAAGATCACAAGGTGACAAAGTAAAGCCATATGTGGACCATAACAAGGATGAAATCTTACACCCCAATTAAGAAAGAGGTAGTAATTTCCATCATCAAGGAGGGAATGATAGAATATTATGCTGCAATGATAGGGGAAGCCATAATACCTACTATAACAAAAGGTCCTAGAGGAATGAAAGTGCATTTGACAAGAGACCATTTAGAGGAACCTTTTTTAAGTGTGGAGAAGAAGAACATCGAGCATTTGAATGTTACCACAGAAGTTCTAGTAAGAAGACAAAGAATAATGCAAGAGAAACATATGTGGAGGAAGAACCTATTGGATCACTAATTTTAGTAGGGAAACTTAAAAAGCATTAATCATTTGTAATGATGAGAGCTTTCTTACAGGTAGAAACATCTGAGGAGCCACCACAAAGGAAAAGTTTATTCAAAATAGTATGCAAGTCAGGAGGTAAGTGTTGCAAAGTTATCATTCATAGTGGTAGTATAGACAATTTGGTTTTGGAGGATATGGTGAATAAGTTGAAATTGAAAAGGTTGGAACATCCATACAAGATCGCATGGATTCAATATTAACATAATATATTGGTAAGTGAATAGTGTTTGGTAAAATTTCACATATGATCGTACAATGATGAAGTGTTGTGTGATATTATGCCTATGGATGTATGTCATATATTGTTGGGAAGACCATGGAAGTATGATAGAAAGGCAATTCATGATGGAAGAAAGAATACATACGTTGTGATCTCAAATAGCAAAAGACATATCTTGATACCTTTGGAAGAAGAGATTAGAAGCGAAGTATATGACAATGCTGGAATCTATTTCATATATGGAAGTAGATTTTTGGATGGATTGGGACATGAGAACATGTGTTTTTCATTGATTCCAAGGAAGTGCGGTTCCCTAAGTGTTGAAAATGGAACCACAAAAGAAGAAGAACCATCACAAAAGGAAGTAGTAAAATTGTTGATGAAATACCAAGATATTGTATCAAATAATGTACTAGAAGGATTACCACTAGTCTAGAGCATCAGTCATCAAATGGATCTAATGCCTAGATCTAGTTTACCAAACAAAGTGATACATAGGATGACACTAGTGGAAAATGCAGAGCTAAGATGACATATATAGGAGCTATTGAAAAAAGGATTGATAAAGGAAAGTTTAAGTCCATGTGTGGTACCAATAGTATTAGCACCAAAGAAAGATGGAGAATGGAGGATGTGCATAGATTCAAGATGTATTAAAAATATCAAAATTAACTATAGATTTCTATTGCCAAAGATGAATGACATTATGGATTGTTTGAGAAAAGCAAAGTATTTCACAAAGATTGACCTAAAAAGAAAATATCATTAGATTAGGATTAGAGAAGGAGATGAATGGAAGACTACATTTAAGACAAATGAGGGACTGCATGAGTGGTTAGTCATGCCTTTTGGACTAATTAATGCACTAAGTACATTCATGAGATTGATGAATGGGGTATTGATGAAGTTTTTAGGTAAGTTTGTTATTGTCTACATGGATGATATTTTGATTTTTAGTAGAACCAAAGAAGAACATTTATGGCACATTAGAAAAGAATTTTGGAGGTTGACAGAAGAGAAGTTGTTGATAAAGCTCAAGAAGTGTAGTTTCATTAAAACAAAGTTGGTATATTTGTGGTTTGTCATTTCTGCAAAAGGATTGAAGTTTGACTAAGAGAAGGTAAAAGAAATTATTGAATGTCGAACACTAGTAAATATTAGAGAAGTAAGATATTTTCATGGATTGGAAAGTTTATATAGGAAGTTCATCAGGAATTTTATTGCCATTTGTACACTATTGTTAGAGACAATGAGGGGAGACTAGAAGCAATTCAAGTAGACATCAGGAGCACAAAGGAGTTTTGACTTGATAAAAGAGAAGGTGATAGAACAACCAGTGATGACATTGTATGATATTAACAAAGTATTTTAGGTTTATTGTGATGCTAGTAGAAATGTAATAGGAGTAGTGTTAAGGAAAGAAAGGAAGGCCAATAGCATATTTTAGTGAAAAGTTTAATGATATAAGGAAGAGATACTCAGTCTACAATCAATAGTTCTACACCATAATTCAAGCCTTGAATAAGTGGAGACATTATCTATTTCCTAAGGAATTTGTATTGTACATCAAGCTTTGTAGTATTTGAGTAGTCACGGAAAGTTGAATTAGAGAAACATGAGATCAGTAGAGTTCATGCAGAGTTACACATTTGTATTGAAGCATAGGAGTGGTAAATCAAACAAAGTTGCAGATGCATTAAGAAGAAGACAAAACTAGTTGACAAAAATGAGGGTAGAAGTACTAGGATTCGAAGAACTCAAACACATGTATGAGGATGACCTATACTTAATAGATGTTGGGAAGGTGGGTAGAGATACAATTGCAATAGATAGGATTAAGCAGATGTACTATTTCATTCAAGATGACATGTTATTCAAAGAAAGTTAATTATAAATTCATAGGAGTTTGATGAGGGAGAACTTGATCAAGGAGAAACATAGTGGTGGATTAGCAGGACATTTTGGGATTGATAAGATAGTGGCCTTGGTGAATGAACATTACTTTAGCCTCAAACATATAAGGATGTAAGAATGTATGTTCAGGGTTGTATGACTTATCAAATTGCAAAAGGGAGTAGTCTAAATACTAGATTGTATCAACCTTTGATAGTATCAGAGAGACCTTGGGAAGATATCAGCATGGATTTCATTTTAGGATTACCAAGAACATGGAGTGTACATGATTTTATATTAGTAGTTGTACACAAATTTTATAAGATAGAGCATTTCATTCCTTGTAAGAAGACACCTAATGCTATACATGTTGGTCCATTTTTCAAGGAGATTGTGACTTTGCATGGATTACCATGAAGCATGGTATAAGACAGAGACATAAAGTTCATAGGATAAATTTCTAGAGGACATTGTGGAAGATGATGAAGGCAGATCTAAAATTTAGTTGAACATATCACTCACAAAATAATGGGCAAATAGAAGTGGTAGAAATGAGTTTAGGAAACTTATTGAGATGCTTCATAGGGGATAAAGTAGGAAATTAGGATATAATTCTACCGCAAGCAGAGTTTTCATACAACAATTCAGTGACTAGAAGTACAAGGAAGACACCACTTGAAATTGTGACTGGATTACAACTAAGAGGAGGAGTGAAAATCAGAGACATCAATATAGAGAATAAAAGAAGTGTGTAAGTAGAAGAATTTAAAGGATACATGGACATAGTAGATAGTCAAGTCCAAAAATATTTGGAAGTGATGAACAATAAGTATAAAGAACAAGACGATGAGAAGCAAAGACACAAAGAATTTTTTGTTGTGGATGAAGTCATGGTATATCTCAGAAAGGAAAGATTTCTAGTTGGAAAATACAACAAATTGAAGATGAAGAAGTTTGGGCCATGTAAGATTCTCAAGAAGTTTGCTTTAGAAAATGCTTATGAGGTGGAGCTACTCGAAACACTTGGTATATCACCAATATTCAACATTACAGATCTACATCAATACCATGAGAGTCAATTAAGTACAAACACCACAAAAGGTTGTTTGGAGGATCAGATACTACATCAATAACTATAGCAGATAGAGAAAATTTTAGACAATATAATTTGGTGCCGCACACTAGAAACAAACAGTATAAGAAATACCTAGTTAAGTGGAAAGGAAGGCTAGAAGAAGATTCATCATGGGTTTTTGAAGCTAAGGTAGACCACCTTGGTTTTCCTCTAGCCCCAGGGACTTAATTTTCAAACAACCTTGGGTGTTTGATGCAGGAGCATCCTAGGTTGAATGGAAATCTTGCATCAATGACAAATATTTCTTTCTTTCTTTCATTTCATTTAGTTTCAATTCTATTATATTGTACCACATTTCATCACATGATCATTTCATGGCTCATGGTAATGGATAGAAACTCTTAGATATCTCATCTACAATATATCTAGATTTTAGGAGCTTTGTATTTGTATATAGAAAGTTATCCTTATCATAAGCATCAGTAGGACCCACAAATCAGAGCATTCAAGTCATCATATGAAGTTTGTGGCACCTTTTCATGACTTATAGCACCAAATGAAACCTATCGCAAGGCACTAGGTACCAGAGGCACATTCAACTATAATTACAACACGCTTCTTCAATATTTGAAGTTTCATCACCAAATTTAGGCCAACCTACATGTTTCATAGAGCATCCAGATTGGAACCTCTTACGACCAATGTAGATCGATCCTTGATCTTGGAATAGCTATATAAATATCTCTTAGATTCATTTAAAATGGGGAAGTAGTTAGACAAATAGCTTTCTATAGTTATGAGTTGGAAAGATAGTTTGATGTGCTTAATCACTATATCTTTGTACATCAATTCATAATGTGCATACGACAAGCTTGTGAGTCATATTGTAAACATTTGTGACATAGAATAAATATATTCTAATCTATTTATTTGTTCTATATGTTTATTCAATAGTGTTAACTCTAAGTTGCATGGTTGGATAGTCCATCCCCTTGGACCCTCCATCCATGACTGCACCAAGTGGTATTAGAGTATGTTTTCAACTATTTTGGGAGAAGGCATTCTAACAGATCCTAGGGTGAATAGATCGCTGACCTAAGGTAGCCTGCAAGTTTTGCCTACAAAGCACTAATAGTGAGGAAGTTGCAATCTTGTAGATAGATTGTTGAGCTGGGGTAGTTACACCAGATCCATGGAAAGGAGCCACTAAGAAGAGTTCTTGGTATGAGAAATCTTGCTTGAAGAATGGAAGAAATGTTAGACATGATGAGATCAATGAGAGTTTGATTGGATGTTGTTGAGGAAGATAGGAGGCAAGGTCTAAACCCTAGACATGAGC
The DNA here is from genome assembly GCA_027924645.1 of Cunninghamia lanceolata. Taxonomy (NCBI): domain Eukaryota; kingdom Viridiplantae; phylum Streptophyta; class Pinopsida; order Cupressales; family Cupressaceae; genus Cunninghamia; species Cunninghamia lanceolata. The sequence goes on from BSBN01001569.1 coordinate 2,625,914, forward strand.
ATGAGATTGATGATGAATTAGGAGCTCAAATTTTAGATCAAATTGAAGAAATCCTAGAAGAAGAAGAGTTAGATTAGATCAAGATGTTTAAACGTATTTCCAAGATTGGTAAAAACCTAGAATTTAGATTTCAAACTATGCGAGTAATTTGAACTGTGAGGAATTGATTGACTAGATTAATGACATGTAAGAATACTTTGAGTATGAAGAAATTGAAGATCTAGAGAGAGTGAGATTTGAAAATACCAAATTAAAAGGTCATGCTGCTATTTGGTGGAAAGAAGTTCAGTTCAATAGAAATAGGAGATGAAAGGAAAATATCATAAAGTAGAATAGAATGGTGACAAAATAAAAGAATAAATTCATACCTACTGATTATGTGATCTCTTTTTCACCCAAGTATTATTCATTTACTGGAGAGTTATTATTTTCTTAACAACTATAAAGCTCATATAATATTTAGATCGCTTTAGGGTAAATTATTTGAAGTAGAAATAAATTAATCTATTTTCTATACATTGAATAAATGTTAAAACATAGAAAATAACATTGTACAACCAAATATTTAATCAATAAACTTTAATAGCATCAATTTGCAACAATAATTTAATCAATGCTATAATAATTTAATCAATAATTTAAGGTGGAATGCTAGTATGCTTAGTTGACATGAGTAAAGATCGGTATAAGTCATTCGATTTTGTCTTTTCCAGTAATAATAGTTCTTTAGTAAATTATAGTAGACCGAGAGTCTTATTTCTTTTGTGTAAAACAAAAGTAATGACACTATGTTATCATAGTATCCTATCTAAGAGCTATAGGTAACAGAAAACGTAGGTTTCATTACCTCAAATGTTATTAAAAGCTTAAATCTAGATATTAGTTGATGTCTTTGTTTAAAATCACTTGATATTTAGACATTTATTCTATTAATATGCTAAAGAATTTAGTTTGCTATAGATGTTATATCATTTTAGGTATATAAGAGTTATCAAAAACTATCTTTATCCTAGTTTTAAAAAGGATTATTATATTTCCAAATCTAGGATAAGAATAGCCACAAGATTGTCATGTAATACACTTACTAAGGCAATGAAAGGTCAATTTTCTATAGTTATTCATTGAGAAAGAGACTATTTGTTATTTGGAATTCTCTTTTGAATTAGAAGAGGAAATGTATCCAATATGAAGGATTATGAAGTGATTTTTTTTATTCAACAAGTTAGAAGTTGAATATATTCCTAGACTAAGATAGATAGAACCTTTAATTGTCAAACCAATGGCATAATATTAGAACTTTGCATACCATTTTGAAAGAATACTAAATTTACTGATGAGCACGAAAATGGGTTGACAATCCATTGAGTACATGATAGGTTGTCATAGACCCATGATTGCAAGGATGAAAAGAGGGGATCAATGTATGCTTCTTAAGTCACCAAAGCTCCACCCTAGATACTTGTCTAGTTGACTAATAGAAAAGAGTATAGTTAATGTCTTTAAGACTAATATTGAATAAACAAGTCAAAGTGTGTTGATATAATATTATTTACTGAATTATAAGAATATTGTCTCCAAGTTGAGAAAAGAGTGAGTGAACAAATGACTTTATTTATATGAAAATTTAGCCAAAGTAATGCAATAGTCACTTCTTGTATTGTTGGTTCACTGCATACCGAATAGCTGAACAGTCATAGTGGTTTATCCATAGCTAGATCTAGATGAGTTGTAAGCTTGATTGTTATTAGCTAGGACACTTCACTAGTTCTTTGATGGCACAAAGAATCAGTTAATTCTCATTATCTATACCCTCGTGAAGGGAAGGGCCACTTCCAGAATGAAGGTGTACAGGTGACCGTTGGTCTGTGGTTGGAGGAAAAGCACTAGGGTGATGCTCTCTCTCTCCTACAGTTGACTGGCAAAGACTTGTGAACAAGAAACATTATTTATTATGTAAATGGAAATTGAAACATGTTGTAGTGGAAAGGAAAGAAACCATTTGTATTTATGCTTGATAAATATGTAAAATTTGTAAGTCGCATGTGAAGCGACCATAAATTGAAATCATCTATTGAACTTTGGAAATTGCAAATATATTATTCTTTGATTTATATTCTTTAAAAAAGAGAAAAATGGGATTTTTGCATTATTTGTGTTTAATATTATTTAATATTCCAATTGGAATGTTACAATTAGAATTGTGGCTTCACTAGAGACACAAAAGAAATAGGGCATACATCACATGGATGTGAAAATTGCCTTCTTGAATGGGTACTTGGAAAAGGAAGTGTATGTAAAACAACCACAGGTTTTTGATGTGCAAGGTAAAGAATGCCAAGTCTATAAGTGGAAGAAAGATTTGTATGGTCTCAAGCAAGCACTAAGAGCATGGTATTCTAGAATTGGTAGATATTTTTAGCAGGATGGCTTCAAGAGAAGAAAGAATGAGCCTATTCTTTACTACAAGAAAGAAGGTAACGATATCCTTACTGTAAGTTAATATGTTGATGATTTGTTGTATATGGGTAGAAATTCTAAGATGAGGGATGAATTTAAAATTCCTATGATGAATTAATTAGAAATGAAAAGTTTAGGTCTCATACAATATTTACTAGGAATGGAGGTTCATCAAAGGGAAGATAAAATTTTCATTTTTCATTATCATGCAGCTAAAATGTTTGAACTTGTTTTCTTCAATGATTCTGAATTGGAAAGGTAGTTTGGATGATCAAAATTCAACAACTGATAATTGTTTCTCACTTTTAGTTACATAGATCTCAAAGAAGAAAAGTTCAGTATATTGCAATCACTTCTATAGACACATAGGCTTTATGGCTTCAAAAGGTTCTAAAATAAATTAGGGAGAAACAAATCCAACCTATACTAATCTGTGTGATAACATGAGTGCTATCAAATTGGCTAAGAATCTAGTTCACCATAGTAGTTCAAAGCATTTTGATTTTAAATATCATTTCTTTTGAGATCTGGTTTAAAAGAATGAAGTAGAATTGAGGCATATAAATACTTAAGAACAACTTGCATATATCTTCATGAAAGTAGTTGCAAAACTTTAGTTTGAAGCTTTAAAATGAATTTGTGAGCCTACCTAGCATCAAGGGGGAGTATGATTGATAGTTGTTGCTAGGAACATTGATATTCTTAGCATATATGCATTCCATATTTAGTGCATATTTTCTTAGTAGTTTTTTCCTTTATTCAAAGTGTTGTTTAGAATAGTTCAAAATTTTATTTAGAGTTGCAATTTATAAATTTTCTCAATATTTATTAGTATGTTTTAAAATAGTTCAAACTTTTGTCGATTATAATCTATTTATATTCTTATTTCATTTTCTCTTTAGAATTATATGCTAAATGCATGACAAGTGACAAGTTTAATTTAAATGTTTTTCTTTGTGATATTAAGTTTAATTTAATTTCTTTTATCTACTATTTTAGAGATTGCAAAACTTTATAAAGAGTCACTACATTGTTGTTTTTTGAATATAGAGAAGAATATACATCTAAAATAACTATTCTCTTTACCTTTGTTTATTGTAAAGTTTTATTGTATTGTGTAATAGTTCTGTTGTATATTATTATAGTTCTATTTTAAGTAATTGTTTGATATTTATTCCACTATGCTATAAGCTATATTTATTATCCTATTTATCATGTGTTGTAAGTGAAATAAACAAGATCAAAGAGATGAATGCAATTATCGAATATGGAGTGAAAGCAATAATAATTACAATGCATAAACTATGCACAATGAGAGTACACATATATGAGAGAGGTTGAGTCAACTTCAACACTCAATTAGAGGTGGAAGAAGGTTTCCACCAAGCGGCATAAGCGAGAAAGACATATCTTGGAGAGTTGTGTCAAACTCTCCAAGTCGCCACACAACCCACCTAATTAGGCTTATGACATGTGTATTTTACTTATATGAGGTAAAACATACGCTAACACCCTCCTTAAGCATAGCTTAGGTGGGCACAAATAAGGATGGGTACCAGAAACTAGGCCATATCATACCCATATACCATAAAAATCTCTCATGAAGTGGAGATAAGGTAGAGAACCTTGTGGGAAAAACTGCGGTCCGAAACAAAGAAAAGATGCATGAATCTAGAAGCTAGTTGTGTACTTTGATGTCCATGCTGAATTGTGACTAAAATAACTCGATAGAAGCAAGAATCGTGAAGATTCAAGAACATTAATTTCAAATTTGAGATGTGATCCAATGTAAGATTCAGGTTCATTTACCATAGGATCTCAATATGAGATGTGAACCGATGTGAATTCGTTGCAAGATTATGTATCATTTACCATAGGCTCTCAATTTTAAAGGTGTTAATAACAATCATTTGATCCACCTATTTCTCAATCCCACCTTCTTTTAGTTACAACCTCAATGAGGTAAATTATGTGACATAATCTTCTATAGTATTAGAGTCTCTTGGACTTATACTTATGAGGTCTTAGCTCATGACTTCTTTGTTCGTTGACCTTCCCATTAGGTGTTTTCAAGGTCGCAATATGAATAGAAGTTCTTGGAGTTAGACTTGATCACACTAATAAAACTATGTAGATGAGGTGTACTGTACAGACTTAGAAGTATGGAAAGAAAAGACTCAATGGCACACCCCTGAATTTGTGGGTCTTTCTAGTTGAGTGTGTGTATAACTCCCTTTTCTTGATTACTCCCCCAATTTTGGACATGGGCATGGAGAGGGGTGGAGTGGTCGTTAGTAGGCTGGTCCATAGAGATGCCATCTGCAGAGATAGTGAGTGTGTCCATGGACTGAGTGGGCATCTGAATATGAATAGGGGTTCCTGCCCCATAGGGTTTCCTTTGTGTTCCATACACTCCCTGTAGCCTATACATAGGGTGAAATGCAAAGATGGCTCTGCAAGCTGCACAAAAGGTGTGAAATGCCTCCTAGAGAAGATTCAACTTTGTAAACTGCCCCAATAGACCTCAATCCATAGATACATGACCTCGTAAGAAATGAACTGGGGAAAAGAAAATGGCTCAAGAGGATGTGAATCAGCCCATCAAATCGGTAGAATCTTCCTTTTACCTTCCAAATCATTCTTTACATGGTTGTCTCTCTTGGATGGCATACCCCCAGAATAGCAGAGATTAATCTTTGTTGGGAAGCAACTATAAGTTGTTTGCACTTTGGTTTTTTGTAATCAGCATTCACTTAGGAGATTTTATAGGCATTTTGTATATCATTGAACTAACATAAAGTTAAAAAGGGGTAATTTATCTAATTGAACTAATGTGGATAATAAGTCATACATTTGTCATCACTTTCAAAAATGGAAGCTAAAATCTTAGCGTAATGATATCTCAGCGCACTACTGATAGATTCACCTATTGCCACATTTGTATGGGCTTATTCCTAAACCAAGTACATGTATTGGCAGAAAATAGTATGGGAAAATAAGAGTAATCATGTCTTAGGATTAATTGGTTAAGTGTTATGAACCACACTTAGTGGATTCCTATATCACACATTGACTGCCCTAGAGCTCTTTGGACAAAACTATGCAAAATATATGGAGACCCCGGACTAAAACTATGCAAAACTATGAAAGACTATGAAAAACTATGCAAAACTATGAAAGAAAGACGACGGACATCAATTTTTTGGTGAAAGTTAAGCCCAAACACCAGGCTAATTCACATTGGAGACATGGCGTATTCCACAATGCAGGGTACATTGCAGTTGACCCCTGCCTAGCTTCCATTGTCATTAGGCATTGGAAAATCTAACCCTCCTTAAAAACATGTTGCCCTATTTTGGGATTTGACCATTCTCCCTATCTTTTTGGGCATGAGATATTTTGTCTTTTTTAATTTGCAAAGACACTGTTTTTTTAATTAAAATTTGACAAGGAAAAATATTTGCCCTATAATCAAAGGCATTTAAAAATTATTTAGTGTTTAGAGTAGGTAATTTTTTTTGTCTAAATGCACTAAGAAATATAAAGTGCACATTAAGGGGGAGGGGAATTAAGAAAAGAGCTTTAGCCACACACTAATCTTATAAAGTGTTGATTTCATGTATTATTTTGGGGATTATACATAGGCATTTTCTAATCATTGAACTAACATAAAGTTAAAAAGGGGGTAAATTATCTAAGTCAACTAATGGGGATAATGAGTCATCCATATGTCATTACCTTGGAAAATGGAAACTACAAGTCCTAGTATGATGACATACTACCGATGGATTCACCTATTACCATGTCTGTATGTACTCATTCTTGAACCAAGTACATATTAGCAGAAAATTGTATGGGAAAATAAGAATAATCATGTCTTAGGGTTAAATGGTTTAAGTATTATGAATCACACCCAGAGGGTTCGTCTATCACACATTGACTGCCCTAGAGCCCTTTGGACCAAACTATGGGAAATGTATGGAGACCCCAATGAACCTCCATTCCCAGATGATCCCACTATAGACATACTTATTTCCCTTGATGATGTTAATGATCCTTTGTATGACAATAATAATGAAGAGGAACTTGCATATTGGGAAAGTCTTTACTGTACTGATGACATAGAGACATACCTGCTTGCATCTCCTCTCTCTACACCTCTCGTATTGGCAGATATTGTTGCTTCATCAGATTCCAGTGTCACTTCTTTGAAAGCTTCTGGTGCTTCTTTGCAATAGGATATCAATTTTTCTAGCATTGCTGATTGGGATAGATTTGTACCTAACATCACTTGTCTGATTGTAGAGTCCCACACTACTGACATGGAAGCACACATTGAGGACATCAATATTCTCTTTGATGATAGTTTCAATGAAACTACATTTCCATTATCCTCTTTGTATATTCATGCTCTACATCTATCTACACATGGTTTTGGATTGTTCATCTATTAGGCATGCACCTAATTTGATTATGGCCTCCTTTGGCATCGACATGGGAACACCTGAGCAATCTGTGAAGACATTGACATGGGAATCATCATCCTTGGACTAGCTACAACATGATTCAAGATCATACACACATCTTCTCACATGGGAAGATATCCTACATCTTCAAGTGGTTTCATTTCTTCCCAAGGGAAGGAACATTGTTCAGTGTTATTGGATCTACATCGACATCCTTTGTCAACTATTCAGGCTCACTATAGCAGGACATGTATTATAGGGGGTCTCATAGACCTTTTATCATTTTCTCTCCTATGGGGGATATTGTATATTGTACTTAGTGAAAGAAGTAGTACTTCATCATTTGTATAATTTTCATGCATCTTTTCTCTCTTTTGGAGGGTAGTTTTTCCCATAGGGTTTTCTACCTTTCTCAACTTTATGAGAGATTACTTTGTAAATGGCCACCTCACTAGGCCTACTAGTGGGGACACATCCTTCTTGTACCCATCTAAGCGATTCTTAAAGGGGGGTGTGTATATATATTTCATACACTTAGGCTTAAGCCTACTTAGGTGTGCCTTTATACAATCTTGACACATGCCTCATTGAGGTGTCAAGGGTGTTGGGTGGTTAGGAGAGGTGTCACCAAGTTACGTACTAACTAGCCACCTCATGCTACTTTTTAGGGAAGAAACTCACCACCACTCATAGTTGAGGAGTCCCTTCCTCAACTAACAACTTCCTCTCCTCACCTATTTGTATTCAACTTCTCCAAGTTATTTGATGGTGGATTTTTGGTAGACTACATACATTTGCAATATTGATTTGCCATTCTTCATCTCCATGATTCCTAGTTTTTTCACCTTGGGTTTGGACTTAGCAAATAACTCATAGACCTCACTCAACCACATAGTTTACCTCTCATGAAGGGAATGTCAGGCCTTAGTGAGATCATAGTTTAAACTATATTCTGATCTCAATCAAGACTAGATCAATAACAATCACAAGAGACAAGTGAATGTTCAAATAGGCTTTAGAATTATTTAAAATCTTTTTTGAAGACCAAATCATTTGGGTGTCTAAGAATAAGAAATTCATAGGATATCTAGCATTATGCACAACTAAGGGAAACATTGTCTTGTTTTGATTAAGATTAAGTTGGTTTTGAAGGGAGCATAAACACTATATATACTAGAAGTTACAACAACAAAATAGCCACCAAGAAATAAAATGTAAAACTACAACTATAGGGTAGCTAAATCAAACCAAAGGCCTACAAACTAAACAATGGATAACATACATAGGATATAAAAAAAGAGATAGAAAAAAGCTAACCCAACAGCACACAACACCACAAATCCAAAATGTCCCTAATTAAATTATGTCTTGTTCAAAACTTTAGCTCCTTCCAATTATATCATGAATAAATTACCCTCATCAATTCTACAATCTCCTCTGCTTCTTTTACCTCTTCTACTGTTGCCTTGTGTGTTGTATCTATTTCCTATTTCATAATCGGTTTTCTCCACTCAAGCTCCTTCCTTGGTCTGTTTTTTGGTTTTTTCCCTGGGAATTTTAGGCTTTCCACATTGGATTTCATACTAGATTTGTTTACCTTTCACCAATCTTATTCAAGTTATCCTTTATCTCCTTAAGCTCCTTGTTCATCACCTACATCCTAGTATTTTTCTTGTCCTTCTCCATATTTAGGATGATAATCTCCCTCATCGTATTCCAATAATGAAGAACCATCTTGTCCTCCTCCTTAGGTACCAAATTTTACCCTCATATTTTTGGCCCAGAATAGCCACTTTGATGTTGAGGTGATTAATTTCCATGAAAAACATTTTGTTAGCTAGTGATGAATCTTAGTTTCTTACATGAGTCCTAAAGATTGATCCACAAGCTGATTTATGACACTGATAGCACTATCCAAATATTTGTTATCACAAGCATTTACTATGTTCTCTTCACAAGGTTGAGAGCAAGAGCTAGGGATGCCAAGGAATTCCACCCTTGCCTTCGATTCCCCCAAAATTTATCCTTACCCTTTCATTTTCTAGGCCCCCCCTTCTCAATATCTTTGCTTGTTTCCTCATAACCCGATTTGGCATCATTTCGGTCATATGAAAGGTCCATAGACTCCTCAACTTCCGCTAAGCTACTACTTGAAACTCTTTCCTCAAGATTTGTCTCCTTGATCTCAGAAGAGGAATCAACCCTAAGTGATTTCTCTTTCTCCATAGAAGGACCAACATTTAACTTAGGGTGGTATTGTCTCTAGTGATTCATAATTAACAATACCAAACTAGCACGGGTTGGGTAATTTTCTACCTCTTGCATGAATTTCTTAACAACAACTTAAAGGGAGAAAAAAGGGAAGAGAAATCTTATAATGAAACTTGAAGTGATTAAGGATAGAAAAATGGTACAAGAAGAGACTCCTATATCTGCCTTCAAGGTGTTATTGTAGGACTTCATTGTTTATTTACTTATTGTGGTAATTATGCATATATCCTAAACATGGGACTAAGCTAACTGGCCACCTCTTGCTAATTTTGTGGTAGTCACCTGGAATTATATTCACCATTATCTTCTCCATCTTTGATCTATATGTACATCTCAAATCTTAATGCAATTATTCGGTTGGATTCATTGATGTGTATATATTTTTGTATTACATACTCTCTATTTTTCGTATCTTGCAGGAGTATGCAATGGCTTGTCTTTCATGGCTCCACCTGATACTGACATTATGCCAGAAGATCTCATCAATACGACATGGTATTAGAAGCAATCTGGTTTTTATTGTTTAGTTTGGCAGTCTGTGTTAAGGTAAATAGTAGATGCGTGCAATTTATTTGGCTCGCTGTCTGCGAAAATTGTTTCTGTGTGTTCGGATTTAGAGGCTCGTTCCCAGAGGCCGGCCTGTCTGAGGAGGAGGTCGATATTTCAAGGAGAAGGCCATTTTATATGAGGCGGCGGCCGCCAATTCCTATAGAGGGAGACCGATTCCTATTGAGGCTGAAGACTCATGCCCACGGCTCTAAACCCATGGTGTGGGTCATTTTTTGGGGTGGGAAAGGTGATCCACAAAGAACCCAGGTCACAGGTCGTGGATAGAGGGCCAAACCAGGCCCGATCTAAGCGGCCACACTAGGCGATCCATCCTTCTCACCATTGCAGATGAGAATGATCCAGCAGAGAAAGATGTCCATAGAGGAGCAAGGCGTGAAAGCGTCAAAATTAACACAGGGGTGACCATCACCATTCACTCGAGGTTTGAAATCCATGACATCAGCAAGCCCCCCCCGAGATTTCACCACCAAATAGAATCAAATCTTATCTTTGCCGTGTATAAACGGGTTTCTACTTTGCACCTGTTTAGAAGGGTGAACACTGTTCCCAAAAGCAAAACTGGTGCTTGATGTTATAAATTTGGAAGGTAAGTTAAAATGATATGGTGAGGGAGAAAGAGGGCTGAATGGAATCAAACAAGAAAAGCTTAGGGCAATGGATCCTCTTGATATTAAACTGTGCGGCTTTGTTCATTGCCGGGATAGCAGGTACCTTGTTAATTCGCTTCTATTTCCTGCACGGTGGCGGTCGCAGATGGCTGTCTTCGTGGTTGCAGACTGCAGGATGGCCTCTTCTTATTCTGCCCATTTGGATTTCTTCCCGCAGAAAACAGCCATCCGCAGACATCCATGTCACTCCGAAGCTTTGCCTAGCATCCGTCGTAATCGGCGTCCTCACTGGCCTGGATAATTTCTTGTTTTCTTGGGGTCTCGCCTACGTGCCTGTCTCCACCTCCTCTCTCTTGATTGCCCCTCAACTTGGTTTCAATGCATTCTTCTCATTCTTGTTAGTAAAGCAGAAGTTTACCTCATATTCAATCAATGCTCTTATTTTACTAACCATGGGAGCAGTTATGCTGGGCTTCAACGCCGGAGGGGACAGGCCCCAGGGAGTCACAGCTGGACAATATTGGCTTGGGTTTATTGCTGCAGGCGCGGCAGCTGCCCTCTATGGATTCATTCTTCCTTTAATTGAGCTCGTCTATAAGAAAACCACACGCCCAATAACATACTCTCTTGTTATGGAGATGCAGCTTATAATGTCCTTTTCGGCCACCGTTTTCAGTACAATAGGCATGCTTGTGAACAAGGATTTCCAGGCTGTTGCGAGGGAGGCCAGGTCATCCGATGTGGGGGAGTTCAATTACTACATGTCTCTGGTGTCGCAAGCAATCTGCTGGCAGATTTTCTTCATCGGGGTGTTTGGTGTCATCTTTTTGACTACATCTCTCTTGAGTGGCATACTCATGGCCTTTTCCCTTCCTGCGACGGAATTGCTTGCAGTTGTCATATACCATGAGAAATTCACTGGGGAGAAGGGCATGTCTCTCGCTATAGCGTTGTGGGGATTCACTTCCTATTTGTATGGGGAATACAAGAATTCCATATTACAGAAAAGCAATATGCCGGAGGAGCACCGAGAAAGCCGTGAATCTGCAACCCTTAAAGAAGAAGAACCGACTTTGGAGCTGGTTGTTGACGAATCCAACTCAAACGAAACCCCTTAATCACCAGTTTCTGTATGATTTTAAACATATGTAATGTGTAATATTTTGTTTCGCAGCCACACTTTGTTGTTGTGGACAATATAGGAGCAAGAAATCTGATTTTACAACGCATATATTAAAGGCCCTCACATGGGTTTTAAGCACGCTGTTTGTTACAATTTTACAGAAAATCGTAGGAAGTCATGTTCAAAGTTTAGATTTTCTAAGAAGAGAAATAAATGATTTCAGAAAATTTGAATATGTACGTTAAAGTGGTGTACGTTTTCAATAAACCTTTACCATGCTGTACACCAGTTATTTGAGATAGTTTACGGAGCTTTTATCGAGAATACCAGTTTTGGATAGACAAAGCACTCTCTGTCCGTATGGTTTAGATATTAATTATTGGCCTAAAAGTTGAAATATGGCCATATAGTGCTTCCACTATTAATCGAAACTTTACAGCAGCCTGGTCTGTTTTCCTGCGTTCCCAGCATAATATGTAAGATATGCTTGGAGTTCTGCTCACTGAAACTCCTATAAAATCTATTCTTGGTGGTTTCAAAAGAAAAAAGAAAAAACAAGAAAATTGTGTGCCTTTTACAGTTGAACTGTAGTCCCCTCATCTGTGGGTAAGAGTTTTACTTCCTACCGATTTCTTTTATTATTAATAATCAGTTTTCATAGTTATCCGGGGATACACAACCTACCCCTCTTGATTATGATCTGGCCGCCCTCCTTGGAGGGCCCAGGCTTTACCATCAGGCGCACTCAGGCTGTTGAATACTTCCTCCCCAACTTATCTCACTATATTTAAAGGAAAGTAATATAAATAGAATTAGGGTTAGATAGATGAGTTATAGCAATTGTTAAAATATCAGACCTTTGCTTATTCATAACTTATATTTATGAAGATAAATTGTTAATAATAAAGAGATGAATACCTTATGATATTGTATTTCCGGGTTTAACTGCGTAGTTTTTGAGTCACATACATGACTCATGAGTAGTGGTTCACATGAATCCATCTCTCATGTTAATGAATGGTCGACTTAGCACTCATTGCATCTAGGTGATGCACACAAGGGTGAAGCATCGGAACTTCCTGGGAGGTCACCCATCCCTGTACTACTCCGATTCAAGCGCGTTTAACCATAGAGTTTCCCCCAAGATGAATACCTTACTTTTCCTCATGATGTAACCAATTGATTGGTGAACCACTCAGTATACTGGAGGGAATTGTAGATGTAACCTCAAAACAGGCAGTAGATAATGCGAGGCAGTTATGGATTCTCCTCGGTAAACAAAGAAGATAGAATTTATGAATGCCAGTGAAACAAAGCATTTGTTCCTCTAAAATGGAGAAGCCCGGAATCTAAGTAATAAGATTATCAATGGAAGGAAAAGAGCTTGAAGAAGTAAGATTGATAGGAATTATTATCAATATAGGAGATTGATGCGCATGGTGAGAATATGAAGCCATTGTAAAAGGCTTAAACCAGCATCTTTGATTATATTATTTACACATGTACTATTAATAAAGTGGACTGGTACACATGGCGACGCAGTCAATGGGTTTCAACGAATTGAATGAGACACCTCAACTGTTTTGTTGGAAGGGCTACTAATATCGTGGAGTACTGCACATGATAAACAATGAATGAGCTTCAAAAGGCCTGGAAGGTGCAAACCATGAGTTTAGTGTTGGCACTATTATTACTCTAGTAGATTCCCCTCTTTTATATAGGTGCACTATTCTTAAATAATATTTATTTCAGTGGTTAAAAGTAAATCTTGGCTAATAAAAGTTGGACAAGTGTTTACCATTTTTTAGTAGGAATAAAGTATAAAATTGTTATTCACGATTTAACTCTTAAAGAATGACATTTAAATAGAGTACATAGAATGTAGACTTGTCAAAGTTGTCACATTTAGTGAGATCAACAGGTTAAGATGAGGAAATCTAATCTTTTTCTCACGTAGCTCTTGTATAGAAAAAGGAAATCTCCTTATCTTTTTGTCAAGTAGCTCTTGTCTAAAAAATGGATCTTTCAACCTTGCTGTAAGATTAGCATGGAAACACAGAAAAATATCATCTTTTTGTAACCTAGCTTCTGGCTGCAAAATGAATCTTCCACTATTACAATTATTAATCTAGTAGATTCTTCTTTTACATAATGTGTGGCGTTACCAAAGTTGTCACCTTTGGTGAACGTTACTGTTACATAGCATGGAATGACACCGAAATCTCCTCATCTTTTTTTGGAAGTAGCGATTGCCTGCAAAATGGATCTTTCAATCTTACAATTATTAATCTAATAGATTCTTTCTCTCTTACATAACGTGTGGACTTGCCAAAGTTGTCACCTTTGGTGAACAGTACTGCCAGATCAGCATGAAAGGCACACCGAAATCTCATCTTTTTTAAGCAGCTATTGCGTGGAAAATGGATCTTTCAATCTTATTATTAGTCTAATAGATTCTTCATTCTTACATAGCCTGTGGCCTTGACAAAGATGTCATCTTTAGTGAATGGTACTGTCAGATCAGCATGGAAAGACCGAGCGATATCTCCTCTATATCTTTTTCTCAAACAGCTCTTGCCCGGTAAATGTATTTTTCAATCCTACTTTCAAAACTCCATCTCCGCTTTGGTGCTTTCTTATTCATGCCAAGAATGGCTACGGCAGTACGCGATTTAAGAGTGGAGTATGAGTACGTAATGCTCTCCTTGAACTGTACACCTACTACAAGGAAGCGGAAGAATTTTCACTGTTTGCCTTTCATACACAAAGAGCTTAAAGATCCCTTGTGCTGTGGTCAAATCACCTAATGTATGATCCTACGTAAATAGTGAATACATTGAATATAAGGCATCGACTCTATGAACAACGTGCATGACCATCCGGAATGAAACTAACGGTCACCCTATCTTATAGATAGATATTGTTGTATACGAGATTATGGTAAAATTGATTGATTTGTTTAATTGGAGTCCACAGTCTAAATAAATAATGGTGGAACTATAGAGACGTGTTTTATTTGTCATTTATTTGTAAATTTGTGAAATTGTTCTCATCAGAAGTATGTTGCATTTGATTGCAGGTCATCTTTTATTGAAAGTCCTTTGATGTTTATATGGAAAGGACTTTCAGTTGAGGCTCTCAAAAAATTGTACAGGGTTGGTTTGTAGATTCTAAAAGAATTCCTAAACCACAGCAGAGATATATAAAAAATAACAGTAGAAAAATATTGACAGTTATTAACTTAGGAAGAAGTTCAACTCTAGATACAGCTCTTTCAGTTTCCACATCTATAGCTGAGCTGCTAGAGAAGGTGGACTTCTATTAATGCTCTTGAACTTGCCGAGCTCACTGGATCTTCTAGAGGGAGATAGCTTCTCGAGCTCAAACCGAATACCGGCGGGGGAGCTCTTGCGGATATAAGGATGATATGGCAATAGAGGGACTATGTCATTACCGGGGTTACACCCCAAAATAGATTGGGGAGCCCCCCGGTCCCCTCCACTTCAATTATATACCTACCGGGGGGGCAACTATATCCACCCACCCAACTATCATCCACCCACCCCGCAATAGTTCTCCAGCATTGGATTGTTCAGTGTTGATTGGCCTGCCTCCCGGGAGAGCGCTGAATTAATATTCAATTCTGTTTTTTTTTCAGGCTAAATAATACTTTCTGTATTCATGATTTTATAGAAAAGAATTACAATAAAACAGAGATTGCTGTCTCTAAAAATAGATTGAAAAAACTTAAAACTAAACGTGCATTTCTTCATGTATTATTGACTTCTGTAGAAGACTGCAGTTCCGTTAAAAACAAAGTTTATCAACTGAAATGTAAAAGTAAACTAGCGTTAAAAACAATGTTTATCAATTGAAATGTAAAAGTAAACTATAACTAGCATACCTATATTTAAAAAATATATCTAAAGTACGCCAAGAGATATGCTTTTCGAGGCGCCTATTTCCACGTATGTGTAATAAATTGATTAAAAAAATAGGCGCCTCGAGAAGGATATCTCTCGGCGTACTTTAGATATATTTTTTAAATATAAGTATGCTAGTAGCACCTGCAGCGGCAAATCTAATTATAACTATATAATATAAAATTATAATATAGATTAAATATATTATTATAATATAATTATAATATTATTATAATTATAATATAATAAATAAAAATATATATTATATTATATTATATTATATTATATTATATTAGTGTTCAAGTTAGAATTATGGTTAGGATTAGTATTAGAGTTAGGGCCAGAATTATGTTATAATTATGATTAGTTTAGAATTAGGATTTGAATGATTAGTTATGCTTAAAATCAGGGTTAAAATAATGTTTTAATCTAATTAGGGTTATAGTTGTGTTTAATCTAATTAGGGTTTTGTTTAGGTATTGAGTTAGGGTTGGGCATCTATAGGGATAGATATATAGCATTAGTCTTATAAAACATTGGTAAGTGTGATATTACGGTTATAGTTAGAATTAGGGTTAGATTTAAAAATAAGGTTTCAGTTAAGCTAAGAGTCAAGGTTAGATTAAAATTAGGATTAGATTGAGGGTTAGAGTGAGAATTAGGGTAATGCTTAAAATTAGGGTTACAAAAAGGTTTTAATCTATTTAGAGTTATAGTTGTAAAAAAATCATTTTTTTTTAATTTATAATTTTTGGAAATTCATTAAATATAGAATATTGTAGTGCTTGGATTCATATTAATTATCATAATAATTATTTGTTGTGTAATTAATTTAAATAAATTTTGCTATTTTAGAGTTAAGATTTATTTTATTTTACTTTATAATTATTTAGTTTAGTGAAGCACAATTTCAACTTTTATTATTAGTTTAATGAAGTTAATTTCATAGAATATGCATAAATCAACACATCATAAAACAAACATATAATATGAAGTATTCGAATGCATGTACATTGCCACCCTAGTACTTGTACACATAAGAATAGTATTTGTCCACATAAATCATTCATATCATGGTTGTTTCATTTGAGTAACTAAGGGTTATGAGTAACTTAAGATTATGGTAAGTGTGAAAGTATCTTTGTACAAATAACAAATAAAATTGACAAAGTTTAGTAACAAAAAATATACGTGGAGAAAGATTTTGGAGGAAAACAACACGAACAAAGAGAACCAAGTATATATTCATCTATATAAATAGCATTTGTGATATACGAGAGATTATTCTATGCCCTATTGTACTATGCTTTGATCTACTCTATTTGCTCTGCTATACTTTTCTTTGTTTTCTCTACTCTGCTCTACTCTACTTTGTTGAGTTTGTTCTTCTCTACTCTGCTCTTATTTATTTTCTCTGCTCTACTTTTCTCTACTATGCTCTTCTCTGTTCAGTTTGCTCTATTTTTCTCTACTCTACTCTGTCGAGTTTTCTCTACTCTGCTCTACTCTACTCTGTTCTACTCTGCTATGCTCTGTTCTGCACTACTCTACTCTGCTCTGACATGCTCTACTCTTCTCTGTTCTACTAAACTTTGCCATGTTCTACTCAACTATTCTTTACTCTGTTCTTCTCTACTCTGCTCTATTCTACTATACTTTGATATGTTCTACTCTTCTCTGCTCTACTTTACTCTGCTCTGTTCTACTCTACTCTGTTCCACTATACTCTACTTTGTTCTAATCTGCTCTGCTCTGCTCTGGTTTGCTCTGCTCCACTCTATTCTACTCCATTGTGTTCTAATTTTTTAGTCTTTCTTCTTCAGCTTTTCTCTTACCAAGTTGCTTTCCCTTTTTCATTTTTTCATAATGATCATATGTAAATGGTGGAACTATTCTGAGACCTTGTAATGACTTTACATGAGATATAGCCACAAATGTTAATCCTATTCTTTCTTTTTGCCCTATGTCAATTGTGGCTTTTGAGAGAGTCAAACCTTGTGATTTGTGTATCGTTAATGCCCAAGCCAATCTTAAGGGTATTTGGATTGTTTGGCCCCTTTGTATTGGTGTAATAGGAACTGTACGTGGAGATTGATCTTCAAATGGTACCCCTATGTAATTATCAAACTCCACCATAACATATGTCGGTGGTTCAGGTGGTGCACTTCCAGGTTTGTATATTATTTTTTGAACATACCCTAGAGATCCATTTACCAGGCCTGCTTCTATCCAAAGATTAGAAGATAACATCACTCTTGCATCCTTAGCAAGTAATAACTCCATATCAATTTCATCAAGTTGACCTGCTTTTGGTGCATTGACACTACCCACTCTTGTTGCAATGCTACGTGCAACTGGATGCCTCAATGAGAATAATTTCTTTTTGTTGTGACTATGCACATTATCATTTGTGGCAAACAAATGAATAGTAGAATCAAATTCTTCATTGGTTGGTGCATCTATGCAAACATTGGTTCTTGTCATGAGCAACTTCCAGTCATCAATAGTTGGTTTTGCATCTCTTAGATTGGTGAGAAGTTGACGAAATCTTTGTTGTTCAATGCTTTCCCCTTCTTGTCTAAATATTTTATCCAAAATAACAACAGTTTTGAATTCTTCCCATAATAGTTTACCAAGTCTATTACTATCATATGGTGGTCTATCATTAACAGGAGGTAAATGACCTAAATCTCCAACGAGAATTATAGATACACCTACAAAATATTGGAAAATGATGACATTCATTAGTGTCTACTAATAATTGTTAGATTTAATAATAATCAAGTTTATGTTTTAAAATAGGCAAAAATTGCATATCTTCATTAAAAAACAAATGTATACCTCCAAAATTCATGTTTGCTTTTTCAGGGAATGCCTGATGAAGTCGACAGTCCACCTTCTCCAACAAATTTTGTCCAATGAAGCTCATTTCATCAATCAAAATGTATTTTATGTGTCGTAACTACTCTTGAAAACTTGTGAGTCTTGCCCCTTCTAATTGACCAAAATCTGTAACTGGGATTTGAAGTACTGAATGGATTGTTGAGGCTCCAATATTGAATGTTGCAAATCCTATTGGTGCAAGCAATAGAAGTGGAGTATGCCCTGGGAATGCTGCATTTTGAAGAGCTTGACTGATAGCACCAATTAGATATGATTTTCCAGTTCCTGCTGTTCCTTGAATTATCATGAATAATGGCAATGCATTTTGAGATCCATGATAATGTGTCATAATTATATCAAGTGCATTTTTCTACCTGGCACCCAATGATGAATAATTGATATTTTCTGTTATATCATCCCACAGGAGAAGTCCATTATCTTTCATGGTTCTTATGAATTTGATTGCTTGATCTGTGTAGTGTTCACCTTGATATTCAATAGACCATGGTGCCTGTCTATCAATGTCTCTTTTTCCCAACATATCTATTTCAAAAACTTGCATAATCTGATTATGATGTAGCCTTGATATGATTTCCCATTCATGCTCTGTTGTGTTTCCCTGAAGAGGTTGATTATCCTCAATTTCAGATTCACTACCATTGTCAACATCTTCTGGAGTAGTTCTTCTTTGCACATGCCAAGGATTATAACTAAATGACTCCCAATTTGATATTATTGCATCATCTTGAAGACTGATATCTCTTTCTATATGACGAAATGGCTTATAAAGTAACAACTCAGACCAACAAAAATCAACCCATTTATCTGATTGACGTTGAGGGATGGATACAAACCTTGGAAATACTCTCACGATAGCTGCCATCTCCCTTGCCTCCCATTTATTATCTCTCCTTCTCTTTGGATTATATGTCCATGATCTAGCTGCATCAATAAGTGAAACACCTTCCATGCAAAAGGGCCTATTCTTGTATACATCAATGAAAGATTGTGTATGCTCTTTATAGTCATCTTCATCATTTGTAGCTACATGTTTGAATACCTCATGTGAGACATTCAAATTGACAAATTTTCTGCTACTCTCTACTAATGGAAGTTCCAATAGCATATGACATATTTCTTGTGCCCCAATGTCTCTTTCTATAATTGTTTCAGTAAGAAGTATTCTATATGCTCTCGATGCTAAATCATTAGGGTTTTCAATGTTTGCAAGTTGCATCAACATTTGATGATAAGTTTCTGAACTCTTTTCTACTTTAGCTGCATACTTGGCAATGTACTTGATCACAACATGTTTGGAAAGAATAGGTTGCCAATCTATATTTGCTCTCCATAATTGTAGTATGTAGCAATTGTGTGTATTTACTCTGTCGTCATTTCTTGCAGGTTCAAACTTTTTTTCACCTGTCTGCAAGTCTTCATATAATTTTGATCCCTCAAGATTTAAGGGCCATGGAGCATTATACCTATAATAAATAATAACAATTTTTTATCTCTCTACACTCATAATATATTGAAATTGAAAATAATAATTTGGAAGATTTTGAATCTTACCTACAAACCATTCGTCCTCTTTTTTTGCGTAGACATGCACCCTCTCTACACATTGTATGTCGTTCTACACAATTTAAAATCTCTTCATAGTCATGTTCCATATGTATTTGTGTAAGCTACCTTGTATTTTGAAGACATGGATGTTGGACAAAATTTTCCATTACCTATGATTAAAAAATGTATGAATTTATTAGTTACATTGAAACATAATTTTCTTACATAATATATAATATATTTATTAACAATCACTGATAATATACCTGAATGCTTCGTTGATGTGGATCTTCTCTAGGATTCCATGCATGAATAATAGAATGGAAATATTTCTCTGCACTTTTTAGTTGCTGCTCATTTTTCCAGTCAAGATTATCCATATTTGGTGCTCCATCTAACCATATGAATCCATGCACATGTGGTGAACCTCTATGCTACCATTCATATCTAGACCAATAATCTTTGACATTCATTCCTTTTTCTAGAATTTGTTTTCTAAAAATTGTATGTCGCAAGTGCATGTAATGTGCCACTATATGAGGATAATCAATAACATTCTGTCTTCTCCATTTTTGGGCTTCTTGTGCATCTATTGGTGGTCTTCCAGGCATCAATGCATGCAAATCAGGCCAGTACATATCTACTACACTCAAAGTGAAGAATATTGTGGGAGACCCAATTTGATGAAGCATGTCAGTTAACTCTGCACGACATTTTGCCCAATATGACCTTGTACCCCTTAAGGTTGTTCCAAACCTCATCAAGCGATCAGCTAGATGGGAGTGGGGCACATTTTCCATATGTTCACGTAGCTCATTGATGGTGATTGGCATATCTTGAAGATTTCTTTTGACAAACACTGCAGATAAATTTTGTGCACATAGTCTTATTATCCTGTTCATCACATAATATCTAAATTGTGGGTGTCGACCAAAATCGTGATCCCTATACCGAAAGAGATGTTTGACAAATTCATGCAGATGTACTCCTCTAATACGAGGTTCTAGCCAATCACATCTACCATCAGGAAACAATGTAATAAGCCTAATGTCACATACTCATTGATAGGAGATGAACCAATCGTTGGCCAATCGATCAATGACCCTGGATCTGCACTAGGGTTGTTCACCCATGCATGGATCAATTCCATCTCTCTTTTGACATTAGGCAGTCTAGAAGCCATTGATGTTGTGTGATCAATGATATTTCCTTCATCCATCTCCATCAATGGGCCCACAAATACAACTTCATTTGCATCTAAATCAAACTCCATATGCACTATATTTAGTTGGTCAAATATATCTTCATCTGAATTTGATGGAAGAGCAGTGAGAGCATTTTCATCAATTTGAAGATCAGAGTAGAACTTGTCATGTTCAATTTTGTATTTGAGTGCTTTATATACTCTCTCTCTATTTACTGTAAAGTTGTAATTTGTGCCACATTGATCTCTCCTTCGAACAATAATGATTGGCAAATCTTTTATTGCATGTGGCAAAACCTTTGAAATTTCTTTTACATCCTGTGGAAAACTTATCGTGTGCCCCTTGTATTTATATTGACCACCAGTTGAATGTGTCACTTGTAGGATTGGATTGACACGTGCTATCAACATTTCTTCTACCTGTGTCAAGTTTGCAAGCTCTAGTGGTTGTGGGCTAGGATTCATATTATTTGATGCTGAGAATCGATTATTGGCTCTTTCTTGTCGACACCTATTGCATATAGGACCTTGAGGTGTCTGATAAACCCTTATTCCAAGGTAACATTCTTGACAAATATAGCACATATGTGGTGAAACAAACCTATCTATTCCATTTCAAAAATGCATTTGGAAAGTATTGAAATTAGCCTAAAGCATTCCATTAGGATTTGCTGCATTTTCTACATCATTTTGAATAACTTGATTAATGTCATGTTGAGGTGCATTTTCTAGTGTTTCAAGTAAAAAATCTATTGATCTTGAATTTTCATCTCGAGCATATAAATCAATATTAGCATTTGACTGATAAGGTTGTTGTCTTTCTTGTCTTTCAGGGGCACCGGGTTCTGTAGATGTTTGTGCATGACTTATTCTCATCATATTTGGTTGCTGTCGATTTTGTAATTCCAACTCTGCAACTATTATTTCAGCTGCACGTCGACGATATGTTTCTCTGTCAACCTGATTTCATTGTATCATTTGTTCTTGTATTTCTACATCTGTCATTATTTGGCGTTGTGGTCTTTGATACTCCCTCTGATATAATCTTTGACATTCCCTTCTATATTGTTCTCGTTCTTCATCAATTTCAAAAGTCAACCTAGGGGGAGCCATACCTACATAGTAGTTGAAAACAAATATTTATAAGTCTAAAGTTATAACATTGACTTTAATGTACAAAAATTCCATGTCATTGGTATGTAATGTTGACATTATTACAATGATTACACACTTTCAAGTTAAGATCAAATAATAACACTAAGAGATAAAATAATTTTCAACACATGATGACTTTTGTTGTCAAGTTTTCATGGATTGGTTCCTTATCACTCCAAAAGCTTGCCTTTTCTATATATCGCCAGACCAATATACCAAGCCTCTCTGTATGCTCGCTCTTCCATTATACCCGTCAGTACGTGGAAGAAGCTCATCCTTTCTTTATACCCATTGGTAAGTGAAAGAAATGTTAAAGCACATGAGAGGAGAGTGGTACGTGGCACATAGGAAATACATGAAAAGGATTCATCCTATCGACGAGACCTGCTTAGAAAGATATCAAATTTCTTTTCAGTCAGGATTTATGTCTTACGATAGTGACGAATGTGTAACGAAAGGAAGTGAATATGAGAGTGTCCTTATTTGGCCCTGGCGATTTATAGGGATGATACCATAGATGTCGTTGTTACAACTATTTTAGGTAATAGATACAGTAGTTCAATCGTGACAACTTGACCCATAAACGTGAACCAGAGGTACCATGATTACCAAACATTGTAATTGTTTTAGTTTTGGAAAAAAATGTTTAGACTTTTTGTTTGAAAAAAATAAATAACAACTTTACTATTCTAAAAAAAATTCAAAACAAATTATAATTTTCATAAAAAAAAAAAGTTTACCTTATATGTTTAATGTCTATAAATACATAACTATAAGATTACATTATATGAAATTAAATAACACTAAAACAAATTAACTCTATAATGATCAACATGTATATTTAAGGAATACATATGCATTATTTTTTTCATAAATTATAGAAAACCAAATGTTGGAAATACTAATGCCTCATATTTTTACAAATAGTGGAATTTCCTATGGTTAGAGATGTTTCAAAAATTGATCTTTAACTTAACTTCCATTCTAGAATTCGTTGAGAAATTGATGTTTAACTTAACTTCCAATATAGAATTCCTAAATAAATAAGTGAGTAATAATTACCATAAATAAAAAATTAGGTTAATATTACTATTAAATTAATTTAATCATGGTTACCACACCCCAAGCTTATCAATTATTTTTACTTATTGTTAAAATACTAAAGAACCTAATAGCAATAATAAACTTAATTAAAAAAGGGTAGATAATATTTAGCTATGTTCATCTAATTTTTCCTTCATTCCAACCTAAAGAAAAATTTAAATAATTTGAAGTGATTAAATGTATAAAATAAATCAATTTGAATTGATTGAAGTATATATATGGAAACTAATAAATTGATTGCACTATAATTTCCATCTGTGAGATAAATTTATAATTGATTCAACTATAGTTTCCATCTGTTAGATAAATTTATTTTATAGTTTCCTTCTGTCAGATAAATTTATTTTATATATTTAATTAAGATCTACAATTCATTTACCATTGCCATTAATAAAAGAAAACCAATACTATTAAAATATACCTTTGTTCTAAAAAAGATTTCCTCCACCCCTTGGATCGGTTCCTTGGAAGGCAATCCTTTTGTTTTCTCGTTCACTTTAAATGTTGCAATTTGAGATGCTATTTGTGTGTGAAAAAAATCTGTGTGTGAAAAAAATAACCATAACTCTCTAATGGAATCGCTGAAAAAAATTTCACCAATATAAAATCTACAGCAAAGAGGTTCCAATATATTCTTTAATCTGTTCCAAAAAAAATGTTTTGAATATAATGTGAAGAAGAAATATTAAAATGAGCCATTGAACACTAATACACAACTATTGAACACTGACATGCAAGTGTAACTGTTGAATCTGATACCACTAAAATATCACTGCATTAAGGTTTTGTATTTTTGCAATTGTTTGACGAAATGATAATGAAAATGTCAAATGCTTTTAATAGGATCAAAAGTTACAGTTAAGGATTATTCTAGAAAATATAATCAAATTTTGTAGACTGGAGATTGCTAAGAAAAATTAACTTTACTAACTACTAGTAATGGTAATTGTAGAGGAACTTTCAATCAATAAATCACTACAGTAAGTGCCTCTCCTCATTCTTTGCCCCAGATTTTAAATAGAAATCTGGTAATAATAGTTTTCAACAAGACAACATTTCCCTTTAATAATTTCTAATACCCACATGTCTTGAGCAAAAATTATACATGACAACTAAAATGTACTAACTCTTCTTACAACATCTCCCTCCAAAGAAAAAGAAAATTAAAAACCTCATTGTAATACCCATGCCTCCCTTTCTTTTTAAAATTGAAATAAACAATATTCAGTGCACAACGAATAGCTTTTACAAAAGACATAAAATGAGTAGAACAACTGTTACAAAGGACATAAAATAAATAGCAAACAGCTGAAGGAACAACTATAACTAACAAGAAAGAACTCAAAAAATTCCAACAACCTGCTGAAAGAACAACTGTTACAAATGAATAGCTTAGTTTCCCACGTCCCCCTTTAACCTTCATGGAATGTAATAAAAGACAAAAACTTTAGAAGAGGCACTTAGTCTTTCATATAAGACAAGTTAAAGATGGCATAGCACTCCCTTCTCATCCTTAGATTTTTAGAAAATCTTAGAAATAAAATCCACATGGGGCACCCATCCACAAACAAAATTAATATGATATATTTAGCTCCACTTATGAAAATTTTTAAACTTTAAGATCAAATGACAAACCTAAACTTAAATTAATATTTATCATTGTCTAGAGGTTAATAAGGAAATATTTTTAAAACAAGGGTAAGTTGGTTTCATCTAGAAGATTCAGGAAAGCCCTATTCCTAAAGTGTGCCTTGATTTAAAAATTCTTTTCTTTTCGACTAATTTCTTGTTCTTCTCCCAGCTGCCTCATACTGGCTGCCATGGATTGTGGAAAAACCCAAAATTACCGGGCATTGATGGTGAAAAGGATGCCAATCAGGTGACCAGGCTCTGTGTTCTCAGATTCAAGGTGTTGACGGTGGCTAACATCCAATTATTTCAATAGCATTATGCTAATGATAATCAACCAGAGAAAACCTCTCTTGTTTAATTTTTTCTTTTGCTTTCTTGTGCAGGCCTGAAGGTTACTATGTGGTTCAAGGTTGGGGAGTGATTGTTTATTCCTCTACAGTTGCTGACTTGAATTATAGAAGGGTGAGGGTTTTGGGCACACAGCTGCCCTATGGTATCGTGGCCTTTTAAAAGGGTCCACGACTGCCATAGGGCCGTGGCTCCTTTTTTTTATCATGTGGATCTCCCCTCTCCTGCCACTGCTATGTGTAGGTCAAGTGGCCCTACACCAACCAATAATCTTTTCAACATTAAACTACCAATAAAAAATAACATTAAACTAACAATAAAAAATAGAAAGTTGCCCAGTTACCATTCCAAATCACTCGTCCATATCAATTTGCATTGATGAAGTTTCTAAATACAAACTGAGGATATCAATTTGCATTGATGAAGTTTCTGAATACAAACTGAGGCTTAGTATATGAATTTGCCGTTTGGAGACATTAATGGCACAGATTTGCCTTTCAAAATAAAGTATCAATGATATATTTCTTGGCAGGGATCACATATTTTTCAGGGCATATAGGAATTACATACACGGAGAAGAAGGAAGCATTTGCGTCTAGTAGAGACTGGTATTTTCCCTCCTCTGGCAGTCTGAAAAGCATTAGAAGAGATATATGCAAAACGTGGAATAACAAACAAAGCACATGAACTATTCATAGAAGGATTGTGTGCTATGTTTTTTCTTTCCAATGATTGCTGCACATACTCCATTCACATGACTAACCCATTTGCTTTTTTTAATCTAATTTAGTTTTTTTAATCATTTTATTATTGTTCTTGAATACAACAACCATGCCGTCCAATATAATTTCTTTTGATTTTTCTAAATCTGTATAATTATAAACGTTTATACAATAACTAAACAAATGCCAAATGCAGGATTTGAAGCATGACAATGAAGGAAGGTAGGAATATTGCATTACAACTACAGTTGATTGTTTTGAGGCTAACCTTTGATTCTTGGAAAGCGTATTCCCCTTCCATAGTCCCTTTCAGCTCACCTCAAATCCTGTAATTTGATATTAAAATAACTTAAGGAAGGAGCAATATAAATAGAGATGAATGTAGCTACAACGTCGCTGTCATGAAAGAATTATTATGAAAATATTGTTTATTTAAGAAGATATTCTTCTGATTGCCATCTGTTTACTCAACGCTGCGGACACCCTAAAATTAGTCTCTCAACATGCCCCACTCTTATGCCCCATTATGCACCTTAATGGATGTTCATTGAAACACGCAGAGAGTCTGTTTATTTTTTATAAATGCAATTGTAACTGCAAGGAAGCCAAGGTTAAATTATATTTTATTTTTTTATGTAACAGATGCTGCACTATTATTATTACTCCGAAATATGTAGAGAATTTTTTATCATTATGAAACTTATATTTTTTTTATAATAAGAATTTTATAAAATTACACGGAATCTTTGCGCTCTTCAACTCCACCCCTGCTGTGACTATAGAAATGCCTCTCATTAGTGTCTACTAATAATTGTTAGATTTAATAATAATCAAATTTATGTTTTAAAATAGGCAAAAATTGCATATCTTCATTAAAAAACAAATGTATACCTCCAAAACTCATGTTTGCTTTTTCAGGGAATGCCTGACGAAGTCGACAGTCCACCTTCTCCAGCAAATTTTGTCCAATGAAGCTCATTTCATCAATCAAAATGTATTTTATGTGTCGTAACTACTCTTGGAAACTTGTGAGTCTTGCCCCTTCTAATTGACCAAAATCTGTGACTGGGATTTGAAGTACTGAATGGATTGTTGAGGCTCCAATATTGAATGCTACAACTCCTATTGGTGCAAGCAATAGAAGTGGAGTATGCCCTGGGAATGCTGCATTTTGAAGAGCTTGATAGATAGCACCAATTAGATATGATTTTCGAGTTCCTGCTGTTCCTTGAATTATCATGAATAATGGCAATGCATTTTGAGATCCATGATAATGTGTCATAATTATATCAAGTGCATTTTTCTACCTGGCACCCAATGATGAATAATTGATATTTTCTGTTATATCATCCCACAGGAGAAGTCCATTATCTTTCATGGTTCTTATGAATTTGATTGCTTGATCTGTGTAGTGTTCACCTTGATATTCAATAGACCATGGTGCCTCTCTATCAATGTCTCTTCTTCCCAACATATCTATTTCAGAAACTTGCATAATCTGATTATGATGTAGCCTTGATATGATTTCCCATTCATGCTCTGTTGTGTTTCCCTGAAGAGGTTGATTATCTTCAATTTCAGATTCACTACCATTGTCAACATCTTCTGGAGTAGTTCTTCTTTGCACATGCCAAGGATTATAATTGAATGACTCCCAATTTGATATTATTGCATCATCTTGAAGACCAATATCTCTTTCTATATGACGAAATGGCTTATAAAGTAACAACTCAGACCAACAAAAATCAACCCATTTATCTGATTGACATTGAGGGATGGATACAAACCTTGGAAATACTCTCACAATAGCTACCATCTCCCTTGCCTCCCTTTTATTATCTCTCCTTCTCTTTGGATTATATGTCCATGATCTAGCTACATCAATAAGTGAAACACCTTCCATGCAAAAGGGCCTATTCTTGTATCCATCAATGAAAGATTGTGTATGCTCTTCATAGTCATCTTCGTCATTTGTAGCTACATGTTTGAATACCTCACGTGAGACATTCAAATTGACAAATTTTCTGTTACTCTCTACTAATGGAAGTTCCAATAGCATATGACATATTTCTTGTGCCCTAATGTCTCTTTCTATAATTGTTTCAGTAAGAAGTCTTCTATATGCTCTTGATTCTAAATCATCAGGGTTTTCAATGTTTGCAAGTCGCATCAACATTTGATGATAAGTTTCTGAACTCTTTTCTGCTTTAGCTGCATACTTGGCAATGTACTTGATCACAACATGTTTGGAAAGAACAGGTTGCCAATCTATATTTGCTCTCCATAATTGTAGTATGTAGCGATTGTGTGTATTTACTCTGTCGTCATTTCTTGCAGGTTCAAACTTTTTTTCACCTGTCTGCAAGTCTTCGTATAATTTTGATCCCTCAAGATTTAACGGCCATGGAGCATTATACCTATAATAAATAATAATAGTTTTTTTATCTCTCTGCACTCATAATATATTGAAATTGAAAATAATAATTTGGAAGATTTTGAATCTTACCTGCAAACCATTCATCCTCTTTTTTTGCATAGACATGCACCCTCTCTACACATTGTATGTCGTTATACACAATTTAAAATCTCTTCATAGTCATGTTCCATATGTATTTGTGTAAACTGCCTTGTATTTCGAAGACATGGATGTTGGACAAAATTTTGCATTACCTATGATTAAAAAATGTATGAATTTATTAGTTACATTGAAACATAATTTTCTTACATAATATATAATATATTTATTAACAATCATTGATAATATACCTGAATGCTTCGTTGATGTGGATCTTCTCTAGGATTCCATGCATGAATAATAGAATGGAAATATTTCTCTGCACTTTTTCATTGCTGCTCATTTTTCCAATCAAGATTATCCATATTTGGTGCTCCATCTAACCATATGAATCCATGCACATGTGGTGAACCTCTATGCTGCCTTTCATATCTAGACCAATAATCTTTGACATTCATTCCTTTTTCTAGAATTTCTTTTCTAAAAATTGTATGTCGCAAGTGCATGTAATGTGCCACTATATGAGGATAATCAATAACATTCTGTCTTCTCCATTTTTGGGCTTCTTGTGCATCTATTGGTGGTCTTCCAGGCATCAATGCATGCAAATTAGGCCAGTACATATCTGTTGCACTCAAAGTGAAGAATATTGTGGGAGAACCAATTTGATGAAGCATGTCAGTTAACTCTGCAAGACATTTTGCCCAATATGACCTTGTACCCCTTAAGGTTGTTCCAAACCTCATCAAGCGATCAGCTAGATGGGAGTGGGGCACATTTTCCATATGTTCAAGTAGCTCATTGATGTTGATTGGCATATCTTGAAGATTTCTTTTGACAAACACTGCAGATAAATTTTTTGCACGTAGTCTTATTATCCTATTTATCACATAATATCTAAATCGTGGGTGTCGACCAAAACGGTGATCCCTATACCGAAAGAGATGTTTGACAAATTCATGTAGATGTACTCGTCTCATACGAGGTTCTAGCCAATCACATCTACCATCAAGAAACAATGTTGGAAATGCCATATCAAATAAGCCTAATGTCACATACTCATTGATTGGAGATGAACTAGTCGTTGGCCAATCGATCAATGACCCTAGATCTGCACCAGGGTTGTTCACCCATGCATGGATCAATTCCATCTCTCTTCTGACATTAGGCAGTCTAGAAACCATTGATGTTGTGTGATCAATGATATTTCCTTCATCCATCTCCATCAATGGGCCCACAAATACAACTTCATTTGCATCTGAATCAAACTTCATATGCACTGTATTTAGTTGGTCAAATATATTTTCATCTGAATTTGATGGAAGAGCAGTGAGAGCATTTTCATCAATTTGAAGATCAGAGTAGAACTTGTCACGTTCAATTTTGTATTTGAGTACTTTATATACTCTCTCTCTATTTACTGTAAAGTTGTAATTTGTGCCACATTAATCTCTCCTTCGAACAATAATGATTGGCAAATCTTTTATTGCATGTGGCAAAACCTTTGAAATTTCTTTTACATCATGTGGAAAACTTATTGTGTGCCCCTTGTATTTATATTGACCACCAGTTGAATGTGTCACTTGTAGGATTGGATTGACACGTGCTATCAACATTTCTTCTACCTGTGTCAAGTTTGCAAGCTCTAGTGGTTGTGGGCTAGGATCCATATTATTTAATGCTGAGAATCGATTATTGCCTCTTTCTTGTCGACACCTATTGCATATAGGACCTTGAGGTGTCCGATAAACCCTTATTCCAAGGTAACATTCTTGACAAATATAGCACATATGTGGTGAAACAAACCTATCTATTCCATTTCAAAAATGCATTTGGAAAGTATTGAAACTAGCCTAAAGCATTCCATTATGATTTGCTGCATTTTCTACATCATTTTGAACAACTTGATTAATGTCATGTTGAGGTGCATTTTCTGGTGTTTCAAGTACAAAATCTATTGATCTTGAATTTTCATCTCGAGCATATAAATCAATATTAGCATTTGACTGATAAGGCTATTGTCTTGCTTGTCTTTCAGGGGCACCGGGTTCTGTAGATGTTTGTGCATGACTTATTCTCATCATATTTGGTTGCTGTCGATTTTGTAATTCCAACTCTTCAACTATTATTTCAGCTGCACATCGATGATATGTTTTTCTGTCAACCTGATTTCATTGTATCATTTGTTCTTGTATTTCTACATCTGTCATTATTTGGCATTGTCGTCTTCGATACTCCCTCTGATATAATCTTTGACGTTCCCTTCTATATTGTTCTCATTCTTCATCAATTTGAAAAGTCAACCTATGGGGAGACATACCTACATAGTAGTTGAAAACAAATATTTATAAGTCTAAAGTTATAACATTGACTTTAATGTACAAAATTCCATGTCATTGGTATGTAATGTTGACATTATTACAATGATTACACACTTTCAAGTTAAGATCAAATAATAACACTAAGAGATAAAATAATTTTCAACACATGATGACTTTTGTTGTCAAGTTTTCATGGATTGGTTCCTTATCACTCCAAAAGGTTGCCTTTTCTATATATCACCAGACCAATATACCAAGCCTCTCTGTGTGCTCACTCTTCCATTATACCCGTCAGTACGTGGAAGAAGCCCATCCTTTCTTGATACCTGTCGGTAAGTGAAAGAAATGTTAAAGCACATGAGAGGAGAGTGGTACATGGCACATAGGAAATACATGAAAAGGATTCATCCTATCGACGAGACCTGCTTAGAAAGATATCAAATTTCTTTTTAGTCAGGATTTATGTCTTACAATAGTGATGAATGGGTAACGAAAGGAAGTGAATATGAGAGTGTCCTTATTTCTCCCTGGCGATTTATAGGGACGATGCCATAGATGCCGTTGTTACAACTATTTTAGGCAACAGATACAATAGTTCAATCGCGACAGCTTGACCCATAAATGTGAACCAGAGGTACCATGATTACCAAACGTTGTAATTGTTTTAGTTTTGGAAAAAAATGTTCAGACTTTTTGTTTGAAAAAAATAAATAACAACTTTATTATTCTAAAAAAAATTCAAAACAAATTATAATTTTCATAAAAAAAAGAAGTCTACCTTATATGTTTAATGTCTATAAATACATAACTATAAGATTACATTATATGAAATTAAATAACACTAAAACAAATTAACTCTATAATGATCAACATGTATATTTAAGGAATACATATGCATTATTTTTTTCATAAATTATAGAAAACCAAATGTTGGAAATACTAATGCCTCATATTTTTACAAATAGTGGAATTTCCTATGGTTAGAGATGTTTCAAAAATTGATCTTTAACTTAACTTCCATTCTAGAATTCGTTGAGAAATTGATTTTTAACTTAACTTCCAATCTAGAATTCCTAAATAAATAAATGAGTAATAATTACCATAAATAAAAAATTAGGTTAATATTACTATTAAATTAATTTAATCATGGTTACCACACCCGAAGCTTATCAATTATTTTTACTTATTGTTAAAATACTAAAGAACCTAATAGCCATAATAAACTTAATTAAAAAAGGGTAGATAATATCTAGCTATGTTCATCTAATTTCTCCTTCATTCCCCTAAAGAAAAATTTAATTAATTTGAAGTGATTAAATGTATAACATAAATCAATTTGAATTGATTGAAGTATATATATAGAAACTAATAAATTGATTGCACTATAATTTCCATCTGTGAGATAAATTTATAATTGATTCAACTATAGTTTCCATCTGTCAGATAAATTTATTTTATAGTTTCCTTCTGTCAGATAAATTTATTTTATATATTTAATTAAGATCTACAATTCATTTACGATTGCCATTAATAAAAGAAAACCAATACTATTAAAATATACCTTTGTTCTAAAAAAGATTTCCTCCACCCCCTGGATTAGTTCCTTGGAAGGCAATCCTTTTGTTTTCTCGTTCACTTTAAATGTTGCAATTTGAGATGCTATTTGTGTGTGAAAAAAATCTGTGTGTGAAAAAAATAACCATAACTCTCTAATGGAATCGCTGAAAAAAATTTCACCAATATAAAATCTACAGCAAAGAGGCTCCAATATATTCTTTAATCTGTTCCAAAAAAAATGTTTTGAATATAATGTGAAGAAGAAATATTAAAATGAGCCATTGAACACTAATACACAAATGTTGAACACTGACATGCAAGTGTAACTGTTGAATCTGATACCACTAAAATATCACTGCATTAAAGTTTTGTATTTTTGCAATTGTTTAATGAAATGATAATGAAAATGCCGAATGCTTTTAATAGGATCAAAAGTTACAGTTAAGGATTATTCTAGAAAATATAATCAAATTTTGTAGACTGGAGATTGCTGAGAAAAATTAACTTTACTAACTACTGGTAATGGTAATTGTAGAGGAACTTGCAATCAATAAATCACTACAGTAAGTGCCTCTCCTCATTCTTTGCCCCAGATTTTAAATAGAAATCTGGTAATAATAGTTTTCAACAAGACAACATTTCCCTTTAATAATTTCTAATACCCACATGTCTTGAGCAAAAATTATACATGACAACTAAAATGCACTAACTCTTCTTACAACATCTCCCTCCAAAGAAAAGAAAATTAAAAACTTCATTCTAATACCCACACCTCCCTTTTTTTTTAATATTGAAATAAACAATATTCAGTGCACAACGAATAGCTTTTACAAAAGACATAAAATGAGTAGAACAACTATTACAAAGGACATAAAATAAATAGTAAACAGCTGAAGGAACAACTATAACTAACAAGAAAGAACTCAAAAAATTCCAACGACCTGCTGAAAGAACAACTGTTACAAATGAATAGCTTAGTTTGCCACATCCCCCTTTAACCTTCATGGAATGTAATAAAAGACAAAAACTTTAGAAGAGGCACTTAGTCTTTCATATAAGACAAGTTAAAGATGGCATAACACTCCCTTCTCATCCTTAGATTTTTAGAAAATCTTAGAAATAAAATCCACGTGGGGCACCCATCCACAAACAAAATTAATATAATATATTTAGCTCTACTTATGAAAATTTTTAAACTTTAAGAGAAAATGACAAACCTAAACTTAAATTAATATTTATCATTGTCTAGAGGTTAATAAGGAAATATTTTTAAAACAAGGGCAAGTTGGTTTCATCTAGAAGATTCAGGAAAGCCTTATTCCTAAAGTGTGCCCTGATTTAAAAATTCTTTTCTTTTCAATTAATTTCTTGTTCTTCTCCTAGCCGCCTCATACTGGCTGCCATGGATTGTGGAAAACCCCAAAATTACCATGCATTGATGGTGAAAAGGATGCCAATCAGGTGACCGGGCTCCGTGTTCTTAGATTCAAGGTGTTGACGGTGGCTAACATCCAATTATTTCAATAGCATTATGCTAATGATAATCAACTAGAGAAAACCTCTCTTGTTTAATTTTTCCTTTTGCTTTCTTGTGCAGGTCTGAAGGTTACTATGTGGTTCAAGGTTGGGGATTGATTGTTTATTCCTCTACAGTTGCTGACTTGAATTACAGAAGGGTGAGGGTTTTGGGCACACAGCTGCCCTGTGGTATGGTGGCCTTTTAAAAGGGTCCACGACTGCCATAGGGCCGTGGCTCCTTTTTTTTATCATGTGGGTCTCCCTTCTCCTGCCACCACTATGTGTAGGTCAAGTGGCCCTACACCAGCCAATAATCTTTTCAACATTAAACTACCAATAAAAAATAACATTAAACTAACAATAAAAAATAGAAAGTTGCCCAGTTACCATTCCAAATCACTTGTCCATATCAATTTGCATTGATGAAGTTTCTAAATACAAACTGAGGCTTAGCATATGAATTTGCTATCTAGAGACATTAATGGCACAGATTTGCCTTTCAAAATAAAGTATCAATGATATATTTCTTGGTAGGGATCACATATTTTTCATGGCATACAGGAATTACATACACGGAGAAGAAGGAAGCATTTGCATCTAGTAGAGACTGGTATTTTCCCTCCTCTGGTAGTCCGAAAAGCATTAGAAGAGATATATGCAAAACGTGGAATAACAGACAAAGCACATGAACTATCCATAGAAGGATTGTGTGCTATGTTTTTTCTTTCCAATGATTGTTGCACGTACTCCATTCACACGACTAACCCATTTTCTTTTTTTAATCTGATTTAGTTTTTTTAATCATTTTATTATTGTTCTTGAATACAGCAACCATGCCGTCCAATATAATTTCTTTTCATTTTTCTAAATCTGTATAATTATAAACATTTATACAATAACTAAACAAATGTCAAATGCAGGATTTGAAGCATGACAATGAAGGAAGGTAGAAATATTGCATTACAATTATAGTTGATTGTTTTGAGGCTAACCTTTGATTCTTGGAAAGCATATTCCCCTTCCACAGTCCCTTTCAGCTCACCTCAAATCCTGCAATTTGATATTAAAATAACTTAAGGAAGGAGCAATATAAATAGAGATGAATGTAGCTACAACGTCGCTGTCAGGAAAGAATTATTATGAAAATATTGTTTATTTAAGAAGATATTCTTCTGATTGCCATCTGTTTACTCGATTACCATCTGTTTACTCAATGCTGCAGACACCCTAAAATTAGTCTCTCAACATGCCCCACTCTTACGCCCCATTATGCACCTTAATGGATGTTCATTGAAACATGTAGAGAGTTCGTTTATTTTTTATAAATGCAATTGTAACTGCAAGGAAGCCAAGGTTAAATTATATTTTATTTTTTTATGTAACAGATGCTGCACTCTTATTATTACTCCAGAATATGTAGAGAATTTATTATCATTATGACTCTTATATTTTTTTTTATAATAAGAATTTTATAAAATTACACGGAATCTTTGCACTCTTCAACTCCACCCCTGCTGTGACTATAGAAATGCCTCTAGGCGTAATAAAATCTGACTGAATAAAACTACGAATCTCCATGGAAGAGAAAGTTCAGTTGTAGGTGGTGTGCTCAATGTATCACTTGTCAACATACTCCCCCTTGATGCTGTGAGGGCTCATGATCTGATCTCTGAGTGCCAAAAACTGATCCTTTGCAACTGCCTTGGTGAAGATATCCACTAGTTGTTCTTTAATGTTGATGTATTTCAATTCTACTACCTTCTTTTGCACTGAATCTTAGATAAAATGATGCTTTAAATCAAAATGTTTTCACGTGCTATGATGGACTGGATTGTTGGCCAATTTGATGGTACTAATGTTATCACAAAAATCAATGTGGGCTAAATTTGAATCTCTCCAATTTCTTCAAGAAGTTTTCTAAGCCATAATGCTTGTGTACCTGCTAAAGTGACTGCAACATACTCTGCAACATATTCTGCTTCTATAGAAGAAAGGGCAACTATACTTTACTTTTTTGAGCTCCAAGTAATCAAACCAGAACCAAAAGAAAAGCAATTACCAGATGTAGACTTTTGGTCATCCAAACTACCTCCCCAATCTGAATCACTAAATCCAACAAGATTGAAGCTTTTAGAAGTGTAGTAATGAATACCAAAATTTAGAGTGCCTCCCACATACCTCAAAATTCTCTTGGCTGCCTTCATATGTATTTCAGATGGCTATGTCATGTACCTTGAAACAAGTGAAACTGAATAAGCAATATCAAGTCTTGTGTGAGTTAAAAACATCAAACTACCAATAATGCTCCTATAAGCTGTCTCATCAACTATTTCAGCACCATCATCTCTACACAACACAACTCCATAAACAACTCGAGTAGAGACTAGTTTACAATCAACCAAATCAAATTTTTTAACATATCATTGGCATACTTTGTTTGACAAATGAAAATTTCATTCTCATTTTGATAAACCTCCATTCCTAGAAAATATTTCAGGACCTAAATCTTTCATCTCAAATTCATTCATCATAGCAACTTTGAATTCATACTTCATCTTAGAACTGCTACCCATATACAACAAGTCATCAACATACAAACTTATAATAAGAATATCATTACCTTCTTGTTTGTAGTAAAGGGTAGGTTCACTCTTACTTCTCTTGAAGCCATTATCCTTAAAGTAGCCATCAATCTTGGCATACCATGCTCTTGGTACTTGCTTGAGGCCATACAAAGCCTTCTTCAACTTGTAGACTTGATTCTCTTTTCCTTCCACTTCATAACCTTGTGGCTATTCCACATATACTTCCTCTTCTAAGTACCCATTCAAGAAGGCACTTTTCACGTCCATATGTATTATGCTCCATTTCTTTTGAGATGCTAATAAAATCAGCATTTTGATGGTCTCTTGTCTTGCAACTAGTGCAAATGTCTCTTCATAATCAAGCCCATACCTCTGTGTGAAGCCTTTGGCAACTAGTCTTGCCTTATGCCTTTCAACACTCCCACCACTGTTAAACTTGGTCTTGTAGACCTATTTGGTGCCAATCTTCTTCTTGTCATGTGGAAGCTCTATAATCTCCCAAGTATCATTCTTGTGAATGGAAAATATCTCTTCTTACATTGCTGGCATCCAAACCCCATTAGTACGTGCTTCTTCAAAACATGATGGTTCAAAATCAGCCTTGGTAAATAAAGCAAAATTAACTGTCTCACCTATTGGATTTTCTTCATGTGCTTGATTTGCACTCCTTTGATAAATATCACTCAATCTCTTTACCTTCCTTGTAGAACTTGGACTTGAAGCTGGACTCGAACTTGGAATTGATGAGGGGCTACTTGGTGGACTTGTAGCTCTTGGAACTAAAATGTTAGTGGGCTGCTTATGATCAATATCTTCAATAATAACATCATTTAAAACAGATCTTGACTTCTCCATATGGCCTTTTTGATGACTATAAACCCCCCCTTCATCAAAAATCACATCTCTTGACACAATAAGCCTATTAGTGAGAGGATTATATAACATGTAAGCCTTACTTTCCTCACTATATCCAACAAAAATACATGACTCAGTTTTGGGATCTAACTTTTGTCTCTTTTGATTAGGAACATGAACATAGGCTAAACTAAAAAATTTGAAATGATTAACATTTGGCTTTTTCTCATACTAGGCTTTATACAGAGTCATCTTCTCAAGTGCACTAGTGGGACTTCAATTGAGAATATATACTGTTGTAACAACTATGTCTCCCCAAAAAGAGTTGCTTAATCCCTTTATTTGTAGCATACTCTATGTCATCTCCACTACTATATGATTCTTCCTTTCAACTACACCATTTTTTTGAGGTGTGTAGGCAATGGTGAGTTGCCTTCTGATGCCATGCATATCACAATAATCTTGAAAGACTCTTGAACAAAATTCTCCTCCACAATCAGTTTTTAAACATTTGATGTTGCACCCTTTCTCATTTTCCACAAGTGCTTTAAACCTCTTGAATGTATCAAGGGCTTCATCCATGGCCTTTAAAAAATACACCCAACATTTTCATGTGCAATCATCAATAAAAGTGATAAAATGTGATGACTTACCCAAACTCTTTGTTTGCATAGAACCACAAATATCTGAATGAATAAGCTGAAGTGGATAATGGGCCCTCCATGCATTCCCCTTTGAAAACTTTTCCCTTGCATGCTTTCCTTCTGCACAACCTTCACAAATCTCCTTGTGCTTTTCAACCTTGGGCAAACTAGAAACTGATGCTTGTGATGTTAGAATCTTCAAATTGTGAATATTTAAGTGCCCATACCTGAGATTCCACAACCAACTTGTATCCTCATATGCCATATTGGCAAGGCTACTGTTCTGTTCACTAAACTTCAATGGGAACATCCTATTCTTTGTCATAGGCACAACTGTAACGACTCTATTGCCCTGATTCTTATCATAAATTATACATTTTTTATTTTTAAACACAACTTTATAATTCTTCTCACACAATTGTCCAACACTCAACAAATTATGCTTTAACTGTGGAGTGTAATAAATGTCTTTAACACAATTCATACCTTCTTTTGTGTGGACTTCCATAGGTCCTTTTGTAGCAACCTTCAATGATTTGTCATCACCAAGCTGGATCTTGGATTTGAAACTTTCATCCATTGTTGAAAACAACTTTTCATTTCTTGACATATGGTTAGAACATCCAGAGTCTAAATATCAAACATCTTTCCTATTATTTTCAGCTTTGGCATAGGATAAAAACAAATGATCTAGAGGATTCTCATTACCTTCTTGAGCATAATTAACACTTTTACTTTCCTTTAATTTGCAATCCCTTTCAAAGTGGCCATACCTATTACAATGGTAACATTGGACATTTCTTTTATCAAATATGCCTCTACCTCTTCCTCTGGAACTAGCTCTTCCTCTTGAGCCACCTCTGCCTCTATTTCCTCTTGACTGATTCTGATTTTGACCTCTACCTTGGCTTTGATTGCTATTGTTGCTACTACTGACATCTTCATTCTTTGTGATTTGCAATTTGGATGAAAAAGATTTCACATCACCTTCAAATGAATATCTTAATCTCTCTTCATGAGACATAAGGGAGCCAACTAGTTGATCAAACTGAAGGGTTGTCAAATCTTTGCTTTCTTCTATGATTATGGAAATATGATTCCATCTTGGTGTGAGAGTTCTCAACACTTTTTTGATTAAAGGCTCATTGTTCACAATTTCTCCAAGTGTAGCCATCTTATTGACCACATCTTTAACTCTTACACAATATTCATTCACACTTTCAACTTCTTGCATCTTCAAATTCTCGAAGTCTCTCTTCAATGTTTGCAACTTGACAACCTTGACTTGGTCACTACCCTGGTAAGCTTCCTGTAGAGTCTTCCAGGTATCTTTGGCTGACTGTGCACCTAAAATTCTTGGAAATAAGCTCTTATCAAGAGCTATTGAATATGAAACAAGGCTTGAGCATTCTTCTTCTTGGCCTCCTTCTTGGCTATTTTTTCAATGGCTGTGAAAACATTCCAATCAGTTGGCTCTGTATAACCTAATTCAATAATCTCCCAAAATTCTTTTCCTATAAAAAATGTCATCATTTTGATGCACCAATAATCATATTCATTTCCATCAAATTCTGGAATGGGCAAGGAGTTAGAATTCAACATGATAAATCTTTGGCAAAATTTCAACCACTAAATTTTTAATCCAAAAGAAAATACATGCTCTGATACCAAATGTAGATTCTAAAAGAATTCTTAAACCATAGCAGAGATATACAAAAAATAACAGTAGAAAAATATTGACAGTTATTAACTTAGAAAAGAAGCACTGAATTAATATTCAATTCTATTTTTTTTGCAGGCTAAATAATACTTTCTGTATTCATGATTTTATAGAAAATGATTACAATAAAATAGAGATCGCTGTCTCTATAAATAGATTGAAAAAACTTAAAACTAAACATGCATTTCTTCATGCATTATTGGCTGCTGTAGAAGACTGAAGTTCCTTTGAAAACAAAGTTTATCAACTAAAATGCAAAAGCAAACTATAATAAAATTTGATTGAATAAAACTACAACTCTGCATGAAAGAGAAAGTTCAGTTGTAGGCGGTGCGCTCCATGCATCAATTGTCAACATGGTTGTGTCCAAGTCTACCTCTTTACTATCAAAGTATCAAAGACCTCTCATTCAAGGTGTTTGTGTGGCATCCATAAGGCTGTATTATTGATTCAAGCTAGATTTTTTACAACTAAAAGAATTCATCATGAAAATTTTATGTCAACATAGTCGTAAAACTAAGTTTTTAAAAAAATATAGGGTTTAACATATTTTATTTACTTATTATATTTATTTTCTATTTTTGAATTAAGGTAGCTTTATTACCAATAGTAAACACCTATGTTCCCACAAGTCAAAAAATAGAATAATGGAAAAATAAAATAAAAAATAAAACACCCTTTGTATCAATGTCTTTCTTTCAACAAAATGAATTTAATTGGATATATAGAAAAGTAAGTTATGCATTAAAAAAATTGTGTCTTAATTATAATTACTCTCAATTAAAAATGTGTGTTTTAGGTGTCAATGTTAGTGATAGATGTTTAAGAAATGATGAAAAAAAATTATTTCTATCTCAAGTTATGCATTATAGAAAAATATTACTCACAAAAAAATACTATAAAGTATAAGAAACTTTTTATTAAAAATATTTCAAAAATGAGATAAATTTATTTTTTAATTTAAAAAAATTAGAAATAAAAACTTATAAGAAATCTGAAGAAGAATTAGTTTACATTATCTTTAAGTTCTCAACAATTTGTTCATTGAAAGAAAATATATATTTTAATTGTCTACATAAATATAAATAAAAAATGAGACACTTTCACCCACAAATAATATGGTTTTATTCAACAAAATCATGATACCACACAAACCACGTTCTCTGAACTCTCCATTATTCTTTCTATTTTTTTCTGGGAAGTTAATACACTCTTTTTGCGTTGAAGTCAATGTGCTCTTTTTAAAATGGGAAATACAAAGAAAGTGTGTAATAGTAATGCCCCAAACTGGGCAACTACAGAACCGATCAATTTTTTGAATTAGTTAAGCTTCTATTAATAAAATCTGTAGTAAAAGAATGTGGTCTTCTGATATCAATAACTTCCATCATTCCGATTGAGAGAGCATATTCGTTTTAGGTCATAGGTGGAATCCAGTTTGCATACAGGATGCAAGGCAATAATACCATGGACATAGTTCTACCCTGTAAACAACTGGCACATTGTCTGTTTATCAAATTTTCGATTCTCTAAAATTTCGACTTTTGTTGTAACCTGTAATTTGTGTTTTTGTCGACCTCTTCAAATATACTGTTTATGCATAGAGTCCACACAAATTGACTTGTCCAAAAAATTAAGCTTTACCCGTGCATGTGTAAGGTATGGAGGGTTAGGCAAGGCAACCAAATCAGCACTCAAAGGCAATGTAATATCAGACATGAAACACATGCTGAACTTAATTTAATATGCCAACAAGATCCAGATGCAACACTTAACAAAGCAAACGTGAGCCTCTCGCTCCAGCGGAA
This sequence comes from Cunninghamia lanceolata, assembly GCA_027924645.1. NCBI lineage: Eukaryota > Viridiplantae > Streptophyta > Pinopsida > Cupressales > Cupressaceae > Cunninghamia > Cunninghamia lanceolata. The sequence continues at coordinate 2,667,469 of BSBN01001569.1, forward strand.
TATATAAGGACTCGTAGGTCCACTGGAAATAAACCATGAGAAGTCTTAAACGGGCAGATACGAGCCATGAGTTAATTCGGTTCCCTAACGATTTGAAGTCCAGAAAACTTAACGCAATGATATTGTTCGAAGGAGAAATTTGCTGGATACCTGCTGCTGAGGACACTGATATTCTTAGCATATGCATTCTAGATTTAGTGCAGTTTTTCTTAGTAGTTTTTTTGTCCTAATTCGAAGTGTTTTTTAGAGCAGTTTAAAACATGATTGAGAGTTGTGATTTATAAGTTCTTTTTAGGAAGTTTTTAAACAGTACAAATTACTGTTTATTGTCATGTATTTTTGTTCTTATCGCGTTTTTTTCTAGAGATGCATGTGAAATGCATGACAAGCGATACGTTTAATTTAATTGTTTTTATCTACTATTTTAGAGATTGTAAAACTCTATAAAGAGTCAGTACACTGTTGTTCTTTTGAATATGTAGAAGAAGATACAATTTAGAGCAGCATTCTCTCTACCTATGTTAAGTTCTGTCGTATTGTGTAATAGTTTTGTTGTATATTGTTACAGTTCTGTTGTAAGTAATTGTTTTGGATTTATTCTACTATACTCTAAGCTATATTTATTATCTTGAATATTATGTGCTTCAAATGTATTTTTCCTGACTATTATAATTGGTTTTTAATTAGATTGAAAAAACACTGATTTCAATTTAAATCTTGATTTGCTGTCATAGTTGTTTTGGTTTTTTAGGTTACAGATTTTTTATTTCAATTTCAAGTACTACAAGTCCACCGAGTAGCCTCTCATCTAATTATAGTGTAAGTCCAACTTCAAGTCCTAGTTCTTCGAGGAAGGTAAGAATCCTAGGTGAAATTGATTAGATGAGTACAAGTCAAGCACATGAAGAGAATCTGAGAGGTGACACAATAAATTTTGCTTCACTTTCATAGGTTGATTTTGAATCATCATGTTTTAAAGATGCATGTACTCATGGTGTTTGGGAGCAAACAATGCAAGAATAAATGGCTTCCATTCATAGGAATGGCACTTGGTAAATTATAGAATTTCCACATGACTAAGAAACCTATTGGTACTAAGTGAGTCTACAAGACAAAGTACAATAGTGATGGTAGTGTTAAAAGACACAAAGCATAGTAAGTTGTGAAAGTCTTCACACAGAGGTATGGGATGATTATGAAGAGACATTTGCACTAATAGAAAGACAAGAGACCATTAGAATGGAGGTTTCACTAGGAACACAAAAGAAATAGAGAATACATCACATGGATGTGGAAAGTGCCTTCTTGAATAAGTACATAAAAAGATAAAGTATATGTACAAAAACCATAGGATTCTGAAGTGCAAAGTAAAAAACACAAATTTTACAAGTGGAAGAAAGATTTGTATGACCTCAAGAAAACACAAAGAGAATCACATTCTAGAATTGGTGGATATTTTTAGTAGAATGACTTCAAGAGAAACAAGAATGAGCCTATGCATTGGTACAAGAAAGAAGGTAATGATATCCTTATGGTAAGTTTATATGTTGATGGTTTGTTGTATATGGGTAGCAGTTCTAAGCTAAGGGATGAATTCAAAAATTTTGTGATTCAATTTGAGGTTCATCAAAGGGAAGATAAATTTTTTATTTGTCAAATTAATTATGCAAAGGATAGTGATCTATGTGAAAGGTACTATAATTTTGATATTCATTATTATGCTATTAAAATGTTTGAACTTGTTGGATTTAGTGATTCTGATTGACAAGGTAGTTTAAATGATCAAAAGTCAACATTTGCTAATTGTTTCTCAATTGGGTTGTGTTTGGTTAAATAGAACTTGAATAAGTAATATTTAGTTTCTCTTTCATCTATAGAAACATAGTATATTGAAACCATTTCTGTAGGTACATAGGCATTATGGTTTCGAAATGTTCTAGAAGAAATTAGGGAGAAACGAATTCAGCATATACTAATTTTTGTGATAACATGAGTACTATTAAATTGTCTAAGAATCTAGTTCATCATACTAGATAAACTAATTTTAATTTTAAATATCATTTCATTTAATATTTCGTTTAGAATCATGAAGTGGAATTGAGGCATATAAATACACAAGAATAACTTGCATATATCTTCATGAAACCAATCACAAAAGTTTAGTTTTTGAAGCTTTGAGATGAATTTGTGAGCCTACTTAGCATCAGGGGGCATATGTTGGATAGCTACTTCTAAGGACACTAATATTCTTAGTATATGTATTGCAAATTTACTACATCTTCTCTTAGTATTTTTATGGGTTTATTCAAAGTGTTGTTTAGAATAGGTCAAAACTTTATTTAGATTTGTGATTTATAAGTTTAGTCACTATTTTTTAAGAATGTTTTAAAATAGTTCAAACTTTTTTATTGTCATCTATTTTTATTCTTATTTCCTTTTCTGTTTAGAATTGCATGTTATATGCATGACAAGAACCAAGTTTAATTTAATTATTTTTGTCTACTATTTTAGATATTGTAAGACTCTATAAAGAGTCACTACATTGTTGTTTTTTGGATATAGATAAGAAGCTACAATTCATAGCACTATTCTCTCTACCTTTGTTGATTGTAAAGTTTGATTGTACTATGTAACAGTTCTATTGTATATTATTATAGATCTCTTGTAAGTAATTGTTTGGTATTTATTCTACTATGGTATGAGCTATATTTATCGTCCTGAATATCATGTGCTATATAAGTGCCTTTTCTTCTACTATTTGTTATATCGTAAAATGTCCCCCTAGGACTTTTACCTCATAAGTTTATCTCCTAGGTCCCCTAGATCTAATCATGCATGTTAGAAATGATTCTTGAAACAAAATGCCCTGAAACCGATGGCAAATGGGACTTAGGGGACATCTCTAAGCTTAACCCTGCCCTAAAATAGGTCCCTAGGATTGGGTGCCCATGCCCACACCCTACCCTATTTTGGTGGTGTCCCAAATTTTTATGTCAGCTTGTGACCATTAAATGGTGTTCCTTGTTGGCATCTTAAGTTTGAATTACAAAATTATAGCGGGAATACATATATAAACATATTTAGGACTTCGTTTGTAAACTAGATAGATAATGCAAAGTTGTGATCTTGTGTTAAGGATATTCAAGGCTTTCATTATGTTGCAGAGAAGACTTGTGTTGTATTTGTGTCTGTTTATTGCAGATTTGGCTTCATCAATCGATCTCCACATGGCAGGAAATAGCTTCATTCCTCCATGAGTGTTGCACCTCTGAGGTGATATCTGTTTGTGATTTAATCTATTTATTTTATCATTGTTTTTGCCTCTGTCCAGCAAGGACACGCACTATCTAAGAATGGTGTTGGAAGGCTTAAATGTCATTCCAGGGTTTGACTGAAGCAAGCTCTTAAACACCACAACCCCCAACTCCTCTCTTGTGATTGTAGGTGACACCTGTGCTAGACCTTGCAAAGTGGAGTTCTAGGAAGTCAGTTTAGAGCATGTGGAGTTACAGGAAGTCAGTGCAGAGCATGTGGAGTTACAGGAAATCAATACAGAGTATAAGGAATCTGGATCTGGAGAAAAGTAGCACCCTGGACTTAGGTACCCACTCTTTTGACCCTTAGTTTTGCTTGTGGGAAGTCTTTGTAGTGATTGTAGTCAGTGACGAAAAAGATGCCGAAGCCCTTAGAAAAAAGTGCTACCTTAGGCTTGGGCGCCCACTCTTTTGCCCCTAACTTTTCTACCTTTTGAAACCTAAAACTTGGTATGTGTCTGATCTGTATTTAGTGTCTTTCTGTAGAAGGATTTGTTATGTTTCATCTATTTTCTTAGGATTTTGCATAATTAGGGTTTTGGACTTAATCAGGCTAAGGTTTAACAATTAATCAAACAAATTCCAAATTTCCTTATCATTCCAAGTGACAGCCAACCTGATAGTTGATTCCTCTTGTAAAAATTATGATTCAACTTGGTTAAATGTCCTTGAATGTATGTAGTGAAAGGATGATCTAATAAAACCCTTAACAATCAACCACATCATCTTTCCCTCTTTTTCATTACATAACATTTTGGTGAACGTGTGTTTTGTTGAAGATTGCATCTTACTGACTATTGTACATCAGATTTACATTCATACATTTCATATTTATCATTCTACTTTTGAAAATATTACAAAAAAATGAAAGATTTGAACAAATCAAGCATCCTAGGCTTACATTTAGGCATAGTTTGCACTTTCTTCATTGCATTTCATCTAATCATTTTATTCTCTGGTACTTACATTAGATCTGATACAAATTATAGCAATTCATCATTCTATAATCATTTACCTTGCATTTTCAAACTTGCTTTTGGGTAAATGCACAAAGATGAGACCACTTAAGGTGGAAGTTTCAGACTTAGAAAAAAACTTGAAATCAGGTAAACCAAAATGAGATCCCGCTTTGTATGAAATGAGATCCTATTCTGCTTCGGGATCCCAAGCCAAAAGTAGGATCTCATTTTCTAGAAATGGGATCCCGTTTCTAGAACATGATCCGATTTCATAAAATTTGGATTTCTGACCCAATTTTTGCTATGGGTTTTGGGTCAGAAAAAAGGCTAGAACAAGATCCCATTTCATAAAATTTGAATTTCTGACCTAATTTTTGCTATGAGTTTTGGGTTAGAAAAAAGGCTTGGGAACCCAACCCTTGGGTTTGGACCTAGTTTGACCTACAAGTTGAAGGTCATGTCAATGTCACAACAAAATAGTGACTTTGGGCATATGTCTGAAGGCCTTTTTGTAGAATTTTTTGACAAAATTAAAACCCATTATAGATGAGACAATGTAGATTCCAAATACGTAATTTTTTTACAATTGGATTATTTTTCAATTTTTCAATTATTTTATGATGAAATAGGTCCAAAAATTTAAATTATCAGGATTTTTTAATATTTTAATAACCTTTTATCAAAATAATTTTTTTTAAAAAAATTGTATGAAAACACACTTCAGACGATTATTTTCAATTTGACAAAAAAAATTCAAAAAATCATAAGTTTAGGTCATCATATGCGTGACATACATGATGATTTTTTAAAACACCAAAAATGACCAATAAAAAATTAACAAAAAAAAATATTCAATAAAAAATTACAAAAAATATGGAAAAGGTGCTTGAGTGAGTTACAAATATTTTTCCAAAAGGATTTATAAAAATATGATTATTTAGGTTAAAATATGGATGACGTACACGTGCATGGTATAGTAAAAAAAAGTGACTTTTAAACAGTGGCTTTTAGAAACTCCTATTAAAAAATAATTTGCATCATCTAGGTATTAAAAAAATTAGATATTTGGAAACTAGACTTTGAGTACTACATTTCATATTTACTATATTTTTTCAAGATTCCATCTTTAAGTGCTTCAAATTTTTAGGTCAAAGGTGACAAATTGTAAAAATCAGGGACAACACTTCCACTTTTTGGCAAAAAGTGGACTCAACTTCTTGCACACACCTTTTTCTAAGGTTTGCTTGAAATTGTGCATTTTTTATATAACCTAGACTTTGCAAAAGCTACGATTTGTGGTTAAAATCTTGTTTCAAATTTTACTACTCCTTTCAACACTCTTTCAAATCAAACTTTGAATTATAGTGTTGCTGCATTGTGCATTTGTGCATTTACATTGGCATCTTTAGTACATTTACATTGAAGAAAGTGAAAAAAATGAGCATTTTAGGTGCATAAACAAGCATAGTTTTGCTTTGTTTCATTGCATTTGGCATAAATATCATTTAAATCAGATCTTGCATTCATTTGAAAACATAGATTCATTGTTCATTTGGAAATTTGGCATCATTTCACACTCTTGCTTGAAAAATTTGAAATATTTGCTAAATTACACAGTGTATTTCAACACTAGGGATTGTATACACTTCACTCATATTGCCCTATTGTGTTGCATTAATTTATCCTACCCACTTTGTTTTCTATGGACCTTGTGTGTCGTTTAGTACCTGTTTCCCTCAAACAAGTGCTTAAAGGGTGAAATAGTCTTGCACATATGGCTTTTCATCATAACAACAATTCTAGGTTCCATCCTAGACCTTACAAAAAAAGAAAGACTCTTGAACCTAAAATAGTATTTACACCTCATGATAGAACAATTGGAGACATTGAAGGACCTCTTTACATCACAGTGAAGGTAATGGAGAATCATGTGGAGGGAACACTTATAGATCCTAATTGCATGACTAATGTGGCTATGGAAGAATTCTTTTATTCACATGATTTGATATGAGATTCTTATGAACCCTCAGATTTGATGATAAAAACACATAAGGGAGCTTTTCTTCCTACTTTTGGGAAGATCTCTTTGTCGGTTACAGTATTTAACAAGTCATGGAATAATTATTTGATGTCATCCCTACCTCTGACCTCTTCCATATTAAATTAGGACATCTATGGCTCAAGGATATGAAGGCTATCCCCTCAACAATTCATAAATGCTTAAAATTTCCATTACATGGATAAGTGCTCACTATACATCATAATACATCGCAACCCATGGGTACTCAAAAGAACTTTACTCTTGATTACTTTTGGCCACAACATACTAAAGAACCTGAGCCATGAAGAGATCAACTTTTCTTGGACTATAGATGATACAAAGAAAAATTATTGTCTAGAGTGGCTAGATCTTCTATACAACAAGGGACAATCGAAAAAAAACCCACATTAGAAGAACTTCATAGATCAAAAGGTAAAGGAATCTATTCTGAGGTTCCTCCCCCACCATCCTTACAATGATTGGGAGATACTCGTAGAGGACAAAGCACATCATCAAACCAAATCAAATTTGTACCAACTTCCTCCTCTGAAATGTCCAAATCTATAGAAAATAATGAGAATCCTTTTGAAAATATTACTAATAAACAATGAAGAAATATACAAGCAAGTGAAAGGAGGAAGAGAAGACAAGCCTTTGCTTGACAAAATATACCTCAACAAGAAAACATTCCACCACTAACATTGAACCAAATAAAGAAGAGCTTAAAGAAGAAGAGAAAGAAATTAAGGACAATGAAAAAAGTTGGACAATTGTACCTTATGTACCTCTTTCCTTTGACATTAGGGATTGGGAAGAGGATGATTTTCTTTATGACAATCGATAGTTTGGTTGTGCCGCAGGTAAGTATTTCTAGCCCTGGTGGCCACCTTTGTTGTAGCATTGTTTTTCTCATTTATGCGGCCTCCCCTCTTGTGTTGTGTTCCCCCGTGATGTGTTATGTGTTGTTTAGGCCTTCTAGGATGACCCTTGATACTCTTGTAAGGTCAAGGATACATGGAGACGACCTTTGTTGTGACCATTCTTCTATCTTGCTTCTCCTCTATTTTACTATGTGTGTCATGCCTTAGGGGTGTAATGTTGCGGTTGATGACCTGGGGGCATCCTCTTACGTGATTGTTCCTAAGGAACCTATTGTCCTCTCTCTTTATTGTTTACCTTCTTCTAGTTACTCTATCTAGTCAGTGAGTGATGAAAAACAAACAACTAACTAATATGGACCGCATGTCCCTTCAGCAAGCAAGAAAAATTTACCTAGTCCATAGATGAAGATGGGGTTGACGTATATATCTGCTACTTGGCTAGTAGAATCAGTATGTGGGATATTTGATGTTGTCTTATCTTTTCTAACAAACCATTGAAATACATTTGCTCCATGCACTTTGATTGTCTTGTATCTCGCCTTGTTGTTACACTTGGTTCTGAGATATCTGTAGTATAGCCCAATAGTTATACTTGATTCTGAACCCATAGTATAGCCTTGACCCTTGATGTGATTGTTTTCATGTAGAGCTTTAATGAATTGAATTGGTTATTATCTTAGAGTCAGCTATGTAACCTCTCTTGTTGTTTATCTTAGCATAATCAATGTATTTGTGGGAACATTTGGTGATCGTAAGCACATGTCACCTCGGGAGAATGGGCTTTGTGAAAGCTCTTGTTTTCTTATGTTTTTTCTTTGTACCTTAACATACTTGATAGTGGTACATGACATCAACCAGCTTAAGGTACGGGCATATATAAGGTATGTTGTCTAATGATTTTGGTACTAACGAAGCATATATATAAGTCCTCTGTGGAGGCAGGATGTTGTATCTATAGTGTGAGTGCACATCTTTATCTATATTGCAATCAAAGAAGCCCTCTGTGGAGGTAGGATAATGTATCTCTTGAGCTAGTGCATATCATTTTATTTCAAAATCCCTGTGCGGAGGCGCTATGTTGTATCTCTTGAGCTAGTAACACATCATTTTTTTTCAAAAGTCCTTTGTGAAGGTAGGGTTGGATATTGAGACTATCCTCCCTTAAGCATGCCTTTAGTAGTTGTTGTGGCATAAGCCCAACCATCAAGTGTGCCTGTATCATGTTTGAGATGGTGGGACTTAGCAATAACCTCCTTCTATCACCTTGTTTTCCATGTTTAAGATGTATAGTATGTTTGTGGCATGCTATACAATGCTCATGTCTTTCGTGTGTTTTCCCCCTTATGTAGTGTAAAGGGTGTGGTGATGAGTCTCCCCTATGCTTGGGTTCTGTATGGTGTGTTTTTCCTCCTTGCATAGTGTAAAGGGTGTGGCAAAGAGTCTCTCGTACACTTGGGTTTTGTATGGCGAGTTTTCCCCCTCGCATAGTGTAAAGGGTGTGGCAATGAGTCTCCCCTACACTTGTGTTTTGTATAGTGTGTTTTCTCCCCTTGGTGTAGTGTAAAGGGTGTGGCAATGAGTCTCCCCTACATTCTTGGGTTCTGTGTTGTAATTTTTTATTTCCATGCATTTATATATTTGAAAATGAAAATAATATATGAGGTATATTCATCATATTTTACGTGACTGCTCTCATGTCTTCATCATGTATTACATGTCTTCACTATTGTCTTCTCCATGTTTTACATGCTTCTTAATGCATTCATTGTGTCTTGCGTGTCTGCAATGTGTCTTCTGATGCTTATCTGAGACTGGGGGCTAGAAATAGTTCCTCAATCTTGGTGTATGCATTTGCTTCATGTCCTTGGCATATTTGATGTGTTTTTTACCTTACTTTAATGAATGTATGGATCATAAGATCATACATACATTAAAGTGGGGGGCTAAATGCTATGTCATAAAATGTCCCCCTAGGATTGTTACCTCATATGTTTAGCTCTCGGGTCCCCTAGATCCAATCATGCATGTTAGAAATGAATCTTGGAACAAAATACCCCAAAACCCATGACAAATGAGACTTAGGGGACATATTTGAGCTTAACCCTACCCCAAAATAGGTCCCTAGGCTTGGGCACCAGCACCCTTTCCCTACCCTATTTTGGTGGGATCCCAAATTTCTATGTCAGCTTGTGATCGTTAAATGGTGTTCCTTGTCAACATCTTAAGTTTGAATTATGAAATTGTAGTGGGAATGCATATATAAAGGTGTTTAGGACTTCATTTGTAAACTAGATAGATAATACAAACTTGTGATCTTGTGTTAAGGATATTCAAGGCTTTCGTTGTGTTGCAGAGCAAACTTGTGTTTTTGTTACTAAATTTGGCTTGCAACTTAATTTAGTAAGGCTTTAATGAGAAGTTGTTAAAATGGGGTAAGAATTTTTTTTGATACATGGGCCATCCAATCAATAGCTATTGTCTTAGTGAGTGAGTTTCAATATTCAATTATCGGGGTCATGTAATGGCTCGAGTTAAACTATTACAGAATCTAGATAAAAAAAATCAGGTCTCATTAAGAAAGCAGACATTCAAAGGATGACAGGTGTTTTAAGATGAATCATTTGGGTTCATGTTTCAAATGTGTTATTACTATTGATTTAGTACATTTTAGTGCAGTTCAAAAAAGATGTATTTATAAACTATCATTTCTACATTGTTATAAACATATGTTTCAAATAAATTTTGACTTATTTCATATTATGTAAGTGATTCATAAAGGAAACTACACATAAGTCATTACTTGATATGAAGTAGCTAATATATTTAAAAGAAATGTTTATATAGTCCCACATAAGCCGTGGGAGTAACTGTATCTGATAAGATATAAAGTAGTATAAATGTAGGAAAAGAAAATGCATAGAATTAGGAATGGGACCTATCATTGCCTGGTGAATGACGAATCCTATTGTTGAAGGTTGTGCCAGCATTTTTAGTTGTCCAAGTGCAGCTCCAGGAGAAAACCTGAAAGGGTTGAAGAAGATTGGTGTCTCGGGGATCCATGCATAATTCTATACATATCTATTCATAAATACTTACTATTCTATAATTGATCAGCAGAAAGTAGAATGATGAGCTGAACAAGAGATGCAGATATCAAATCATAAGTTAAATCAGAAAGGAGAAGCATCATGTCATCCAAATCAAGGTATGCTTTGTACTCTAACATGTTTGGTGAATGTGTAGGAACAGGTTGATGTAATCACATATGAAAATTACAGCACATGGAAAAAATATGGCTCCCACAAGGGTTGAGCCCAACATGCTGTCCTCTTCTTAGTAATTGAGAGAGTACATTTTAAATAGTCAACATGCATGTTTAAAATAGAACAATGCATATAAGGAAGCAGTCCATGCTAAGGATGGCCCTTGTAAGGAACCCCATTGGCACTTTTAAGTCTTATAAGAATATATATTTGCTGACACCAGGTGGCATTGAACTTTTGTGAAGTTGTAAGAGGGAAAATAATTCTAAAGAATACTATTAAAGCTCCTCCTTGCACAAGTATCAAAGGTACCAATGAAGCTCCTTACAGGGAGGCATGCCTTGGCAACCAGTCAAATACCATCATGACATGCTTGAACCATGCATTGCCACAGTTAACATGAAGAACAGTCATCATGATTGTCATAAAATAGAGAAGTCACAAAAGGAGGTGCAAATTCAAGTATGAAAAAGTGCCAAATGAAAAAGTGTCATAGAAAGAAGGCAAAGAGTTGTCATTTAGATGGACACAGTCATGAAAAGTGCCTTCATAGTCATGGAAAGTGATTTCATAGTCCTATGTTAAAGGAAAAAGATAGTGAGCCACCTCAGATGAAGAGAAGCCATAGAATGCTTGCATAAGATAGAGTGAAAAAGATAAGAGCGAGTAGTCCATCAGTACTGTCAAACTGAAAGAGCAGGGTTGAGAACAATCACAACTATAAAGAAACATTCATAGCTTACTTTTAGTCACAAATGCAATAAGGAGGACTAGCTATGCAAGTAAATGAAATAGAGCAAGTACTTACCACTTTTGTTGTGAATAAGGTGTGAAATTGCTATTGAATGTTTAAACTATGACAGGGCAAATCCTGAAATAGTCAAGTGTTCAGGGGATAGCAAAGGCATCCATAATGGCTGCCCAATTTTAATAGAAGGTACGGTTAATGAAGAACAACCTTGCATATACATGTGAGATAGTCAGCAATGAAGAGCATTCTTCATGTATTTGACAACAACCCATGAGAATCAAGAAGATCAGCCATGCAAACTAGATATCTTGTAGCAAGTCATATGTTGAGTGGAGAAGTAGATACCTTGACTATAATATCGTCAAAAAGAAGCAACAAATACCATCCTATAAGTCCATGTAATAGTCATAAATGGAGATAGATGAATAAGTAGGGAGAATAAGGATTGTGATAGCATGTCTTACGTTTTTGATCTCACAACAATAGAAAAGTCCAGTTATTGTTATATGGTGTTTTGGTTCAAATCTATCATCTGTAGTAGTAAGGAGGACTCACTATGCATACAATATCAACATTGGAATCAAATAAGCAAATGCAAACTTGCAAGACTAAAAGTAGCATACGAGGGCAGCCACCATGAATGCCAATTGAATCACTATCATGATATAATAAGAATAGGAATCTTCAATTAAGAAAAATGATAGCCATAAAGGCATATTTCAGATTTGTCCTTGAGACTTTCAAAAGTATATATCTAGTGATAGATGAAAGTATACATCTGCTATAGAAGATAGTGAGTACAAAGAAGTAAAGAAGGACAACCCTTTTTAAGGACAAGTATAGAGTTTCTTGACTTGTCACTTTACATTAGAGCACAAAGATATGTCAAAAGAGTTTCATAGTAGAGCGTATCTGAAAAAGATACAAGTCTCACTCAGAGAGACAATATACCCTAGTTGGGTTATATCACAAGTAAGCATGTTCCTCTTCCCATTCACTGTCACTCCTAATTGACAAATAGATATAGGTAAGAGGGAGAAGTAAAAGATAGCTTGCTCATATACAACTCACAGCATCACCAAAAAAAGGCATTCTTCCTTATCATCTTCTCATGGAGCCATGAATGACAAGGAGGATTTTACAATAATATGACAACAATAATGAAAGTGAATACAACATTCTCAGGGATTTTTTTATCTTTTTATCTCTTAAGTCCAAGTGAAACACAGTAAAAATGCAGAGTAAATACTTTTCACAAAGAATATTTTAAGTTTTGTCTCCATTTTATTGAGCCGACATAGAAAGAAGATATCATATAGACACAATGAACAACATAAGCTTTTTAGGTCTTTTTGTGTTTGAAAGAACTCAGCAAAAGGGAAGAATCACTTATAGGAGGAACAAAGTGATAGAGTGGCCAAGATCCACGACCAGATAAGCTCCAAAATGACACCAAAACATCCTCAAAAACTCTAGAAACCCTAGTTGGAGGTGACACCAGAGCAGTGACCATGTAAAGACACAATGTAAAATGAATAAGTTTTCAAGGTCTAGTGTCTTTTTGGCAAATTTTACCTAACCCAACCATGGGTTTCTTTCTGATGCTTTTTAATAAAAAATCATTGCTATCCAAATGCACCATGGGGTCAAAACATCAACTCATCAAAACCTAGTAATCATAGCGTGGTGTCCATGAGGGTTCAAGTAAATGATGGGCTTTACAAATGCTAAGGTTTTTATAAACCTTAAGTCAAAAGAAAAAATCATTGCAAGGGTTGGGGGTGGCAAAGAAGGGCATGATGGCCAAAGGCGGTCATATGTTTTTTTGTTTTTAATGTTATTCTTCATGAAGGAAATGATGACTTTGTATGTCAAAGGATTGAATAAAGCACAGTGAACACATATGATGCATGCATGGAGTTGGCATGGGAGTTATAAGGTGTTAAGTATTTTTAATACTTTAATAATGCTACAATAGCCTTTTGAAGATAAAACATGTGATATTGGAAGTATAGTGGGAGATTAAGGAGACATTGAAGGCATTCCTTTTTGACTTAGTCAAATGCTTTACAAATTTGAGGCATTTTGAAGACCTTTTCATAGTAAGAGGACATGATAGAGGTTTGTTTATTGCATGTGCAAGGATGGAGGTTATTTTTTGCCTCTAGGAGTTATTATTTTTCTTTAGTTTAACTCTATCTCCCGTGTTTACACAATCAATAGGAAAATTTTGCAACTTAGCAACTATTAAATGCAATGAATTATAAATTTCTTTAATACTTGCTATGTAATAAACATAGGGAAGATAACATGCATCACATAGCACTTATTAAATCAAGCACATTGATTGCATTTAATAATTGCTAAATTAGTTTAATTTTGTCTCTCAATCATGCAAAATAGGAAGGAGAGTTAAACTAAAGTCTAGGTTCATGCTTTTGGAGTCATTATGAGTTTATCCTTGACTTTTGGTCAAACTGGAGTGTTTTTGGAGTCCTTTTTGGGTCAAACTGACAATAAGAGAGAGTTTGGAGCTATTTTAGCTTAGTTTTCATCAGTTTGGAGCCCTCTTTTTGAGGCTTTTCTATTTCTCGTAAATCATTTTGGAGGAGATATTTTTGAGTGCAGTTAACTTCAATTGACTGAGCTTGACTCTTGGGGGAGTCCGTTTTTCTATTAGAGGAGGAAAAACTTAGTTTTTTTCCTCAGTTCTTGATTTTATGCTTCCTCTTACACTTTGCAGAGAAGCCATACAGTTTTGTAAATCACTTTTTCTAGATTTATATACAACAACAGGTTTATAGGTTATATTTTGGTCATTTTTGCAGTGTTTTCCTTTTATTGTTCAAAAAGATTAACATTTTACATTCTCAGATTCATGTGAATGTCTTAATGAATGATTTTTGATAGAACTAATGTGTTTTAAACAATCAAAACCTTTAATTTCCATCTCATTCATTGTTGTATATGCACAAAAAAGTAATTCATATCATAGGTCTTAGGTTTTACTTTTATTTATTTTTGCGTTCAAAGTTGTGAAACTTAGCTTTCCTTCCAAGAGAGTGATAATCAAGCCTTCTTCTGAATTATTAATGTGTGCAAATTGCCCTTTACTAAGTTGTGTAAATAGATTTATTGAAAAGATAGTTGTGAATTAAGTGCCCTTCTAATATCATTGGTGCATCACCTCTTAGAGTTAGTTTTCACTTTCAAGTAGTCACCTTCTTACCTTTTCCTTCAAAATTCATTAGTCCCTAGGAGAATCAAAAGGGGAACTAGCCCATAATCTGGAGGTTCATTCTCACAATAGGTCACCCACAACCTAAGTTTGATCCCATGTTGCACAAGATTGCTGAAGTTACACTTGGCATTTAGGGTGCAATCTCTGTAACAATAGTTTTTGGCATGCCCGGTGGGATTGATCGGACTATCACAGTCCATAAGTTCTCATCCATTGTTGACATTCGATGTGTATATCAGCAAGATCAACCTTTTGAGGTAGTTTCTAACATACCTGGTGACTCTACAGGTTCAAATCTACTGATTTCAGCAGTCCAGAAGCTTGAAGACTATGAAGCATCATGATTTAGGTGATATTTTTGGTTCTTTCCTTAGAAGAATCCTTCTAATCACTCGGCGACTTTGCTGGTATGTACAAAATTTTCTAAATCAGACCTGTTTTTCTTGATTTTGGAAGAAAATTATGAAAATAAGCTCATTGGAAGGTTCTAACATGTTTTAAACTATCAAGGAAATTATGTTCCTACCCCCTCATTTTATCAAAATGCAGTCTTAGAGCCTTTTCAATATCTGTATTAGACTGAAAATCCTGCTGGTTATACCCCCAAACAACCATGCAATAGTAGTATATCAACATGCTCAACATGCTTACCTCCCACTCACCCCTGCTCAGCCTTCTTGGTAGCCTACCTATGCTCATAACCAGTCCTAAAATGACAATTTTTTTCCCAATCAGCATACTTTTTTTACTGATCAACCTCAGTATGAGGATAGCATGAGCATTCAAGATATGACTTTAAAGTTACACAAAATTAGCACGAGCATTCATGAGATTGCTTTGGATTTTCAAAGATAGATATCATAAATTGAAAGAGAAAATGAATATAACATGTAGTAGGAGGAACTAGCTTATCAAGCCTATCTTCATGAGCAGGAGTTGGAGGCACAAAGGTTACAATTTGAATAAAGCCTTAAGAGGGATATAGCCACAAAGGAGGAGCAGATCAAGTTTTTTCTTGCTCAATCTCAAAGGCACAAGGTCCAAACAGCTCTTTCCATCCCAAATCAACCTATTCAAGAGGAGATTCATAAGTATAAGTTTTCAAGTTTCAAGAAAAATGAGCCTCTTAACCCTCCTAAAATCAAGATTCCACATTGGTGTGGTGAACACGAAAAAAAAATCCAAGCTAATCAAAATTCTAAGTGTTAGGAATGATCCTTCAATACAGAAGCCAATTCATAGACAAGAGTAGTCTAAAAAACCTCATAATGAGCATATTAATCCTACTTCAGTAGCTAAAGGTTCTTGTAGTCCTTTTTGCACCACCAAATTAAAAAAGTCAAATGTGGAGCAAAAAGTTATTGTTGTTTATACCATGTTCCCAACTGAAAATGAACATAACATGTGTGTAGAGGAGGTTGGTTCAATCTTGACATTGAATCCTTTGCACTTTGATTCGTTTGAGAAGTTTTCTAATGTTGTTTATGAGATGAATGAAGGTAGAATGGAAAGGCTACAAGGTGAAAGTCTTCTATTGTAGAGACAAGTTGTCCAAGTTTCATTGGAGAAGGCACCACATGAGGAGGAAGATTTAATTTCTTTGTTTGACCGGCTACCTGGTTTTGTTGACAATGAGGAAGAGAGCATACATGTGCTCAACTTACAATCTGATTTGGATCAACAAGAACATATTAAAGTTTTTTATGAGTTGCTGCTCCATGAAAACAAGGATGATGATAAAATCTCAATCCATATAGAAGAGTAAAAGGATAGTTTTGTTTTAGAGTCTAGCAAGCTTGTTTTGCATGAAGATATGATTGACTACTAGGCTGAACATAAAACCAAATCAGATCAAGTTCTCCATGAAGATGAAGCATCTAATTTGTTTTCAGAACTCCCTTTGTATTATAATGAAGAGGCTAACATGGATGAAACAAAGGCAGCACACCTTGAAAATTGATCAAGTGGACTAGCTTAAGATGATGAGCCTTTTTAGGACAACTCTATGCTTGATTTTAAAGATCCTAACTATTCATCTTGTAGAGTGCTTGCCACTCTGTTGAATTCTTGTAACGACCAAGACCCCAAGTTAGAAAGTGTTGAGGATAACAAGCTAAAACATGTTTATGAACTTGTTCCTTTTGTATTTGATCAATATGAAGCTAATCAATTTGAGGAAAATAAGGAAAGTATGAAGCTAGAGATTTTTGAAGAGGAGGCCAAACATCAAAAGGGTTTCAAGGTTGCTGCTAGTTGCATGAACATTTAGGAAGAGAGGTAGCAGTTAGACAACCCAAATCTAGGTATGTTTTAAGACCTCCCTAACCAATCTATAATTCATATTCAGGGTGAATAGAAAATCAACATTGATTGTTTGTACATTGGTTTATCAAGAGGATGTCCCATTTGGCATCTAATCCAGTTGGAAGGTAGTAAGGAGAAACCATTAGATGAGCAACAAGAAGAGAACCAGCTCCCCTGTCCACCTTAGAATAGATCTATTTTTAGTCAAAGCAAGTGGGTAGGTGTGTTTGTTCTTTCTCTAAGAGAGGTATTACATGTGTTTATTGGATGCCCGCCCTTTCCACCCCACTTGTTGGATTCTTAGAGGTATAAAAAGCACCCTAGGTTGGTTAGAAAAGGGAGATATTTTATAGAACCAGTTATTGACTTTGTTTAGCCAGCCTATTTCATTTGTTAGTTGTAGGTAGGTAGGACATTTCAATTCTATTTATTTTTTCCAAAAGTGTTGTTGCACAGTTAGCTGGCCCTATTCAGAGCCATGGTAGTTTACTTTTAGTTGAGTTTTTTGCTGCTGTTCTATTTCTGGAAGCTAAGTTAGTAATGGTTTTCTAAGTGTTTCAAGCAAGAAGAGACTCATATGTCCAATGGATATAGAAGGCTACTGATCCTATTTGTTTAGTAAGCAAACACCCCTAAGAGGTTGCCAAAAATGTTACTAAATTTTTCTTGGAGCTCAATTTAGTAAGGCTTTAACAAGTAGTTGTTAAAATGGGGTAAGAATTTTTTTTTGATACATGGGTCGTCCAATCAATAACTATTGTCCTAGTGAGTGATTTTTAGTATTCATTTATCGAGGTCATGTAATAGCTTGAGTTGAGTTGTTACATAATCCAGATAATCAAAATCATGTCTCATTAATAAAGCAAACATTCAAAGGATGATAGGTGTTTTAAGCTAGATCATTTGAGTTCATGTTTGACATGTGTTATTGTTTTTCATTTAGTACATTTCAATGAAATTCATAAAAGAGGTATTTATAAACTGTCATTTCTACATTGTTATAAACATATGTTTCAAATAAATTTTTAGTTATTTCATATTATGTAACTAATTCATAAAGGAAAGTACACATAAGTCATTACATGATATAAAATAGCTGATATATTCAAAAGAAATGTTTATATAGTCCCACAAAGCCACGTGTGAGTAACTATATCTAATAAGATATAAAGTAGCAAGTATAAATGTAGGAAAAGAAAATGCATAGAATTAGGAATGGGACCCGTCATTGCCTAGTGAATAATGAATCCCATCATTGAAGGTTGTGCCAGAATTTTGAGTTGTCCAAGTGCAATTCTAGGAGGAAACCTACAAGGGTGGAAGAAGATTGGTTTCAGAGCTCGGGGTTCCCTGCATAATTATATACATATCTATTCAAAAATACTTACTATTCTATAACTAATCAGCAGAAAGTAGAATGATGAGATGAACAAGAGATGCAGATATCAAATCATAAGTTAAATCAGAAAGGAGAAGTATCATGTCATGCAAATCAAGATATGTTTTAGATTCTAACATGTTTGTTGAATGTGCAGGAACAAGTTGATGTAATAACATATGAAAATTATAGCATGTGGAGAAAATGTGGCTTCCACAAGGGTTGAGCCCAGCATGTTTTCCTCTTCTTAGTAGTTGAGAGAGTACATTTCAGACAGTCAACATGCTTGTTGAAAATACAACAATGCATATAAGGAAGCAGTCCATGCTAAGGATGGCCCTTGTAAAGAACCCCATTGGTACTTTTAATTCTTATGAGAATATCTATTTTTTGACTGCGGGTGGCATTGAACTTTTGTGAAGTTGTAAGAGGGAAAAGAATTCTGAAGAATATTGTTAAAGCTCCTCCTTGCACAAGTATCAAATGTACCAATGAAGCTCCTTACAAGGAGGCATGCCTTGGCAACCAGTCAAATACCATCATGACATGCTTGAACCATGCATTGTCACAGTCAAATGAAGAACACTCATCACATGACTATCATAAAATGGAGAAGTCACAAAAGGAGGTGCAAATTCAAGTATGAAAAAGTGCCAAATGAAAAAGGATAGTCATAGAAAGAGGGCAAAGAGTTGTCATTTAGATGGACACAGTCATGAAAAGTACCTTCATAGTCATGGATGGTGATTTCATAGTCCTGTGTGAAAGGAAAAAGATAGTGAGCCACCTTAGATGAAGAGATGCCATATAATGCTTGCATAAGATAGAGTGACAAAGATAAGAGGTAGAAGTCCATCAATACTATCAAATTGAAAGAGTAGGTTTGAGAACAATCACAGCTATAAAAGAACATTCATAGCTTGATTTTAGTCACAAATGCAATCAAGAGGATTAGCTATGCAAGTAAATGAAATAGAGCAAGTACTTACAACTTTTGTTGTGAATAAGGTGTAAAATTGCGATTGAATTTTTAAACTATGATAGGGCAAATGTTGAAATAGTTAAGTGTTCATGGGACAACAAAGGCATCCATAATGACTGCCCAATCTTAATAGAAGATACAGTTAATTAAGAATAGCCTTGCATATACATGTGAGACAATCAACAATGAAGAGCATGTTGCAAGTATGTGCCTAATCGGTGTTGTCATTGATGTCAACATATCCTTGTTGTCATTGGTGTTAACTGTATCTTATTCTATTACTTGTTTAGAAGACTTGTATGTTAAGGATATTGAGAAAATTAGCCTCTCCGAAAGGAAAAAGTGAGTTACAGAGAAGTGCAAGAAAAATAATGAGTTGTATGCTGCAGAAAAGTCTGGTAAACTACTCTACATTTATTTCTTCTTGAAGATCATGGTCTGTGGATTGGAAGTAAGTTAGAGGTATGACTAAGGATTCTACATTCTAGGTTTAAGCCCTCCGCATGATGATTTGAGTGAGTTGTGTTCACCAGAGTGAAACTTGCTTTTTCTGTAAGTTCAGTTGGGACAGGAAGAAAGTATTCTTCGCATTCCTCTGTAACAAAGAATTTTTCTTTACGGTTCTAGAAGGAAGTCTGGGATGATGATAAGTGACAACAATTGCAATGGTTCATGGTTTGGTGGTCCCCAAGCTATCTTTCTTTTATGATAGTTGAAGATAATGAAGTTCATGTGTTCTGGTGAGAAGATTCCTATGGATAAAGTGGTTAAGGTTCATGTGGTTGCTCCTAATGATTATAATGTGCTTGTGGATGTCTCCTAATCATGTTCCTATCTGGACTTTGGTTCAAGATAAGAAATTGAGATTGTGTTTGAAGATTGTTCCCAAATAATGTAGCGTGTAACTAGTCTTGGCCGACCTAGTTAATCCTAGTGATTACAGAGATCTCTGGTATATTGTGGAAGCATGTAGTGGTGTGGAAGATCATGTTTGAGTCCCACCTAAGGCATGGTGTGACACGCATTTGATTTCCTTTGCATAATTTGTAATAGGTCAGGACCTATTTTGTAAATGTTCGTATTAACAACCTTGGAGATTGTTCCAAAGGTTAATGATTGTGATGCCAACCTTGACGATCATTCCAAGGTTGATGTAGTGTATAAATACTTGTAGTTGAGTCATGGAAAAAGTGTCCTTGAGTGAAAATGGAAAGATAATAAGAAAGGTCCAAAAGGAAGAGAAGAGAAGAGGAAGAGGGGAGAAAAGGAAGAGCAGAGCAGAGGAATTATTGTACTTCATAAAAGTGTTGACCATGGTAGTGAATTTGGCAGTAAGCCATCAGTAGGGTTTAAGATCCCTCAAGGTTTAATAGCCCTTATTGTAATCTTGCTAGGTTTAGGGTTGAGGTAGTGAGCCTGCTAGACCTAGTTGTTCTTCATGGTAGTAAGACAGTATGTTTAGGCCCATGGAGTAACCAAGCCTAAACATCATTATTTCAAGATTGCAATATATATTGAGAGCTAAGCCTCTCCATAGTTTTTCCCCACCTTGGGGTTTTCCATGTAAAATCTGGTGTCTCTTGTGTTTGATGTTGTATCTATGGTTAAGTTTCCAATTTCATGCATTCATTGTTAGATCATAAAAATTGCAGATAAGTGATGAATCTTTAAGTGCAGAATGCGTTTAAGTTTTTGAGAAAACTGATTCAGCCCCCCCTCTCAATTATCTGGTGCATATCAATAGAGTAGTCATCATGTATTTGAGAACAACCCATGAGAATCAAGATCAACCATCTAAACCAGATATCTTGTAGCAAGTCATGTGTTGAGTGGGGAAGTAGATACCTTGACTATAATATCATAAAAAAGAAGCAACCAATACAATCCTATAAGTCCATGTAATAGTCATAAATGGAGATAGCTGAATAAATAGGGAGAATAAGGATTATGATACCATGTCTTACGTTTTTGAGCTCATAACAATAGAAAAGTCCAGTTATTGTTATATAGCATTTTGGTTCAAAGCTGTCATCTATAGTAGCAAGCAAGACTCACTATGCATATAGTATCAACATTGGAATCAAATAAGCAAATGTAGACTTGCAAGCCTAAAAGCAGCATATGAGATTAGCCACCATGAATGCCAATTGAATCATTGTCATGATATAATAAAAACATGAATCTTCAGTTGAGAAAAATGATAGATATAAAGGCATATTTCAGAGTTGTCCTCAAGACTTTCAAAAGCATATATCTAGTTACAAAGGAAAGTATACATCTTCTATAGAAGAGAGTGAGTACAAAGAAGCAAAGAAGGACAACCCTTTTTAAGGATAGGTATAGAGTTTCTTGACTTGTCACTTTATATTAGAGCACAGAGATATGTCAAAAGGGTTTCACAGTAGAGCATATCAGAGAAAGATGAAAGTCTTACTCAGAGAGATAGTAAACCCTAGTTGGGTTATATCATAAATAAGCATGTTCCTTTTTCCATTCGTTGTCACTCCTAATTGATAAATAGATATAGGTAAGAGGGAGAAATAAAAGATAACTTTGTCATATACAACTCATGACATCAACAAAGAAAGGCATTCTTCTTTATCTTCTTCTCACGGAGACATGAATGGTAGGGAGATTTTCACAATAATATGACAGCAATAATGAATGTGAACACAACACTTAAGTATTTTTTATCTTTTTATCTCATAAGTCTAAGCAAAACACAGTAAAAACGTAGAGCAAATACTTTTCGCAAAGAATATTTTATGTTTTGTCTCCATTTTATTGAGTTGACACAGAAAGAAGATATCATACAGAAATAGTGAACAACAGAAGCTTTTTATGTCTTTTTGTGTTTGAAAGAACTCAAGAAAAGGGAAGAATCACTTATAGGAGGAACAAAGTGACAGAGTGGTTGAGATCCATGACTAGATAAGCTCCAAAATGACACCAACATAGCCTCCAAAACTCTAGAAACCCTACCTGGAGGTGGCAATAGAGTAGTGGCCATGTCAATATACAATGTAAAATGAATAAGTTTTTAGGGTTTAGGGTCTTTTTGGCCAATTTTTCCTAACCTGAACGTGGGTTTCTTTCTGATGCTTTTAAATAAAAAATCATTGCTATCCAAATGCACCGTGGCATCAAAACATCAACTCATCAAAACCTAGTAATAATAGCATGGTGCCCATGAGGGTTCAAGTAAATGATGGGCTTTACAAATGCTAACATTTTTATAAGCTTTAAGTCAAAAGACAAAATCATTGAAAGGGTTGAGGGTGGCAAAGAAGGGCATGATGGCAAAAGGAGGTCATAGTTTTTTTTTTAAATGTTATTCTTCATGAAGGCAATGATGAATTTTTAAGTCAAAGGATTGAATAAAGCATAGTGAACACATATGAAGAATGCATTGAGTTGGCATGGGAGTTATAAGTTGTTAAGTATTTTTAATACTTTAATAATGCTACAATAGCCTTTTGAAGATAAAACATGTGATATTGCCACTATAGTGGGAGATTATGGAGATATTAAAGGCATTCCTTTTTGACTTAGTCAAATGCTTTAGAAGTTTGAGGCATTTTGAAGACCTTTTGACAGTACAAGGATAGGATAGAGGTTTGTTTGTTGCATGTGCAAGGATGGAGGTTATTTTTTGCCTCTAGGAGTTATTATTTTAATTTAGTTTAACTCTATCTCCTGTGTTTACAAAATCAATAGGAAAATTCTGTAACTTAGCAACTATTAAATGCAATGAATTATAAATTGCTTTAATACTTTCTATGTAATAAACATAGTGAAGATAGCATGCATCACATAGCACTTATTAAATCAATCACATTGATTGCATTTAATAATTTCTAAATTAGTTTAATTTTGCCTTTGAATCATGCAAAATAGGAACAAGAGTTAAACTAAAGTGTAGGTTCATGCTTTTGGAGTCATTCTAAGTTTATCCTTGACTTTTGGTCAAACTGGAGTGTTTTTGGAGTCCTTTTTGGGTCAAACTAATCATGAGAGAGAGTTTGGAGCTGTTTTAGCTCAGTTTTCATCAGTTTGGATCCATCTTTTTTAGGCTTTTCTATTTTTCTCATTGATCACTTTGGAGGAGATATTTTTGAGTGTAGTTAACTACAATTGACTAAGCTTGACTCTTGGGGGAGTCCCTTTTTGTATTAGAAGAGGAAAAACTTAGTTTTTTTTTGTCAATTATTAATTTTATGCTTCATCTTGCACATTGCAGAGAAGCCATACAACTTTGTAACTCACTTTTTCTAGATTTATATATAGCAACAGGTTTATAGGTTATATTTTGGTTATTTTTGCAGTGTTTTCCTTCTATTGTTCAAAAAGATTAACATTTTACCTTCGCAGATTCATTTGAATGTCTTCATGAATGATTTTTGATAGAATTAATGTGTTTTAAACAATCAAAACCTTTAATTTCCATCTTATTCATTGTTGTATATGCTCAAAAACATAATTCATATCATAGACCTTAGGTTGTTCTTTTATTTATTTTTGCCTTCATTTCCTTCCAAGAGACTAATAATCAAGCCTTCTTCTAAATTATTAATGTGTTCAAATTTCCCTTTACCGAGCTGTGTAAATAGATTTATTGAAAAGATAGTTGTGAATTAAGTTTCCCTTCTAATATCATTTGGTGCATCACCTCCTAGAGTTAGTTTTCACTTTCAAGCAGTCACCTTTCTTACCTTTTCCTTCAAAATTCATTAGTCCCTATGAGAATCAAAAGGGGAACTAGCCCATAATCTGGAGGTTCATTCTCACAATAGGTCACCCAGAACCTGAGTTTGATCCCATGTTACACAGGATTGTTGAGTTTACAATTGGCATTTAGGGAGCAATCTCTGTGACAATAGTTGTGTTTGTGTTTTTTTTACAAATTTGGCTTCATCAATCCATCTCCTAATGGCATGAAAGAGCTTCATTCCTCTATGCATGTTGCACCTCTGAGGTGATATCTATTTGTGATTCAATCTATCTATTTTATCATTGCTTTTGCCTTTGTTCACCAAGGACATGCACTATCTATCTAACAACAATGTTGGAAGGCTTGAATACCATTCCAGGGTTTGACTGAGTCAAGCTCTTAAACACCACAACCCCCAACCTGTCTCTTGTGATTTTAGGTGACAGGTGTGGGATCTTGTGGAGTGGAGTTGCAAGAAGTTAGTGTAGAGCATAAGGAATCTAGATCTAGAGAAAAGGCAGCACCCTAAGCTTGGGCGCCCACTCTTTTGACCCTCAGTTTTGTAGTGCGCAAAATCTCTAAAGTGGTTGCAATCAGTGATGGAAAAGATCTCAAAGTCTTAAAAAAAGTGCTACCTTGGGCTCGGGAGCCCACTCTTTTTCCCTCAAGTTTTTCACCTTCCAAAACCTAAAACCTAGTATGTGTCTAATCTGTATTTAGTGTCTTTCTGCAGAAGGATTTATCGTGTTTCATCTGTTTGATTAAAATTTTGCATAATTAGGATTTGGAATTAATCGAGTTAAGGTTTAACAATTAATCAAACAAATTCTAAATTTTCTTATCATTCCAAGTGATAGCCAACCTAATAGTTGAGTCCTCTTGAAAAAGTTGTGATTCAACTTGATTAAATGTCCTTGAATGTATGTAGTGAAAGGAGGATCTAATAAAACCCTTAACAATCAACCTCATCATCTTTCCCCCCTTTTTGTTATATAACAATATTAAAATTGGTTTTCAATTGGATTGAAAGAGTAGTGAGTTGAATTTATAATCTTCAAAATTACCATCAAAATAATGGGATGTGAAAACCAAACAAAATCATTTTAATAGTGTCCTGGGGTCTAGACCTAGAAAAGAACTTAGAGACCTCACTCAATCCAAGAGTTTACCTCCTATGAAGGGTGTTGGAACCTGAAAAAACTAGCTCCCAATGTGCCATATTTTGCCCCAAAAAATCCATCAAATTTTTCAGTTTTGCCTTTGTAATGAAAACCCCTCAGTTTAGATTTGATCTATGATAGTTTTTTAGGGGTTTTATTTCAAAATATTCGAAGTATAATGTTTCTCCTTGTCTTTGTTTTCTTTCCTTAGAAAAAATTTGGTCTATTTTGCCTTTTATATTCTAATCGGCAATTTCCTTAACTTATGAACTAGTTCGTGAGTTCATCTTTTTCCTGATTCCCTGATTTACTGACAAGGTGATAATGTGAGAAAAGGAGGTGAAGAGCAAGTGAAAATATAGAAAAAAGTGACAAGGTCAGCCTTTGTCAGCAAAAGTTGTGGTTTGCGAACCTGGAGGTTTGCTAGTTTGAATGTTCATCAATTTGTTGGTTTTCCGACAAAGAGACGGAGGGAAAAGTTCAAAGAAAGAAAAAGTTTAAGTGATGATGTTTGTCAGCCAAGTCCTTTTTTGACAAAATTGGAGGTTTATGAACCTCCAAGTTCATTGATGGAAGGCTTTTCCAACGGAAGATTTGCCGACTGAAGGCAAAAGGGGGAGAAGGCCACGACAAAGGTAAAAGATAAAGAAAGAGTTTTTGTTCACTGTCAAAGGATTTTTCCAATAGCGAAGGTAGACAAAAGGAAAGAAGAAGAATTTTTTTGTCGATGATGAGCTTAGTTCATGAACCGAAAGGTTCACTGACAGGGTGAAAGGCTGATAAAGGAAGAAGATAAATGGAAAAGGACTAAGAAAGGGAGAAGTTCATGAATGTTCAGATTTTCCAATAAGGCAAATAGAAAGAAAGGAAAATGGATAAGGCAATAAGATAAGCAAAGGCTTTATCGCCAAACCAGGGGAAACTCAAACTCTCCAAATAGTTAGAATTTTTCAAGGTTCACCAATAAGGTGATTGGTTGACAAAGAAAATAAGGGGAGCTTCTTCCATGGTTCAAAAAAGGTGAAAATCGTTGATAATGAAGAAAAGGCATGGAAAGAGAAAAAACCAAAAAGTAGTTTGTAAAGGTAAGAGGTTGCTGACAAAGGATGAAACATCCCTTTTTTTTTTGGCCGAAAATAAAGATTAAATGCCAAACAAAAAGGGATGTTTCCCATGGTTTGTAAAAGTGAAAGTTTACTGACAATGTGAGTAGAAGAAGAAAAGGAAGGAGGTTTGTGATAAAGAAAAAAAGGCCAATAAAGATAGGAAAATTTGCCCAATATAGAGAGGATTGTGCAGGCTGATTCGTACTTAGAAACTAATGATTCTATAGAACAGTACCATGTAGGTTGTTGGTATAGTGAAATTCTTCAATGCACAGGTACATTTGGAGGACAAAGTAGATAAATCAGGTGTTGCAGGTGTCATAATAAGGATTGGAACCTTCCTTATTTATTGCTCCTGGCACACAAAGAGTGCAAGAAATCTTTCTCTAACATTTTTGGTATTGTCAAGGTGTGGGATTTCTTTCCAAACGTGCAGATTTTTTGACATTGCCATTGGCCTGACTTTAATGCAACATGGGTTTCTTGTTGACTAGTTTTCCAACACCCTAGGCTACATCGTATGAAAGGATTATTATATATACATGATGAAAACATGTTTTTAGGGTTGGTCGCTAAACCAATTGTCTAGTCTGGAAATGCCTGAGGAGTATTTTCTAGCATCAAATCACCCTAGTCTGGCTTGTAAATGAAGGGATGTATTTAGCATAATGTAGGAAGGTTGTATAAAGAAGATATGGATGTAATGGAATGCCTCCATGGGAGTTTGTAATGTTTTTTGTAAATGTATAATCACAGTTATATGTTTCCCCTTACCACATTTACTGGTATAATTGTAACTAAGGATTGGAGGTGTGTGACAACATCCAAGTTAATACAAGGGTTTGTAAATTTATCATTCTTTTGTTGCATATGAGTCATTGTAGTTCTTTGTTGGATTATTAAGTATACCCATTACATGAAAATTTATTAGAGTCATATATGTGAATATATGTCTAGTTGCATTGATCATCTGCTGCATATTTTCTTCCCTCCTTCCATTCTATGACTCTGTTGCCTAATAGAGTAGGCATCGGTCCATATTGGAGAGGGATCAATGACTCTTTTAAAACAAACAAATCATTCACCCGTGGTTTAGGGAAAATAACCAATTTTCTTGTGCATGTAGATATGCACAGTTGAATAAGCTATATAGGGGTTTTGTGACAGCCAATTGTTCTTGGTTGAGTGATAGTCTTTTGGTCCAAAACAATGATTTGGGTTTGGTTGTTCATTTATTTTTAGTTTTTCATCTCATTTGAAGTAAATACTACTTTAGGTATACCCCTTGGAATATCCTTCCAGAGTTTAAGTTGAGCTCAAAGAGCAGAGGAGTTTAT
Organism: Cunninghamia lanceolata; assembly: GCA_027924645.1. Taxonomy (NCBI): domain Eukaryota; kingdom Viridiplantae; phylum Streptophyta; class Pinopsida; order Cupressales; family Cupressaceae; genus Cunninghamia; species Cunninghamia lanceolata. Next base: position 2,694,897 of record BSBN01001569.1, read on the forward strand.
CCACTCCTATCAGTTGGCAAAAATCCCCCTTAACCTTTTGATAAACCTCTTTCAGTCACCTTGATGACACCCCTGGCCTAGGTGATTTCTGAAATGTTTTAGGGTTTTGGTTTGCAATCATTTTGGGAACTAACAAAGGGAATGTTAGGACTCAACAAGATCATGGTTCAAATTATATTTTGAGCACAATTGGCTAGATCAATTATTATCATAAAAGACAATTGAATGTTAAAATAGGATTCAGAATCATTTGATATGTTTTTTAGTGACCAAATCATTTGGGTGTCTAAGAACAAAAAATTTACAAGTGTAGACACCTAAAAATGACTAACCCACTATCATCCTATCATATGCATCATTTCCTCGTCAATTTTCTAATTCAACATTTAATTAAATAATTTCAAATTGTTTAATTAAATTCACCTTTTTATCAATTTAATTTCCCTTCCATCAATAATTAAATAATTCCTATATTATTTAATTAAATCAATATTTCCCTCTAACTTTATTCTTCTATTTTACGTTAATTAAATGATTCAAGTATTATTTAATTAATTCACCAATTTATTCTTTTTATCCACCAATAATTAAATAATTTTAATTTTTTAATTAGCTAATAATTCCTCTCAAATTAAATGAATTATTCGAATTTATTTAAGTTGACTTTTCCTATTGAATTTTCCTATCTCATAAATAAATAAAATTTATTTTAATATTTTCTTCCATCATGCACAATAATTTAAATAAATTTATTTATTTAATTCCAAATTATCTTCTCATCTTCTAAAAGTATCTTTTTCTTTGAAATATCTTCATGCACATAAATTAAATAATTTATTATTTAATTTTATCCATTGCATGTCAAGAAACAAATTATGCACTGAGTTTAATTGACTTTTTAATCTTTGTTATTATCAATCAATTCATTAAACAGAAAAATCATTCTATTTTATGAATATCAAATCACTATTTTTATCCTAAAAAGCAATTAACACTTTAAAACAAGCTTTTGCATTGACACATGTCATGTGCACATTCTTCATATCCTCTCAAATTATATCAACCATTTATTCATTCTAATTTTCTCCACCATTGATCATCACTCTATTAAATCTATAAATACACCCCTTCTCTCATTCAAAAACCCTCCACAATCTTTGATCTTTTACCATTCATATCTCTAGTACTTTGAGCATTCATCTACTATAATTGAGAACTTGCATTGCATCCATGGAATAATGCAGTCAAGGTTATGCTTTTGTATTTGAGCAATCCACATTACAAATACAACCAAGTAATACAAGTCAATTGGTAACTTCTTGTGATTGTTTTATGCACTTATTTAATATGGTTATGCTTTTGATAATTTCATGAGGTTATGGTTGGATTTGGTTTTGCGTCTTTGTTGTTTTGATCTCTTCTATGCTAACCAACTTTCACCCTACACATTTTGGCACACCTGGTGGGACCACTTGCCTAATTTTTAATGACTTTTACTTGAGAATTTGGTATTTTAAAGATACAGGTATGGAATTGTACTTTTGATAGACAAAATGATGCTTTTGAAGAACAAATCAATACTTTTGAAGAACAGATCAACACTTTTGATTAAAAAAAATGATACTTTTGATATACTTATTGACACATTTGATTAAAACTATGGTGCTTTTGATTTCTGATTTTTGCTCTAATTTTCTAACTTTCTGTAAGGCTATTTAGTGCTTATTTTATCATCCTTTGTTGGCAAGCTGACTTATTTGTAGGTATTATTATTAGTTGTTTTGCAAGGTGATTTATTTGCAAATATACCTCGTTGTTATTGACCTGACTTAATCATCCCTATTCTAGTTGTTTTTTTTTCTAATTTAGAAAATATGATAGATTGAAACTTTTGAACAACCCCTTGGGGCATTTGATCGATGACGGTTCACTTATGATTAACATAAACTCACATCTGATTTTGTTATATTTATTGTTTTGTAGATCTGGACAGAGTTGTTCATCAAATTGATAGAGTGGCACTTTTGATAGGTATAACATACACATATGATTACTCTTGATATCACATTTGATTACTTTTGTGGTGTGTGTGATAAATTTTAGTTTACTTTTGATTACTGTGTTTGTGCTCTTAATTTTGGAATTTTTGATTTTTTATTTAAAAAATTAGGTTAGAAGCTAAAGTAACCTTTTTAGCTTGTCTTATCATTGATTAAAGTGAAAAAATCAACTACTAATACTATATGGTGTAGGATGTATTATTGATTATTGGATTTCTCACTAATTTAGTTGCACATTTAGATTTTATAATGGAATGAATCTTATTTGCCATGTCTTTAATTACTTCATGCTATGCTCTCTTCTCGCATTGAAAGATGATCTTGGAAATCAAAAGCACTCTTTAATTCTTTTACTTTCTTTGTTTAGTTTGATTCCCAGGGACCCAAGATCAATACATATTCTCTTCTCTCACATCAAAATACAATCTTGAGAATCAAAAGTACTTGGTATCCTCTCTAGGAGGCCTGTTAGGAGATTTCATCACCCTTAAGGATGATCTCAACCACATGTTCTAGCAGGGTATACAGAGGGAGAGAAGGAAAGTTGTACCTCAATGGTGAACACAACTAGTCCAGATTGATCCCTGAGACCCTTAGTTTGTTGATACTTGGTTTGGTGACATTTGTGGCACATTTCTTGGAATCTTGTTCATAGACTTGTGCCTCATCATACCTAGTGTATATCAACGACTCCTTAGACAGTTTGTTCATCCTAGTTAAGACATTCAACCATCATATTTTGTGCTGCATCACTACAGTAGGAGGATAAGTGCTCACAATGTACCTCCATTATTTAAACTAGAGTTTACTTTGGGCAAGACTTTCATCTCCAAGATAAGGGGTGTAAGGTGGTACATGACCTTGCTTTCCATATCTATTCATAGGATGGTAGATCACATCAAGGGAATGGACGCCACCATTATCTAATTAGTGGAGACATATGTCACACTTGGTATGGACACTCCTTGATTGAATAAATTTAAGATTGTACAAGAGTGTTTGACATGTGTTTCATGTGATATACCTGTAAAAGCCACTTAATATTTATGGGGGTTAGTAGCCTTTCACATCATTATACAACTTGAAAATCATCAAGCATTGTGTGTTTGTTTGATCTCTTTCCAGAAACAAGCTGTCTAGAAGCCATTTGCACCTTTTCTGCCAGTCTTGCTCTTCTGACAGACATTCTAGTGCAACTGATCAATCCTGAGGCACTTTTTGTAATCCCTATACCTCTATCCAGTGCCTTGGCACTTTTGACCAGTACTTTGGCACTTTTGATCAGTCTTGAGGCATTTTTTATTATCCATGTGCCTTTGTCCAGTGTCTTGGCACTTCTAATTAGTACCAAGGCACTTTTGATCAATACCATCATGTCCTTGATCAATCCTTTGGCACTTCTAACTATCTTTGAGCATCTAATAAGTTTATTGGTTGCTTTTGATCAGTACATTAGTGCTTTTGATTAGAGGATTGGTGCTTCTAATTAGAAGTTTGGCACTTTTGATTAGGTTATATTTTCCAAGCTTTTTTGTTGTCATCTTCATCCTAATCCCTCCAATTTAATCCAACTCATCCTATATCTATCCAAATCACTTTCATTTCATCCCAATTCTATTCTAAACCACTTCAATCTACTTTGAAACCACTCTTATTCATCCCAAAACAACTTCAATTCATATGCAAAGCTAACTCACATCCATCAAACATTATCCCCAATCACTTACAAAACAATTCCCAATTTCTTCCTAATCCAATTCAAGATCAACCTAATCATTACCAATTTCATCCTAATCCAATCAAATTTCACTCTAACCATCCCTAATCAATCTCAAATCAATTCAACTTCATGCTTGACCACTTTTGAATCAACCCTATTTATCTCAAATGTCATACCTAAACTATTCCTAAATCATTCTAATCATCCTCTAGTCATCCCTAAACCACTTCCAATCATCCCTAAATGACTCTAAACTACCCCTAAACCACTCTACATTATCCTTTAACCACTCTAAACTATTTCTAAACCACTTCCAATTATTCCTAAACTAATCCATTCCCTTCCTAATCTAATCTATTTCATCTCCATCTTTAATCATCCAAAAAAACTATCAAAACCATAAAAAACAAACAAACCTCAATAGTACCACTTAGAACAACATAAGTTCCCATCTAGAAATTATTTTCTCTATTCTATACATCATATGTACCAATATACTCCTCAATAGCACCATACCATCCATCATAAGTGCCATCTTGCATTTAGGCATCCAAATGGTCATTTTGTCCTCTCACAAGTACCTCCAAAACTTCACAAGAACTATTCTAGAAATCATTTGCACCATGCTTCTCATCATAAGTGCCATCATGTTCTTCATTATCTCCATCCCATTCCTCAATAGTGCCATTCTGTAATCAAGCTTCCACAAAGTGAAATTTTGTCCTCAGAATAGTCAAAATCCACTAGAACTTCACAAGCACCATTATGTGCCTTAATAGAACCATTTTGTGCCTTACTAGCACCATTATAAGCCTCATAAGTACCATTCTAAACTTCATATGTGCCACTCTATAGTTTGACCTTCAGAAGCGCCATTCTAGGCATCAGAAGTGCCTAGATATCTCAAAAGTGCCACTCTAAGCACCAAAAGCACCAATACACTATCACTAGCACTAGTCTAACCTTTATATGCACCTTGTGACATTAGAAGTACCCTTCTTTAAGATTTAGTTACACCCCAGTCACATTAGAAGTGCCACTATGCATTCTGTCATCACTAGCTTTCTAATCGGTCAAAAAACTATTTGTGTACATATGTCTTGTAAACCTATGCTTCAATGGATCAACCTTTAGTCACATCATCAAGAATCCTCATCAAAATAGTTCTGATAATGAACAAGCCTAGGTCAAACCCTACTCTATCTCCAGTCCAACCGATATCCTCATCATACCTAGATTATGAATAAATACAAGATGTTAAACACCTATATGGATACCATCCACAAACCATATTTCTAATCCAACACATGCTATTATCATACCAACCTCACTCATGAACATCTCTATGTACTCTTGAGGCATGAATACAAAAACTTAAACATGACTATGAGAGATTGGATCCTATAGACAAGGCCAAATCCAAAGAGCTCCAAATGACCTTAACACATCTCATCACTAGAGATCCTCATAATACTATCACATCAACATCATCATCTTACATGTTCATTCAAACTCCAAGTCATCAAATCATGAATCTTTACCTGGACATGCACACTCATCGTAATCAAACATTGGCTAGCACAAGTTACAACCTTATACCTAATTGCCTACCCTATGGCAAGGGAAATCAAGGTCATCCCCTATCTACATGTATCCCTCCATCCATTTCACAAAAAACCATTTTCCTATACAATTCCTCCACCCCTAATCCTAATCGAGTAGTCCACATACCTTCTAATCCATCCTATCCTTCACCTAGTTTCCCATATACTCCTTTACCCAATCTACCATATAAACCACTACCTAGTCAACTACCTAATCGACTATCAAACCCTCCTACTAAACCCACAATAAATATTTTTAAACCGACCATATCCACTCCTCTTATCCATTCATCCATATTTAATCCTAATCCCACCGTACCTACTCCTATTATCCCTCCACTTGATCCTAATCCTAACCCCACAACATCTGCCATCATTGTCTATCCACTATATACATATCCTACTCCATCAACCCATGAAGTCTTAAACAAATGTGACCCAAGGACACCTAGCAAGGAATCAAACACTATCATGCACTCAAATGTTTATCCTTGAGCCTAACAAAGACCCTCCTAATAGCATGTCTACCACTCCAACACCATCATCCACTCATATGCATATCCAGCGTATTGAAGAGTACCCTTCCATGAATGTAAAACAACCCATCATGTAGCCATGGTGTTGGCTATCTAGATCCTATTAAGTCCATTCAAGAACCTTCCACTTCCATCCAAACTAAAGAGCTATGTCTTGACCCTAGCATGTGGAAACACCAACCCCTTATCCTAATCAAGATAAAAAAAACCTCCATTCATCCTATTCAATACCAATATTACATTATCCATGTTAATCCCCTCTATGACCAAAATAATATCTATGATGGAGATGTTATTTAGTATCATGAAAGCCATGATGATCCTCTTAGCCAACTTTATGCATTATATGAGCTAGAGATTATTGCTTCGCCCATCCATAATCCCACAACCATCCATGAGAAATATATCCAAATTACTCCTATGAATCCATCCACAATGTCCCCTTCCTAGGATGAGACACTTGGTCCCCAAGAACACATTGAAAATCAAACAAGTAACTTGGATCCTATCACTTAACATCCTAATGAGCATAAGGTTAGTCAAGAACCAAGCGTCCCAAGTCCTACCTTGCATGATCCTACATTATCTCCTATTGATCCCCCATCATCCCCTATTGATCCTCCACCATCTCCTATTAACCCCATTACAAATCCATTATCCTCTCCCATTGGTCCCACTACTTCCATCCATGGTGGTTCTCTTGTCAGAGAGGAAAAAACTTCCTCCAACATCCCACCCTCTCCATCTTCTAATGGACTCACATCTTATTTCTAAAACAACAAAAAAATTGTTGCATATCATATGTTCAAAAACATGAAATATCAAAGAAAAGGTTTAGGCCTTCATGAACAAGCCATCTTGGACCCCATCCATGTCACATTCCATCCAAGAGCACATGGTCTAGGTTTTATATCCCAAGAAAAATAATCCAAAGATGTTGGTACCACCTCCATGCCTCCTAAAGTCACTTTTTTTGAATCCAAAACCCAATGTACCTCATCTCACCTCTAAGTCATATGTCGCCATCCCTCCTCCATCATCATACCATTCACAAAAGCATGTGACCATACATATCCCTCCATCCACTCTCCCTCTACTCCTAACTCCTAATATTCCCATCCTTGAATCCTCTAATCCTTTTGTCCATCAGTACACTCATCCTTCCATCCACAAATCCCATTCCCTTTAATCCCCTCTAATTCCTAGTCATGGCCAAAAAATGCAACATTGACCACACATGAAGCTATACCCAACCCGATGAGATTAAAAAACAAAATTTGGATACCTCCACACATATAGAAAAATATCCACAAAAGCCTCATGGATATCATGTTGTAGGGCATCAATATACAAAATCAGAGCCAAATCCATCTCAAAATCTACATAAGCCCACACTTCTAAAATAAAAAATGAAAATGCTGTGGGTCCCCATGCAAAAAGAAATTAATCAAAATGAATCATCGACATCTCAATCCATCCTAAATTCCTAAAAATCCTACGTCCATTTGGGTTCCTAAATCCCTAAATAAATGATTTCTAAATCCCTCATCTCAATTCCCATTGCTCCTCATTCCCCATCAAAGTCAAAGGCTTCAATATCTATCACAATGTATGCAACTATTATCCTTGCTTGCCCTAATTCCATGACATTTCCACATACCTCCATCTCCCCATCTTATATCCCATATTTGACATATTTTCCCTATCATATCCCTATGGTCCATGCGTTTGCTCCATTGCTCATTTATCCATCCATCTCCATCAATCATCCATATCATAATCCACCATCCATTCCATTTCCATATTCCCACTACCAACATCCATCTGCATAATTCTACCTCAAGTGGTCCATGTGAAAACACGCATCCAAAATTGGAATATACTACCTTGCTATTGGAAACAAATGCTTGAGTTCCCATCCTCCATACCATTCAAATAGTAAAAAAAATTCAAAAGTAAAATGTAAAGTGAAATCATTCATCCAATTGTGAAAACTTGGCAAATGGATGCCTTTGATAAGTACCATGATGAAAACCTGGCAAACAGGCATCATGTGTAGGTGGATTGTCTATGCACTTTACACTTTGGGTCATCTTGTCTCATCTCACCTTATCATTTCCCATCCTATCTTCCTTATCCATTATATATGTATAACTATCCCATTGATCCACTCCATCCTCCTTTCCCTCTTTTGATCTTGATAAAGCTAGTGGTAAAATGTTGAAATAGGATTTCAACAACTTTTCCTATCAATCCTATTGTCCCAAGCATTGTCACACCACATCCTGAGTCTAATACCTAGAATAGGATATATGTTGTTTCTATTTGACATAGTCTTTGGAGATCAATGTTAAACACAAGGAATAATGAGAAGGGGGGTGAATTAGTATTCTCTAAAACCATTCTTTTACAAGTTCTTTAATTCATTTACCAAATTCAATAACATGAAAGCAAAATAAACATATGAAGAGTAGCCACAAAGTCATAACACATAGACACAATGATTTTTACATGGAAAACCCAAAAAGGGAAAAACCACGGTGAGTGTTAGCTCACAATATATTATAATATCAAATTCGGATTACAGAAAGGCTCACTGCCCAAGGACTCACTATCCAAAGAAGTGCTCACTGCAATAGGCTCACTGCCATAAATAAAAGAAGATAGAGAAAGGGTGGCTCATTGCCAAGAAAGAACTATGCAATTGCATCTACTAAATGCTAGAATACAGTTCTATTGATAGATCAAAATACAGATTCAAAGCTCTTCATTATGTCTTCTCTATTTTTCTGCCCTATTCACATATGCTTTGTTCTTCAGTCTTCTGACCCTTTACTACACTTTTTAGATCACAAGAATCACATACACAATTACTTCGTAACACATTCACATCATCATATGTCTCCAACATCAAAATTTATCAAGTATATATATCTGTAGCATGATTTAACTCAAAACTAGGTCGACATGCTAAATATCAAAAGTGTACACAAAAGTTATACTTTGTTGGCTTGATCTTTTACACAAACAACAATGTGAACCTATACAATCCTTCAAGAACATTCATATAGGTGTGGACCTATTATAGAACCACTAAGGATGATAATCTAAAAAAATAACCTTTACCGTACATCGATCTAACATGAGTGTCAGCTTCATTCTTAAGTATACACTTAACCATGTTGTCTATCATATTATAACTTCCAATGTGGACCACACTGAACTCCAAAATTCATACCAAACATTCATTATGCATTACCAATCATACCTTCATAACCGTAGGTCATAATATTCTCATGGGGCAAGATGTGGATCTTTGAACTACCGACTCTGTCATTGTGAAACTATCAAACTGAATGCTGATACTTAGGAACTTGTAGATGATCATCTGATGGACCTCAGACTCTACAAATATGGAATTAGATACTTCTCATATGTGTTACAACACCTTCAAACTACAAATCAAAATAACCACTCACAGAAGAATATGGACTAAAATCCTTAGGTGATATGCACTACTTATAGCTAAACTCTGCTTACCCGGAGTTAGGCAATTCACACTATGGCTTCCAGAGATTGTCAAGACATGAAACTTGGAATATAATACCAGAAAACAACTATATGTAACATACCAAAATTACAAACCAAAGTCTTCATCTGTAGAGGAGTATCAATCAATTCTCTGTCACTGACTCGTTAAGCTGCCAACGCTTAGTCAATTTAACTAAGTTATTCTTACCGGACCAAAATGTTATACACAACTTGTCTTATGACTTGTTCCCAATCACTTATGCTTATTGCCATAAATGACAACATCATATCTCAATCAAATCAGCAGTGTTTCTTAACCATGTTGCCAACAATCTCCCCCTTGGCATTAATGGCAACACTTAGTAAAAAATACTCATAGTGCTCCCCCTTACTATGTACACTCTATTTTTCTTTTTCTATTTAGATGTTTAGCCTTTTTTCACTAGTTCTTCTTCTCCCCCTTTGACATGAATGGCAAAAGGTGTATGTACAAGTGACAAAATTGTATCAAAATTGCAAAACTATTATACTTTTCTGCATATGTACAAGTGCAATCATATAGCTTACCTACTAAAAAGTAGAGAGGATGTATGTGTATATAGATTTCAATTGAGCAATTTCTCCATCCCACTTTACCTTAGCACTACTCAAAATTTCAATGTTTCCATTCACTTGAAACACCAATTCCTCTACTTTCTCTGCAGTGGTAGGCACATCAGTTATTGCCTTTATTTTTGCTGCCTCTACAAGAAGACTAGTTATAGAATCAATCTTGGATTCTATTATTTCTCTTAGTTAGCACATTCTGCTCTTAGTGGCCTCTTTCTTACTTTATATACTACTAATCTTTCCATTAATGCCTTCAATTTCTTCTTTCTTGTTGATGATGGAGTCAGCTACTAGATCAAATGTTTCTGAGATTTTTATCAGTTGAAGCTCCAAGTCATCTAATTTCTCCTTCATTTCTTTTGTGGTTTCATGCCTTGTTAGACAAAATTTATATATATCAGTGGATTTGTTTATAGTAGTATCTATGTTCTTAATGCTGTTGTCTAAAAAAATTGTATCTTTAGCTAGCTTATCCTTTAGCTCAATTAGCCTCTTCTCATTTATTTCTGCCCTAACCTTATTATCTACATCTTTTTCGAAAGATTCAAAGTGTGAACTTATAGAATTTGTGAGCCTTTTAAGTTTCTTAGATAGTGCTAGGGATGTGTCCTTCTGTAGTCCAAGCATCAACTTTTCCAAAACATTAGATGCCTTATCAATGAGCTCATTGTCCTGAATATGAGACCTCAAGATTTCTTCTTGAGATTTGGCTTGAACAATTGACACTAACTTAAATTTCTGTAGAGGTGACATCGAGGCTAAGTTTATTGGTCCTTGTAGTAACTCAGGTGAATCAAAAATCTATGCTTCTTGTTTCTTTTCCAAAAATTCTCTGACAGTGTCAACCAGATCATGAGTAGTAGTAGTGTCTCAGCAATGTCTCTTACCACTTCTTCTTTATTCTTCTCTGGTGGATCTTGCTCCCTAGCTTCTTTCTCATCAAATTTATGTTTTGGAGAAGGATTTACCTTGGCTTGTTCATCATCTTTCTCTTCCTGATCACTAGTTTCATTTTTCTCTGGAGGGATTTTATCATTCTCAGTTGTTTTATCCTCTTCTTTCTCCTTCATCTCTTCATCCTTCCTTGGGCTTACCGAAGGAGTCTTTGTTTGATTCATCTCTTGTTCAGAGCTGAATTTTGGAAGGCAACTATCATCACCAAAATTTTGTTCTTCCTTGTCATAAATTGTTGGGATATTGAGCTCTCTTAAGACATTGAGAGTTACATTTTCTATGTCCTCTACCAATTTTTCTATGTCTCCAGACATCAAAATTTTAGTCCTTGTCTTTATGTCAAACATTCTTCCAATTATCTTGGTGACTTTTGTTTTCTCTTTAGCAGTTATATCTGGACACAACTTTATCACTGCATGCTCTCTTAATTCTATGTCTTTTGCCATTGCTGCCTCCTTTCTAGCAAACATAATACTGGCCAAGTTGTCAGGAAGATCAGTGACTACTTCAAGGAGGGCTTTGTTGTACATCTCCAAAAATTTGACCACAACAGTCTCTATGATGCCTTTGTCTACATCACTATACTCATCATATAGTTGTGCTATAGCCTTTAGATTTCCATGGGTTCCCATAGCATTTAGGACATCTTCCAAATTTATTATAGCCTCTGCTTTGTCAGGCTCTGTTTGCTTTGGCTTTTTCTTTCTTCTCCCCTTATTGGAAGGCTTCTCCTGTTTACTACTAGAGACTTCACTGGCTTTAGTCTTAATTTTATCTACCTCTTCATCTATCTCAATCTCCTCATCATCAGATCCTACACTAACATACATCCTTTTGCATTTTTTTCTCTATTATGCTCTTTTGCAGTGGTTGCCTTTCCAGGTGCTTCACACTCACAAAAGGTGTGGGACTGGAGAATGTAGTTGTAATTTGAGTAGAGGTTGAACCTCTTGTTCTTTTGTTTGTTACTGCAGGCTCCTTGACTTTCTTCTCAAGCTCTTTCGGAGCCTTTTCAGGTTCACCTTGCTTCTTTTCTTTTGCTGCCCTTGCTGCTTCTACCTTTGCTCTTGTTTTTTCAATCTCTTCTTTAGTGAAGCCCTTGCTCTGTGCATATTCTTCTACCATTTTCCTAGCCTTCTTTATAGATTTAGTCTTTCTTAGTTCAACATGCACTTTGACAGAGATTTCTTGATATGTTCCAAATCTTTCTTCTATGTTGTCCCTAAGTTTTCTCCACATGAGCTTAGAATAACCATTCAACACATTTTTGGCTGCTTCATAACCCATTGGAAGGACCCAAACTATCCTTGGCTCCATATCCATCATCATAGATTCATCCTTATTTACAATAAAGCATATGTCATTTTTGTACTTTTCCATAATTGTCTTAGGTATTCTTTCGCTTGATTGCATGGCCCTTTTAAAGTTTTTGAAATAGCCCCATAGGGCTTCATTTTGAGCATCATGGCTACCTAAACTATTCAAATGATTCATAATTTTCGTGGTCATAGGTTTCCTATCATTCCATACCAAAATCTTCATTCTAGGCAATTCTTTCATAAAATAGAAGAAAAGGCAAATGATCAATCTACCAAATTTGAAGGGATATTTAGACTCCTTTGTCTTCTTTAGATTTTCCATAATTGCTGCCAGAACAACTCATAGAGGTCGTAGTCTGCATTCTTCTTTACCATCTCATAAGCAATGTAGATGGTTATACCAGAGACAAAGCTCTCTTGATTTGTGAAATATATCTTATATCCAATTACCATCAATGCAAACCTTACTTCATGGTTTGTAATTGTGTTAACCGTCAATGCCCTTTTGTCAAATTGAGCTCCAGTGGCCTCCATCACAGTGTTATTCTTTATAGCCTTTAGCACAAGCACCATTCTAGTAGAGTTCAATCTTGTTATAGCCCTTATATCCTCCCTTGTAATCATAAAGGGTATGTCAAGCCACATGAATTCATCATGAATTCTACTCAATACATACCGAACCCATTCATCCTCTGCAAAAGTTGGGAAGTCTATATATTGTATAAATTTCTTTTCTACCACCACCTTGTTCTCCTCCTTTAATTCAAAATCATCACCAGTTAGATGTTTTAGGTGCAAATCTATAAGTTGGCTACCACCAAGTTTTTCTAGGGCAACAAGAATGTATGCCCTAATGTCTTCTTCATGCATTACGCCATATGCCAATTCTAAAAATGCACCATTAGGGTCAACTTCCATCGATTTGAAAGGGTGTTTCTTGAATTTTGGCCAAGGTCTCTCTGTGATATCAATTAGTTATGGTGTCACCATTTTTGCAATAGTTCAAACAATTTCACAGTAGGGTTTTAACTATAAATACCTCTTTTTTGTCAAAATTAGGGTTTTCTTTGCTTTGAACTGTTGGAAATCACTAAAGTTGCTTAGGGTTTAACTTTTTATCTCCTTGGACGCTTGAAAACTTGAATGCAAAGTGATTAATCTTTTGGACGTGACCCTTTTTAACCTTTGTTTGCAAAAACATAATTGTTATAAATGTTGTTCTCCAAAAAGATGTCAAACATTTTACTATCAACCATAGTCAATTAAGATTGCTCCACAATGCATCATAGTAGATCTTTTTCTGCTGGTAACTTCTTCAAAAGATTCATCAAATAGATCATTAACTCATATCCTCGTGCTGAATCTCAGCACCAATTATCTAGCTAGGAGATCAAGATTTTCAATAAAAGCTCCCCCCTGAGCCAAAACTCCCAATTTACTTCCTAGAGGAAGTATTTGCACCAGAGGCAGATCCATCCTTGACCTCTTTTGCATCCTACCTAATCCAAATCTTATTCATTTTCTTCTTGGTTTCTAATGAATCAACCTTATTCTTTCCCTTATCTTCCCTATGCTCTGTTATCCTCTTTTCTGTAGAATAGTTTCTTTTAACATTCTTGCTTCTGTAGAATTTTACAACATGTCTAGGTCTATTGTAATTGTAGAAAATAATATTCCTCTATCATTGGTTCCTTCCATTGATTGGATTCATTCTTGATATGCATTGGTTATCCATATTCTCAAATCTATTGCATGCAAAGCATTTTCTATTGAAAGATTGAGTATTCCTTACATTGTTGAAACAATTCCTTATCAGACTCCTACATTCATTTGCTCTATGGCCAATTCTCTTGCAATTAAAGCACTGACCGGAGAATGATGGGACATTTTGATTCATTCTTCTCCTACACTAAGAAGCCCTATGACCAAACTTATTGCATTTGAAACAATAGCCATTGAAAGATGGGTACCTTTGAGCATTTGGTTGCCTGATAAGAGGTCTTCTAGGTCTATTTCTCTAATTTTGAACCTGATTGCCTTTGACTATCTTCATCTCAGTGTTAGCTTGTCTTGACTTAGAACTCTTTCCTCTTTGAAAACCCAAACCTTGCTTGTCATCTGGACTTTTCAGGATGTCAATCAACTCATCAAGCTTTGCATAACTTAGTTTAAACTTTTGTTTATAGCTATTAGCAAATTCTAGATCATGCTTTAGAAGCACAAAATCTTTTACCAACTTTTCACATTCTTTAGACATGCCTTTCAAATCTTGATTTAAATGCTCCTCAACCTCTTGTTTCTCTAAAACCAGCATTGATAAACTACTTAGGGTTTCATTTACTGCTTTCAACTGTTCACTTAGCTCTTTTCTCCTTTCCTTTGATCTCTTGACTTGCTCTTTTATCTTTAGGATGCATTCATTAGCTTCTTTGACATTCTCCTTCAAATCTTGGATATCTGTTTCATACATATCAATATCTTCAAGAGCAATTTTTAGTTCTTTATTACTGACATATGTGCAATCATGAATTGTAACACTATGTGGATGAATTGCTTCTAGATGAGTAGGATATCTTTTGGTTGCCATGTGTTCACTTTCTTAGATCTTCCTCAAGCTATTAGACTTCTTGTAAGGAACCTTGCTCTGATACTAATTGTTGAACATAAGCAATGCTGAGAGGGGGTTGAATCAGTATTCTATGAAACCATTCTTTTACAAGTTCTTTAATTCATTTATCAAATTCAATAACATTAAAGCAAAATAAACATAGAAAGAGTAACCACAAAGTCATAACACATAGACACTAGGATTTTTATGTGGAAAACCTAAAAAGGTGAAAACCATGGTGAGTGTTAGCTCACAATATATTATAATATCAAAACTAAATTACAGAAAGGCTCACTGCCCAAGGAATCACTGTCTAAAGAAGTGCTCACTGCAATAGGCTCACTACCATAAAGAAAAGAAGATAGAGAAAGGGTGGCTCACTTACAAGAAATAATTGTTGCAACTACATCTATTGTATGCTGGAATACAGTCCCATTGATAGATAAAAATATAGATTCAAAGGTCTTCATTATGT
This sequence comes from Cunninghamia lanceolata, assembly GCA_027924645.1. Taxonomy (NCBI): domain Eukaryota; kingdom Viridiplantae; phylum Streptophyta; class Pinopsida; order Cupressales; family Cupressaceae; genus Cunninghamia; species Cunninghamia lanceolata. The sequence goes on from BSBN01001569.1 coordinate 2,710,313, forward strand.
CTACTCTATTTTTCTGCCCTATTCACATATGTTATGTTCTTTAGTCTTCTGAACCTTTACTGCACTTTTCAGATCACAAGAATTGCATACACAACCACTTCACAACACATTCACATCATCATATGTCTCCAACATCAAAATTTATCAAGTATATATATCAGCAGCAAGATCTAACTCAAAACTAGGTCGGCATGCCAAATATGAAACAGGTACACAAAAGTTATACTTTGTCAACTTGATCTTTTGCACAAACAACAATACAAACCTATAAAATCCTTCAAGAACCTTCATATAGGTGTGGACCTATTATAGAACCATTTAGGATGATGATCTAAATGAAATACCTTTACTGTACATTGATCTAACATGAGTGTCAGCTTCATTCTTAAGTATACACTTAACCATGTTGTCTGTCATATTACAACTTCTAATGTAGAACACATTGAACTCCAAAATTCATACCAAACATTCATTATGCATCACCAATCATAACTTCATAACTTTAGGTCATAGTATTCTCATGGGGCAATATGCGGATCTTTGAACTACTGATTCTATCACTGTGAAACTGTTAAATTGAATGTTGATACTTAGAAACTGGTAGATGATTATCTGATGAACCTCAGACTCTACAAATATGGAATTAGATACTTCTCATATGTGTTTACAACACCTTCAAACCACAAATCAAAATAACCACTTGCAAAGGAATGCGAACTAAAATCTTCAGGTGATCTGCACTGCTTATAACTGAACTCTACTTAGCCGGACTTAGGCAATTCATATTATCACTTCCAAAGATTGGAAAGACATGAAACTTGGAATATAATAGTTGTTGATAACTGAGAGGGGGGGTGAATCAGTTATCCTACTATTTTCTTCTTTCTTAACTTACTTAATAATCAATGCAGCATTAATCCAAATAAGCAAACATAACTATGAAATGGAAATACACATGACGCAATATTTTTGACATGGAAACCCTATTAAGGGAGAAAACCATGGGGTGATTAACCCAAGATTGTATTCTCTATTAGAAGAATGGAAATACAAAATGGCACTTGCCAATTAGGGCTCACTGCCTGAGCACACTGCTCACAAGAAGGCACACTGCCTACAAGAGACACACTGTCTTAAAAAAGAGTGTTATACAATACTTGAACTGCTTGGTAGCATCCACATATGCTGGGGTTTAGTTCTAATTAGGCTCAGTACACTGATCTGTTGCACTTCATCTTTCTTCTTCTCTTATGCTACTTTCCTTTCACATACCGGACCTTCCTTACTGCTTTTGCTCTACTCTGCTTTTATTCTCACATCAATAACAACCACCACACCTCTCACAACTAAATCCATCCTATATATATATCTGCACAAGTGATTTCATCATTTTTCTAGTCGGCACTGGAATAGTCAATATTTTCAATAAACTCTGATCTGTCGGCTGAATCCTTGCATACCAAGTAATGTGGATCAAGGATATACTTGTGGAAATCATTAATCATGTTGGCCAAACATAATTCATGCCTCCATAACCTTTACCAACATTAGTAACACATCTGGAATTATGTCTGATGTTCTGCCAGTCAGTTCTTCCTCTATCCATACTGCCAATTGGGAACCCGGTACTTAAGCATTCATATCTCTTTATCCTTTCCACACCGGAGGCTCAAACCCTGGAATCTATTAGTCAAGATAGTCCTCTTGACTCCCCCAAATCCACACTTTACCAAGATACTTCCTCTAAGAGATCCAGACCTGTCTGTCAGACCTCGCCACATGCTTGTTCCTGTTTACCAGACCACAACATTCTTCACTCTGACTTCCGGTAGAGACATACCATGTCCTACAGATGTGTGGGATGAACTTTGTTGCCATCAATGACAACAATCATGAATTCATATAGTGTCTCTTGCCAACAATAGTATCGAACAACTATATGAAACATAACACAACCATAAACCAAAGTCTTCATCTGAGGAAGTGTATCAATCAATTCTCTATCACTGACTCAGTAAGCTACCAACATTTAGTCAATTTGACTAAATTATTCTTACCTGAGCAAAATATTATACACAACTTGTCTCAAGACATGTTCCCAAATACTTCTGATTGTTTCCATCAATGACAACATCATATCTCAATCAAATCAATAGTGTCTCTTAACCATGTTGCCAATAATCACATCTTGTATCCTTCTATCGATTTATCCTTTATGCATTTCCCATCAATTATCCACTATCACCCATCCTTCTACTTATCCATCCTTTTCAAACTTCCTATCAATCCATTATCCACTATTGGACATCCTTCTTGTCTATCCATCCAAAGTACACTTCCTATCCTCCCATTCATTATCACCCATCCTTCTACCTATCCATGACTTTCCCTTGTCATTGGTATCTAGCACTAAGTTTATCCAACTGTACTCCAATGTCACCCCAAAAATTAAAACATCTGAAAAATCCAAAAAAACCATAACATTCCAAAAATACAAAAATTTCAAAACATCTAAAAAATCCAAAAAAATTAAAACATTCCAAAATATCAAAAAAAATAGAAAGATTCCCAAAATCCAAAAAACTAAAACATTCTAAAAACCCAAGCAATAAATCCAAATACATGTCATCCTTTGTCCATACCAATCCAGTTGAGTCACCTAGCCAATCATGCAAAAGCATACTTTAGTTTTGTTTCCAACCTTGTTGTCAAATCAATCAATTGATCATTTATCTAATCATCATCAATGGGAAATATCATTCCCTAATCCTTATGTTGTTCTAGGGATATATCATTCCCCATAATGGAAACACTATCCTCAATCAGTCAAATCAATCATTGATCAATTGGTTTCAAGCTTGGTAGAGGCAATAATTTTGTTTGTTTTTGAATCATTTGTGCATGATTGCTTTCTTCTTTGTGTGGGTTATCAAGTTATCTTACAGTTGCCTTATCATTTTTTTATCTTGCATCTATCTTATCATTTTTTCTTGCATCATTTTATCTTGCATCTTTTGTCTTGCATCTGCATTGGTCCTTGTAACTTACCCACCACAACAATATCATGGTCTTCAATATTATGGTGCTATGCGGTATAGGATGGCTTGTGACCTTTATCTTTTTGTGTGTCTATCCCATGCATTGGATACATCGTCACCTTTGTCTTATATACCCTAGTGCATAACATCCATCAATGCTATATCAAAATAAGAATTTCTCTTTATATTTTTAAAGCATAACCTAAGCAAATCATCCCATCCATCTCACCCATATATCCTAATAAACATCTAGAGATTTTACATTTTGATCAATTATTCTATTCTTCTACATACTACATCACTCCATCCATTCCTTTCCCCTCATTCTTCCTCCTTTAATCTAACTTTTTCATCTTCATTTCAATCTCTACCTACTAACAATTTCCTCTCCTTTCATGTTGAGAGCACACCCATGTTATTTGAACCCACCTGTCCTCTCGAGGGCGCATCAGCAACATTCATCTTATTCATTAACTTACCATTATCTTTCCTTGTCACTCTCGCTTTGAGTTACTGGGGCATCACCATCTCTAATCCAATCATTTTCTTCCAACCATGATCTTCTAATCTAATCAAACACTAAGTTTTAAATTTCTTTCAAATGTTGTTACTTCGCAACATCATCTCAAACAGGGGGAAATGTAGACACCAAAAAATGACTAATGCATTATCATCCTATCATATGCATCATTTCCTCATCAATTCTTCTAATTCAACATTAAATTGAATAATTTCAAATTGTTTAATTAAATTCACATTTTCATCAATTTATTTCCCCTTCCAACAATAATTAAATAAATCTTTCCTCTAACTTTATTCTTCTATTTTACATTAATTAAATGATTCTTAACATTTAATTAATTCACTAATTTATTCTTCTTATCCACCAATAATTAAATACTTTTAATTATTTAATTAGCGAATTATTCTTTTCAAATTAAATAAATTATTGTAATTTATTTAAGTTAACTTTTCCTATCTCATAAATAAATAAAATCAAATATTTTATTTGTTTTCCTATTTTCTTCCATCCTCCACAATAAATTAAATAAATTTATTTATTTAATTCCAACTTATTTTCTCATCTTCTAAAAATATATTTTTCTTCTAAATATCTTCATGCATATAACTTAAATAATTTATTATTTAATTTTATTCATTGCATGTCAAAAATCAAATCATGCATTCAGTTTAATTGGCTTTTTAATCTTTGTTATTATCAATCAATTCATTCAATATAAAATTCATTCTATTATATGCATATCAAATCACTCTTTTTATCGTAAATAGCACTTAACTATTTTAAACAAGATTTTTGAATTGACACATGTCATGTGCATATTTTACATGTCTTCTCAAATTATCTCAATCGTTGATTCATTCCAATTTTTCTGCACCATTGATCATCACTCTGTGAAAACTATAAATACACCTCTTCTCTCATTCACAAACCCTCCACAATCTTTGGGAATTTTGACATTCATATCTCTAGCACTTTGAGCATTCATCCACTATTGTTGAGCACTCACATCGCATCCACACATTTTTGCAATCAAAGTTAAACTTTTGTATTCGAGAAATCCACATTACAAATACAACCAAGGAATACAAGTCAATTGACATCTTCTTGTAATACGTTTATGCAGTTATTTGATATGTTTATGCTTTTGATAATTTCTTGAGGTTATGGTTTGATATGGTCTTGAGTCTTTGCTATTTTGATCTCTTCTATGCTAACCAACTTTCACCATACACAACAAGTTATCTAGCATATAATGCATAACTAAGGGAAACACTATCTTGTTTTGATTAAGATTAAGTTGTTTTTGAAGTGTCCATAAACCTTTTGTAGAGAAAAAAGTTACAACAAAAAATAAAAACCATAACTATAGGGTAGCTGGACTCATAAGTACTAAAATTACATCAAGCCTACATGGCAGTCCTATGATGATGTGGTAGTGATGACCCTTAAAGGCATAATTTTACTTCTCCTACTAGTTTCATGTATTAATGGCTTCCCCCTTTATCTTTTTGTGTTTTTGTGCCTCCTGTTTCGCCTTCTAACTACGTTTTTATACCTTTTGCATTGCTTTAATGACCCCTTCTTCTTACCTATTTAGGGTTACCCCTTTTAGTCTTAGGGTGACTCCTACAATCATTGGGTCACCTAAGTGACCCTGACTAGTAATAGGGTGACTATACTTTCAAAAGGGGAGACCCTATAATTTTTTGATGCACATGTTAACTCTTTGTTTTATCTTTTCTTCTTATTTTTAGCTCATTTATCTCACCTTTTCTATGCCATCTCATTCTTTTCTCTCCTTCTTTCCTTTCTGAACTCATGATCAATTCTCATCTCTTCTCAATTATTTCTATTTTATCTGAGTTCACTTTAGTTTTCTTTTAGTTTTCTCAAGTTTTCCTATTTTCTCTTCATCTATTCATTGAATTATTTCCATTTCTTCTTGTGTTAACTACTTCTTTCAATCTTATCTATTCTTTCATTCCCTCTAATTTCTACCTAAAAATACCCCTTCATTTTTTATTAGTTAACATTCTCTCTTGTGCTCTCATAGGCTTCCAAATATTCATATAAGATTCTTAGTTTCTTCAAGCTTCTTATAAGCTTCTCTATAGGCCTTGAGCCTTTTTCTTACAATCTCTTAGCTTAGATATCCCCAGGATAGATATCTCATAGAAGATTTAGTCCATGTAATCTTCTCAGATAGGATTTGAGCCTCTTTTATTTTTAAGCCATACAAGCTGTTGGTGCCTGAATTGACTGTCAGTTTCTGAGCAATTTTTCATGCAGGCACCTTCCCAAAAAATCTAAAGGGTTCTGAGTTTTGGCACCCCTTCAGTGTTTTGCAGCATCCGCATCATCTTTCCTAAGGAAGGGGTCATCATGTTTTGTCCATCAGTGAAAGTTTTGTTTTTTTGAGTGCTCCGATTGTGTCTTTGAACTTTCAGTTTGAACCTCGCCATTGAACCATCTGTTTGAACCGGTTCAATGGTTCAAAGCTTTATGTTTTTGGTTTCATCAACGTGATGGTAGCTATCGGCATAGCTTTGTGGTCTTGCTCCGACGGTCTAAGTCACACCGACGGAGATGGGAAGCCAAGTTGCCATCGGCGTGACTTTTGTTGTCAGCGAGTGTTGCTTTTGGGTTGGCCGATGGTTTTTGTCTTGGCGACGGGTGTTTTTTGCTTGGCCATCGGTGAGACTTGTTTTATCGGCCTAGTCGATGGAAGTTGGCCCGATGGTCTATCTCTGGCTGATGATGGGAAATATGGAGTTTGCGATGGTGTCGGTGAGACTATTGAGGTCGGTCAGAGGAGTTTCAGGTTGGCCGATGGGATTGGTCTGGCCGACAGGGGATTGTGATGGGCTTCATCGGTGTAACACATGAGGTCAGCCAGAGGATTTTTGGATGCTCTGATGGGGGGAGTCACGGCGACAGAGGGTGTGTTTCGTTTGCCATCGGAGAGACTTGATAGATCGGCGAGAGTTTTTTTGGGCAAGCCAATGGCTTAGCTTTGGGCGAGGGCTTGTGTGTCGAGCGCAGCAAAAGCACTCGACACTTAGTATGTTTGTGGCCATGTTTATAAAATGTTGAAGTGGTCTTCTCACTATGCATGTGGGATTAATCTCCCTACATTATTTTGAACCTGCGAGGAAGCGCTTCTTGGCGGGAAGCTCCATTTTGAACAGTGTGACGGTTTCCAAGTAGGCCGCGGGTGGTTGAGCCATCAATGGCGATTGTAGCAGGGGTGTGGGTGACAGTACAAGTGATTAAACTGCCCAATTTTTAGCATGAAGACTTCCAGATGGTGGCACAGGGCTCGAGGCCACCCCTGTCAACTCTCCTGCCTACTGCATTAATAACTTATGGGCGCCATCTCTCATGGGCTGTATCTAGTAGTTTTTTGTAAAAATCATGTAATTAATTGCTGTGGGTACACTTTCTGGCCGATATAGGTAGAGTGTGTTACCATTGTTTTGGTTGTTGAAAGTTGAACATTTGGCTCTGTGATACAATATAGATTTGGTTGCTCTGTGCAGCAAAACTTGTGAGTTTATGTATCTCCTGTTGTATGTTTTTGCATGAATCCACTGACTTCATGGTCAATTTTATATGAATAATGCTATGTTTGCATGTGTTATGCTAATTTTGTCTCCAATTTTGCATGTATCTTTCTTCTGAGTCTAGGTATTCAAGGAATGTCTAAGATTCTAGAACGTAGAATTCCTGTGTTGAATGTCTGATCTTTTAACTTTTGCTCAAGCGGTAGATTAAACTATTTTTAGATTGAACATTGGGAAGGGTATACTATAATAGGGATGCCATAAGTATAGATAACTTAACACTCTGTATTGGGAGATATCTGTAAGGCAGGTATCATATGTATCCCCCTGAAATCCAGTTTTAGTTGTTCATGCATATCATTCAAAGGTGTATGTCTACTGACTCCAGGCCCTGGATAGGCACCAATCTTGTTTTGTGTTTGTGTTACAACCATGTCCAGCTTTGCATCCAAACATAAAATCAAAATCAAACTCTAAAACAACCATTAGAACAGTAGAATTAGTTTTAGGATCCAAGTCCTCTGTCTACAACTGCAAATAGGCCCAAAGCTAGCCCCTTTGCTCTTATCTTACAGTTTTGGTCTACTTACAAGAGGACTTATCTGCTTTCTGTTAGTATCCTAGCCTTGTATGTATATCCTCATGGATGTTGAGTAGGGAATACCCCCTTAGGTTTTGCAGAGCCTGAAGAAGAAGAGGAGATAAAATATAGAGTCTATCTCCTACACTGTTGGCCCCTGGCCTAGAGATCCTGTTGATCATTGATGTCTACCTTGTAGGGAAATCTGGGAATAAGCATCCAGTCTAGGAAAAAACCAACACAAGCCTTAGAGCTTCATTTGTTCTTTTCTTTTTGATTATTCTCACATATTTACCCTTTTCCCATGATCAAGCAGAGTACTCAACTACTACGAAGAAGGTTATTGGATAGATAGAGCTCTGAGGACTTCTTCCTGACATTGGTGCCATCAAGGATCACTTTTCTAGAGTAGAGATAGTAATTAGAAAACATCTTGGCTCTACAGTAAATAAACACTAACTTTGTTTCTTCTTGATTCAATTGATTTTCCAGTCTAGGAGAAACATTTTACATTCTTAGATTAAATCCCATTTCTATCTTATTTAGATTAAATTATTGCAATATTAAAATTGGAAGACACCAAAAACTTAGATAAACTAGATTTAGGAAAATGCATTTAGTTGCATCTCTATTTCATTCCTAGTAATTATATCATATCAAAATATCAAAAAAGAACCAAAAGTTGTATGCATCCATATAGTTTTAATTGCATCTAGAGATCTCATATTCAACAACACATAACTTTCAACATACAATAATCAAATCCCTTATTTTTACCATGAGGCATTCAAATCAAAACATTTAGAACAAGCCCTTGGTTTCATCCAAAATCATTTAAAAGATAGTGTAAAAAAAAATGCTCAAACATCTAAGTCTTCTTTGATACGCACTTGATGTACTTTGGTGTGAGAGAGGATTGGGTAAAATAGGTTTTAGAGTGTAAGGAATATAAGGTAGTAGAACAACTTACTACACTAATATTTAGGGAAGAGATATGCAGAACTTTTCAGATCCTTACAATAGTTAAAAAAATAAACACATATAGCAAACATACCACAACACAATAATTACATGGGGAAACCCTTCTAGGAGAAAATCCCCACACTCCAAAGACACCAAATATATTATTCAAGAATCAAGAAGATTACAATATACTTGTAGAGAAAGATTTCATAGGAGTATAACCAACCAGAGATCTAGAGGAAACTTAAAATCTATAAGACTCTTACACACAACCTCCATCTAAAGCTCCTAATATATAGTAGATACAATACAGTAAACTATCAATGATAATTACAAAACCATGAGCAAAAACCACCCAAAAGTGGCACCCAAATTATGTCCAACCAAAGACACCTTGTGATGTGCCAAATCATAGACCATATGTAACTCTCCCCTTTACAGCTCTTTTAAGTGTCTAACACATTTTTCACATTTCCCAAAATAGGAGGTCCAACTTCTGGAGGCCATAACTTTTGATCTAGGTGTTTGATTGATAAATTGTTTGATGTGTTAGAAAGCTTGTGAAGGGATCTATCAAGAAATAGCTATATTCACCAGTTACAACAACTTTTAGGGCATTTAGGGACATCTAAGTACCTTAAATATGAGTTCAAAACCTTTTTTAGGAGTTTCAAAAATAAAAAATTTAATATCTTGTAATTTAGGTATGATCTTGAGTTAAAACTCATCCGAGATGTTTACTTGACATTTGTACACCTTTTGTGAAAATTTTAGGTCCATCCAAGCTCAAATGTAGAGTTACTAAAAATAGTAATCCCTACCATTTTTAGCCCCTTTTGAAACTTTGAAGGTTCTAAACTATTCTTCAAGATAAAGGGTATTTGGAAAGACCAAAACTGAGAAGAATAGTAACCTTTTGTAGTTGCAAGGTTGAGACACCTTTCCTAACATAGAGGACATTAGATCTAATTTCCTAGAACAGGTAGATCCAATTGACATATGAATTGAGGAATAATAAAAACTCCTTAGGCATATTCAACAAGGAAGTGAGAGGAGGTGATTGGAATAACTTAGGAATTGAGAACATAGACTTCGTGAGAAAATTTCATAATTCGAGTGATGAAGGCTTACAGTATTCCATACTTAGACTACAAATGAGTTACATTGCTTATATAAAACTACCCTCTGTGTCATATTACAATCACAACAAGAACACCCATACAAAGAATCCAACAAAATAAAAAAAATCAACAATGATCATAATGATAGTAACATGGATGCCCAATAGAGAGGCATGATCACCTTGACTAAGACCCACAAAGTCCCACTCCTAAGGGAGATAGATATCCCATCAATTGTACTGCTTCTTGACTAGATATTATCATGAGAGAAGGTGTGATAGGAGGTTCACCTTTGCAAATGTTCTAGGTCCTATGTGCTATGCTAGTGCTCAACTGATTCACAATTGAACTTGGGTCACATTCTAAACATCACATATTTGGGTGAACCTAATGTGAACAACAAAATATTATACTAGAGTTTTTGGATCCCTATTGCTTTGATCCCAACCTTCTTTTTCATCAACTTTTTCCACATTTTACTTTTTGATCATATTTTTTTATTACTTTTTCATCACTCTTTTATGTTCACTCCATTTTCTCTAAGGTGTTGCAAAACACCCCCAAATATGATGGATTCAAATAGACCACAAGGGAATGTCCCCTAGAGTGTGCCAATCAATTTGTCTTTTGAGAGATATGTGCCAACGACACCCATAACAAACTACTTCAATTACAAGAACTTTGATTATGAGTGTTCTTGAAAAGAGCCACAGAGGTTGATAAATTTTAACAATCCTACCTAGGAACAAGACACAACTATAAAAACATTTAATTATCCTAGCTAGAATAAACCCCATCGATTAAGATCAAATATAAACTTAAATGGCCATCTCATTCAAACATATAGACAAATGACCATGCAAATCAATGATAAAGTAGGTCATATAGAAAATAATTTACAAGAGGTATGTGAACCATGAAAATCCCTCCATGTGGCTTATCAAGTAGAGAGATCTTTCATAGATAATGAAATAAATAGGGCCACTTAAGCCAAACTCAAAATGATCCATTAAAAATTAGTCAAAACCAAATAATAGAAAGAGCCACCCCTATTGACATCATAGAAACTTTAGTTCAATGGATTATAATGGTAGAAGTAGGAGGTTCTAAACAATCTCAATCATAAAGACCAAGAATATATAAAATTGTATTCATGAAACTCAACTACCCCTACTTAAAATTGTATTCATGAAACTCAGGAAATGAGGCTTTCATGCCTCCTTATAACCAAAGAAATAAACTAAGTAGAATCAAAACAACACATAATTATATGATGCCACCAACATTTCAATAGATTTTTCTGCAACCAGCATATCTAGTCATACCAGGATATCAATAAAATCTTCCAAATTAAACCTCCATGCCCACATGACTTATGTTTGCAGTTACAAACTCAATGTCTCAAAATTAATTTACAATAATGTACCTTTAGTATCTCAAATATCCCTTAGACTTTAACATTCATAATATGTTGGTTCCTAATCCTCTCCTAGATGTACCCAAATTCAAGTTTGAATTCTCTCATTAAAGCATACACTACGGTAGTAGAAGAACTCTTCCCTTGGGATGGAGTCGTAATGAGAATATTCATGAAGAGACTTGAAGGAATAGCCCTTTATTGGTGCTATCGCTTCCCTAAGGTATCTCTACATTCCTTTAGGTAGCTCATTGGTGAGTTTGTGGCTCCATTTTATTTGAACAAGCTAGTCAAAACTAGAATCAAATAATTTTTAGAATGAAGCAAGATGCTAACAAATTTGTACCTCACATTATGTCAAGATGGAGAAAAGTCATGTAGTCTTCAACTAAAAAATCAAATATGGATCACAAGAAACCCTATGTTCTCTTTCTACATGCCCTTAACAGGGATACATGGAAAGAAGTGTAGAGTTACCCTACAAGTCATATGAGGAAGCCTTGGAAAGTGCTCTAAGAATAGACCAAGCTACTATAGATAAGAAGCATAGAACTTATGGAACAAATGGAAGATTAATAGTACAAAGCAATAATAGTGGAAACAACCAACCCAACTATGTTCTATCTCATCAACAACTTTTAATTTAGCTAGAATTGGAAAAATTACTCTTCCAATTTATATTAGTCCTAAGACAATCCTAGCTATGTTCTACATCATCAACAATGACACATACTACAACTTGCTTCTTGGAAGATCATGGATCCATAGAATGAAGGCCATCCCTTCTAATTTATTTGAAGAAGTTTATTTTTTGCACCTTGGGAAAGGCTATGTTGTAAAAAGGGACCTCATTCCAGTTAGCATGTTGAAGAAAGACACAATGGGAAAGAAAATTACTATCTTGATTGATTATGAAATATCAACCAACAAGGTCACGATATCGGATCCAACTTTGTAAGTCCTCCATTGAAGAAAAAGAATGAAAAAATAAAAACAATGATGAATGTAGAAGTCAAAACCATCATAAAAGGGGAGTCATCAAAGAAAAAGTCAACAATTTCTAAGGAAATGATAGAAAAGATCACCAAACTTCTTGAAAAAGATAGTCCCTTGTAGTTCCCCCTTGACATCTTCACTATCAACATGGAAAAAAAGAGCAAAGAGAAGTACAATTGAGTCAAATAAATCAATCAAATGAAGCTCCTCTTATTGAATTCTAAGCAAACAACTTAATAGGGATCAACCCGTATGTCTTCACTAACATAGATGAAGAGATGTCAGAGGGAGATACAGCTTTAAAATGCCACCTAAGGAAATAGTGTTGAGGAAGTCCTACAATTCATTAGAACTAGATGATTCATATATGCCACTCACACTCCTAGTGATTCTTATACTTCTTTGATCCCATTGACATAGATGGAGTTTGATGATTATCTTTTTGTAATCTCTATCAATAATGAATCTGCTAATGATCTATAAGTTTAATTTAGATATTTCATGGCTACTAACTGTTATTTGAAATCAATATTTACCTACCACCTTAGTGTAATGAGATGACACTTGTAAGACACCCCAAGTTCAAATCATGTTGGTTGAAATATTACCTAACAAACATGAGGTGAGAAAAGGTGGATTTAAGAAAGAAAAGAAGAACTACAAGTAATCAAGTGTGAAGAGAAGACCACTCTTCCTAAATTTCCTAAAAACTAAATTGAATATTCAATGGATTTGAAACTAGAGCCCAACCAAAAGATAAGTTTAAACTTTATTCGTCCAAAAGAGCATAGGGAACCTCAAACTCCCTCTAATTTATTTTAATTTTTGTAGAACATTCAAGAAAGACTTGAGCTTAGAATCTACATGGAAGATGAATTTTACCTCTTGACTAAGTTGTTATCCAAATGATGAATCCCTATATTTGAATCCACCTCATAATCAAGCATATCAAATCCTATCTCATCTCATGATAGCTCATCCCACATAAGCAAGCAAAGTATTCCTATAGGACAATAGGAACCAACATGTCCATTTAGAATTACAGAGTTAGTCCTTAGAAGAGGAAGCACTAAAAGCAACAGACACAAAAGAAAATAAGTATTTCAAGAGGTGTACAAAGGTCCATATTAGTATACAAGGAAGATGTTAGAAATAATGCCTATCTCCTAAGCAGCATGGAAGGACAAGAATTTTCTGAGAAATTTAATAGCTTTCACCTCAAGAAGTACTATATTTAGAAAAAATATAGAAAGCATCAAAATCATCAAAATGCAAAAAAAATTAAAAAATCCAAAAATCATGAAAATAATAACATACATTTTCATTATATTTGCCATGCATTTTGTTAATGACATGTTCTTGTTAGATTTTTTCTTACAAATGATTATAAGGTTGTGTAGTATAGATTATCTCTTCAAAACCTTAGAGATTCATTAAAAACACTATTATTCATTTCCCCATTACATTCCCAACAAGTTCAAGCAAAGTGGAGCTTTTAGCTTCATATTGATCCTAGTTTTATAAAATCATCCTATCAAGTCTAAGAAAAGTGAGTACTTGAACCTACACTACCTAATAGAAGCTCACAACTAGACCTTCCCTAGTCCTCCCTAGTAGGAGTGATGTCTTAGGGGTCGGTCAAGTATTTGGTGGTGGGTAGCTCCTTGTTCACCTATTGAAAAACATTATGGAGATAATAACTAGAACAAACCAATAAAAAAAGAAAAAAGTCAAGAATAAAAATAATAAAAATGTGTCAAAAAATAGAAAATACGAAAGAAAAATAGAGAGGATTTCAGAGGTCTATATTCTAAAATCGAGATAAATTTAAGCTTGAAGCTATAAAGCTAGCATCCATCTGAGAAAATGAAAAGGAGAGGTACAAAACACACACACACACACACACACACACACACACACACACACACACACACACACACACACACACACACACACACACACACACACACACACACACACACAAGTTGGACAAAGCTAAGAGTTTATCTATCTTTTAGGGCCATCTTTTTGTTTGGAGCCTTTCCTTTACCCTAGTTCTAACTTGTCAACCATCTTTGATCTTAGTCTAAAAGGTGCTAATAAATCTTGTTGCTTACATACAAGTTGAAAACTTGTCAAACTATTTTTCCTAGATAAGGATCTGTGTTTAGACTTCAAAATAACCAAGTTTTAAATTTATTCCATCTTCTTCCCACTCCCACTTGATTCCTAAATCTTATCTCAAACAATGTTAGTAGGTCATCCTAGGCTAGGTCAACTCAAAATTCCCTAAGTTAAAAATCCTACTAAAGAGCATTCACACTGTTTGTCTCATTTGCATATTTACAAAAATAATAAAACATGTTATTTCATCATGGCATATAGTATCTAGCAAATAGTACTTTGCATTTCATATATGTGGATCAAATACATATATACACATTGCATACATTATAAGTGAAAAGATAATCAAGAACAATAGCATTATTATCATCATCATATGTGATCATTATAGGTGTGCATAATTTTAAGGATTTGTATAATGATAAATAATAAGTCCTATCCAACCATGAGAACCAAGAGGAAATAAAAGTAGAATATATCAAGTAAGAGAGCATATATATCAACACAATACATGTTTGATGTCATAAGTGAAAAAGAGAATTTAAGTACAATTTGTTCCATCAAGGGATCCCAAAAAGAGAATGACAACTATGTACACATGTGTGCTAGTCTCCCCATGCAAGGGGGGAGATTTTTCATAAAAACAATACAATAAAGAAGGTCCTTAAAGGATGCTTTTAACTAATGGAATCATCAATGATCTTTCTTTGTTGTTGTCTCCTGCTATCTACAACATCTGAAGGTCTAAGTATCTTGTGAGCATGACCTAGTGAAGGAACAAGATTGAACATCTATGAGTGTGACGGTCCTATAGTAGTGGGTGATGAAATTGAAGACCATCTCTCAATGCTAAGGTTTTCTATCTAGAAATAATTTAATTATTTGCCTCCAATGTACAACAATCCTAATATGCTGAGAAACAAAGTCTTGGCCAACATGATAATCTAAAGTGAGAATGTCTACGTGACAACCTACAAGGGTAGGTTGTCCAATATTGATCAAAAGAGCCTCCCTAGTGCATCTACTAGTAGGAACTAATAAATCTAGTGAAGCATCTTTGATGAAGTCCCTCTCCTCATTAGTAATTCCTACAAAAAGAGAGAAATAAGGAGAGTGTCATTCCAAGTTAGAGAAAATTTATTTTTCAAAAAGGAATTGCAAGAAAGCAGTAGTAAACTAATTAGTACTCATGAGGATTGCCAAGCTACCATGATGGATCTCTAATCCTCACCTCCTCCTCTATCATCCTTACAAAAGGAATAACTTGATGGCTAGGAGTGACATCAGCTGTTACTACCTCCTCATCCTTTAAAACTAGATACTTTGACACTAACTCAACCATATCCTCTCTAGGTATATATTACTCATCAGACTCATCCTCAGGCTACTTAGCTTCCTTGGCTATGGGCAAGCCTCAGCATATCTGGATCTTCACTATCTCCATATTGGTTGTGAAATAAGAGCTCCTAGTGTAAGTTTGACCCACTAAAGTCCCTCACACTATGCAGCAGTCATCTCTTCAATGGTCCTATAACAAGGGGGCATTAGGGGTAAGTCATCTTGAATCTCTCCACTAAACTATTGAGGAACTCATGTTACAGGATGTTCCTCTATTATGGCCATTCATGTCTATCAAGTGAACAACTCCGCAATAGTAGGTCTAAATAACTTTGTCGCCTGGCCATAATCCCTCCATCCTAGATAAGGATTTGTAATGAATCCCTCATCTATCAAGGTGGCCACTGTTCATGTAGTGACATCAAAATGACTAACTCTACCCCACCACATAACTCTAGGAAGTGTTGAATTCAACATCTCACATTGAAATGGAATAATATTCTTTAAGGATCTATTAGGTCTCAAAAACATAGGTTACAAAACCTAAGATGATGTTAGGCTCTATGGTCAGGTTTGCAATGTTTTTGGACCATGAAACAGAGCAACCCTGTGTCGTTTTGGACTCCCTACTCTTTAGGTTCTTCTAGACCTAGGCGGGTGTACCCTAATAATTAAGTAGATTATGAACTTTAAAGGTTTTTGATAATGGCAATCTATCTCTAAATGGCATACAAATGTGAAATAGATGCAAGGCTAACAATTAATCCTACTACTCATGTTTGAAGTTTGAAAATGTGAATGGGGTCTTTATGAAGTATTGTTTTTATGGTGAATATTACCAATACTTTTTGGAAAACCGAGTCAAGATGCGTATGATAAATGTGTCCTCCCTTCTTTCTGAACTCAAATTATTTGGCACTTGTGAAATGTTTATACCTTGTATAAGTGTGCTAGGTTGTTAGTTACCAAGCTCTTCTTACAAATCCCACGATATTTTCCCAAGTTATTGTGATCAATTGAAATGACTTTTAATTCTGGTGTTAAGGAAACCAACCAAGATGATTTATTTAAAGGGTTTTAACTATGGGAAGAGACCAATAAACATAGACCACTTAGGAGGACTTAAATAAACTTCTCACAGAAACCAATCAAGCAAATCACATAGAAGCAACACATGTGCCTTGATAAATTAAGTCTATCCTTGATATATTAGTTTAAATAACAAAGGAAAACCATTTTGGAGACAGCAAAGATAACATATATGAATAAATATCACCAAATAATTGAACACCAAAATATTGGACACCAAATTATAATATTATTTTCTGTTAAATTGCTTTAAAATTTTTTGCAATGTGCATCATAAGCCTTCATTTTCTAGTATGTTTTGTACAATCTCTAATTCCTACTGCTTATTTCTCCTACTGCTGCTTAATGATCATCCTCTTTGATTTTCATCTCTCATAACTATTTTTTAATTTTAGGGTTAACCCTTCACATACATCCGGTGTGACCTTTTATTTGATTTAATTTTTGATTTCCCACTTTCACAAATATTTAATTTAATCTCCCTTTTGTTTTCACATCCCAAGAAAATAATTTTTCTAATGTATTTTTCAACAATAACTATTACCATCCCCTCTTGTATACATTTTCACTCGATTATGGAAAATATAACCTTCATGTATGAAATAATTACCCCCTCCATGAGTTCCTTAGTGAAAATGTTTTCTGGCCATTATATGTACTTTCACAAAAATATTTTTTAGGTAAAATAATTACCTACTTGGTGAATTCCTCCAAAAAATATTTTGCCTCCATCATTCTCAATTATGATTATTAAAATCTTTACTTGGTTGATTTATTATGTCCACCTTATAACCCCTTTGGTAAATATTCCAGTGAAAATATTCATTTTATGTCAAGAGGTGATTAAAATAAATTTCACTTATCACCTTGCAAAAAAAATTATATATTCCCTCGTGAATATATCTACCCCATAAATATGTGCAGAATATATTCATGCTGCATATATTTCACTTTATGGTTTCACTCCTTCACTCCATCATTTCATTTCAACTGCTTCACTTATGTAGTGCTAGGGCTACGATCAACATCGACATATCAGAGGGACAATAAAAGTGTCATTTCGATATGATAAGGTCCTCTTGATGTATCAACTCTTTGGCCCATCGAGGGGACCATAAATCTTGTCCCACTGATATCATTTACTTTCCCTGATGATTTTTGTAAAGGGTAAAATTTGGATGATTAGTTTTTGGTAGTTTTGTATGTGTATCCTCCTTTCACCCATTCATTCAAGGACTTTGGGTCAAATGACAATGCACTATCATACCCTTGGTCACTTAGGAATGTAGGGAAACTTGGATTTGTATGATTTGATTGTCAATTATGTTCACGTATGCTCAATTGTACATCAAAACCCTAATTATGCAAAAATAGAAGCAAACAGACAAATATTAGAAAATGCTGCTACAGAAAGATGTAAAATGACAAATAACTATGCACTTGATTTTAGGGTTCAGAAGTAGAATAATCAAGGACTAATGAGAGGGCACCCAAGTCCAGGGTGCTATTTTCAACTCTAATCTACAAATCTAACACTTTGTAATACCCTACTACAACTCCACTTTTCCTATATCTTCAATCTGTAACCTACAATCACATTTTTTTGGAGGGGCTTGTGGTGTTTAGGGGCTTACCTCAGTCAAGCCCTGGAGAGACATTCAAGTCTTCCAAACACCGTTGTCAGATAGAGAGTGTGTGCCCTAATTAGTCAAGCCCCATTATTTTGGAAGCTAAAGTAACTTTTTTATCTTGTCTTATCATTGATTAAAGAGAAAAAATCAACTACTAATACTATCTGGTGTAGTATATATTATTGATTATTTTATTTCTCACTAATTTAGTTTCGCATTTCAATTTTATAATGGAACAAATCTTATTTTCCAGGTCTTTAATTACTTTGTGCTATGCTCTCTCACATTGAAAGGTGATCTTGGAGATTAAAAGTACTATTTAATTCTTTTACTTTCTTTATTTAGTTTCATTCCCAGGGACCCAAGATCAATACATATGCTCTTCTCTCACATTGAAAGACAATCTTGAGAATCAAAAGTACTTGGTATCCTCTCTAGGAGGCCTGTTAGGAGATTTCACCACCCTTAAGGATGATCTCAACCACATGTTCTAGTAGGGTATACAGAGGAGGAGAAGGAAAGCTATACCTCAATGGTGAACATAACTAGTCTAGATTGATCCCTGAGACCCTCGGTCTATCGAGACTTGGTTTGGTGACGTTTGTGGCATATTTCTTAGAATCATGTTTATAAACTTGTTCCTCATCATACCTAGTGTATATTGAGGACTCCTTAGACACTTCGCTCATCCTCGTTAAGACATTCAACCTGTGATTAATGAGGACAAAATGAAGATTAAAACATAAATCAAATGCAAAATACAACCATTATACCTTCATAATGAACTCACAAATCCAAGAGGGAAGGAGTTGCACCTGATAGTCTCCTCAGATTTTACCCATCATGACTAAAATGTGGATTGCTCAATTCTTTTCAACACAACAGGATGAGAGACAAGTGGATTTAGATAGATTAGATGGAGATGAGGAAAGATTTTGACATTATGGGGGTATGATGAGGAGGATTGTGGAGTGATTTTGGCAGAGGTTTGATGCATGAAGAAGTCCCTTCAAATGGCTTAGAGATGGGTCTTATTTATAGAGTTTTGGAAATGAGGATGGAGGGTGAGGATTGAAAGATGAGATCAAGGGCTAGGAATAAAAGTAAATCTTTTATTCATTTTGGGAAAAGGGGTGCTAAATGAGGTATGGGTGTGAAAGAATGGGAAATGAATTAAAAATTCGTTTAGGGAATGGAAAATGAATTAAGAATTCATTTGGGGATAAGAGGTAATGAATGAGGATGGGTTAGGTAAGGGGTGTGTAAGAGAAGTAAATGTGATGTGTGATTTATTTCAATTTTTTATTTGGGGGATGTGGGGAAGGGTGTTAAACTAGGTTTGACCACCCAAATGAGAGGTTAGGACTAATTAAACAAAGGTTTTGATTAATTGATCCTAGGGTTAGGATGAGGTAGGCTAGGGTAGGTTAGGGTAGGTCAATTAGTAGGCTAGATCAACTAGATAACTATGATTTATCTAATTAATGAGGATTAGGGAAAATGAGAATTGAACTAAATAAATATTGGGAATATTTATTTGATTAATGAGGGATAGTGTTGTAAGGCCTAGTGATAAATTAAGTGAGTTAATTGATCACAAGGGATAGATAGATGGTTAGGGATAACTTAATTAAGTAAAATACATTTATTTAATTAATAGGAGGGATAAATTGGTGTCGAGACATGGGAAATTGTTTTGCAAAGCAAGCCAATTTTAGGTGTCTACATTTTCCCCTCTTTGAGATGGTGTTGCGGCTAAGTAACATCATTTCAAAGAAGTTAAAACATAGAGTTGGATTGGATAGAAAAAAGATTTTGGCTTAGAAGAATAGGGTAAGGTTTGGAGATAATTGATAAGGGTGATGCCCCCTCGAGAGGATAGGCGGGTTGCAAGAACATGGTTGTGCTCTCAAAATGGATGGAAGAGATTGGTTGAAGTGGTTAGAGGATAAGTGGTGAGATGAAAGGATGATGATGGTGGGAGATTGATTGGTGGATGATCATTGTGCTAAAAATGATTTAGAGCAATCCTAGGTTTGATATAGCAAAGTGGATATTTTCACCAAGGTATAGAAGACCAGGGTGATGATGTTTATCCAACATTTGCATGGACTAGACACGCAAACAAAGGGATGATCTAATGCATGCCCCAGATAGTACAACCTTGTCCTAATGAGGGAAGGGGACTCATAGCATAAGTCCTTAGTACACAAAAGGTATGATGAACCTTAGATGCATAAGGGGACCAATATGCTAGAACCGACCCTATGATCAACAAGATATGAATACTAGCTTGGAGTAATGAAAACAACCTACAAGCACAGCATACAAAAGAAAGACTATGCCCCATTCTAGATGTTTTTGCCACATACCATGATATAGTGAGACTAGGGTAGCTTTGATGTGATCTTCGAATAGGACAAAAGATAAAAATAAAAAATGAAAAGACCAATGAACCAAACAAGTAGCCATTGTATCTCTTGCCAAGATGGATGATGATTGGATAGATTCTACCTATCGTAGGAATGATATATCCTAAGGCAGGAATTGATTGTTGATTGGATAATGCTTTGTTGATTGTTGTAAGATTGGCTCAAGACATGATGGTGACAAGTTGTGGTTGATGCTGATTTGATAGTTGATGATTTTGATTAAGGGATGATTCTTCAATAGGTAATGCGATGCTTGGATCTAGTGTAAGCTCAGCAGGTTGGATGGGTACATCTTATGTACCTGAGTACTAGAAACTTCCTGCGTATTCTAGACTGCCTACATACCCTGTATCCATGGGATCAAGGCACATTAAGATGCAAGTGATGATGATATGTAGTTTTGATTTGTGATGATAGATGTGATGATGTTGGAAGATGATGTGTTAGATGATGAGATGTTGATGGAGCAATGTTGATTTTGTGATGGATAAATTATTTTTGGAATTTTGTGTGTTTTCTATTGTTTTTGGTATTTTTTGATTTTTTGTGATGTTTTTGATTTTTTGATTTTGGAAAAGGAATGGTTTATTATGAGATGGTTGCATTGGATTTCATGTGGGTAACCTTTATGCTAGATACCGATGACAAGGGAACACCAAGTCTAGAGGTGAAAGTGATGGGGTTGGATAGAGGGATTGGCGATGAAAGATGATGGATAGTTGATTCATGATAGATGAATGGACAAGCGATAGGGATGCATGTTAGATAGATGGAAGATAGGGATGAGGGATAGGATAAGTATGCATGATATATGGATGGGGGATTTTAGGATTTTCTCCAAGGGCTAGGTTGCAAGGAATCATATGCCCTAATGCTTAGAATTTTGCATGATGGGTTCATGTTTGAATGGATGGACTTTGCAGTAGGATGGATGGAGGATATACTTAGAAAGGAAGTATGCCAAGAGGTGTCCAAAGCATGTTGTTAAAATTTTGGCCCTTGTCTTTATCAAGACTTAAGGTGGGAGATGGTAAAAGCAAGATATAATGGATAGGATGAATGGGAAATGATAGGATAAATATACATGGATAGGATATGCAAAAGGATGTTATGGATGTGGATGATTAGATGGTTTTACCCCCAAGTGTAGGGATACAAAAATGGATGGAGAAGGGATTACGCATGACGCCCACAAGGGGTTTTCATCATGGTACTTGGCCAAGGCGCCACAAGGAGTGGTTTTCACCATTGGATGGATTTTTTCTCTTTACTATTTTCTTGATTTTTTGATTTTTTTTTATTTTTTTTATTTTTTTATGGAAGGGGAACTCTAGCATCTATTTCCATAGCATGGAGAAGATGGTCCCATGTTGGATAGCATTTTGGATGATGATTGCATGGATTGTTGGTAGATAGGAGAAGATGGACTGGATGGTGGATAATGGATTATGATGTGGATTATGCAAAAGCATGGACCATAGGAATGTGATGGGGAAGATATGTAGGATAGTGAACAAAAGATGGAGAGATGGGGGTATGTGGGAATGTTAAGTGGTGGAGGGGAACCAAGACCAATGATTGCACACACTGTGATGTATTTGGAAGCTTGTATTTTAGATGTGGAGTTGGGAGTAATGGGGATTGGGATGGGGGATTTTTGGATGGTCAATTTGGGGTTTTAGGGACCTAAATGGACCTAGGATTTGGGGAATTTTTAGATGGGGAGCGAGATGTTTGGGAGTTTGGAGTGGATTGGGATGTGGATGCATCATTTGTTTTGATTGATCTTTGCATAGGGACCCACACCATTTTTGTTTTTTCTTTTTCTTGTGATGGTGGGCATTTTGATAGCCTTTTGGATTTTTGATTTTGCTTGGAAGGGATAACATCTTTAGGATTTTGTGCTTTATGCATTGAGGCATTCAAATTTTTACTTTTGAATCCCATGGATTTGGGGAAGCTTCATGTTTGAAAGATGTGTGCTTTTGTTGGTCTTGATTGGGAAATTTAGGGGGTTTATGGGTGGAGAAATTAAATATAGATTTATGGATAAATGGATGAGGAGATTTGAGGATAGGGATATTAGGAGTTGGTAGGAGTGGAGGTAAAGTGGATTTGATAGAGATATTTGGAGTTGGAAGTAGTGGAGGTAAATTTGATGGAGGGAGATGGATGGTCACATGCTTTTACAAATGATAGGATGATGGAGGAGGGATGGCGACATATGTTTTGGGAGTGCGATGAGATGTACCATGTTTGGGATTGGATGAATGGATTTTAGAAGGTGTGTGGGTGGTACCAACATGTTCATTTTGTTTGTCTTGGGATGTATAGTCAAGGCCATGTGAGGATGGATGGAATGTGGTGTGGATGGGCTCCAAGATGCCTTGTTCATGAAGGCCTAAGCCTTTGCCTTGATAGTTCATGTCTTAGAGTATGTGACATGCAATGGGATGTTTGGTGCTTTGGAAACAAGACATGAATCTATTATTTGTTGGAGAAAGATAGGTGGTGGATGGAAGTTGTTCATTTCTTACAAGGGAGTCACCATGGATGAAAGTGCTTGTGCCAAGTGGATAAGGGGATGGATTTTGGATGGGATTGGTAGATGGAGGTGAAGGATTCATGGGGGATGGTGAAGGGGTGGTAGAAGATGGGGTGAGATCAATAAGTTGATCAATATATGGGAGGGGATCGTGGATGGGATTAGATGGGATGGTTAGATCTTGATTAGGAGAAGGGGTTGATGTTTCAACATGCTTTGGATTTGATTCTTGAAATGGCTCATGTGTTTGGATAGAAGTGGGAGTGGCTTGGATAAATGTGGTGGATGCTTGGATGGATGTGATAGGTGCTTGGTTGGATGTGATAGGTGCTTGACTTATGAGTTCTTGAACATGGCTGCATGATGGTTCTTGAGTTATGATAGGGGATTGTACAAGAGATTTGGTGGATGTTGGATTACATGAGGGTGTTTGATTCCTTGCTAATAGCCAATGGATGGCATCCTTCATGAGTGAATGGGTTGAAGAACAATATAATGGATGGATAGTAAGGGTGGATGGTGTAGAATTAGGATTGGATAGGGGGGTGATGGGATTATGTAGTGATGGTTCTTGGATGGGTTCAAGGATAGGTGTTGGACTAGATGGTGGTGTTGGAGGGATGGAGGATTTGGGGGATTTCGTTGCTTTGCTTGGTGATGTTCTTTGGAGGAAATCCCATAGGGATTCTTCGGATGTGATAGTGTTAGGATTTGGAAGATTTGATGGTGGATTAGATGGTGTATGGGTGATAGGGATTGGTGGATTGGGAGATACATAGGGTAATGGATTAAGATTGGAGGAACATTATGTTGGGGGGGTTGGGATTGATGAATTGTAAGGTAGGTAGGGTGATGGATTAAGGTTGATAGGATGGGGAGTAGAGGATGGGGGATTTGTATGGGGAAATGGTTGTTGATATAAGGTTTGGATTTTAGAGATAAGGTGTGGTAGATTGGTGTTCCCTTGATCAAAGTTAGCATGACAAAGGTTGGGGATGGATAAGTTGGAGGTATTGATTGGTTGGCTAAGTATGATGGCATGGATGTGTAAGGGGATGGTGATTGATATGAGGGTAAAGGTTGATATGATGGAAGTTGATATGAGGTTGAAGGTTGATATGAGGTTGATGGAGTGGATATGTAAGATGTAGGTTGGTATGAAGGTTGAAAGAATGAAGATTGATATGATGTGGATGGGGATGATGTGTAGGATGTTTGTTGATATGATGAAGGTTGATATGAGGTTGATAGTGTGGGTATATAGGATGAAGGTAGGTATGATGAAGGTTGAAAGAATGAAGATTGATGTGATGTGGATGGGGGTGATATGTAGGATGTTTGTTGAGATGATGAAGGTTGGATAGGGACTTGGGATCCTCCAATGATGAGGTGTGCTAAGGGTATATCCTTAATGTCATTTTTGCATTTTTCCTTAGCATTAGGATTCATGTTTTCATAGACTTTTCTAAGTCTTTGTAAGTGTTGCATTGCTTCATAAGGATCCATGTTGTTGGAGATGGTATGGGATGATGGGGGATAATGGATGATTGTGATGTTGGGAATCAAAATTTCAAGACCTTAAGATGATTTGATTTGATTTGTTTTTTGTTGGATGGTTCTCTATGTCTTTGATAGACTAATGATATTAAGCAAGAGGGTTGATGTGTTTGACTAAGGTCTTGTTTTTTTTGATTGGGTTGATTTGGATTTTGGATTGGGATGATAATGATGTTGGGGGATTTGGGTAATGATTGGGATCAATGTTGATGTGATGTGATGATGACTTGGATATGATTAGGCTTTGATATGGAATGATTAGGGAGGATTAGGAGAATGATTAAGATGATGTTGTTAGGATGAGGATGAAGGATGAAGATGTGTTTAGGGATGATTGGGATTGAAGTTGATTTGACAAGAATGGAGATAATGATGATGTGTAATGGTTAGAATGATGTTGTTTGGATAATGATTTAGATAGAATGATGATGATTTGATGATGGAGGGTGACAAGGTTATGATTAGGATTGATTTAGGATGACTTGGATTTGATTAGGAATGAAGTGGTTAAGAATGGGTGATTAGGATGAGTGTGATTGGATTTGAATGTGTTGGAAGAATGAGGTGAATGACTTGTCTGTTGGGAATTAAGGTGTCTCAACCTTTGTAAATTCCTAATATTGTATTTATTTATCCCATGTTGAGTTGGCATAGTCAGCACCTTGTGTATATGCAGCAGGGTAAATTTTGGTGACTTTGGCAGCCACAGTTTCCCCCTCGAATAATTAACGGGGGTTTGGGGGCAACGCCCCCAAGATAGGGTCAAGGGGTGTAGCCCCTTGCATGGTCTAGGGGTAGCACTCCTAGTGCGCTCCCTGTCGTGGTACAGGGCGGGGTCGAGGGGCAGCACCCTCGTGGGGGCTCAAGGGCAACGCTCCTGAAACCTCAAACAATTTTTAATTAATGACAAGTGTCAGTGAGTATCTTTGCACTAGAGAAAGGCATCTTTGGGCGGTCAAGAGCGGTTATGACATGTAAGAGGAATATGATATTTTTAGTCAGTGTATGACGGATTCTATGATAGTTGTAAGGTGCGTAAGAGCATCTGTCATAACCTATCTTGGGACCAGGCACCCACTTTGGGATGGAATGTTGGACAAGTGTCCTTAGGCGTGGGTTTTGGGGCATGAGTCCAAGATGGACGCCCATCTCTAGAAGGTTCCATATTTTCCTTGTAAACTCTATATAAATAGGTGCTTGGATGGGAGATAGACAACTTTAGTACAAGTACTGTTATCCTGCTGGAATATCTCTAGATTCAACATTTGAAGACTCATGAAAGAGCATTGGCTCTGAAACTATATTGTAATCTGTTATTGTTTACTGTAATACATTTGAGCTGTGTTTTGTTGTGTGGGGTTTTTCACTTGTAAGGGTTTTCCCCACATATATCTTGTCTCTCTCTCTTCTATCTACTTTTTGTGTGTATGTGTATTGTTGTAATATCTCTGTTAGATGTTCTATGTTGCTGTAGTTGTAAGAATTCAATTAAATTTGCATACATCTCTCCTCATTAGATTAGTGTAGGAAGTGATTTCTGCACACCTAGCTTCCTTTCATTGTCTCATGTGTTTGATGTTTAGCTTGTTTTGGCAATGTTCAATGGAATGATCACACTTGTACAAACATGAATCACTCACACAAGACACAAGCAATTTTCAATTTTGAATTGGAAGAATATGATGATGATTAAACAAGCATATGTGCAAGACACATCAACAAGCCCTAATGTCTAGTTTGATGGGGTATGGCTAGTTAGGATTGGGCAATGTTTACATGAGGTCAAGACTAAGAATTGAAAGTGAAATCCTGTCACACAGTTAGGAGAAGGGGGTAACCCACCCTTCACCTTCACTTCCCAAAGGTAGAAAGTTCTTTGGGGCTTAGCCAAGAGTGACAAGATTTTGATTTCAATGAGGGTGTCTTTCGATTCATCCTCGGATGAGGTTGTCCCTAGGGGTGATGAAATCCCCTTGTAGGCCTCCTAGGAAAGGGTAAACAAAAGCAAATTAAAGTGGTGTGTTTTTTATCTCCAAGATCACCTTGTAGTGTGAGAAGAGAGCATACACATGCACACTTGATTCACACTCGCACTTGTAAATTATCCCTAGAAATTTAAATGTGAGGAAGACACTTCAAGCACAGGTTCTTTTTAGCCCATTTTTAAGGTGTGATTGAAGACACTGATTTATTTTAAGCCCAATATTCAATGATGTGTGATCAAACAAAGTTTGTTTTAGAAGCCCAAATTGAAATGTGTTTGCAAACAATGATTCATTTTATGTCCCAAATTGAAGTGTGTTTGCAAATAAGATTAAAGATGAAAGATTAGAATGGATGTACCTGGATTGTTTTCACTGTCCAAATTGTTGTATATGTTGTTCCTGATGTTGTTCCAACCGCAAATGATCACCTGTAAGTCACAAGAACGAAAATGGAGCGAGTAGACTAGCCAAGATGATCATTATGTGAAAATTGAGAATTTGATAAAATCTGATGCAAACTAAACTAATATAGAGAAAATAAGTGTATAAACATATTTTTTAGGAAATTCTATGTGATTTCAAAAAAACATTTGCAAAAATTTGATCAAAAATGCAAAAGATATGAGCATTTGAAGTTTTCATGCATGTTTGACTTTGATTGTGAAAAAAATGCTAGTAAAAAATATAGTCACCTGAAAATTTCCTCACAACTATGAAGTTCACCTCGTCATATTTCCAGCAAGTCCTTGTTTGTGAATTTTTTACTCCGTATGCAAAAGTTGTGTGAGTTTGAAAAAAATAGCCTATTATGGCATGTAGAAGCACAAAAGGTCAAGCTAATAGTTTCATTTAATCACTAATGGTTTTGAGCAACCTGGTCATATGCTAGTAGTTATGGTTTTGGCGGTCAGTGTTTGGCTGGCAGTTTATGTTTTAAACAAGGTGGTTAAGGGTCTCCTTAGCAGAGCCCTCGGTCTCCCATATGACTGAGGGCTAGATGGTTGCAAAAAATATAAAAGTTAAAAGGGAGACTAGCCCCCTATCCTCCTGCGAAACCCACGACCACTGGCTATAAGCTATGACCAATGCTAAGAGGAGTGGTGGGAGGAGTTAGGGCTTGTCGGTGACCAAACCAGAAGTGCAGGGAGTGGCGATGATAGGGGTTCGTTCGGCTGGAGGTCAGGCTTGGTGCTTCTAATTAGAAGTTTGGCACTTTTGATTAGGTTATATTTTTCAAACTTTTTTGTTGTCATCTTCATCCTAATCCCTCCAATTTAATCCAAATCATCCTATATCTATCCAAATCACTTTCATTTCATCCTTATTCTACTCTAAACCACTTCAATCTACCTCTAAACCACTATAATTCATCCCAAAACAAAATCAATTCATATGCAAAGCTAATTCACATCCATCAAACATTATCCCCAATCACTTACAAAATCATTCCCAATTTCTTCCTAATCTAATTCAAGATCAACCTAATCATTCCCAATTTCATCGTAATCGAATCACATTTTAGTCTAACCATCCCTAATCAACCCCAAATCAATTCAACTTCATCCTTGACCACTATTGAATCAACCCTATTCATCTCAAATGCCATCCCTAAACTATTCCTAAATCATTCTAATCATCCTCCAGTCATCCAGGGCTAAACCACTTCCAATCATCCCTAAACCACTCTACATTATCCTTTAACCACTCTAAACTATTCCTAAACCACTTCCAATTATTCCTAAACTAATCCATTCCCTTCCTAATCCAATCCATTTCATCTCCATTTTTAATCATCTAAAAAAACTATCAAAACCATCGAAAAGAAAAAAAAACCTCAATAGTGCCACCCAGAACATCATAAGTTCCCATCTAGAAATCATTTTCTCCATTCTATACATCATATGTGCCAATCTTCTCCTCAATAGCACCATACCATCCATCATAAGTGTCATCTTGCATTCAAGCATAAAAAAGGGTCATTTTGTCCTCTGACAGTCACAACTACCTCCAAAACTTCACAAGAACCATTCTAGAAATCATTTGTACCATCCTTCTCATTATAAGTGCCATCATGTTCTTCATTATCTCCATCCCATTCCTCAATAGGGTTATTGTGCAATCAAGCTTTCATAAAGTGAAATTTTGTCCTAAGACTTGTCAAAATCCACCAGAACTTCACAAGCACCATTTTGTGCCTCAATAGGACCATTTTGTGCCTTACTAGCACCATTTTAAGCCTCAAAAGCACCATTCTACACTTCATATGTGCCACTCTATAGTTTGACCTTCAGAAGCACCATTATAGGCATCAAAAGTGCTTAGATACCTCAAAAGTACCATTCTAAGTACTAGAAGCACCCAGACACCATCACTAGCACTACTCTAACCTTTAGATGCACCCTGTGACATTAGAAGTACCCCTCTAAGCTTTAGTTACACCCTAGAAACATCAAAAATGCCACTATGCATTTTGTCATAGCTAGCTTTCTAATCTATCAAAAAACTATCTGTGTGCATTTGTCTTATACACCTATGCTTCATTGAATCAACCTTTAGTCTCATCATCAAGAATCCTCATCAAAATGGTCCTAATAAGCAAAAAGCCTAGGTCAAACCCCACTCCATCTCCAATCCAACCAATATCCTCATCACACCTAGATTATGCAAAAATACAAGAACTTAAACACCTATCTGGATCCCATCCCCAAACCATATTTCCAATCCAACACACAATATTATCATACCAACCTCACTCATGCACATCTCTGAGTACTCTTGAGGCATGAATATAAAAACTTAAACATGACTATGAGATATTGGAACCTATAGACAAGGCCAAATTCAAAGAGCTTCAAATACCCTTAACACATCTCATCACTAGAGATCCTCCCAATAGTATCACATCAACAACATCATCTTACATGTTCATTCAAACTCCAAGTCATCAAATCATGAATCTGTACCTAGACATGCACACTCCTTGTAATCAAACTTTGGCTAGCACAAGTTATTTCTTTATACCTAATTGCCTACCCTATTCAAATGGAAATCAAGGTCATCCCCTATCTACATGTATCCCTCCATCCATTTCCCAAAAAACCATTTTCCTAAACAATTCCTCCACCCCTAATCCTAATCAAGTAGTCTAGATACCTTCTAATCCATCCTATCCTTCACCTAATTTACCATATACTCCTTTACCCAATCTACCATATAACCCACTACCTAGTCCACTACCTAATCCACTATCAAACCCTCCTACTAAACCCATAATAGATATTTCTAAACACACCATATCCACTCCTCTTATCCATCCATGCATATGTAATCCTAATCCCACAATACCCACTCCTATTATCCCTCCACCTGATCCTAATCCTAACCCCACAACATCTGCCATCATTGTCCATCCACTATATACATATCCTACTCCATCAACCCATGAAGTCTTGAATGGATGTGACCCAAGGACTCCTAGCAAGGAATCAAACACTATCATGCACTCAAATATTTATCCTTGAGCCTAACAAAGACCCTCCTAATAGCATGTCTACCACTCAAACACTATCATCCACTCCTATGCATATCCATTCTATTGAAGAGTACCCTTCCATGAATGCAAAACAACCCATTATGTAGCCATTTTGTTGGCTATCTAGATCCTATTAAGTCCATCCAAACCCAAGAGCTATGTCATGACCCTAGTCCAAAGAATTTGGAAACACTGACCCATTATCCTAATCAAGATCAAAAGACCTCCATTCATCCTATTCATAACCAATGTTACATTATCCATGTTATTCCCCTCTATGATCAAAATAATATCTATGATTGAGATCCTATCTATTATCATGAAAGCCATGATGATCCTCTTAGCCAACTTTATGCATTACATGAGCTAGAGATTATTGCTTCTCCCATCCATAACGTCCCCTTCCCAGGATGAGACACTCGATCCCCAAAAACAAATTAAAAATCAAACAAGTAACTTGGATCCTGTCACTTCATATCCTAATGAGCATAAAGTTAGTCAAGATCCAAGCATCCCAAGTCCTCCCTTGCATGATCCTACATTATCTCCTATTGATCCCCCATCATCCCTTATTGAACCTCCACCATCTCCTATCAACCCCATTCCAAATCCATTATCCTCTCCCATTGGTCCCACTACTTCCATCCATGGTGGTTCTCTTGTTAGAGAGGAAAAAAACTTCCTCCACCATCCCACCCTCTCCATCTTATAATGGACTCACATCTTATTTCTAAAACAACAAACATTCCATTGCATATCATATGTTCAAAAACATGAAATATCAAGGCAAAGGTTTAGGCCTTCATGAACAAGGCATCTTGGAGCCCATTCACGTCACATTCCATCCAAGAGCACATGGCCTAGGTTTTACATCCCAAGAAAAACAATCCAAAGACATTGGTACCACCTCTACACCTCCTAAAGTCACCTTTTCCAATCCAAAACCCAATGTACCTCATTGCACCTCTAACTCATATGTCACCATCCCTCCTACATCAACATACCATTCACAAAAGCAAGTGACCATAAATATCCCTCCATCCACTCTTACTCTTCTCCTTCCAACTTATAATATTCCCATCCTTAAATCCACATGAGTGGAGGATCATGATGGGCCAAACACTACCCCTAAGTGGTAATGTAAATGTGAAAAACAGACTTAAGTAACTTCATGTCAGAAATTGAATGAGTTATCTACACAATCTAGAAATAAGGTAGTAATAAAACTTGTAATAAATTGAATGTAGTTTATAGGCTACTACTTTTTTTTTGAAAATTTTAAAAATAGTTTGGCAAAAATTGGGCATTTCAATGAAGCACTACTAAAACTTTCAAAAAAACATAAAAAGTATGTGTCATTCCGACCAACCTAAGTATGAGAAAAGTATAATATTTTTCCTCTATGATTTTTATTTAAGTAAATGACACATGAGCAGATGTGATGCATATTTTTTAATTTTTTTAAATAAATAAATTATTATTTATAATTTTTTTCCTGTGATTTTTTTTAAATATTAAAAATTAATTTTCTAGCCAACCTAACTTGGTAAAAAAAAATGAAATTCAAATATTTTAAATTTTAATGTATACCCAATAAATCCTAGAATGTGATTGATCTTTTGGATTTTAAAAAAAGATTAATATGCATATCTATCAGGAGATCAGACATAGCATATGTAGAATATTAATAATAATTACCTATTAAAATTATTATGAGGCGTATATTATAGTTTTAGAATCTTAGTAGCTTCCTCTATAAACCCTTTTCATTTGATTAAATTTAGTTACAAAAAAGTCTGTCAGCTTCAGGGATGAAATTGTGGAAAATTCTAGGAACACTAAATGGATAGTTTTGCAAGTTTCTTTGGGAAGTTTTGGGACTCCCACTTTCCTAAATATGATGTAATCCCAAGGCATTTTTTGAGGGAATCCATATTTGAGCTAGAAATATTAATACCCCTTCAATCCAAATCTAAATATTAGTCTAAATGTTAGCACTTTTCAGCTAGTAAGTTTTTTCTCCATTGCCACTATTTGGCCCATCATGATCTTGCACTCACCCATCCCCTAATCCTTTTATCTATAAGTACACTCATCCATCTATCCACAAATCCCATTCCCTTTAATCCCCTCTAATTTCTAGTCATGGCCAACAAATGCACACATTGATCACACATGAAGCCATCCCCAACCCAGTGAGATTAAAAATAAAAATTAGGATACCTCCACACATATAGCAAATATCAACAAAAGCCTCATGGATATCATGTCATAGGGCATCAATATACAAAATTAGAGCCAAATCCATCTCAAAAGATACATACGCCTACAGTCCTAAAATAAAAAATGAAAATGGTGTGGGTCCCCAAGAAAAAGCAATTAATCCAAATGAATCATCAACATCTCAATCCATCCCAAAATCCCAACAATCCCGCTCCCAATGAAAAAATCCTAAAAATCCTACGTCCATTTGGGTTCCTAAATCCCCCATCTTGATTCCCATTACTCCTCATTCCCCATCAAATTCAAAGAATTCAAAATCTATCACAATGTGTGCAACTATTAGTCTTGGTTCCCCTAATTCCATGGCATTTCCACATACCTATATCCCTTATCCGACATATTTTTCCTATCATACTCTTATGGTCCATGCTTGTGCTCCATTGCATATTTATCCATCCATCTCCATCCATCATCCACATCATAATCCACCATCCATTCCATTTCCATATTGCCACTACCAACATCCATGTGCATAGTTCTACCTCATATGGTCCATATGAAAACACACATCCAAAATTGGAATATACTACCTTGCTATTTGGAAACAAATGCTTGAGTCCCCATCCTCCATACCATCCAAATAGTCAAAAAAATGAAAAGTAAAAAGTAAAGAGAAGTCATTCATCCAATGGTGAAAACTTGGCAAATAGGTGCCTTTGATAAGTAACATGATGAAAACCTGGCAAACAGGCATTATGTGTAAGTGGATTATCTATGCACTTTACACTTTGGGGCATGTTGTCTCATTTCATCTTATCATTTCCCATCATATCTTCCTTATCCATTATATCTATATAACTATCCCATTGATCCACTCTATCCTCCATTCCCTCTTTTGATCTTGATAAAGCTAGGGGTAAAATGTTGAAATATTCTTTCAACAACTTTTCCTATCAATCATATCATCTCAAACATTGTCACACCACATCCTAAGTCTAATACCTAGAATAGGATATGTTATTTCTATGTGACATAGTCCTGGGATATCGCATCCTGTATCCTTCTGTCCATCTATCCTTTATACATTTCCCATCAATTATCCACTATCACCCATCCTTCTATTTATCCATCCTTTTCAAACTTCCTATCAATCCATTATCCATTATTGTCCATCCTTCTGGTCTATCCATCCAAAGTACACTTCCTATCCTCCCATCCATTATCGCCCATCCTTCTACCTATCCATGATGTTCCCTTGTCATTGGTATCTAGCACTAAGTTTATCCAACTACACTCCAATGTCAACCCAAAAAACAAAACATCTAAAAAATACAAAAAAACCGTAACATTCCAAAAATACAAAGATTTCAAAACATCTAAAAAATCCTAAAAAATTAGAACATTCCAAAATATCCAAAAAAATAGAAACATTCCCAAAATCTAAAAAATTAAAACATTCTAAAAAACTAAGCAATAAATCCAAATGATGCATGTCATCCTTTGTCCATACTAATCTAGTCGAGTCATCTAGTCAATCATCCAAAAGCATACTTTGGTTTTGTTTCCAAACTTGTTGTCAAATCAATCAATCGATCATTTATCCAATCATCATCAATGGAAAATATTGTTCCCTAATCCTTGTGTTGTTGTAGAGATATATCATTCCCCATTAAGACAACACTATCCTCAATTAATCAAATCATTCATTTATCAATTAATCATTGGTTTCCATCTTGGCAGAGGCAATAATCTTGTTTGTTTTTGAATCATTTGTGCATTCTTGCTTGCTTCTTTGTGTGTGTTATCAATTTATTTTTCATTTGCCTTATCATTTTTTATCTTGCATCTGTCTTATCATTTTTATCATTATCAGCATTATTGTTTTATCTTGCATCATTTTATCTTGCATCTTTTGTCTTGCATCTGCATTGGTCCTTGTAACTTACCCACCACAACAATATCATGGTCTTCAATATTATGGTCATATGTGATTTAGGTTGGCTTGTGACCTTTATCTTTTTGTGTGTCTATCCTATGCATTGGATACATCCTCACCTTGGTCTTATATACCCTGGTGCATAACATCCATCAGTGCTATATCAAAATAAGGATTTCTCTTTATATTTTTGAATCATAACCTCATCAAATTATCCCATCTATCTCACCCATATATCCTAGTAAACATCTATAGATTTCACATATTGATCAATTATTCTATTCTTCTACATCCTACATAGCCTTTTCTATCATACTACATCACACCATCCATTCCTTTTCCCTCATTCTTCCTCCTTTAATCTAACTTTTTCATCTTCATTTCAATCTCTCTACATACTAACAATTTCCTTTCCTTTCATTTTGAGAGAAAACCCATGTTATTTAAACCCACCTATCATCTCGAGGGGGCATCATCATCATTCATCTTATAACATTAACTTACCGTTATCTTTCCTTGTGACCCTTGCTTTGAGTTACTGGGGCATCACCATCTCTAATCCAATCATTTTCTTCCAACCATGATCTTCTAATCCAATCAAACATTATGTTTTAAATTTCTTTCATATGTTGTTACTTCACACCATCATCTCAAAGAGGGAGAAATGTCGATACCTAAAAAAGTACTAACACATTATCATCTTGTCATATGCATTATTTCCCCATCAAATTTTCTAATTCAACATTAAATTAAATAATTTCGAATTATTTAATTAAATTCGCCTTTTCATCAATTTAATTCCCCTTTTAGTAATAATTAAATAATTCCTAAATTATTTAATTAAATCAATCTTTCCCTCTAACTTTATTCTTCTATTTTACATTAATTAAATGATTCTTATGATTTATTTAATTCACCAATTTATTCTTCTTATCCACCAATAATTAAATAATTTTAATTAATTAATTAGCTAATTATTCCTCTCAAATTAAATAAATTATTCTAATTTATTTAAGTTGGCTTTTCCTATCTCATAAATAAATGAAATCAAATATTTTATTTATTTTCCTCTCCCTCTCTCTCTCCCTCTCTCTCTCTCTGTCCCTTTATCTCTTTATCTCTCTATCCACCCTCTCTCTTTATATCTCTGCCTCTCTATCTCTCCCCCTTTCACTAACTCTATCTTTCTATCACTCCCACTTTCTCTATATCTCTCCTCTATCTCTCTAACTCTATATTTTCATCTAACAAGGTGGATATGATGCTACTTCTTCCAACACCACCTCTTCTATTTCATCATCACCCGATGATATATTGGTTGTCTCTTCCTAGATATGAGGTTACTCTAGAGTGAAAGACGATCAAGGGATAACATGAGTCTCCTCATACAATCCATCCCATTTATCATCTAAGACATTTTAACACATCTAAAATACAAGTGTTCGAGCACATTTTTCAATGCTTTGGGAAATTCCAACCCTAAGGGTTGGAATTTCCTTGGGCATCTAACCCAAAGGGTTTGACCTACCTTTTGGACAGTAAAGATGTGTTTTCAACAAAACATAGAAAATTAACAAAATTTATATCATGTTCTCCATTAGGTTTTCATGGTTTTCAATGTTAATACAAAAAAAATCTAGGATGACTTTAATTTTTTCATTAGCTTCCAAACCATGTACATTTTTTTAAATCTTATAACTTTAAGGTTTCCATATTCAATTTATTTTACTAATGTGTTCTTTGTTTGTACAAAACCTATGTGTAGTATTTCTAGTGTCATTTTTTTCACATTAGTCAAAATTTGAAAAAAATACATTTTTTTAACTTGCAAATAGATTACTAATATGAAAATAGGAGTACATCAGGTGGCCCAAGAGGCCACATCAAAATACACTTATGTCATATATCTATCTAGATACACTGTAAGTTAAAGTATTAGTCTTTTACAACATCATATATCTAAAAATACCCAATACATATATTTCATTAACTGGCTATTTCTTCTTTCTTCTATCTTGATTTGAAACTTTTAAGCAATCATGTCCCTTTGATCAACCTGTGCATTATTAATCAGGTTTGTCATGTCCATCTATTCTTGAGATTCCACTTGGTCCCTAAAGATACTGAAATCACTTGAGTCTCAATCTTTGTTGCTATCATGTTCTACAGACTTACTGAGCAAAGCATTGTTTACGTTGAAAAAAAAAACATTTTTAGATTCTAGACTCAATTGTATACACATTGAATTTTTTTTATTTTTGATTAGTTTTCAAAAAAATTAGGGGGGAGCACACTCAAATTTTCATTTTTCAGGATGTGTCCACTTTGAAAACTCATAAAAAATCATATATTCATTAAAAAATTAATAGAAAAATTAGGCATAAACTACATGATGTTAGCTAATTTTCCACTAAAGTGATTTGTGAAATAATTAAAAAAGTCAACATATTACAGGGAGCACACCAAATGTTAAGTTTTTTTTTTTTTCCAAAACTAGGATCACTTTGTGTGCTCCCCCATTTGAACCTCTTAATCTCCTCAATTTTTAGAAAAAAAATACTAGTTTGAAAACTAGATTATAAGGACTACAAATCTTGTTCTTATCATATCTTCTAAGTTTGAGCATGGCTAGCTTCAATTTCTCATCCAAGATCGGTTTTTACTTATTTTATAATAAAAAAAGTGACCACTTTTGACCCCTTTTTGGTCCACCATTTCCATGCACATACCCCCTTATCACTTTGAGGAAAAAATTTAGACAATTCACTCCATTATTTGAATCGCTACAATTTGTCTTGTAGTAGCTCCTTGCCCACAACTTAGTGTAGCTGCTACCTATAAGGGCTCTTCACCCAAATAAACTTCTTAACAATTAGGATGTAAAATAATTTTGCCAATCCCATCAGATACCAAGGCATGACAATAAGTAATGCATGCATCTCAAGCACATTGTGTAGAACCTTATCAACTCCAACACTATCCAAATCTTTGGAGAAGGTGAAAAAGGAAATAAATCTATTACCAAACCCAATTATAATCTTTAAATTTATTCAAATCCACTTCCCTTGCAATCTTCCAACTTCATAGATTCAGGCCCTTGATCACTTAAGTTAGAAGAGGATGTTGGTTCATCTAGCTCACATTTCCATGATATAATTGGAGAAACAAATTCCAAACCTTTAACATCTTAGAAGTAACCACTATTGAGTCCATCATCACATCTTCCCCGCTAACAATGTTCCAAATGTGCCAGATGACCGTCTCTACATTATTGGTTAGGTTTATTAGAATATTGTTCATGGCATTCTAATTGACTCTATCAATGCTATCAATGTTATTATAGAGTAGTTCTTTCATGTAAATCAACTTCAAAAGGATACACATGTCCCATCTAATATCTCCATTAGAACCCATGATATTATGCACCATCCCAGCTTGGGATCAATCACGTTGTTAATCTAGGTGGAACCTAAGTCCTTGGACATCTTATTTTCTATCATTTCTATTGATGCACTTGTTAGTCACATACATAAGAATAAAAGTTATCACAACAAAACTTTACTCATCTTGAAAGATATGATAAATTCAGGGTGAATTTATAATCCCAAGGCTTCATTGGTTAGGTTTAGACCTTCTGACGGTCACTCAGGGGTCATTGTGATACAATGTTCTATTTTGGGGGACTTACACCTTGCAATTGTATTCTTTCTTAGATTCTATCAAATTTGACAAATATCCTATCTATTATACCTAATCTACATAGATTCTTGACAATTGTATCAAATCCTACAATATCTAGTTGAGATTTAATCATATATGTATGAATTGAACACAACTTTGATCAATTCTTCTGAAACTAACTCAACTTTGATCAGTTCTTCTGAGATTATCCTAACTTTGATTAGTTCTTCTGAAACTATCTTTGTCTAAACTCATCTTCGCATATACTCCATGGATTCATCTAAATATGTTCTTTAAAACATGAAATTCGTTTATATTTATGATAATCTGCATAATATTTGCCATTATTTGCAACTTTTACTGTGTATGCTCTAGATATGTCATTACTTACATCAATTTAGTATGTATTACTTAAGACATGTCAATTATTTTCATTTACTCCACTGTATTTATGAAATGAAGAGGAAAATTTTGAGTTAAAGAGTTAAGATCCTAAATTAATTAAGTGTTAATAATAAACTACATGCATATTCTGACATAGCCATGAAATAAAGAAAAACCAAACCATACTTCACCAGGAAATACACATTTACGTATGATCTATACAAATCTTCAAAGGTAAGTTGATGACAACATGCAATTAGTTGAATGCACTTCAAGATGAATGCAACAATTCATCATTAGAAGTCATAAATCAATAGAAGATTACTTGAGATATATGATTAGATGGTAATCTACACCTTCATTTCCATTATGTATGCAAAGACTTGCACAATTACAAACTCAGTACTCAAAGTTCCAACAATTCAGTCTCTCTAATGCAAGATGATCTAGGCCCTTTTATAAAACAAGTGCCTAAGATCATTTACAATGATCCTACAATTAGGATATCTCTCAAAAATATCAAGGATCAAGAAATGTGGCACATGATTTCTAGTTGGCAATGATTGGTGGAATACAAATAGAAAAATAGAATATTCTTTAGTATCCTCACTTCAACATCTTCAAGAATATTCCTTTTCCTCTCACTCAGATGAATCCTCACCAACTATCATCTCCCTAGACTCAAACCTCTTTTATAACTCATAAGCCTTTATAGTTGTATCCATTTATGTACAATCAAACTATTGTGCCTTAGCTTTTGCAGTTGATCACTGATGCTCATGCATTGACTTGTCATGTCCTCCAACTTTCCTTTCTATTCCTTAATTTTCAAGGATAGTCCCATTACCTAATCTATTGTCTTCTCTACAAAATGTGATACTAGATCCTTCATCATAGGATCAAACCTAGCCCTAAATGCTTCCTTAGAGACTTGTTCATCATATGTCTATTTATCATCCATCAAAGTCCCTAGTAATTCCTCGAGGATATCCACTTCATCAATCAGTAACTCAATCACCTTAGTACTAATATCCTCTATTTTATTCTGACATCTCTTTAGGATATCTACTTCAAATTTAATATCCTTTATCCATGTTGATATCTTAGATATGTTTTACAAGGTCAGGATGTTATGCTTGAGTAACACTTGATCATCTAATTTACTTGCACCTTTTAATTTGGGAAGGTTTTCATCATTCTAATCAAGCCTCTTAGCACACTCTTCTTTTAGCATATCATCATTTGTCCTGATAAATGCTAAAGTATCATAGTCGGATAGTGATGTTCCAATTATTTATTCACCTTCTAACATTAACTGGGTGAAGCACTTCTGCATAACATTCACTTGATGCTTTTGAGCATCCATACCACTTATTTCATCTTGACTGACCAATTGTGCAAGGACATTTAGTGCCTATATTATTTGAGTACCTAGAGTGACCAACCCTTTAATGAATGATTGGAGCTGGGCAATGTGCCCTTTCAACTAATTATTTTTTATCTTCACCTTATGCATACTAGAAGCCACTGCTTTAGTACTCCATTTGAGTTCTTCTATCTCTTGCTCCATCATTGCATGCCCCAAATCAATGGTTAGTAGCTGGAAAATTCACTAGCCATAATCTCCCTCTTAGCCTTCTCAACCACAGACATAACTAATTGCGGTGTTCTTCACCCAGTGACAACATCCCTCTTTATTATAGACATTGCCCTTGCTTTGAGCTTTGTCTTTGCATCTTCAATAGAAAACAATGATTTGAAATCAAATGGGGTAGCATCAATAGAAGGATGATTTGTTACCTCTGATGGTAACTAGCCTGGTACTTCTTGTTCTATCCCTTCTTGCTTGGATTGCTCATTGTGAGCATCTTCTATTGATGTATCTCCATCTTTATCTTGATTTCCTTCTTCTTGTTCCATTTCTTACTGATGAACGACCTCTTGATTAGAGGCCTTATCCTTAGGACCCTCCTCTTCGAGTATTTCATCTTGTGTAGATTATTGTTGTTAATCCTTAGTATTTTCTTCTTGATGTATATGTGTATCTTGTTGTGGAATTTGTTGAGGGATTTCTAGATTCTTCCCTACTTTAGCCATCGCCTCATCTTTTTTGTCCTTTTCAACTTGTTGCTCAGATGACTCTACTTGTTGCTTAGTAAGTTGTTCTGATTCCCTTTCTATGTGTTCTCCAACTTGTTGATCCTATATGTCCACATGGATATCCTGAGTTGCTTCATCTATGACTGTATCTTGAACAATCTCTTCCTATCCTTGTGTATCCTGAGCAATATATTTTAGTTTTATACTTTCTCCTACAGGATATGACAATTCTTCAACCTTGGGACATGTAATTGTATTAATCAGGATATCCAACTGCTTGGGCTAGATGGGACCTTGGGGTGATTATGCACCCTTTGTGTCTGATTTATATTGAACCTCCATATCCTTTGCTAGTTCAGGATTTTCTGTCTCCTCCACATCCTTTTCTCATTGTGAAGGCACTGAAGATGTGAGAAGTGATGCAATTGGATTATTGGTTACATCCCTTGTGACCTCATCATTTGTTAAGTCTATGACTTCACTTAGGGATAATGGCTGCTCCCCAACCCTTATTTTTTTTGTAACTCTTGCCTCCTCAGCCAACCCATTCTTCATCTTTATGATTTGATGGGTTGGGACATTGTTCTGCAATTCTTTTACTACCACCACTATACGTCCAAGAAAGTTCTTGACTTGCCCTACCAAGTGTGTTTGAAGCATGGCGGGTAGGGTAGGTGCTAATGATGCT
This sequence comes from Cunninghamia lanceolata, assembly GCA_027924645.1. NCBI lineage: Eukaryota > Viridiplantae > Streptophyta > Pinopsida > Cupressales > Cupressaceae > Cunninghamia > Cunninghamia lanceolata. Next base: position 2,751,759 of record BSBN01001569.1, read on the forward strand.
CTTGCATGGGACTGATCTTGAGTAAACATCTGCTCCATCCTTGTAGGTCCCTCTTGATCTTTTGTTTGGACATCCATAGACTTAGAGCTAGACCCTCTCATGATTGTTACATGTCCTCTTTTTTTCTTAGGGATGTTCATCCCTCCCAATAAATCTATAATCTCTAGCCCCTATGTAGCCACACAGTAATAATAGGGATAGCTAGTAAAGGTAGATTCCTTAGAGGTGAAGGTCACGTGGTTAATCGTTATGCCTAGATTTAAACTCTTCCCCCTCTCCTAATGCCAAGGGTCCTTGTTGTGCCAACTTTGCTTCCATGATTTGCCTCTTATGAATGAGGAAGTCATCAAATCCCAAGTCATCCCTCTCCTTCAACTTTCTCTTGTTGTCTTGGGTGATAGCCACACCCCTAGATTTCAATTCATCTACCTTCTTATTCACCCATCTCTTGGTAATGTCCATTACATTTTCTGTTATGACACCTATGGATGTCTCCTCAAGTGGGCTCCAATTAGAAAAGGATAGTGGCTCTTTGTGTATCTACATCCCCTCATATTTTCGTTCCAATAGGTTCCTATCATCAGACTTGACTTGGGGTGGGACTTCTAGGCATCCTAATGTCCTGATTTGATTTAGAGTAAGTCTCTAATATGCTCTTTTCCTTACATCTTCCTCATCATCACAATCCAACCAATACTCCTCAAGGTGTACTATTGGTGCCCAAACCAACTCACAAAATAAATTATTTTGCCCCAAAAATTCTATCAAATTTCCCACTTTTTGTCTTTGCACTTTAAACCCACCATTTAGATCCAATCTGAGATAAGTTATATGCATTTTCATTCAAATAAATTCTAAATAAAATGTTTCCCCTTGCATTTGTTTTTTTCCTTGTAAAAAAATGGCTCATTTGGAGGCTTTATCAGCAAATCGATGAAATCATGAACTCACGAACTAGTTCTTGAGTTCATGTTTTTGTAGATTCACCAATAAAGAGACTGGGTGGGTGATGAAATTTGTCTAAGGCAATGAAAGGAAACGTTGTGGCTTTGTCAGAAAAGTTGGCAGTTCGCAAACCATTAGGTTCGTCGACTACCAGGTTCACCAATTGGCATATTTATCAATAAGGTGGGATGACATTGGCAGAGAAAAGGAAAGATCAAAGAACAAGGAGAAAAGAAAGAAAAGAAAGGTCTTTTTCAACAAAGTTGGAAGTTCGTGAACTTCCAACTTCATCGATGAAGAAAAGGCTGCGACGAAAGGAAAGAAGGTGAAGAAAGTCCTTTGTGAGTGAAATTATAGGTTCACGAACCTCCAAGTTTGCCAATGTAAAGTTTTTCCAATAGAAGATTCATTGACTGAAGGTGATAGGTAGAAGGCCGCTCCAAAGGGAGAAAGAAAGTTTGAAAGTTAAAGGAAATTTGTTTAAGGGAAAGAAAAGTTAATAGCCAGGGAAATTTACTGACCAAGTAAAGGAGAGGCAAAGGTAGAAAGAAAGTGAGAATGGAAAGAAAATATGCAAGGAAGAATATGGTTCATCAGTGAGGAAGATAGATGATAAAGAAGAAAAAGATAGAAGAAAAGGAAAGTTTTCTTCTAGAAGATTTTGCTGACTGAAGGACCTACCAAGAGAATAAAGGGCTTTATCGGTGAACTGGCTGAAAATTTAACTTGCCAAAAAGTTCAAAATTTTCAAAGTTTTTCAATAAGGCAATTGACCGACAAAGAAAAGAAGGTGGAGACAAAGTCCATGGTTTGAGAAAAGGAAAATTTACTAATAATGGGCAAATGTGACAAAAGACAAAAGAAGATGGCAAAGGTTCAGTTCATAAAATGAAAAATTCACTGATAGGGTGGAAAAAGAGAGTGAATGAGAAACCAACAAAGGAAGGTGGTTCACAATGGTAAGAAATTACCAACAAAGGGAAAACATGGTCTAGTTCACGAAATTTGAAATTCACCGATAAGGCTAAAAAAAAGAAGAAAGATGCATTGAAGATAAAGTTTAAGAAAAATGAGATTTATCGATAAGAGCCCAAGTGTGAAAAAGAGGAGTGGTTTACATTGGATGGATATTGCCAACAGGGAAAAATTAAAATATAAAATTAAATGAAGTAAAACATAATAGTTTTAAACTATTTTAAGGGCTTTATGGGCATTTTTGGTAGACTGTACTTCATGTGCCCGTTTACTCTTGGTCACCATGACTGCAACAGAATGCAGCAAATATGTACTATAAATTATGATTCTACAGAAATGTACCTTGTACGTGGTTGACATGGTGCATGCCTTCAATGCATAGGTACTTAAATTTAATGAAGATGGTGTGGTGCTTCAGTAATCGATGTCTTCTGCAGGCCCATATAAGGACACTATCAATGTGCAGGGTGTGGGTATTCCTAATATTCCACTAATTTTTTTGACATGGCCATGGGCCATATTGAATTCAACATATATTACTTGTTGACTAGTTTTTGAACACCCAGGAGCTGCATAGGAACTAAATGCTAGATATACATGTTTTAAAGATGCTTTCAAGGTTGGTCATTAAACCAATTGTCTAGTTTAGAAGCGCCTAAGGAGTATTTTCTTGCATCAAGTCATGTTAGTTTGGTCTGTAAGTGAAAGGATGTATTCAAGATAGTGTAAGAAGGTTGTGTAAAGTTGGTATTAATGTAATGGAATGTCTCCATGAGAGTTTGTAATGATTTTGGCAAATGTATAATCACAGTTATATGTTTTCTCTTACCACATTTGCTGGTATGATTGTAACCAAGGTTTGGACGTGTGTGACAGCATCCAAGTCAATACAAGGCTTTTTATTTGCCATTATTTTTTCTTTTGAATTATTAAGTATGTTCATTACATGAAGATCTATTAGAGTAATATTTGTAAATTAGTTGGTAGTGTGACAAAGCATTAAATATCTTGTGCACCCAGCATAAGAAGACCTTGTCTAGATGTATGAGGAAGAAAACTTAGAGCATTAAAGTTCTAATGCATAAAAGGTATGAGGTGACCTTAGATACAAAGGATAGTGCAAAAACTATTCCATCATACACAAGATATGAAAATTAGCTGGAATGATACATATGTGATATAAATGCAAGATAAAATGATAATACACATAAGCAAGCAAGAAAGCATGCACAAATGATTTAAAAACAAACAAGGTATTGCCCTTGTCAAGTTGTAAACCAATAATAATTGATTGATTGATTGATTGATGATAGTGTCCGGTTTAAAAAATAAGACACCTCATATAAGATTCCTAGTCTGGTTTTGAGAGTGTGACAACATGTATAAGACAATTGATGTGATTGATTAATTGATTGATGATTGATTGATTGATTATTGATTGATTTGGTTTACAACAAGGCTAGGATCAACACCATTGATATGATTTGAGAATTTAACATTGATTGACTTGATTGGTATCAAGGATGACTTGCATTTGAGTTTATTGCTTGGATTGATTTGATTGATTTGATGAATTGATTTGATGGATTAATTTGATGATTGGATTAATTGATTTGATTGATTAGATTGATTTGATTTGATTTTATTTCTTGGGTTTTTGTTGGATACTTGATTTTTTTGTATTTTTTGAAATGTTTTGATTTTTTTTTGGATTTTGTGATTTTTTTTGTGTTTTGAATGTTTTGGCATGACATTGGATGACAATCTAGAAAGTATTCATGCTAGACACCAATGACAAAGGAAAACCAAGTCTAGATGCAATCATTAAGGTAGGATTGGATGGATGGAACACTTATGATAAATGGATGAATAAAAGGATAGACAATAATAGATGGGATGGAAATCTCATGATAGATGGATAGGTGAAATGATAGACTATAGTGGAGGGGATGGATGTATGCATCATAAGGGAGGTAGGGTGTGGTCTCCAAAGACTATGTCGCATAGGATTAACATGCCCCATTCTAGGTATAATGCTTAGGCTTATGACATGACAAAGCATAAGACAATTTATGATGATGATAGGATTTGGTTGGATAGGATGGAAAAATGGGTAAGGACAAGAAGGTAATGATCGGACTGGTTTGAAAGGACGAGTTATATCAAGAGATATCTAAAGCATTTGTCAACATTTTGCCCCCATATCTTTATCAAGATCAAAATGAGGAAGGGAGGATGGATGGACTCAGTAGGATAGCTATGTGCATGTAATGGATAAGGATGGTGGGATAGGATAGGAAATGGTAGGATATGATATGATGAAAAATGATAGGTTGGAAATGATAGGTTAGATGAGACAACGTGACCCCAAGTGTAAGTGACATAGAAGATCAACCTACACATGATGCATGTTTGCAAAGTTTTCATCATGCTACTTATCTAAGGTGCCACCAAGGGTGGTTTTCATCATTGGATGAAGGGATTTCTCTTTACTATTTTGATTTTTTTTAAAAAAAAAATTTAGAAGGTAGAAAGGGAATATGGATAGGAGGGACTCAAGAATCTAGTTCCATTAAGGGTGATAGTCCCAATAGAGAGGGATATCATCACACATAGACCGTGTCAAGTGTCATTATGCTCATAGATGTTGGTAAGGGATTGTATAAGAGGGAGATGGAGTAGGTAGATAGTGGATTATGATGTGGATTATGGAAGGTTTATGCAAGGGTGGATGGGGGAGAGTGAATTATGATGTGGATTATGGACAGATTCACACACAAGGATGGATGAAAGGTTTATCGAAAAGCATGGACCATAGGAAGGTGATGGGTGAAATATGTAGGATAATGGCTGAAAGATGGGGAGATGGAGTTATGTGGGAATGTTGTGGAATAGAAGGGAACCGGGACCAATGGTTTCACAACCATGATAAATATTGAAGCTTTTGATTTGGAGGAGATGTAGGAAGCAATGGACATGTTTTCTTAGGGGATGGTTGACGTAGGAACTTGGGTACCCATATGGACCTAGTATTTTTTTTTTTTTTTGTTTTTCTTGTGGGATGAAGGAATTTGAGATTTTTGTCCAAATGGAATGTGATTTTTGTGATTTTTGAATGGAAGAGGATTTTAGGGATTTTTGAGATGTGGATGCTTCATTTGACTTCCTTTCTTTTTGCTTAGGGACCCAAACGATTTTAGTATTGGCCTTTTCTTTTGGAGGTATGGGCTTTGGTAGCCTTTTGGATGGATTTTTATTTAATTCTTTTCATTGATGCCCTAAGGCATGAGGATTTAGGATTGTTCAATTTATGGAAGGAGGCATCCAAATTTTTATTTTTGAATCCCTTGGAATTGGTGGATGTTTCATGATTAGATGATGTGTGCATTTGTCGATCCTAGTTAGGATTTTTAGAGGACTTATGGATGAATGGATTAAAAGTGAATTTTTAGATAAATTGATAAGGGGATTGGATTATAGAGATATTAGGAATTGGTAGAAGTGGAGGTAAAATTGATGGAGGGATATAATGAGTTAGATGTATTGGAGGCAAAGTGGATGGTGGAAGGTGTATGATCACATGATTTTAGGATTTATAGGATAATGGAGGTGGAATGACAACATATGATTTGAGGGTATGATAGGATGCATGGGATTTGGGATGAAAAGGATTGGATTTAGGAGGAATGGAGGAAGTACCAACATATTGAGATTGTTTTCCTTGGGGTGGATATCCAAGGCCATATAAGCATAGAGGGACCTTAACATGGATAGGCTCCAGAATACCTTGTTCATGAAGGCCTAAGCCTTTACTTTGATAATTCAATTTTTGGAGTATGTGTGTTTTGAACACTAGACATGAGTTCATTATTTGATGGAGAAGGTGAGGTGGTAGACAATGGTTGTCACTTCCCTAAGGAAGACCATTCATGGATGAAGGTGGTAAGACCAATAGGATATGATGGCTTTGAAAGGGAGTCAATAGTGGATGAGGAAGGATCATTAGGATCTTGATTATAATTATGCTCTCTAAGATCCAAGATATCGATTTGATTATCTATGTTTTCTTGGGAGCCAAGTGTCTCATCAAGGGTAGTGGGTGTTTTTAGATCATGGATGGGGCTAGATGGAGGTTTTTGGATAAGAGTAATTTGGATTTCTTGCTCATGGATGGTTATAGTATTCTGGATATATGGAGTGATAAGCTCCTTACCATGGAATGCGTAAAGTTGACTAAGAGGATCATCATGGATTTATTTATCATAGATAAGATCTTGATCATAGATTGGGGCTTGATCATAAATAGGATTAAGTGTGCTGTTGGTGGGATCAATTTTCTCATGGATAGGTTCATCATCATAAATAATATCTTTATCATAAAGAAGGTATAGGTTGTGGATGGGTTGAATGGAAGAGCTTTGATCTTGATTTCGATGATGGGTTAATGTTTTCACATGCTTAGGATTAGGCTCTTGACATAGCTCTTGTGTTTTAATGGAAGTGGATGTAGAAGACTCTTGAAGAGGCTTAATAGGTTCTAGATGGTGAAAAAAATGAGAGTACAATGGTTTTTGACTTGGACTCATGGTTGGAGACTCTTCAATAGGCTTGATGGGTTGTGGACTGCATGATGTATTTGGAATAATAGGCATGGTGTTGAAGGCTCTTTGATATGCTTAAGGATAGATGTTGGATGAAATAGTTGATTCCTTACTAGTAGACATTGGATCAAACCCTTCATAAGTGTATGTGTGGATGGACAATATAATGGATGGATAATGAGGATCAAAGTCATTGTAGACATATAATTAGGATTAGGTGGATTAGAGGGAGTTTTAATGAGAGTGGATAGATCCCATGGTGGAGGGATAAAATGGGTGGAAGATGTTGTAGGCATAGGATTTTGATTTTGATTGGGTGGAGGGACCAATGAATTAAGACTAGGAGTATATGGTGGTTTTGGTATAGGACTAGTACGCTTTAGGATAGGCATTTGATTGGATGGTGATGGGAGATATCTATAAGACCCACAAGTTAGAGTGGTGTTCCCCTTGTCAAAGGTAGCATGAGGACTAAAAAGACACTTGATCTTGTTGCAAGGGGTAGCTTAGGCTCGCATGTTCTTGTTGTGAAGTGAATTGATATGGATGTTTTTGAGATGTGAATTGAAATGAATGTTGATTAACATTAGAAGAAGTGGGATATGTTAATGTAGGATGGATTTGATATGTGGATGGACTAGGTTGGTATGATGATGAAGGTGAAACATAGGATTGAGGTGGAATTTGTTGATGTTGTTATTGTGTTTGTCAAATTTGGGATTGGTGGGTGGCTATGAGTTGTTGGATTTCGACTAGGAGTTGTTGTATTTGAGGTGATTCATTTTGTTGAAGTTGTTGGATGATGGTTTGTAGTCATTGTATGGTTTTTTGGTCTAGGGGTTGTGGCATTTTGTGAAGTATTTGGATGATGTCTTGTAGTTGTGGTGCTAGGATCTTGTTCTCTAGTGTTGGCATGGAGTTGCACATGTGTTTAAGTCTTTATATTTCAGCTTGTTCCTCAAGGTATGCATCGTTATCTAAAAGGTCGTCATGTTCATTGGAGCTAGGAGGAAGGTCCCATCGAAGTATGAGTTTGGATCTTGGGATTGACTTAGGCTTGTTAATGATGACAACCATTTTGACAAGTGATTTATTAGAACTAGAATGATGATGTGGGGTGATTAGGATATGATTAGAATAATATGATTGATGAATTTGATTGGAAGTGGAATTGATTAGATTTTGAAGAATGCTTAGAATGATTAGGGATGAGGTGGCTAAGAAGGGTGATTGGATGATGTGGAATGATTAGGATATGATATATTGATTAAAAGGGATTGAATAGGTGACTAGGAAGAAGGTGATTGGATGGCGTGGAATGATTCCCCCTCAAGACAATAGGCAGGGGTGAAAGACAGGGGTAGACTCTCGAAATGGATGGTGGTAGATAATGATTATGATGATGTGGATATAACAAGTAGAATGATTAAGATGTGGATTTCGATGATGATGACTTGGCTTAGGATGAATGTGATGAAAAGGATACTTAGAATAATGTGTTTATGTGTTTTTGTTGGTAGCTTGTCTTTGTCAAATAGAAAGTTTGACTTTGAAAATAGATTGTTGTGATTATGCAAACACTTGAAGACAAATAAAAAATCCTAAGATTAGTCAAGAGGGTGTGGCCAATAGGTCTGAAGCTAGGATGCACAAGTTTGACTAAGGATGTCCCCAATATACTCAAGGTATGGGGGGCCCAATTTCATGAAATGAAAGTGAAATAATGCCAAACAGCTGGGAGAAAGGGGTAACCCACCCTTCACCTTCACTTCCCCAAGTTATAAAGTTCTTGGGGGCTTAACTCGAATGACAAGAATTTAACTTCCGAAAGGGTTTCTTTTGATTCACTCGCATTCTAAACTCCACCAGAACGCTAGAGTTGAGGTCGTCCCTTGGAGTGGTGTGCCTCCAAGTAGGCCTCCTAGAAAGGGTGACAAAAGAAAATCAAGTGGCTTCTTTTACTCTCCAATATCACCTTGCGGTGTGAGGAGAGAGCATACACACACACACACACACTAGATTGACACTCTCAATGTTTATTTTCCTTTGGAAATTGAAATGTGTGTTGTGAAAGTGAATGGATGAAAGATTTTTTTGATTCTCAACATCACACAAAGTGCATGAGAAGAGCATACACACCTTCAATCACACTCAAATCCACCGAGCAATTGAAAGCACAAGTTATTTTTAAACCCAAAGCCAAATGTGTGAATGAAAAACACAAGTTTATTTTAAGCCCAATGTCAAGGTGTGATTGCAAACAATAGTTCATTTTAAAGCCCAAATTGAAGTGTCAAGACAAATAATGGTTCATTTTAAAGTTGAAATCCAAATGTGAATGTAAACATGTTGATTTGATCAAATGAAAGGCAAGAGAATGAATTGAGTGCACTCAGAAAAATTTTCTTTAGATCTGCTACTAAAGCTGATGTTGTACAGCATCTTAAGTTCACCTAGAAGCCACCAAAATAAGAAAAGACAAAGAAACTTCCATAGTAATGTGTGAACTTAAAACAAAAGGAAACTAGAAAATTTCTCATTTAGATGAGTAGTGACAACAGAATAAATGACATGAGCAAAATCTAGATGAAATTCTATGTTGTATGAAAAAACATTTCACAAAAAATGGATGAAATTTTCTAAAGTTATGTGCATTTGAAGTTATAAAAAAGAGTTGAATTTGAATAAAAATAACTTACAAACCTAATACATTTACCTAATAATTCTTTTGTCATAGTGAAGCTGGGTGAACCAGTGCTCTGATGCCACTTGTTTCATGAGATTTTGATCTGTTATGCAAAAGTTATGATGAAAAGAAAAAAAGTGTCTATTTAGGGCATGAGGGGGAACTAGGTAAGTCTGACTGTTATAGACTAACCTCTAATAGTTAGCATGAGAGCAGTCACATGTCAGGGTTAGGACTAACAATTTGATATTGACGGTTGGGGTTTTAAGGCCCCTAGTAACCCATGTGACTAGGGGCTAAACAAAAGAAAAAAATAAAATGTAAAGAGGGCCAATAGCCCTGTCACCTCTCTTGGTCACCGATGTGACTATAGTGTCAAGTGGAGGGGGCCAAAAAGCATCAACCCAAGTGACGAAGAGCAAACCGCGAGTGACAAGGAATGGTCATTGGGTGTTGGTCAACTAGTGTAGCGACCAAGGTATGGTCAACGAAGGGGGAGGGTGGAAGATAGCGGTGGCAACGATAGAGGAAGTACAAACTGAGAGATGGGAAAGGTAGGTTTAGGAAGGGAGTGGCAAGTGGGATGCACACAAAGGAGGTGACCAGTACCTAAGGAGTGGTGACAGATGCTAATCAACAGTGAATAAGGTTTTAGGGTGGCAATGGTTACAATGGTAGTGACCAGGAGCTAGGGATGCTGACTGAGGCAAACATGGTAGAGGGTGATGAAGACTAGGGCATGGAGAGATAAGGGTTTTGACTAGGTGGCGATGGGTTTCGACTAGGTGGCAACAGGATGAATGTGAGCAGGAAACTAGAGGTGACTGAGATGAAGTCTGTGGAGGTTAGGAAGTTTGTGAAAGTCTTAGAGTGGTGACCAAGGTTTAAGGAGGTGCTAAGCAGAGGTAGCGATGTGATGCAAATGGAGGGAGTTCGGCAGGAGAATAGGAAGCTAGGGTTTTGTAGAGGAGGTCAACAGAAATAAAACAAACCTGCAAAAATTCAAAATGAAATCAAAATAGACCCTGTGAACTAAAACATGCATAAATAATGGTGATGGAAATAGAAAGATGCTCAGGTGTATGGTGGGTCTGTATAGTATGCATCCATATGGATCCATATTATACAGATCTGCGACATAAAAAAATTTCAAAAATTTTCAAAAAATTCTTAGTGAGCAAAATATGTGGTGCTTTATGTCATTTTTCACCTGCAAGGCCTCCCAGACGCAATGGTGAGGTTGTATTTGAGCTTGGAAGCAACCTACAAAACTTGATCACCAAAACATGACAAAAAATATGTTAGATTCACATCATGTTCACCAATGTAAGTCAGGGAAAATTGGGCGTAAATCACTAACATCAATCATAAAACCTTAACGCAATAATGGAGTACAAGATAACATAGAAATTGAAAGGATAAAGTAACCAAATGTAAATCTCTATGCTAATCTTGGCTCTCCTCCACTGCTCTTCTCCATTTTGCATAGGATGCAAAATATCAAAGATTGTGGTTCTTGGATGAATGTTTATTGCTCATTTTAGTAGCATACTAATAGATAGAAGATGAATGAAGAGAGGATCTAGAATCATTTCAATAGCATAATGTTACTTCATGATTGATCCCCCAAATGGCTTGGGTCAGGTTTGATTTATAGGAGATGATGGATTAGGATTGATCACTAGGATTGAAAGGTCAATTGTGTGATGTGGACAACTAAGATTAAAAGACAAAAAGAGTTGTAGTCATGTGACAAGTGTGTGGATAAGAATAGAGCTGAACTAATTTAAATAAATATTTTATTTAAATTAGTTGGTAGTGTGACAAAGTATTAAATGAAAGTTGTAGTATTACACATAATTCAAATAAAAGATTATTTAACTATGAGAGGGACATGTGTTGGAATGAGGATAAAGGTGAGGTGTAATTTAAATATTTTATTTAAATTAATTGGAAAATGGGAGAGGGCTAATTTAAATAAATATTTTTATTTATTTAAATTAGAGGAAAGGTTGGAAATTAATTAAATAAATACAATTTATTTAATTAATTGGCTAGTGGGATAAATTTGATTAAGAATGGGAATTAGTAAAATAAATATTATTTATTTAACTAATTAGGTGATGGAGGGATTATGAAATGGACCTAGGACAAAATGCCATAAGATGTCTTAGATAATGTATTGACAAAGTGATGTTGTAAGACATGAACAATTTTAGGTGTCTACACCATTATTTGATGGGTGTGAGGTATATGATGTGAAGGCACATATTGAGGCATTTTTAGACTTCATGGACAAATTCTAGTTTGAAAATGAAGATATGTGGAGTAGCACAAAAGTGGTTGGTTAGTTTCCCTAACAAGCATTTTGCTTCATGGGATCAATTAGTGGCTGCATTTCAAGACTTTGCAAGTAGTTTAGACCCTGTATTTCTTGTCCAAGAACTAGAAGATATTAGAAGGTAGGAAGGAGAGTCTAGGATGGAGCTTAGCCACTGATTTTGAATGGCATGTCCCATATCCCAAAGGATTTTAGACTCGATCTTCCTGTTTGTATTGGCATATATCTAAGAGCTTATGATGTTAGCTTAGGCTCATGTTCTATACGAGAGGAGGTCAATCTAATGAGTATACAATAGTCATACCTGGTCATTGATTATGTTGACAAAGTTAAGAGGGATATGATTGCAAAATCTCTATCCTTAGATGCAGAGGTGGTTGGTAATGAATAGGTTGTTGGAGGTAGCAAGGATGTGAATGCTTCATGTGATTCAGACACAATGTCAAGTGATGATTGTCTATGCAGGAGGATAGATGGAGGTTCTAGTGTAATGTATGATAGCAATTCAAATGAAAATAGTAGTGACTACACCTACCTTCAATTGGATCAATCATCAGTGGGTGATGAAGATGAGAAAATCAATGATGATCTCCAATCTCATGAAGAGAGTTATGACCTTGCTGGTTGTAGTATTGTGGACCGCCTAGAAGGTATGTATGCAAATGAAAAATTGAGTAGCTAAGCTAATGTAGTTGATTATATATAGAGCATATATACATTGATTAAGCAAATAATAATGAAGGGGTGAGCATAAGGCACAATGTCTTTTATGAAGAACATGCAAGTCCATCAAGTAGCATAATTCATGATTATCATTGGTGCATGGATAATCCTCTATTTGAAAATGACTTAGAGTTGAGTGAATGTGAATTGTCAGCTTTGAAAGTGGAGAATAATATGCTATATGACCTAGCTACCTATGGACACCAACTGGATAGGGAGGGATATGTAAAAAATGATATTGAAAGTGAACAAGAGGCTAGTTTCTTGTTTAATGTATTACCCTTATATATCCCTGATGATGACATTGAGGCCATTAATGCTTGTTTATATGAGGATGATGGAGATGAGCCCTCGCCTAGACATCATGAAGGCACTACTACAACTACAAGTGATTTTGAGGTAACCATTTCAAATTATGAAGACTCTGTCATAGATGATTTATTGGAGCTTTTTTTGGGGTGGTTATCTCTTATTGATGTGGATCATGTTGAGAGAACATTTTTGAGCTCATTGGTTGGTCATGATAGTATTGAAGCTGGGTGTTCTCGTGTGGGTCAAGTTGTTGATCTATAGGGTGAAGAGGATAAAATCATTAAGTCATTTTCTTAACAATAGTTTTTACATAGTAGTATGTGTGTAGGAATTCAAAATAGGTAGGCAACTTGAAGATTGTGAGTCTTCACTTGAAGTGCCTCAAATTTTTGGTTTGTATGCTGATGGTGCATATTTAAATCTAAATCATGTCTTTGGTTTAGTCATGGAGGAATACATTAGCATTTGTAGTGTGGTTGGGTCACAAGAATTAGAACAGTCATATGACATAGCCCAGCATAAGACCACACCTGAGTTGGATGATTATCAACTTGATATTTTTCTTCATGTTGATATTTATGCAAATCCAAAAATGCATCATGCTAACATGGAACTTGAAGGTGAGTATTTCTATGTGAGTCAGTATGATGATGAGTCATATTATCTATGGCTACCTTGTCCTGGTCATAATCATTTGCATCTTCAGCATGATGATATGAAAGTCTGTAGTTTGTATGTGCATGCATGAAAAATAGTTTTATTGTTGATGTTTGGTGATCAATGTTGCAATGGATTGAGGGAGATCAACTTCTTCAATAGGCTTGTCTTTGACAGAGGCAAGTAGCTTCACCAATTTTTCTGCAGGGCTGGCCTGAACTATCCTAAATTTTGGATACAATCATTTTTTGACTATATGTTGTTTTGTAAATATGTTTTGTGTTTTGGTCTGCCCAAAGATATTTTAGATTCTCACCATGCCAAGTTTGCCACACCTCCTCAACCAGAGCCAATGTTGGTGCCTAGAGAAACCAACTCGCAAAATGCATTATTATGCCCCAAAAACTTCATCAAATTTCCCACTTTTTGTCTTTGCACTCTAAACCCACCATTTATATCCAATCTGAGATAAGCTATATGGGTTTTCATTCAAAATACTTCTAAGTAAAATGTTACCCCTTGCCTTTGTTTTCTTCCTTGTGAAGAAATGGCTCATTTCAAGGCTTTATTGGCAAATCGGTGAAATCATGAATTGGTGAACTAGTTCACAAGTTCATGATATCACTGATTCACCAATAAAGTGACTGGGCAGGTGATGAAATTTATCTAAGGTAATGAAAGGAAGCATTGTTCCCTTGTCCGCAAAATTGGCAATCATGAATTGATAGGTTTGTTGAACACCAGGTTCGTCGGTTGGCATATTTGCCAATAAGGCAGAATGACTTTGGCAGAGATAAGGGAAGATCAAAGCACAAGGAAAAAGGAAAGAAAAGAAAGGTCTTTGTTGGCAAAGTTGGAAGTTTGTGAACTTCCAACTTCGCCTATGGAGAAAAGGCTACTGCAAAAGGAAAGAAGATGAAAAAAGTCCTTTGTCGGTGAAATTAGAGTTTTACAACCCTCCAATTTCACCGATGAAAAGTTTTTCGGCTGGAGGATTTTCCAACTAAAGGTGATAGGGAGAAGACCATAGAAAAGGGCAAAGGAAATTTTGAAATTTGAAGGAAATTTGTCTAAGGGAAAGAAAAGTTTGCTCCTAGGGAAATTTGCCGACCAAGTAAAGGAGAGGCAAAGGTAAAAGGAAAGTGAGCAGGGAAAGAAAAGATACAAGGAAGAATATGGTTCATTGGTGAGGAAGATTGTCAATAAAGAAGAAAAAGATAGAAGAAAAGGAAAGTTCACTTCCAGAAGATTTCATCGAATGAAGAAGGACCTGCCAAGAGATCAAAGGGCTTTATAGGCAAACTGACTAAAAATGTAATAGTTTTAAACTATTGTAAGGGCTTTGTGGGCATTTCTGGAGGACTATATTTCACACGCCTGTTTACTCTTGGCTGCCACGATTGTAGAAGAATGTAATAGATATGTACTCAGAATTTATTATTCTGTAGAAATATACCTTGCAAGTGGTTGACATAGTGCATGTCTTCAATGCACAAACACTCAAATTTAATTAAGATGGTGTAGTGCTTCAGTGATCAACGTCCTCTACAGTCCCATATAAGGACACTGTCAATGTGCAGGGTGTAGGTATTCCTAAAATTCTACTGATTTTTTTGATAGGGCCATGGGCCATATTCAATGTAGCACAAGTTGCTTACTGACTAGTTTTCCAATGCCCAGGAGCTGCATAAGAACTAATTACTATATATACATGTTTCAAAGATGTTTTCAAAATTGCTCGCTGAACCAATTTTTTGGTCTAGAAGTGCCTAAGGAGTATTTTCTGGCATCAAATCATGTTAGTCAAGTCTGTAAGTAAAGGGATGTATTCAACATAGTGTAGTAAGGTTGTGTAAAGAATATATGAATGTAATGGAATGTTTCCATGGGAGTTTGTAATGATTTTAGTTAATGTATAATCGCATTTATATGTTTTCCCTTACCACATTTGTTGGTATGATTGTAACCAAGGTTTGGAGGTGTGTGATAGAATCCAAGTTAATACAAGGCTTTGTATTTGCCATTCTTTTGTTTCATATGAGTCCTTACAATTCTCTTTTGGATTATTAAGTATGTTCATTACATGAAGATATATGTGAATATATGTCTAGTTCCATTGATCCTTTGCTGCATATTTTCTTACCTCCTTACATTCTATGACTCTATTTCTCATAGGAGTAGGCATTGGTCCATATTGGGGATGGATCAATCACTATTTTAAAACAAACAAAGATTTACCTATGGTTTAGGGAAAAAACCCATATTTCTTGTGCATGTACATTTACACAGTTGAATTAGCTATATAGGGGTTTTGTGATAGCTAGTTGTTCTTGGTTTAGTGATAGTTTTTGGTTCCAAGACAATGATTTGGGTTTAGTTGTTCATATGGTTTGATGTTAATACCTACTTAGGTATACCCCTTGGAATATCCCTCTAGAGTTTAACCTGAGCTCAAAGAGCAGAGGAGTCTACCCACTCTTGTTAGTTGGCCAAAATTACTGTTAACTTGTTGATAAAACTCTTTCTATCACCTTGAAGTCAATCCCTGGCCTAGGTGATTTAGAAATGTTTTATAGTTTTGTGCCACAGTGATTTTTGGACCCAACAATATACTACATGTTGCAACTTCTTGCTTACCCACTTCTCCATTCTATGATATAGATCATAGTACCTAGCTAGAGGAAATAGCTGCAGATGTAGCATATGCAAAGTAGCCTCAAATGTCTTGGCTCAATCAATTGAGGCACATGCATACCAATTAATCTCCATAGGAAATCTAACATTCCCTTTCTTATTCTTCTTATATGCTTCATAGGATGGGATTATTTGTCTTGTCACCTTTAATAACAATACACTATCATTAGGATATGTTGGAAGCATAAATGGATTGCCCTTGAAACCTTCCATCTTGGTATATGTATAAGTAGGGAATTTGATGGCTGGGCTTAAACATCACACTCTAATCTTTGACTTAGAGGTGGTTAGTGGGCCCTCACCAACTCTGTTTCATCAGTTCCATTTGTCCAAATCATACTACAGGTTTCAACTAACCATAACTACATCACCTGCTGCCTCCCGTAGTTACTACTAAATTTAATTTGAATCTCTCTTGAGTCCCCTCCTGCTCAATTAAGTTCAATCTCATGGGATTTGTTACTGTGAACTATGAACTATGAACTGTTCACCGAATGCCTCAAAGAAATGTGATCTCATGAAATACCATGACCACAGGATATGCACAAAATGGATTTGTTGACAAGGTTTTAGAAAATTTCAAGCAAATGCAATTGGCAGATGTAAAGCCAAACTCTGGAACCTTTGCCAGTGTCCTCCTTGCTTGTGCCAAAATGGAAGCTTTAGAATAGTGAATGGGCATCCATCAAAGGATAATGATAGAGGAATTTTGTCAAATGTTGTAGTTACAACTGCCCTGCTAGACATGTATACAAAATCTGGAAGCATAGACAAGGCACATGAACTATTTGATGGAATACCTCAAAGAGATGTAATCTCATGGAACGTTGTGATTCTAGGACCAAAATGTGGAAGTGTAGACAAGGCACATGAATTGTTTGACAGGATGCCTCAAAGAAATGTGTTCTCATGGAATTCCCTAATTGCATGATATTCACAAATATATTTGTTGAAAAGGCTTTAGAAACATTCAAGCAAATGCAATTAGCTAGTGTAAAGCCAGCATTCTCCCTGCCTGTGCCAAAATGGGAGATTTTGAATAGGGTATGGACATCCATCAAAGCATAATAGAAGGGGGATTTTTGTTAGATATTATAGTTGGAAATGCTCTGGTAGACATGTATGGAAAATGGGGAAGCAGAGAGAAGGAACATGAATTGTTTGAAAAAATGCCTCAAAGAAATGTTGTTTCATGGAATGCAATGATTCTAGGATATACACAATGGATTTTGCAAGGATGTTCTCAAAATCATTGAATGAATGAAGCACTCTGGAACATATCCTGACATTATAAACTTTGCTTGTGTTCTATGTGCATGTAGGCATGTAGGTATAGTGGATGAGAGCTGCATATGCTTCAATCGCATGAGTAACCCTTATTGCATTACACCTACAATTGATCATTATGTGTGCTTGGTTGACCTTGCCCATGATGGCTATCTTGAGGACACCTTAAAATTTATCATTAAGATGCCAGTCAAACCTGTGGTGATTGTGTGGATGTGTTTTCTTGGTGCTGCAAATCACCTATGAATATAGGTTTAGGAGTAGATATAGTGATGTTTCTTTTTTATTTGGACTCTAAAAATATACCATGACTTAGGGGAGAGGACCTAGTAATTGAGCACCCTAACTTCACGCCTCTCAAAATCATACATGGCAATTTCAAATCACTCCAAAAAATTTATAGCAACTTGGTAAGGCCCCTTCTTATAACTAAGGATTCAGATCCACATCATCAAATATGGTGCCACATCAACATGCTTTTTGTTGAGGTGTCCAAAAAGACCCAAAAGAAAGGGTGGACCAAAAATCTTGCATTAAGTCATGTTTTGTTGGTGGACTAATGTGGCATCACATGATTGGTTGCTTTTTAGATCTAAAGAGCACATTCCATTCAATTATTAGTACTTATAGTCAACACTAACAACCTTAAAATCACAACTACTAGTGCTAAACTTTTTAAAATATTGGGCCTTAAATCCACAATACTATCATAGTATTTAGGTTCTCTCCCCTATGTTCTCTCAAACATCCATGAAGAAGTGGGCAGGTGGTATGAGGTTCAAATGGAAATGAGATTGATGAAAGATAAAGGAATTATAAAGATCCCTAGATGTAGTTGGACTGAAGGCCATAAAATGGTACATGCTTTTTGTGTGGGAGACAGATCACATCCACATATATAGGAGATCTATCCAAAGTTGGAGAAATTGGCTTGGGAGATGAAGGCAACAAGGTATTTTCCATATTCAAGACATTTACTTAGTGATGTGGAAAAGGAAGGAAAATAATTATTTCTCTACCACCATAATGAAAAGTTGGCAATTACTTTTGTTTTGTTAGACACCCCCTAGAACAACTATTAGAGTTGTTAAGAACCTCAAGTATGTGTTGATTATCCAAATGCAATGAAGTTTATATCCAAGATTATTGCAAGAGAAATTGTTGTGAGAGATGCGAATTGTTTTTATCATTTAAGGCTAGGAGAATGTTCTTGTGGAGCTTATTGGTGATGTTAAATGAAGTGATTGAAAAATAGGCTCACACTACAATAATGTGCAACATGTTCTAGACTTACACTTATAATGAAAGAACAAGGTTGTATTTTTAGTTACTAGAAAAAAAATAGTTTTGTTTTTGTTTTAAGTATTTGGCAATCTAGACGATGATGTTGGCTTCATAAAATTAGATGCATAGAATGCAATGGAGATCACTACTTATATACTCTATTGGTGTATCTATCAAAGACTTATTTTATGATAACATGGATGTTTAATTGAACTATTTTCATAAAACCTAAATATGTATTAAATGAAAAGTTGGAGGAGGTGGTGGAGAAAGAGTGAAAAACAAAAGGTGAGGAACACTTCAAGTAAATGGAAAGATGCTTGAGAAGAAGGAAAAGGGAGAGGAGAGCTCATAATTACCCTTGCTATTTGTATAGTTATTTTATTTTGATTAATCATATTATCGTTTGTGTATGTTAGGTTAAGCATTTAATTACACATTCTAGATTCAATATGTAATTTTATATAATTGTAAGTAGATTTTGTGTCATTTATGGTTAGATATTTCTAATATTGTTTCACATACCTTTGCTTGATGAGATAACTAATAGAGTTGTGAATTCACAAATATTTTTTAATTTAATTTGATTTCAATTAGAAAGAAACCACTGCAATTTATAATGAAGAACTTAACAAAAATTACAAGTGTGTTTATGTTGTAATTAGTGGCTATGCATGGCACTTGAAAAACTCTCATAATGAGGTTTATAGATTGATGCTAGAGAGAAGAGAATAACATTTATAGATTTAAAAATAAAGTAATGATTTATATCGCATTGTAATTGCACATTTGTGGCATTACAAAATTGTGCATGGTGATATTTATAAATTAATACTACTGAGATGAGGGTTTGAAGGTGGTTAGGAGAGAGCTACATAGGGCATCTCATAAATTTTTTGAGTGGCAATAGGATTTAAAACAAGAGGAACTCAAAGGGATGAGGGAAATTTTTAGAGAAACACAATGGAAGATGTCATTGATTTGAGAGGAATATTATAATTACATTCATAATATGGTCAGATTGACTACTGTATTGACTTGTGCAAACCTAACAAATGGTATAAAGTTAAATTTTGTTTGGTAAGATAGGAATTAAATAATTTGCACTAGTCACGTATCTAGCAAATGCTAGTGAAGACTAAATTCCATATGCCACATCTAATGTTTGTTTACAGTCCTTAATCACAACTAGATTAAGAATCTTGAATTCTTGTACTTGATTCATGTCAAAATTTAATAATCATGGATTCATTTCATAATTTCCAAAGACTTATGAGTTATGGCTAACAAATTTTGTTTAGTTGATTTAAAAATGGAATGCTATCATAAGCATACAAGTTTGTATACAATGAAAGCAAGAAAAATAGTTTTTTTTGAAAGAATCTAGAATGATGAACTTTCTTTTGTGCCTTGCACACACGCCCCATTTTGCCAAATGGAGACCCCCTCTTTTGCTTTGGCTTGGAGTCTCAACCTTTGTTACTTCTGATGATGAGAAAGTGATTATGCTTAGAGTGCATGATTTGTTCTAGATTTGAGTATTTTGCATGTTTGGAGTCATTTGATTTTGTGCATGATTGATTTGGAGGTGTCTTGAGTGGTCTTGTGATTAAGAAATAGCCATTTGTTACCTTTTGCGCTAAAATTGGGTGTTATTGCATTTTGCTCCAAAATCCCATGTCACTGGATATTGCCCTTGAAATTGCTTCTGCAGGATGTTTCATGTTGAAATTCCTAGTTTTCAAGTCTTAGAGTTGCAAAATCATGTCCAATTCCACAAGATTTCACTAAGGGGTTCATATACTTTCATCCTGTCGCATGGTCCTAAGCCCTGATTTGGCTAAGTCTAAAACCCTGAAAACCCTAAAAAATGGCTAAGTCTGAAATCTGGTGGAACCTCAAAATTCTAGAATGTGATGGATCTAGAATCCATCTCAAACATCCTGAAAGTAAATTTAAAAATATTTAAAGTATAAGAAATTCAATATTTTTAAATATACTTTCACACTGAGAAGTTTAAAAGCTAGCGCTAGAAATGACCCCAACTGCACTTTGCGCCAAAAATAGCCTGTACCAACCTTAGCACTAAATTCACCTCCAACCGACTTCCTTCCAAACTCCACAAAGTCGATAGGCATAAAAAACCCCGCTAAAGCAATTTGGAAGAAAAGAACTAAAAATGCATCCTACCGACTTTTGTGCTAAAAACAAGTCCGACCGACTTTATTCACAACTCACCAAAGTTCGTGCTAGCCAAAATCTCGCTAACTCCCTAAAGCATCCTTAGTACTAGAATCACTTCCCATGGACTTGCACCAAATTTGACCCTAACTGACTTTTGTCCGACACCTGTCAAACTCACGCAAGTCAAAATCAGTGTCGTTCCCATTTTATGCTAAAACCACTTGCCACAGACCTGCGTTAAAAAGTGCACTGACTGACCTAGTCAATTAGTTGGTCAAAACTAAAATCCCCGCTAGGTTAGTTAGAGGTGAAATCCCTGCTAGGTCAATTGGAGTTGAAATGCCTCCTAGGTCAGTTGGAGGTGAAATTCCCGCTAAGTCAATGACCCCCAAAATCAGTGTTTTTTGGTATTTTGGCCTAAAAATTGAGTTTTTCAAGGAGAAAATTAGATTTTCTTAATGGATTTGAATTGCATATCTTTTTTTCACATAATGAGGAACATTTTACAAAATTTGTGTAGTTTTTGGGCATGTTTTACAATAATTAATGCCACTGCACATGAAAAGTTTGTGACCCCCAAAAATCTCATTTTTTGTAGAAAAGGCTAGAAAAACATGAAATAAAAGTATGGAACTGGATTCTAATGACAAAAAAAACTTCCTAGATCAATATATAAGCCAAATGGGTACTTGAAAGTGGCAAAATTTTTGAAAAATCATGTGAAAATCACTAGATTTAGGATGTCGTTCATAGAAAAGTGACATTGACAATGAGCTATTTTTGACTCATCCATGACTGCAAGTGGACATATCTTGATTCAAAATGATGGGAAATAACTTTTTATGATGAAATTGATGCTTGGCCTTGTTAATTGTAGGTCTAAAAGGACAAAGGAGGCAATTGGAGCCATCTTGGAAGGATGTACACACAGATATGCAATGCTAACCCAGAAATGCAAAAACTTCATTTTATCAACCAAATTGCTATTGCACCTACAAGAGGAAGTTAGTATGATGTCTTAGATGATGGAAATAAGTCCTTCAAGGTTGAAGACATTGAAGATCATGCCTACATCACTGTTGTTCCGGCAAATCCAGTCCAATGTCCAAGTGACCGAGTCCAGGGTCATAACTCCTAGCTATTTTATCATTATTTAAACTTCTTGGACTCATTGGAAAGATAAACTAATTGTCTAGTTTGAGTTATTGAGACCTGATTCCACAACGAAGGCCTCAAAAAATACAATTTACTAAGATATAGAAAATACCAAAAAATACCACTCAAATGACCCTAGACTGGATCACCAAGACATGCATACAGTTGTCTCAGTAGTCCAATCATCAAGAATTAGTCCAACAAGCATCTAGTTGCATATACCTTCACCAAAATACTCCTTTTGATCCAGTCAGCACTTGAAATCCTGTGAATCCACATCAGCTCAAGTTTTCAAGTGTCATGTGACTCTAATTTGGCTTTATTAGGCCTTAAAAATTGACTTGTCATCATATACAACCAAATGGGTATCCATTTTGTCCAGATTCAATCTATTTGCAAGCTATTCTTTGTCTTTTTCCTATAGTGCAAAAAAAAATCTAAAAAATGTAACTAATTGATGTATCACATTAAATGCCATGTAATACGGACCATTGGTGTTGAGTTAATCTCCACCGTCCATTGAAAAACTTGGTATGCTGCCTTGTCTATAAAAGGGTTGTCCTTTTCTCTCATTTGTAAGAAGGATTTGATAATGAATTGTTGAGACTCTGCCAAAATATAGTCAATACAAAGCAAATTTTGTAGGTTTCTGGGAATTTGTGTTTATGTGTTGCTCATTTTGGTTTTCATGGTTCATATCAATCTAAATTTAATTAGTTGTACTTTTCCAATGATGGGTAAATGTTAAGATATTTGATGAATGCTTTGGTCCATACTATTAGTATTTTCCAATGGTAAATTATTGTGTATAGTTATCTTGGACCCTATAATTGAATATAGTTCTGTTACACTCCACTAGTTAATCTATGCCATTGTCTGGGTGTTTAATGAGTGCATGTAATTTAAAAATCATAAGGATCATTTGAAGATTGCATCATTTCTCATAACATTGTGGGTTTCCTATCTTGGTGAAATAGGGAATGGTTTATTGAAAGTATTTGTCTATCTGCAGCATTTTACCCCATTGTGACTGTCACTTAGGATCTTTTATCCCTTCTCTCTCTCCTTTTCCTTTTGCATTTAATTTATATCAAGTTTGTTAGATTAGGTTATAAGAAGCATCTACATTACAAATCTGCTGAAAGTATCATAGGGTTTCTGCATACATAATGTTATCATATTCCATAAACCTTACATTTTATGTAAGACCCCTTGTTGGCACAGATAGACATACCACTAAGTCGTTCCAAGCAAGATAAGACCTAGCTATATTATCCTTGGGGCAGTCCTATCTTGGATAGGATGCCTTTTTCAAGAGAGGTGTGATACCAACAATCATACCTGTGTAGCTGTGTGCTAAAACCACCTTCAATAGAATTGGTGCTAGAAAAAGGGAAAGAACCAAGATTTTATGCAGGCTTTTAGTTTTATTGGTTCACTACACACGTTGAAATGAAGTGAATGTCTAGAAAATTTTGATCCAATGGATACACAGAAGGGTTTCATCCATGAGACTCCTTCATTCTTGAGAGGACCATCTTAGCAGTCATATAATGAAGAGAACTTCCAAGTGAACATCCTAGTTTTCAAAGAAGTGTTATATAGGTAGATCAGAGTGAAGTATCCTCTATTGACATTGCTTGATTTTAGTTCACCTTAGGTCTGCACTGTACATCCTAGAGAGTCACATGACAAGATTGATTGTTTAACTTTTCTCCAAAGAATGAATTTGCATTCAAAAGGACTGCTCCCTATTTTTTAAATATACAAGCCTG
Source organism: Cunninghamia lanceolata (assembly GCA_027924645.1). Taxonomy (NCBI): domain Eukaryota; kingdom Viridiplantae; phylum Streptophyta; class Pinopsida; order Cupressales; family Cupressaceae; genus Cunninghamia; species Cunninghamia lanceolata. The sequence continues at coordinate 2,775,378 of BSBN01001569.1, forward strand.
AAGTGAGATATATGCATAATGGGTGTATTCAAAGAAAAACCACATGAGCTACAGTACGGATGGACACATATGCATGTGGTCATGATCACTTGAAAGCACTCAAAGTGTTGAGGCTGTAGGAGTTGTAAGTCCATGTTAAACGGGCAGTTTGCATATGGGAAAAATTTAAGTTATTTATCAAAATACATGTCCAAATGATAAAGGCAAGGAATACATATGGTCTGCAAATCACCCAACTAATGAATATGAGATTCATGACTAGTTAAAATCTCTCTGTCAGTCAGACAAATCAGAAGAATACATTATCCCAGCTTGGTTAAAACTTAGTTTTCAATCACAGGACAATAAACAGAGCAATGCACAAGATCAGATTTCTGGTACTAAGGATGTGGACAAGGTAGATGATAAATCAGACCTGATAAGCAGTCATGTTGAAGATGCAGATCAGCAACTAGATACTTCACAGATATCAAGTTCCAAGCATAGATTTGCTGCTGCAGAGATGCAGAACAATAGTTCAGTTGAGTTGGTTAACAATTCTGATTTAGAAAACCAAGTTGTTCAGATTAGAAATATGCAGGAATAGAAGGAAATCAATCCTCCAATTGAAGAAAAACCATGGATAACAATGCAGAAAATTATTTCCATTGACATATCTGAGCTACAATCAAATTATTCAGAGAAAAGTGATCAAACGCTTCACTGCATCAGCCTAGTATATCATCATAATCAGCCATATCAGGTCAATGCAATTGTTGTAGAAGAATCTCAAGATGAGCCAAATGAAGAAGAAGAAGATGATACATCACTTCAAGGCAGCATTAACATCATAAATCCAGCTATGCAAGAAGAAAGAGACCTTGTTGTTGTTGCAGATAGTGAATTGCCAACCCAATGCCAGCCCTTAATTGAAATAGGAAAGTTGTTGATTGATACAGAGGAAGTTTCCTCAGAACATATGACTGATCTAGGTGAAGTAGATTTAGGTATATCATGTACTCATCAGACTGATCCAGTTCATATTTACATGAAAGAAGAGCTCCAAATGGTTGATGCTGACCTAGTAGTGACAGATGAGAGAAGAGATCTGTAATCTGAGAATAAAGATCCGACAGTCATGCAAAGTGATGGCTTGGAAGCTTTTTCATGTCAATCACTTGATCACATCATCAAGTTGGTGTCAACAATGAGCAAGGATATGTTACTGCATGGAAATTCACCACACATGTTAGACTTTGCTTCTATTGATTCATGCAGAATTCATCCAGATGATCCACACTCTGAAGGAAGTTGTCTAGACTTTCTGTTTTCTTGGGAAGTTGTTGCAACATTCAGTGCTCTAGAGGTATTTGATGAACAATATATGGCCAAACACAAGTTGAGACCTCCTGAAGATGAGAATGCATTTGGTACAATGCAGCAAGGTGATGAACTTACATACCCAACTGATGGTACTACAAATAAGGTTGTATCTGCTCTTTCTCCACTAAGTTTCAATGGTTATCAATTTGATTATGGTGATTTAGGTAAGATAACTTGCATTTGGATTGATCATGGCCCTAGTGAGCTACCCCAACTACTAATCTTACATAACGAATACCCTGAACATGAACATAGTATGCCCTCAACTTACTTTTCAAGGTACAAAGATGAATTTTCTAGACTTAGGACATTGACCTGCACCTTGTTACTCTTGTATGTCTTGAGAAATAAGTCATGGGGTAGTGTAAATACCTATTGTCCAAGGTCTTTGTACATAGTCTTGCTTGTTTCTAGTTAAGTTATATTTAGTTTCTTGCTATTTAGTTTAGTTTCTACTTTGTATTTTTCCTTAGTTGTTAGCCGTTGGTAGTTGTTAGTTGTTAGTTCTTACTTTCTGCCTATTTTGCTTTAGTTAGAGTAGTTTACTTTGATTAGGTTAGTTTCTTGTTTGCTTTACTTTTCGCTTCTACACTTGCTTTGCTTGGGTCCTCCATTTCTCAAATATGGTGGCAGTTGTGCAGACCTACAAGTCCTTCTTTGTTGGGTAAGTGATCTGGACGATTTCTTTGAGAAACCTTAGTTTTTCACGTAGGTCTTCTTGTGGGTTCTATTGTTATTCTCAGACAGTATGATGCATGTTCATGGAAAAATAGTCATTAGTTTTGTTCACTTGAAGTATTTTCTAACCAAATATCTTTCACACTCTTAAGTAGTCCTGAGGTACCTAGGTGAGTCGAGGTGATCTTACATTAAGTGGAAAATCTAAAGTCCACCTTTGCCGCCATTGGGAGTCCACACCCAGCTGGCTGAGTTATCACAAGGGTAGTGGTGCTGCATTGTACTCTGCCAAATCTAAGCTTAATGAAATATCAAAAGTATGAAAGAAAAGCAATGCAAAATCACAATCACACATCATAACTCAGTTAAATGGACAATCAAATAAACTCTACTAGGGCTATGGATGCCTAACCGATAATAGGGCTCTGCTTGAGTGGAGTTTTGTGACAAACGCATCGGGGCTATAGATGCTCACTAGTAGTGAGGTAATGTCTAGGTAGTTCATGAGGTGTGTACTAATCACGTAGCCTAATGTAAAGGATCCGAGATGAATTTAGTTTCCAAGGGATGGCAAGTAATGTAATTGTACACACTCGAGTTTTCAAGATGGGGATGGTTGCTCCCTGCTATTGATTTATGCTTCTTTGATAAGGTATCATGTTGTCTTGTTTGGCATGTGGGAAACACAAAGATTCTGGGTTCGAACAAAAGTTTATCTTTGAAATGCTCTGGAGCATTTTCCCAATAGAGTTACCATTGTTTGTGGCTTGTACACACATGCCATTTTGCTAAATGGAGACCCGCTCTTTTGCTTTGGCTTGGAGTCTCAACCTTTGTTACTTATGATGATGAGAAAATGAATTTCTGTTTAGAATGCATGATTTGTTCCAGATTTGAGTATTTTGCATATTTGGAGTCATTTGATGTTGTGCATGATTGATTTGGAGGTGTCTTGAGTGGTCTTGTGCTTAAGACATAGCCATTTGTTGCCTTTTGTGCTATAATTGGGTGCTATTGCATTTTGCTCCAAAATTTCATGTCATTGGATATTGCCCTTGAAATTGCTTCTGCAAGATGTTTCATGTTGAAATTCCTAGTTTTCAAGTCTTAGAGTTGCAAAATCATGTCCAATTCCACAAGATTTCACTAAGGGGTTCATATACTTTCATCCTGTCGCATGGTTCTGAAGCCCTGATTTGGCTAAGTCTGAAACCCTGAAAACCCTGAAAAATGGCTAAGTCTAAAATCTAGTGTAACCTCAAAATTCTAGAATCTAATGGATCTAGAACTCATCTCAAATAGCCTAAAAGTATATTTAAAAATATTTAAAGTATAAGAAATTCAATATTTTTAAATATGCTTCACCCTGAGAAGTTCAAAATCTAGCACTAAAAATGACCCCAATTGCACTTTGCTCCAAAAAATAGCCCTTACCGACCTTAGCGCTAAAATGTATCCTACCGACTTTTGTGCTAAAAACAAGTCCGGCTGACTTTATTCACAACTCACCAAAGTCTACGCTAGCCAAAATCCTGCTAACTCCTTGAAGCATCCTTAGCGCTAGAATCGCTTCCCACAGACTTCTGCCAAATTTCACCCTAACCAACTTTTGTTTAACACCTGCCAAACTTATGCAAGTCAGTGCAAGTCAAAATAGGGGCTGGACCCATTTTGCGCTAAAACCACTTGCCATGGACCTGTGCTAAAAAGTGTACCAACCAACCTAGTCAGTTAGTCAGTCCAAACCAAAATCTCTGCTAGGTTAGTTGGAGGTGAAATCCCCGCTAAGTCAGTGACCCTCAAAATCTATGCTTTTTGGTATTTTGGCCTAAAAATTGAGTTTTTCAAGGAGCAAATTGGATTTTCTTGATGGATTTGAATTACATATCTTTTTGTCACATCATGAGGAACATTTTACCAAATTTGCATGGATTTTGGGTATGTTTTACAATAATTAATGCCACTGCACATGAAAAGTCCGTGACCCCCAAAAATCCCACTTTTTTGCAGAAAAGACTAGAAAAACATGAAATAAAAGTCTGCAAATGGATTCTAATGACCAAAAAAACTTCCTAGATCAATATATAGACCAAATGGGTACTTGAAAATGGAAAATATGTAGAAAGTCATGTGAAAATCACTGGATTTAGGAGGTTGTTCATAGAAAAGTGACATAGACAATGAGCTATTTTTGACTGATCCATGACTGCAAGTGGACATATGTTGATTCAAAATGATGGGAAATGACATTTTTATGATGAAATTGAAGCTTGGCCTTGTTGATTGCAGGTCTAAGAGGACAAAGGAGCCAATTGGAGCTGTCTTGGAAGGATGTACACATGAATATGCAGTGCTAACCCAAAAATTTAGAAACTACATTTTATCAACCAAATTGCTGTTGGACCTGCAAGAAGAAGTTAGTATGATGTCCAAGATGATGGAAATAAGTCCCCGAAGCTTGAAGACATTGAAGATCATGCATACATCATTGTTGTTCTTGCAGATCCAGTCCAGGGTTATAACTCCTAGCTATTTTATCATAATTTAAACTTCTTGGACTCGTTGGAAAGATAAACTAATTATCTAGTTCAAGCTACTCAGTTGCTAAAGCTTAACACAAAACAAATGACAAAGTTTTGAGGCCCAATTCCACTCCAAAAGCCTATGAAAATGCAATTTAATACGATGTAGAAAATACCACTTAGATGACCCTAGACTAGATCACCAAGACATGCATACAACTTTCCCAATAGTCCAGTCATGAAGAATCAGTCCAGCAAGCATCTAGTTGGATATACCTTCACCAAAATACTCATTTTGATCCAGTTAACATTTGGAATCCCATGAATCCACATCAACTCAAGTTTCCAAGTGTTATGTGACTCTATTTTGGCTTTATTAGGCCTTGAAAATTGACTTGTCATCATATACAACCAAATGGGTATCCATTTTGTCCAGATTCAATGTATTTGCAAGCTATTTTTTGTCTTTTTCCTAAAGGACAAAAGTAAATCTAAAAATGTAACAAACCGATGTATCACATTAAATGACATGTAATCTAGACCATTGGTGTTGAGTTAATCTCCACCATCCATTGAAAAACTCGGTATGGTGCCTTTTCTATAAAAGGCCCATCCTTTTCTCTCATATGTAAGAAGGATTTGAAATGAATTGCCGAGACTGCCAAAATATAGTCAATACAAAGCAAGTTTTGTAGGTTGCTGGGAATTTCTATTTATGTGTTGTCTCATTTTGGTTTTCATGGTTCATATCAATCTAAATTTAATTAATTGTTCTTTTGCAATGATGGGTAAATGTTAAGATATCTGATGAATGCTTTGGTCCATACTATTAGTGGTTGCCAATGGTAAGTTGTTGTGTATAGTTAGTCTGGGCCCTGTCATTGAATATAGTTCAGTTGCACTCCACCAGTTAAGCTATGCCATTGTCCGGGTGTTTAATGAGTGAATGCAATTTAAAAATCATAAGGATCCTTTGAAGATTGCATCATTTTTTGCAACATTGTGGGTTTCCTATCCTGGTGAGATAGGGAATGGTTTATTGAAAGTATTTGTCTATCTACAACATTTTACCCTGCTGTGACTGTCACTTAGGATCTCTTACCCCTTCTCTCTCTCCTTTTCCTTTTGCATTTTATTTATATCAAGTTTGTTAGCTTAGGTTATAAGCAGCATTTGTATTACAAATTTGCTGAAAGTATCATATGGTTTCTGCATACATACTGTTATCATATTCCATAAACCCTACATTTTATGTAAGACCCCTTGTTGGCACAACTAGATATACCGCTGAGTCATTCCAAACAAGTTAAACCCTAGTTGTATTATCTTTGGGGCAGTCTTATCTTGGATAGGATACCTTTTTCAAGAGAGGTGTGATACCAACAATCATACTTGCATTGTTGTGTGCTAAAACCACCATCAACAGAATTGGTGCTAGAAGGAGGGCATGAACCAAGATTTTATGCAGGCTTTCAATTTTATTGGTTCATTACACATGCTAAAATGAAGTGAATGTACAGAAAATTCTGATCCAATGGATACACAGAAGGGTTTTAGCCATGAGACTCCTTCATTCTTCAGAGGACCATCTCAGTAGTCATATCATGAAGAGAACTTCCAAGTGAACATTCCTCTTTTCAAAGAAGTGTTAGATAGGCAGATCATAGTGAAGTATCCTCCACTGACATTGCTTGATTTTAGTTCACCTCAGGTCTGCACTGTACATCCTAGAGAGTCACATTACAAGATTGATTGTTTAACTTTTCTCCAAAGATTAGATTTGCATTTAAAAGGACTGCTCCCTATTTTTGAAATATACAAGCCTAAAGCAGGATATATGTATAATAGGCATATTCAGAGAAAAACCATGCGAGGAGCTGTAGTACAGATGGATGCATATGCATGTGGTCATGTCTCACTTGAAAGCACTCAAAGTGTTGATGATGCAAGAGTTGTAAGTCCATGTCAAAAGGGCAATTTGCATATGGGAAAAATTGAAGCTATTCATCAAAATACATGTCCAGAAGATAAAGGCGGGGAATATATATGGTCTACAAATCACCCAACTAGTGAATATGAGATTCATGACCATTTAAAATCTCTCTGTTAGTCAGACAAATTAGAAGAATACGTTGTCCCAACTTGGTTAAAACTTAATTTTCAATCACAGGACAATGTACAGAGCAATGCACAAGATCAGATTTCTTCTACTAAGGATGTGGACAAGGTAGATGATAAATCAGACCTGATAAGCAGTTATGTTGAAGATGCAGATCAACAACCAGATACTTCACAAATATCAAGTTCCAAGCTTGGATTTGTTTCTATAGAGATAGAGAACAACAATTCACTTCAGTTGGTTGATAATTCCGAGTTAGAAGAGCAAGTTGTTCAGATCATAAATATGCAAGAATAGAAAGAAATTAGTCCTCTAATTGAAGAACAACCATGGACAGCAATACAGAAAATTATTTCTGTTGACATATCTAAGCTACAATCAAATTATTCAAAGAGAAGTGATCAGAATCTTGACTACATTAGCCCAGTATATCATCATAATCAGCCATATCATGTCGATGCAATTGTTGCAGAAGAATCTCAAGATGAGCCAAATGAAGAAGAAGAAGATGATATATCACTTCAAGGTAGCATTGACATCATAAATCTAGCTATGCAAGAAGAAATAGACCTTGTTGCTGTTGCAGATAGTTAATTGCCAACCTAATTGCAGCCCTTAATTGAAATAGGAAAGTTGTTGAGTGATACAGAGGAAGTTTCCTCAGAACATATGACCGATCTAGATGAAGTAGATTCAGGTATATCATGTACTCATTAGATTGATCTAGTTCATACTTACATGAAAGAAGAGATCCACATGGTTGATGTTCACCTAGTAGTGACAGATGAGAGTAGAGATTTGCAATCTGAGAATAAAAATCAGACAGTCATGTAATGTGATGGCTTGGAAGTGGTTTCATGTCAATCACTTGATCACATCATTGAGTTGGTGTCAATGATGAGCAAGGATATGTTACTGCATGGAAATTTACCACACATGTTAGACTTTGGTTTGATTGATTCATGTAAAATTCATCCAGATGATCCACACTCTGAAAGAAGTTGTCCAGACTTTATGTTTGCTTGGGAAGATGCTACAACATTCAATGCTCTAAAGGTATTTGATGAACAGGATATAGCCAAACACTAGTTGAGACCTCCTGAAGATGAGAAAGTATTTGGTACAATGTAGCAAGGTGATGAACTTACATACCCAACTGATGGTACTGCAAATAAGGTTATATCTTCCCTTTCTCCCCTCAGTTTCAATGGTTATCAATTTGATTATGGCGATTTAGGTAAGACAACTTTAATTTAGATTGATCATGGCCCTAATGAGCTACCCCAACTGCTAATCCTACATAACCAGTACCCTGAACATGAACATAGTATTCCCTCAACTTACTTTTCAACATACAAAGATGAATTTGCCAGACTTAGGAAATTGGCCTGCACCTTGTTACTCCTTCATGTCCTGAGAAATAAGTCATGGGGTAGTGTAAATACCTATTGTCCAAGGTCTTTGTACATAGTCTTGCTTGTTTCTAGTTAGGTTTTAGTTAGTTTCTTGCTGTTTAGTTTAGTTTCTATTTCTATTTTTCCTGAATTGTTAGTTGTTGGTAGTTGTTAGTTTTTAGTTCTTGCTTTTTGCCTGTTTTGCTTTGGTTAGAATAGTTTTCTTTGTTTAGGTTAGTTGCTTGTTTTCTTTGCTTTTTGCTTCTGTGCTTGCTTTGCTTGGGTTCTCCATTTCCCGAATATGGTGGTAGTTGTGCAGACCTGCAAGTGCTTCTTTGTTGGGTAAGTGATCTAGAGGATTACTTTGAGAAACCTTAGTTTTTCACTTAGGTCTTCTTGTGGGTTCTATTGTTATTCTTAGACGGTATGATGATTGTTCATGGGAAAAGAGTCATTAGTTTGGTTCATTTGAAGTATTTTCTAACCATTTAATTGTCACACTCTTACGTAGTCATGAGGTACCTAAGTGAGTCAAGGTGATCTTACATTAAGTGAAAAATCTAAAGTTCACCTTTGCTACAATCAAGAGTTGACACCTAGCTGGCTGAGTTATCACAAGGGTAGTGGTGCTACATTTTACTCTGCCAAATCCAAGCTTAATGAAATATCAAAAGTATGAAAGAAAATCAATGCAAAATTACAATCACACATTATAACTCAGTTAGATGGACAATCAAGTAAACTCTATCGAGGCTATGGACTCCTGACTAGTAGTAGGGCTCTACTTGAGTGGAATTTCGAGACAAACCTATTGGGGCTATAGATGCTCACTGGCAGTGGGGCAATGTCAAGGTAGTTCATGAGGTGTGTATTAATCATGTAACCTAATGTAAAGGATCTGAGATGAGCTTAGTTGCCAAGGGATGGGAATTAACGCAATTGCACACACTCAAGTTTTCAAGATGCGGATGCTTGCACCCTATTATTGATTTTTGCTTCTTTGATAAGGTCTCATGTTGTCTTGTTTGGCACGTGGGAAACACAGAGATTCTGGGTTTAAAACTAAAGTTTATCTTTGAAATGCTCTAGAGCATTTTCCCAATAGAGTCGCCACTTGTTGTGCCTTGCACAAATGCCCCATTTTGCCAAATAGAGACCCCCTCTTTTGCTTTGGCTTGGAGTCTCAACCTTTGTTACTTATGATGATGAGAAAGTGAATTTGTGCTCATAGTCCATGATCTGTTCCAGATTTGATTATTTTGCATGTTTGGAGTCATTTGATGTTGTTCATGATTGATTTGGAGGTGTCTTGAGTGGTCTTGTGCTTAAGAAATAGCCATTTCTTGTCTTTTGTGCTAAAATTTGGTGTTACTACATTTTGCTCCAAAATCCCATGTCATTGGATATTGCCCTTGAAATTGCTTCTGTAGGATATTTCATGTTGAAATTCTTAGTTTCTAGCTCTTAGAGTTGCAAAATCATGTCCAATTCAATAAGATTTCACTAAGGGGTTCATATACTTTCATCTTGTCACATGGTCCTGAAGCCCTGATTTGGCTAAGTCTGAAATCTGGTAAAACCTCAAAATTCTAGAATCTGATGGATCTTGAACCCATCTCAAGCATCCTGAAAGTATATTTAAAAATGTTTAAATTATAAGAAATTCAATATTTTTAAATATACTTTCACCCTAAGAAGTTCAAAATCTGGCGTTAAAAATGACCCCTACTGCACTTTGCGCCAAAAATAGCCCTTATGACCTTAGCACTAAATTTACCTCCAACCAGCATCCCTCAAAACTACTGCTATGTCGGCAGGCATAAAAAACCCCATTGAAGCAATTTGGAAGAAAAGCACTAAAAATGCATCCTACCAACTTTTGTGCTAAAAACAAGTCTGGTCGACTTTATTCACAACTCACCAAAGGCCACGCTAGCCAAAATCTTGCTAACTCCTTAAAGCATCCTTAGTACTGCAATCACTTCCCAAGGACTTGTGGCAAATTTGAACCTAACCAACTTTTGTCCGACACCCGCCAAACTCACGCAAGTCAGTGCAAGTCAAAATCAGCACCGGACCCATTTTGCCCCTAAACCACTCGCCACAGACCTGCGCTAAAAAGTGCACCGAGTGACCTAGTCAATTAGTCAGTCCGAACCAAAATCTCCACTAGGTTAGTTGGAGGTGAAATCCTTGCTAGGTCAGTTGGAGCTAAAATCCCCACTAGGTTAGTTGGACCTAAAATGCACGCTAGGTTAGTTAGAGGTGAAATCCTCGCTAAGTCAGTGACCCTCGAAATCAGTGCTTTTTAGTATTTTGGCCTGAAAAATGAGTTTTTCAAGAAGCAAATTAGATTTTCTTGATGTATTTAAATTGTATATCTATTTTTCATATCATGAGGGATATTTTACCAAATTTGTGTGGATTTTGGGCACATTTTATGATAATTAATGTCACTGCACATGAAAAGTCTGTGACCCCAAAAAATCTTCCTTTTTGTAGAAAAGGCTAGAAAAACATGAAATAAAAGTCTGTAAATGGATTCTAATGACCACAAAAACTTCATAGATCAATATATAGGCCAAATGGGTACTTGGAAATGGCAAAAAAAGTAGAAAATCATGTGCAAATCACTAGATTTAGGAGGTTGTTCATAGAAAAGTGACATTGACAATAAGTTATTTTTTACTGATCCATGATTGCAAGTGGACATATTTTGATTCAAAATGATAAGAAATGACTTTTTTATGATGAAATTGATGCTTAGCCTTGTTGATTGTAGGTCTTAGAGGACAAAGGAGCCAATTGGAGCCGTCTTGAAAGGATGTACACACACATATGCAATGCTGACCCAGAAATTCAGAAACTTCATTTTATCAACCAAATTGCTGCTGCACCTGCAAGAGGAAGTTAGTATGATGTCTAAGATGATGGAAGTAAGTCCCCAGAGTTTGAAGACACTGAAGATCATGCCTACATCACTGTAGTTCCTGCAGATTCAGTCCAATGTCCAAGTGATCTAGTCCAGGGTCATAACTCCTAGCTATTTTATCAGAATTTAAACTTCTTAGACTCATTGGAAAGATAAACTAATTATCTAGTTTGAGCTACTTAGTTGGTAAGTCTTAATGCCAAGCAACTAAAAATTTTTTGAGCCCCAATTCCGCTCCAAAGGCCTCCAAAAATGTAATTTACTATGATGTAGAAAATACCAAAAATTATATTTTTGATATTGTCCCAAAAATACCACTCAAATGACCCTGAATTGGATCACCAAGACATGCATACAGTTGTCCCTATAGTCCATTCATCAAGAACTAGTCCACTAAGCATCTAGTTGCATATACCTTCACCAAAATACTCCTTTTGATCCAGTCAGCACTTGGAATCTCGTGAATCCACATCAACTCAAGTTTTCAAGTGTCATGTGACTCTATTTTGGCTTTATTGGGCCTTGAAAATTGAATTGTCATCATATACAACCAAATGGGTATCCATTTTGTCCAGATTTAATGTATTTACAAGCTATTTTTTGTCTTTTTCCTAAAGGACAAAAGTAAATCTGAAAATGTAACTAACTGATGTATCGTATTAAATGTCATGTAATCTGGACCATTGGTGTTGAGTTAATCTCCACCATCCATTGAAAAACTTGGTATGGTGCCTTGTCTATAAAAGGGCCATCCTTTTCTCTCATTTGTAAGAAAGATTTGATAATGAATTGCCAAGACTGCCAAAATATAGTCAATACAAAGCAAGTTTTGCAGGTTGCTGGGAATTTGTGTTTATGTGTTGTCTCATTTTGGTTTTCATGGTTCATATCAATCTGAATTTAATTAGTTATGATTTGGCAATGATGGGGAAATGTTAAGATATTTGATGAATGCTTTGCTCCATACTATTAGTGCTTGCCAATGGTAAGTTGACGTGTATAGTTATCCTGGGCCCTATCATTGAATATAGTTTAGTTGCACTCCATTAATTAAGCTATGCCATTGTCCGGGTGTTTAATGAGTGAATGCAATTTGAAAATCACAAGGATCCTTTGAAGATTGCATTGATTTCTTGCAACATTGTGGGTTTCCTATCTTGGTGAAATAGGGAATGGTTTATTGAAAGTATTTGTCTATCTGCAACATTTTACCCTGTACTGTCACTTAGGATCTCTTATCCCTTCTCTCTCTCTTCTTTTTCTTTTGCATTTTATTTATATGAAGTTTGTTAGGTTAGGTTATAAGTAGAATCTACATTACAAATCTACTGAAAGTATCATAGGATTTCAACATACATAATGTTGTCATATTCCATAAACCCTGCATTTTATGTAAGACCCCTTGTTGGCATAGCTAGACATACCACTGAGTCATTCTAAGCAAGCTAAGACCTAGTTGTATTATCATTGGGGTAGTCCTATCTTGGAAAGGATATATTTTTTAAGAGAGGTGTGATACCAGTAATCATACTTGCATTGTTGTGTGCTAAAGCCACCATCAATAGAATTGGCGCTAGAAGGAGGGCATGAACCAAGATTTTATGCAGGCTTTCAGTTTTATTTGTTCATTGCACATGCTGAAATGAAGTGAATGTATAGAAAATTCTAATCCAATGGATACACAGAAGGTTTTTAGCCATGAGACTCCTTCATTCTTCAGAGGACCATCTCAGTAGTCATATCATGAAGAGAACTTCCAAGTGAACATCCCACTTTTCAAAGAAGTGTTAGATAGGCAGATCAGAGTGAAGTATCCTCTGCTAACATTGCTTGATTTTAGTTCACCTCAGGTCTACACTGTACATCCTGAAGAGTCACATGACAAGATTGATTTTTTAACTTTTCTCCAAAGATTGGATTTGCATTTAAAAGGATTGCTCCCTATTTTTGAAATATACAAGCCTAAAGCGAGATATATGCATAATGGGTTTATTCAGAGAAAAACCACACAAGGAGCTACAGTACGGATGGACACATATGCATGTTGTCAAGTCTCACTTGAAAGTACTCAAAGTGTTGAGGCTGCAGGAGTTGTAAGTCCATGTCAAAAGGGCAGTTTGCATATGGGAAAAATTGAAGCTATTCATTAAAATACATGCCCAGATGATAAAGGCAAGGAATATATATGGTTTGCATATCACCCAACTAATGAATATGAGATTCATGACTAGTTAAAATCTCTCTGTCAGTCAGACAAATCAAAAGAATATGCTATCCCATGTTGGTTAAAACTTAGTTTTCAATCACATGACAATGAATAGAGTAATGCACAAGATCAGATTTCTACTACTAAGGATACGGACAAGGTAGATGATAAACCAAACCTGATAAGCAGTCATGTTGAAGATGCATATCAGCAACGAGATACTTCACAAATATCAAGTTCCAAGCTTGGATTTGCCACTGCAGAGATGCAGAACAACAGTTCACTTCAGTTGGTTGACAATTTTGAGTTAGAATAGCAGGTTGATTAGATTAGAAATATGCAAGAACAAAAAGAAATCAGTCCTCCAGTTGAAGAACAACCATTAACAAAAATACAGAAAATTATTTTAGTTGACATATCTGAGCTACAATCAAATTATTCAGAGAAAAGTGATCAGACTCATGACTGCATCAGTCTAGAATATCATCATAATCAGCCATATCAGGTTGATGCAATTGCTGTAGAAGAATCTCAAGATGAGACAAATGAAGAAGATGAAGAAGATGATACATCACTTCAAGGTAGCATTGACATCATAAATCTAGCTATGCAAGAAGAAAGAGACCTTGCTGCTGCTACAAATAGTGAATTGCCAACCCAATGCTAGCCCTTAATTGAAATAGGAAAGTTGGTGATTTAGACAGAGGAAGTTCCCTCAGAAAATATGACTGATCTAGATGAAGTAGATTTAGGTATATCATGTACTCATCACACTAATATAGCTCATACTTACATGAAAGAAGAGCTCAACATGGTTGATGTTGACCTAGTAGTGACAGATTAGAGTAGAGATCTACAATCCAAGAATAAAAATTAGACAGTCATGCAAAATGATTGATTATAGTCTTTTTCATGTCAATCACTTGATCACATCATCGAGTTGGTGTCAACAATGAGCAAGGATATGTTACTGCATGGAAATTCACCACACATGTTAGACTTTGCTTTGACTGATTCATTCAGAATTCATCCAGATGATCCACACTTTGAAGGAAGTTGTGCAAACTTTCTATTTTCTTGGGAAGTTGCTGTAGCATTCAGTGCTCTAGAGGTATTTGATGAACAAGGTATGGCCAAAGATGAGTTGAGACCTTTCAAAGATGAGAAGGTATTTGGTACAATGCAACAAGGTGATGAACTTACATACACAATTGATGGTACTGCAAATAAGGTTGTATCTTCCCTTTCTCCACTTAGTTTCAATGGTTATCAATTTGATTATGGTGATTTAGGTAAGACAACTTGCATTTGGATTGATCATGGCCCTAATGAGCTACCCCAACTACTAATCCTACATAACTAGTACTCTAAAGATGAATATAGTATGCCCTCAACTTACTTTTCAAAGTGCAAAGATGAATTTTCTAGACTTAGGACATTGACCTACACCATGTTACTCCTGCATGTCCTAAGAAATAAGTCATGAGGTAGTGTAAATACCTTCTATCCAAGGTCTTTGTACATAGACTTACTTGTTTCTAGTTAGGTTTTAGTTAGTTTCTTGTTGTTTAGTTTAGTTTTTGCTTTCTAGTTTTCCTTCGTTGTTAGTTGTTGGTAGTTGTTGGTTGTTAGTTCTTGCTTTCTACCTTTTTTTCTTTGGTTAGAGTAGTTTGCTTTGTTTAGGTTAGTTGCTTGTTTGCTTTGCTTTTCTCTTTTGCGCTTGCTTTTCTTGGGTTCTCCCTTTCTCGAATATGGTGGTAGTTGTGCAGACCTGCAAGTGCTTCTTTGTTTGGTAAGTAATCTTGAGGATTTCTTTGAGAAACCTTAGTTTTTCACTCAGGTCTTCTTGTGGGTTGTATTATTGTTCTCAAATGGTATGATGCTTGTTCATGGGAAAAGGGTCATTAGTTTCGTTCACTTGAAGTATTTTCTAACCATATATCTTTCACACTCTTAAGTAGTCCTGAGGTACCTAGGTGACTCAAGGTGATCTTACATTAAGTAAAAAATTTAAAGTCCACCTTTGCTGCCATCGGGAGTCCACACCAAGCTGGCTGAGTTATCACAAGGGTAGCGGTATTGCATTGTACTCTACCAAATCTAAGCTTAATGAAATATCAAAAGTATGAAAGAAAATCAATGTAAAATCACAATCACACATTATAACTCAGTTAGATGGACAATCAAGTAAACTCTACTGGGGCTATGGATGCCTGATTGGTAGTAGGGTTCTATTTGAGTAGAATTTTGAGACAAACCCGCTGGGGCTATAGACACTCACTGGTAGAGGGACAATGTACAAGTAGTTCATGAGGTGTGTACTAATCACGTAGCCTAATGCAAAGGATCTAAGATGAGCTTAGTTGCCAAGTGATGGGAATTAATGCAATTGTACACACTCAAGTTTTTAGGATACGGATGGTTGCACCCTGCTATTGATTTCTACTTCTTTGATAAGGTATCATGTTGTCTTGTTCAGCATGTGGGAAATACAAGCATTCTGGGTTCAAAACTAAAGTTTATCTTTGAAATACTCTAGAGCATTTTCCCAGTAGATTCACCATTTGTTGTGTCTTGCACACACGCCCTAATTTGCCAAATGGAGACCCACTCTTTTGCTTTGGCTTGGAATCTCAACCTTTAATAATTATGATGATGAGAAAGTGAATTTGTACTGAGAGTGCATAATTTGTTCTAGATTTGAGTATTTGGCATGTTTGGAGTCATTTTATGTTGTGCATGATTGATTTGGAGGTGTCTTGAGTGGTTTTATGCTTAAGAAATAGCCATTTGTTGCATTTTGCACTAAAATTGGGTGTTACTACATTTTACTACAAAATCTCATGTCACTGGATATTGCCCTTGAAATTGCTTCTGCATGATGTTTCATGTTGAAATTCCTAGTTTCTAGGTGTTAGAGCTACAAAATCATGTCCAAATCCACAAGATTTCACTAAGGGGTTCATATACTTTCATCCTACCGCATGGTCCTGAAGCCCTGATTTGGGTAAGTCTGAAACCTTGAAAACCCTGAAAAATGGCTAAGTCTGAAATTTGGTGGAACCTCAAAATTCTAGAATCTGATGGATCTAGAACCCATCTCAAACATCTTGAAAGTATATTTAAAAATATTTAAAGTATAAGAAATTCAATATTTTTAAATATACTTTCACGTTGAGAAGTTCAAAATATGGCGGTAAAATGACCCCAACTACAGTTTGTGCCAAAAACAACCCTTACTGAACTTAGCGCTAAATTCACTACTACTAAGTTGATAGGCATAAAAAACCCCACTGAAGCAAGTTGGAAGAAAAGTGGTAAAAATGGATCCTACCAACTTTTGCGCTAGGAACAAGTCCAACTGACTTTATTCACAACTCACCAAAGTCCGTGCTAGCCAAAATCCCGCTAACTCCTTAAAGATCCTTAGCACTAGAATTGTTTCCCACAGACTTGCACCAAATTTGACCCTAACTAACTTTTGTTTGACACCTGCCAAACTCATGCAAGTCAGTGCAAGTCAAAACCAGCGCCGAATCCATTTTGTGCTAAAACCACTCACCACAGACCTACGCTAAAAAGTGCACCGACTGACCTAGTCAATTAGTCAGTCTGAACCAAAATCCCTGCTAGGTCAGCTAGAGGTGATATCCCTGCTAGGTCAGTTGGAGGTGAAATCCCCGCTAGGTCAGTTGGAGGTGAAATCCCAGCTAAGTCAGTGACCCCCAAAATCAATGCTTTTTGGTATTTTGGCTTTAAAATTGAGTTTTTCAAGGAGCAAATTAGATTTTCTTGATGGATTTGAATTGCATATCTATTTGTTACATTATGAGGAGCATTATACCAAATTTGTGTGGATTTTGGGCATGTTTTACGACAATTAATGCCATTGCACATGGAAAGTCTGTGACCCCCAAAAATCCTACTTTTTGCAGAAAAGGATAGAAAAACATGAAATAAAAGTCTACAAATGGATTCCAATGACCACAAAAACTTCCTAGATCAATATATAGGCCAAATGGGTACTTGAAAATAGTAAAAAATGTAGAAAATCATGTGAAAATCACTTGATTCAGGAGGTTGTTCATAGAAAAGTGACATTAACAATGTGTTATTTTTGACTGATCCATGACTGCAAGTGGACATATCCTAATTCAAAATGATGGGAAATGACTTTTTTTTATGAAATTGATGCTTGGACTTGTTGATGGTAGGTCTAAGAGGACAAAGGACCCAATTGGAGCCGTCTTGGAAGGATGTACACACAGATATGCAGTAATGACCCAAAAATGTAGAAACTTTGATTTATCAACCAAATTGTTGCCACACTTGCAAGAGGAAGTTTGTATGATGTCTAAGATGATGGAAATAAGTCCCCGAAGCTTGAAGACACTAAAGATAATGCATACATCACTGTTGTTCCTGCAGATCCAATCCAATGTCTAAGTGATCTAGTCTAGGGTCATAACTCCTAGCTATTATATCAGAATTTAATCTTCTTGGACTCGTTAGAAAGATAAAATAATTATCTAGTTTGAGCTACTCAATTGTTAAGGATTAACACCAAGAAACTGATAAAGTTTTGAGCCCCAATTCTGCTTCAAAGGCCTTCGAAAATGTAATTTACTATGATGTAGAAAATACCAAAAATTATATTTTTGATATTTTCCCAAAAATACCACTTAGATGACCCTAGACTAGATCACTAAGACATGCATAAATCTGTCCTAGCAATCCAATCATCAAGATTTAGTCCAGCAAGCATCTAGTTACATATACCTTCACCAAAATGCTCCTTTTAATCCAGTCAGCACTTGGAATCCCATAAATCCCCATCATCTCAAGCTTTCAAGTGTCATGTGACTCTATTTTAGCTTTATTAGGCCTTGAAAATTGACTTGTCATATATACAACCAAATGGGTATCCATTTTGTCTAAATTCAATGTATTTGCAAGTTGTTTTTTGTCTTTTTCCTAAAGGACAAAAGCAAATCCTAAAATGTAACTAACTGATGTATTACATTAAATGCCATGTAATCTAGACCATTGGTGTTGAGTTTGTTGCAAATATGTGCTTAATGTGTTGTCATTGATGTCAACATATCTTTCTATAAGAAACAGTGAAGATAGTGCAAAGGAGTGATTAGTTTTTCTAGTAAGGTGAAGATAAGAGTATATGAATTCAAGGGCTCGTATAGGGTTGTCTATTGTTGTTCCAGTTGATATTTGAGAGGTCCACATGAAGATCTAGTGAAGTTATGACCCTTTGAGTAAAATAGGTTTTTGCAGTTTGTTCTGTAAGGACAGAGTGGCAAGAAGTTTGTTCGCATTGGTCCAATATGAGCATATTGTGATCTGCGGATCTAGAGGCATGTCTGGGATGTTGGTGTGTTCCCTCAACTTGATTGGTTCATGGTTTGGAGGTCCGAAAGCAATCTTTTTAGTATGATAGTCATGATTGTGTGTGTTCTTGGGGTTTAGTGTGAAGATGCAAGTGATTTTGGTGATGCAAAGTGGTGTGACTATTCCTCTTGACTTAATTGTGCTTGTGTTGGTCTCTGGATCAGGTGGCTATTGTGTTGGTGGTCCACATTGACAAAGGAGCTTCTGATTGAATTTTTCCTCTTGGTTGTTACTGTTCTTCCTTGTCTTGGCTAACCAGATGTTCCTAGCACGTTGTGGATGATCTAAAGATCATTTTATGAAGCATGGCATGTTAATAAAGGAAGACTCAAGTCTTAGCTATAATTGGCTGATAGTGTAAAGATTTGCGTTAAGTTTGGCCGACCTTGTTGATCATTCCAAGATGGATGAAGTGTACAAATACTTGTTGAAGAGTTGTTAAACTTTATCCTTGTGCAAAATAGATCAAATTTGAATAAAGGATCAGAAGTAGAGCAGAGAAGAAAAGGAGCGAGAATAGTATAGAGTGAAGTTGGTAAAGAAGAATTCAGGGCAAAGTAGAAGGTTTTGAGCATTCACTGAAACTGAACCAAACATAAAGTAGATCCTATTTCTCAATTAATTCATTCTAGTCTAAAATTTATTCTGTAGGCAGTGACCTCTCTTTTGAGCAATGAGCTCTGGGTAGTGCGCCTGAAGGCATGTGCCTTCTATTTTTCTAAAAGTATTTTTAATAGGATACAAATATTTTTGGGTTAAACTGCACCGTGGTTTTTCCCTTAACTAGGTTTCCACATCAAAATCTTGGTGTCAATTGTGTTGATTATGTTTCTACTCTTATGTTGTTGATCTATGCTTTATTTACATCATTAATCTAGTAGCAAGTTAATAAAGGAGGTTAAAATCATAAAAAGTTTATATTGTGTAACAACTGATTCAGCCCCCCCTCTCAGTTGTCTGGTCTAATTCCAAAAATTGGTATCAGAGATAGATCCTCTTATAAAAGCCCACCCACTTGAGGAGATGCAGGATGTTGACCTACAAGAAGGATAGTCTGAGATTTGATGGAACAAATTATTCTATTTGGAAGAATTGCATGGCATGCCATTTAGAATGCATGGGCGATGCCTATTGGGAGATAACCAGTGTTGAGTATAAACCTCCAGAGAAAGGTTCTTCAACGCCAGATCAGGTCAAAGATGTTGAAAATAACCTTTGAGCTAAAGAAGCCTTGTTGAGCACCCTGACTGATTCAGAAATGACAAATGCCTTTGGTCTAAAAACTACTTATGAAATCTAGAAAAAGTTGGAATATCTGTATGAAGGTGATAAATATGTCAAATGTGCCACGTTGCAAAGTCTAAGAGGAAAATTTGAAACTATGAGAATGAGCAAAGATGAAAACATCACAATCTACATGTGAAAAATAAATGAACTTGTGTGTGGTATTAGGTGTGCCGGTGGAACTTTGGAAGAATCAGAGATTGTATCTTTACCTGATTCATACAAACATAAGGTAGCTACTATAGAGGAGATCTGGATTGTCTCAGATGTTACAAGAGAACATTTGCTTGGTAAAATCTCATCTTTTGAATTAAGTGAGTCTGGTGATTCTCTTCCCAAGTCTGAATTTGCATTTAAGGCCAGTGTATATGGAAAACAAAGATATGATCCAGATGAAAGCTCTTCTACAAGATCAAATAGATTAGTTAAGACAAGGAAGGATCTTGAAGATATTGAACTTGAAACTATTGATCTTGAAGCTCTTCTCGCCAAAAGATTGCCAAGAGGAACCGGTAAGTATGAAGGAAAATTGACAGTCAAATGTTTTTCTTGTAATAAGATTGTTCATTTTGGCTCAAGATGTCTGGAGAGGTTTTCAAAACCAAACCCTAAAAGATATTGAAATTAGAACAAATGTTACTAGGTCCAAGAAACTAGAGAAGGAGTCACAGATGATGAATCTGATCATGGAGGTTCCCTTGAAAATGATTAGGTGTTCATTGCCATCAAAGAAGAAGATCCGGTGTCTACTGAATCTGCTAGCTATGCAAATATGGAAAGTGCCTTGGCTGCTTAGGTTATTGAGAAAGATGAATGGGTGATTGATAGTGGATGTTCTCATCATATGACTAGAGACAAGAGTAAGTTTGTGAAATTTGGAGATAACTCAGCTGGTAGAATCCGTGGCAGAGGATCCATCTCTTTTGATGGTAAGAATAGCACCAATGATGTTTTGTATGTGGAAGGACTGAAACATAATCTTCTCAGTGTTGGATAGTTGTTTTATAAAGGTTATGATCTTCGATTCAAAGATGGAAAGTGTACAATCTTGGAGAGTTCCAGAACTAAAATTGCATTTGGTACTCAAACTAGAGGTAACATTTTTCATTTAAGTAGCTCTGGCAAGAGTTGTTTGATTGCTCATATAGATCAAAATTGGTTATGGCATAGGAGGATGTGTCATGTGAATTTTGATAATATTGTCAAAATTAGTACCACTTAGGCTATGAGAGATCTTCCAAAAATTGTGAAGCCTAATAGCATATGTCAATTGGGGAAACAGAGTAAAATTTCATTCAAAACTAAGGAACAAGTTTTAAATCGATGATTGGAACTCGTACATACTAATCTTTGTGGTCCTGCTAGAATTAGGAGTGTGCAAGGAGAGATATTTCATGTTGCTGGTAGATGACTACTCCAGGATGATGTGGGTAACCTTCCTAAAAGAAAAATTAGAAGCTCTTGAAAAATTTAAGGTGTTCAAAGTGATGGTGGAAGATGAAGTTGGTAAAAAATTGAAATATCTGAGATCTGACAGAGGTGGAGAATTTACTTCCCATGAGTTTGATGCTTTCTATGAAAAGCATGGCATAAAAAGATAGTTATCTGCTCTTAGGACTCCCCAACAAAATGGTGTTGTGGAAAGAAAGAATCAGACCATTCAAGAAGCTGCCAAGACCATGATGATGGAACCAAATGTTCCTCAAGTTTGTTGGAGAGAAGCTATAAGTAGTGCTGTCTACACTCTTAACTGGGTGCAGATCAAAGGTAGTTCTGGTAAGACCCCTTATGAACTATGGTTTGGTCATCCTCCTACTGTGAGATATTTCAGAGTTTTTGGTAGTAAATGCTATATCAAAAGAGATGAGGATTTAGGCAAATTTGATACAAGAAGTGATGAGGGAATATTTTTGGGATACTTTACTCAAAGTAAGGCTTATCGGTGCTTTAACAAGAGGTTGAAAAAGATTATTGAAAGTGCTAATGTTAGAGTTGATGAGAGAAAGGAAGGACATTCCAAGTTCTATGAATATGATTTAGATGATAAAAATGAAAGTTAAAGTCAAGGAATGTTAGTCCAAACTCTGACTCAGATGCAGTTTGATCTAGAAACTCTAGAGACTTAAGGAATTGCTACAGATGTTGAGGAACAAGCTCAAGAAATTCCCAAAACCACTAGGTATGTAAGAATGAATCATCCTAAAGATCAAATCATAGGGGATAGAAATAAAGGTGTTTGAACTAGGAAAGGAGTTACTGAAGATCAAGAAGAGATTTGTTTGATTTCAAGGATTGAACCTAAATCAGTTGGTGAAGCCTGCACAGATGAAAATTGGGTAACAGCAATGGAAGAAGAATTAATGTAAATTGAAAAGAACCACACTTGGGATCTTGTTCCTAGACCAGAGGACAAAAATGTAATTAGAACCAAATGGGTTTTCCAGAATAAACTAAATGAAGATGGTGAAGTTGTTAGAAACAAAGCAAGGTTGGTATGCAAAGGCTATTCTCAAGTAGAAGGAATTGATTTTGAAGAAACTTTTACTCCGGTGGCAAGAATAGAGGCAGTCAGATTGTTTCTTGCATTTGCTACTTTCAAAGATTTTAAAGTGTATCAGATGGGTGTCAAATCAACATTCTTGAATGGATATTTGGAGGAAGAAGTCTACATTGAGCAACCGGAAGGATTTCAGTTGTCTGATCAGGGTGAAATGGTTTGTAGACTAAGAAAAGCCTTGTATGGACTCAAGTAAGATCCAAGAGCCTGGTATGCAATATTGGACAAATATTTGCTTAAGGTAGGTTTTAACAAAGGTACTGCTGATAGTAATCTTTACTTCTAGATTAATCACAAGTACATCTTGATTGTTGAGGTCTTTGTTGATGATATCATTTTTGGTAGAAATGAATGTATGTGCAAAGCATTTAATGACCAAATGAAAAGTGAATTTGAAATGTCAATGTTTGGAGAGATGAATTTATTCCTAGGTCTGCAAATTATTCAGTTAAACAAAGGTATCTTTATATCTCAGTCCAAGTATGTGAAAGAATTACTGAAGAAATTTGGAATGGAAGATTCAAAGCCAGTAGGTACACCTATGGTAATTGGATGCAAGTTAAGTAAAGATGATGATTCACCCAAGGAAAATTAGAAATGGTATAGATCAATGATTGGAGGATTGCTCTATCTAACCCAGACTAGACTTGACATCATGAACACCGTTGGACTTGTTGCTAGATTTTAATCTGATCCAAAAGAATGCCATGTTGTGGCAGTCAAAATAATTTTTAGATATCTCAAGGGGACAATTGATTATGGATTGTGGTATCCAAAAGATAATGACTTTACTCTTCATGCATATACAGATGCTGATTGGACATGAGATGTGGATGACAGAAAATGTACTAGTGGTGGTGCCTTTTTCTTGGGAAGAAGATTGGTCTCTTGGATGAGTAAAAAGTAAGAGGCAATATCTCTATCTACTGCAGAAGTAGAATATATAGTAGTAGCAAATAATTGTACTTAGGATCTATGGATGAGGCAAATGTTGAAAGACATTAGAGTTGTGTTTGAGAAGCTAGTCACAATCTTTTGTGATAATTCTAGTGCAATAAGTATCTCAAAGAACCCAGTGTTGCATTCAAAAACAAAGCATACATCTATCAAGTTTCATTTCTTGAGAGAGAAGGTAAATGAAAATGAAGTCAAGTTGGAGTTTGTGTCATCAAAAGATCAGATTGTAGATATCCTCACTAAGCCTCTTCCCAAGGATACCTTTGAATATCTTAAAGAGAAGTTAGGGGTTATTACCCCTCTGAATCAGAACTAAGATGCACTAAGGTGCATCAGTCTAGTGGAATTCTCAATCATATTTTGAGATCTGGATTGATGTTGAGAAAATACTACTCTAAGGAGTAGTCAGAATGCAAATGTTGGAGATCAGTCTAA
The DNA here is from genome assembly GCA_027924645.1 of Cunninghamia lanceolata. Taxonomy (NCBI): domain Eukaryota; kingdom Viridiplantae; phylum Streptophyta; class Pinopsida; order Cupressales; family Cupressaceae; genus Cunninghamia; species Cunninghamia lanceolata. Next base: position 2,799,227 of record BSBN01001569.1, read on the forward strand.
AATAAAAAGGGGAAGAGATGATTGCAAATATGTGCCCTTTGCCATTGATGTCAAAGGGGGAGAGAAGTCATGTGAAAAACTTGGAAGTAAGTAGTTGCTAGTTAAAGGGGGAGCAGTGAAGAAAGTGGTTGCAGAAGAAAGGGGGAGAAGTTCTTGTCTTGATGGTTGAATCAATTTTTCACATCATATATTGCCATCAATGACAAAGGGGGAGATTGTTGCAAATATGTGCCTGATGTGTTGTCATTGATGTAAACATATCTTTCTGTCAGAAACAGTGAAGACAGTGCAGAGGAGTGATTAGTTTTTCTAGTAAGGTGAAGATCAAAGTATGCAAATTAAAGGGCTTGTATAGGGTTGTCTATTGTTTCTCCAGTTGAGATATGAGAGGTTTGCATTAAGATTTGGTGAAGTTATGACCCTCTAAGTAAAACGGGTTTCTACAGTTGTTTTGTAATGACAGAGTGGCAAGAAGTTGGTCCGGATTGGTCTGGTATGAGCATATTGTGATATGCAGATCCAGATGCATGTCTGGGATGTTGGTATGTTCCCTCAACTTGAGTGGTTCATGGTTTGGAGGTCCGGAAGCAATCTTTTTAGTATGACAGTCATGATAGTGTGTGTTCTTGAGGTTTAGTGTGAAGATGCAAGTTATTCTAGTGATGTGACATGGTGTGACTGTTCCTGTTGACTTAATTGTGCTTGTGGTGGTCTTTGGATCACGTGGCTATTGTGATGGTGGTCCACATTGACAAAGGATCTTGTGATTGAAGTTTTCCTCTTGGTTGTTGCTGTTCTTCCTAGTCTTGGTCGACCGGATGTTCCTAGCATGTTGTGGATGATCTAAAGATCATTTTATGAAGCATGGCGTGTTAATAAAGGGAGACTCAAGTTTTAGATATAATTGGCTGACAATGTAAAGATCTGTGTTAAGTTTGGCCGACCTTGTTGATCATTCCAAGATCGATGAAGTGTATAAATACTTGTTGAAGAGTTGTTAAACGTTATCCTTGTGCAAAATAGATCAAATTTGAATAAAGGATTAGAAGCAGAGTAGAGAAGAAAAGGAACGAGAGTAGTATAGAGTGTGAAGTTGGTAAAGAAGAATTCGGGGCAAAGTAGAAGTTTTTGAGCCTTCACTGAAACTAAACTAGGCATGAAGTAGATGCTATTTCTTAGTTAATTCATTCTATTCTAAAATATATTCTGTAGGTAGTGAGCCTCCCTTTTGAGCAGTGAGCTCTGGGCAATGAGTCCGAAGGCATGTGCCTTCTATTTTTTTAGAAGTACTTTTAACAGGGTACAAATATTTGTGGGTTAACCCCCACCACGGTTTTTCCCTTAACTAGGTTTCCACGTCAAAATCTTGGTGTCAAGTGTGTTGATTATGGTTTTGCTCTTATGTTATTGATCTATGCTTTATTGTTTACATCATTAATCTTGTAGAAAGTTAATCAAGGATGTTGAAAGTAGAAAAAGTTTATATTGTGTGACAACCGATTCACCCCCCCTCTCTGTCGTCTGGTCTAATTCCAACAGAGTTAATCTCCACCATCCATTGAAAAACTTGGTATGGTGCCTTGTATATAAAAGGGCCATCCTTTTCTCTCATTTTTAAGAAGGATTTGATAATGAATTGCCAAGAATTTGCCAAAATATAGTCAATACAAAGTAAGTTTTGTAGGTTGCTGGGAATTTGTGTTTATGTGTTGTCTCATTTTAGTTTTCATGATTCATATCAATCTGAACTTAATCAGTTGTGCTTTTTCAATGATGGGTAAATGTTAAGATATCTGATGAATGCTTTGGTCCATACTATTAGTGCTTGCCGATGGTAAGTTACTGTGTATAGTTATCCTGGGCCTTATTATTGAATATAGTTCAGTTGCACTCCACTAGTTAAAGCTACGACATTGTCCGGGTGTTTAATGATTGAATGCAATTTGAAAATCATAAGGATCCTTTGAAGATTGCATCATTTCTTGCAACATTGTGGGTTTCCTATCCTGGTGAAACAGGGAATGGTTTATTGAAAGTATTTGTCTATCTGCAGCATTTTACCCCATTGTGACTGTCACTTAAGATCTCTTATCCCTTCTCTCTGCTTTTCCTTTTGCATTTTATTTATATCAAGTTTGTTAGGTTAGGTTATAAGCAGTATCTACGTTACAAATCTGCTAAAAGTATCATAGGGTTTCTGCATACATATTGCTGTCATATTCTGTAAACCCTATGTTTTATGTAAGACCTCTTGTTGGCACAGCTAGACATACCACTGAGTCAGTCCAATAAAGATAAGACCTAGTTGTATTATCCTTGGGGCAGTCCTATCTTGGATAAGATACCTTTTTCAAGAGACGTGTGATACTGGCAATCATACCTGTGTTGTTGTGTGTTGAAACCACCATCAACACTTTCATTCTTCATCTCATGTAAATGCATTTTACAACTTTATGATTATAAGAAAACATACATTTCTAAATTATTATAAGTATTTATAATGAGTGTATTTTTAATATTTACAATAGAAGAAGGGAATTTGTTATGAAGCACTTTCTATTCTTATAAAAGGTAAATCAGTTTGCAACTATCACTAATAGTATCACACTTGAGGTTCTAAGGGACATCTAATATTATAAATGAGTATTTTTCTATATGCATTATAATAGTAGGCAACATTTGAATGGAAGCAACTCCATTATCATTAAAAATAAAAATAATTATAAATAATCCCATAGATTATATTACAGAAGTGGGAAATATGCTACTGCTTCTTTAAATCATGTGATATAAAATGATCCCATAGATTGGATCTTGCATCACAAGGGACAACAACAATTGTCTTTGCATGATGACATGAAGCACATTGACTAAGAACCTTGCATAATAGGTTGTATTAAGCTCTTAGTGTTAGATTTTAAGATAATATAATATCTTCTCGCTATGGCTCACCATTTATGTGTTGTGGCTATGCTTTATAGATAGGATGGTGAATTTGTTCCCTCATCATTATTGGTGAGTGCTTTGGTTTGGGTGCAATGGCCTTTGGAAGTAGCTTAGGGAAGATGGAATGCTAGGATTACTAGGTGGAGGCATCAAAACAAAAAGGTAGGAGGTAAAAGGAGAGGGTGGAGAGCACCAAGATGGTGGATAATTTCATCTCATGTCTAGAAAGGGAGATTACAAATTTTGATCTCTACTCCTAGTTCTATGCAACATAGTTGAATAATAGATTTGATAGAGCATTTGATTACACACACTTCTCGACTAGTACAACCACATGAAATAGATGGTTGTAGTGGATCATTTGATATTAGTGGACCCTTGTTGTCTAAACATGTTTTCGTTGTGTGCATGTATTCCTACTTTCACACTTAAACTTTGATTGTATAATTGCTTTAGACTATAAGATGATGCATGTGTGATCATTATAGAGCATTTAAGATGATGTTGCATGTATAATTCCTTTACATAATATAAGCTATTTAAGAAAATATTGCACCCTATCCAGAAGTATGGGTATCATAAGGTCATGTAATGTGAATCATGAAAATTAATGATAAATTTATTTTTTCCTAAAGAGAATATGGTTGGATTTGAGAGTATTATATATGTTATCTCTTTGAGTCAGATTTCTAAGTGAATAGGTTTTAATTATGAACAATAATGTTATAGATCAAAAGTTATATTGATTAGTATATTTTCATCTAATTAGTTTAAAAGTATAACAAATCAATTGATATAACATTAGACCTTAGTGGTGAAATGGTGGGGCTTCTTGCTTGTAGTGCCAACAACCCAGGTTCAAACCTTGTGGGGTTTCCCTCTACCATGTCAACAATTGAGGGACCTTACCTCCAATTTTGCAATTAGCTACTCTAAACCTTCATCATTCAACTTTTTAGGGGTTTTAGGGTTTCTGCGTTCATTTTGTCTTATAGAGATGGAGGTTACTGCCTTGGGCAATCCCTCTGAACCCTGGGCCATGGTGGATGTGGATTGTTCTAAGGGATGGAAAGGTGTTCTGACAAGATGGGAGAATCTTTCTCCTAAAGGTACTTTGGAGGTTCCAGTTCAAAAGGAATCAGCTAAAAGAACGACGTTGGATATACCAGATGATCTAGTTGAGGAAATCATGGCCTCTATGGATCTTACTCTTGTGGGTAAGTTTTTTTCCCTTCACCCTAATATTGAAATGGTGCGGAAGTGGGTGTCCAATCGTTGGAAGGCCAAAGGTAGTGTCTTAGTCATAGCTATGGCAAGAGGGTTGTTTCTTTTTAAATTTACTAGTAGAGAAGACATGATCACCATTTTGGCGGGAGGGTCGTGGCTTTATGGTACTCACTCACTCGTACTATGTGCTTGGAGACCTGGGTTTGAACCTAGCACTAACTTGAACCAGACTGCCCCGGTCTGGGTGAGGCTTCCTGGATTTCCTTTGGAATATTGGGATGAATTTTTTTTTTGCTATTGCTAATACTTTTGGCTAGTATGTTACTCTTGATAATACAACTCGAGCTAAATCTTGATGTGTTTATACTAGATTTTGTGTTAGTGTGGAAGTTCATGAAAATCTTCCTATGTCCATTGAGTTATACTCTAAATATGGGATCTGAACGTAGGTGATTATTTATGAAAACTCTACTACATTTTGTCAACTTTGTAAGAAGAAGGGTCATTTAATGACCCATTATAAGCTTAAGAAAGTGGAGAAAACTTCAAATTTGGAGAAAGAGAGGAACCCTATTTCCTCGAAAGAAGACATTCCTGATAATCAAGGGGAATGGGGGGTAATGAGGAAAATGACACTAATCTTGCAGGAGAGAACATAGATCCTAGATTTTTAGAAAAAGATATGGGAATGGGAGGTAATGAGGAGCATGTCACTAATCACGAAGGAGAGAACAAAGATCCTGGATTTTTAGAAAAAGATAATCCTGATCATCAAGGATCAGAGGTAAATTTGGCACTAGATCAACAGGTTTCTTTGGATCCCCCTATGCTAGAAGATGAAGAGATCCAATAGGATACCCTTTTGGAAGTCCATTTACTTAATGCTGGTGGTAATGTTGAGACCCCTTCAACCCCTTTGGAGAACATCTAAATCCTAGAATTAGTTTACAATAATGAAGAGATGAGTGTTCAACCCTCTTCAAGACAGAGGCCAGATCCTACCTCTAGAGTTAGGACCAATGGAGAGTCTCTCGAGGAAGGGTTAACCATGAATCAGACTAATGACCCAACTCCAACCCCTAGAGTAGGACCAGATGGCAAGTTTAATGACCAAGATGAATGGATTATCCCTAAGAAGAAGGGTCACAAGAATAATAAATATGCTGATGTTGGAATAGATTCTAGGCAAGGAAGACCTACCCTCAAGGAAACAAGACAAAGAGAGGTACATAGGGAGATTGCCAATGGTAAACAAAAAACATTGGAGGTCCAATCCCACAAAATTTCCAAATGAGAATTCTATCTTGGAATATGATGGGTCTTAATAGCCCTTCCAAATAGTTTGAAGTCAAGAACTGTACTCTGGATCATAAAATTGATATTCTTTTACTTCAGGAAGTTAAAATGTTAGAGGAAAATTTTAAACTGATAGCTGACAGAATCTGGCCTAATGCTGCTTTTTGTATCAGTCCTGCAATGGGTGCTTCTAGGGGGATTGTTACTATGTGGAATAATGCCAGAATTAGATGTACTCTTACCATTTCCAATAAGTATTTTTTGATTGTTAATTTTTCTTTGCCTTCTTTTCATTGGTCTTTAATCAATATTTATGCCCCGAACACGATGGGTTCTACGGAAACTTTTTTGGATGGATCTGTCTAATCTCCTTTCCACTTCCCCTCATTCATTTTGGATGCTGGCAGGAGATTTTAATACTCCTTTATATCCCTTTGAGAAAATTGGGGGTATTTTTGACTACTCTGATAGAATGTTTGATTTTGCTGATTTTATCAATAGCTTTGGGTTGATGGATGTGGAGCTGCAGAATCAGAGATTTACTTGGTCCAACAGAAGAAGAGGTGATCAAATGATCCAAGTCAAATTGGATAGATTCCTCATCTCTAATAACTGGGATAACCATTTTAATCTTAGGCTTGTAGCTATACGTAGAACTGTTTCTGATCATAATCATATTCTCCTTAATTTGGTTGTCCAGCATAATCAGGGTCCCTTCCCATTTAGGTTTAAAGCTATGTGGATTAAACACAAGGATTTTAGTAGTCTTCTGACTACTTGGTGGAAACTCCTGGTACAAGGTACTCCTATGTTTAGATTGGTTAAGAAGCTTTTACAAATTAAACAAGAGGTCCGTGGTTGGAACAAGTATAGCTTTGGGAATGTGTTTGTTTAGAAGAAGATTATTTCAGGAAAATTAGCTAACCTTCAAACCAGAATGGCTCACGGAGATTCTACTAAGGATATTGCTCAACCTGAAAATAATTTGATTACTAACTAGAAGAACCTTATGAATAAAGAAGAACTCTTCTAGAAACAAAAATCTAGAGTTCAGTGGCTCAAAGAAGGGGATCGTAATACTACTTTTTTTCATCTCTCGGCTATGAATCATAGGAAAGCTAGTACTATTTCTAAATTATGCTTGGAGGATGGAAATACTACCACTGATGACAATGAGATTGGTAATCAGACAACTTTGTTCTTCCAGAATTTGTTGACGGAACAAGCTGACAGTGTTGCCAATGGGCAGGTAATGGATTAGTTCCTCAACAAAATTCCTTCTTTGATTACTAAGGAGGATAACACTGAAATGTTAAAACATATATCTAAAGAAGAGGTTCATGCTATTTTATTCTCCATGGGACCCTTTAAAGCCCCAAGCCCTGATGGCTTTCCTCCTATATTTTTCCAAGAATATTGGGATATTGTGAGCTATGATGTTAATGCTATTGTTAGAGATTTTTTTAGAACTAGGAAACTTCTAAAGTAGACTAACAATACTTTTATTGTTCTTGTTCCCAAGAAGCCAAATCCTGAGCTGCTTTTAGATTTCAGACCTATAAGTTTGTGTAATACCATTTACAAGTTATGCACCAAACTTCTTGTTTTGAGATTTCAACCCTTCCTTGATAAAATTATTTCCTCATCTCAAAAAGATTTTGTTCCTGGAAGGCAGATTTTAGATGCTGTTATAGCCACTCATGAAACTATCCACTCAATAGCGAAGAGAAGGATTACTGGTATGCTTCTAAAGCTCAATATTTCTAAGGCCTATGATAGAGTTTCCTGGCAGTTTGTTTTCAAGGTTATCCAAAAGTTTGGTTTTAATGATAAAGTCTCTCTTCTTATCCGGGAAGCTGTTACCACTACTAAATTCTCAGTCTTGGTTAGTGGGATTTCTAGGGGTTTTTTCTCTCCCACAAGAGGGATTAGACAGAGTGATCCTCCTTCCCCCTATCTAAATATCATAATGGCTGAAGCCCTTGGGAGATTTGTTCACTCTAAGGTCCTTTCTATGGAAATAATGGGGATCAAACCTGCTTCTTCTCTGCCACCTATGTCTGTTTAATATTTTGTGAACAATACCATCCTCTTTGGTATCTCTTCAGTTTTAGAAGCCCAAAGTTGGAAGAATATTCTCAATGACTATGCCAAAGTTTCTAGTCAACACATCAATTTTAGGAAAAGTAATGTGTATTTCTTCAACACTCAGGGAGATCTCCAGAGAAAAATCATAAACATCCTTGGCTGTGCTATGGCTAATCTTCCTGCAGTCTACCTTGGCCTTCCTTTAACTATCAAAGAAGTTACTCTAGGATTTTGGAATGGTATTTTGGAAAGAACTCAAAAGAAGTTGATTGGCTGGAAGGGTAAGCTCCTGAGTAGTGCTAGAAAATTACAACTTTTGCAGGCCTCCTTCAAGGTATTCCAACTTACTTCCTCTCTCTATTTAAAATGCCTAAGTATATAGCTAACAAACTGGAGAAGATACAAAGAAAATTTTTATGGACAGGTGTGGAAGAAAAAAATAGAATGTCTCTGGTCAAATGGGAGAAAATTTGCTTTCTTAAAACTCATGGGGGTCTTAATATCAAATCTATAAGAAATATGAATAAAACCCTTCTTTCCAAAATCAACTGGAATCTACTTAATAGTCATAAAGAATGGGGAACCATTACGCAAGCTAAGTACTTACAGGGTACTGACAACCTAAGTTTCCTTTATCAGGAGGGGAAACCTTAGGGTTTAGTTATTTGGAACAAAATGCTAAAACCTAGAAGATTAATTAAATAGGGGCTTAAGTGGAAACTGGGGAATGGTAATATTATAAATTTCTGGAAGGACCCTTGGGTTGCTGACAAGGCCCTTGTTTCTCAAGGGGAAAATGAGATTATTGTTGATATAGCCAAATAGTTTTTTGGGTCAAAAGTGTGTTATTATATTCATCATGAGAATGGTATCAGACTTTGGAAAAATCTTCTTGAGTGTTGTATTAATCATCCTAAGCTTATTCTGAGAATGAGATCTATACAATAGCTATTGGTGGGTACCTAAATTCCACTCTTTCCTAGAGAAGATGAGTTGTATTGGTCACCTAAGAAAAGAGGTCACTTCTCTGTTAACTCTTCTTACCATCTGCTAATTCCTGATGTTCAAAGAAATGAGCTTTGGAGGAAAGTTTGGAACCATAAACTTATTCCCAAAGCTAATAAGTTTTGGTGGGTTGTGGTTCATAAAAAGATATTAACCCAAGATAATTTGCAAAGGGGTTTCTCTCTGGTTAATAGGTGTGTTTTGTGCCTTAAGGAAGAGGAAATTGTTCCTCATATAATTCTTCATTGTGACTTCGCCAAGGAAATTTGGAGTATAATTCTACAGAACTTTGGCATACAGTGGGTTTGTAATAAAGATATTACATAAGTTATTACTAATTGGTTTCCTACTTTTTCTCATTCTTGGCTTGTGGAGCTTTGGAACCAAACTGTTCCCTTCATTGGTTGGACCTTGTGGAAAGAACGAAATAATAGAATCTTTAGGGAAGCTATCAAGGACTCTTCTCAATTTTATCAATCTTTTTGTAAGCTCCTCATTGAAAGCATTGCTAGCTCTCATATCAAAATTGCTGATAAATCCCTCACTCAAGAAGAAGAAAACATTGCTGCCAATTGGAGAATTCTTAACCAAATTCTTGCTCATGACAATTAAAAGCAGACTTTGAGAATAAATACTAGATGGACTCCTTCGAGGTCTCATTAGCTCAAACTTAATTTTGATGTGGCTTCTAAGTCTAATGGAAAGGCTAGTGGTGGTGGGATTATCAGGGATGATAGAGGGGAGCTTGTTGCTACCTATGCTGGTGGTTTAGGTATTCAAAGTAATAACTATGCTGAGGCCTCTGCTCTCTTATGGGGAGTTAAATTGACTATTTCTTTGGGCATTCCTCATTTGTATATGCAGTGGGACTCTAAACTTGTCCTTGATGCTGTTACCAATGCTTTGGTCTGTGGGTGGAGGCTTAAGGATATCATTGTGGATATCTAGATCCTTATTTGGAGGATTTCAAGAGTGGAATTCTCTCATATCTATAGAGAGGGGAATGGAGTTATTGATGCTCTCGCAAACTATAGTCAGTGATTTATGAATTGGTGATGTTGGCGCCACTATAACAATATTCCCAATAACATAAGAGAACTAAATCAAAAAGAGATTACTTGTCAAGGATGACTCATCACATTGAGAATGCCAGCCTGGCTGGATGATTATTTTGTACAAAGGTGATGTGAATGTTTAAGTACGGGGTTATTATGACATATTGTACTTTTTTGACTAATGCCATTTTGGCATTTTTGATCACTCACGTTAAGATGAGTTGGATATGTGATGATGATAGTGAATTTAAAAATATCATATTTGAGCATGGGAAAAATTGGCAATGACTGGAGATTGTGAAGGCATTTCAGGATATTGATGACTCACGCATGTTGGTTTATTTCTTCATTTATTATTTCATCATTTTCGTTAGTACTTCTAGAATTATCTTGTGAAGACACTTTATGGAAAGGTATCTTCGGCTCTATGTTCTTTGGGTTTTTGAGGGTAAGGCAACAATGGGGGGAAATAGATTCGCACTAAGACAATATCTTGTTGTGAATTTAAGGACAATGTTGTTGTATGACATTATTGCAAGGAATGTGGAATAAGTCCTTCTCTGGAATGCCTCAATGGTTATGATGAAAACTTGTATGTGCAGTGTGCCCTTTCATGGCAGAATCGCAGAGTTACCATTGACAGAATTGGGTTTGAAATCTTTAAAGACGTCATAGCCATGGCGACTGGCCTTTCCACCAAGGGTACTAAGCTACAAAGGAAGGCTAAGGTGGCTGACCATTAGAACTAGAAGCTTTTTCTAGGTGAGGGAGAGGAATTAGTCCCAGACTAGGGAGGGTTTGAATGCGCTAAGCTACTAGAGCTGTGGGACAAGATGTGCTTTCTTCTGATGAAATATTTCACACTGGAAGTTTGTTTCACTAGGTTTTACAATTATCACCTCCCCCTACTCAATCATTTTAGGCGTAATGATTTGATAAGTTTTCCTTTTTACTTGATGTCTTCCCTTGAGCACTCTATTTTCTGGGTTAAAGCTAAATTTGAAAAGAAACCCTCTAAATGCCCTGTCCCTCTACATCAAGGTCTCATACTGCATTTGTATAATTTTCACCTTGCCTTGGACCCACCTAAGCCAATCCAGCCTTCCATTGTTGAGGTCCCTGCTAACACTTGCCCCATTATTGCCACTGTTTCTGAGGAACCCTGCCCTACTCCTAATTCAAAAAAAATGAAAGGAGTTTCCTTGTCTAAGACCCTTGAGGAGACCATAGTGAAGGATGTACATACTCCAGTTTCTAAAGGGAGTGTGAAAAGTAAGAAAAGAAAATTCAGGGAGATGACTTCTACTGGGGAGATTATGGGGGACAGAGTAGGCACCCATAAGAATCTGAACAGCGACTATGTGGGTCATGTGAATAAGCACAAAACCAAAATGGAGGCTAAATGTAAGAATGATGGTTTCTCTTTTAGGGTGAGAAGATCAGGGAGAATTGCTGGTAAACCAGCCTCGCAGGCCAAATTAATTGATTATTCTAAAAATACTTTATAAGCTTCGACTCAAGGGGATGATCAATTAAAATTTGGAGACATTGAAGTCCAAGAGATTTCTAAAGAGGATGCAAGTGAGGGAGAAGAGAAGCAGACATATGACTCTGGTGGTAATGGTGTTGGTCCTGTGGATAATGCTGGTGAAGGGGAGAGGATGATTGTGGAGGAGGGAGATGGCCAGAGGAATGATATTGTTGTCCTTAGGGGATAGGTGGATGATCTGGAGTAGAAGGTTTGATCTATGTGAGTCTTTATAAGTAGCATGCTCTGTCACTCGACTACGCTCAGCCTAACTCTACTATAAGAACATGGGACTCACGCTAATGGCGAGGATGAGGAGAAATTCAAGAAAATTGATGAAATCATGGAATTTATGGTTAAAGGCTGGGAGGATGTATCTCCTTAGTCTTGTTTCTCTTTATGTTTTATGATGTTTATCTACTGCTACTTACTTTCTGTTGTTAATCAACTGTATTTTTTGTTAATGTTGTAGTTGGTTTGGGTGGCTCTTTTTGTTCATGAGCCTTTGCTCTCTCTTTTTGTACTATTGTTGTAAGGATTTGGCCCCTAGTTTTTTCTGACTTATATAATCAAAAACATCAGACCTTAAGTGGTACTAAAAAGGATGACAAATTCAAAGGAAATTATTCTCTTAGTTGACTGAAAATCCATTCATTCAAAGATGTGTAAAGGCCTTCATGGTAACTTTAGGTTGGCAAAGAAGTTGAGGGATAAACATTAAATTGATGACCTATTTTAGTAAACTCTTGATTTCATCCTTAAGTTTCAATAATATGTAAGAGTACAATCACCTAACACTCAAGAGGATTGCCATGTTGCTTAGATTGATAAAATAGTTTTGCTAAAATAGGATAGTTAAATGGTTGTAAGGACTTTCCTAATAAGCTATAAATAGTGATATACATCACTCACAATCTTGGGAATGCCTCACCCACCTAAAGTGTTGTCATATTAGTCTTAGGATGGAATAAAAATGATTGTCATGATTATGAAATATTGTCTCAATGCTGGATAGGGTTGCATACATAAGTAAAAAGAACATTATATCTAAGCAAAGGGTTGTCAACAAGTCATTTGAACTATCAAAACAAGAAGAGAAGTTTCATGAAATAAAACTAGTTAAAGGACTGACCAATCAACTAAACCAAGAAATATGTCACTACTTAATATTGTAATCACTAAATGGAGTATTAGTCATACCATGCCAATAAGGATGATACCTTGCAAGAAAGTGGTCATCTTGTAGCATTAAAATAGTCTCATTATCTTTTAGATAGATTCATGAGTCAAAATACTATCAAAATCACTTCAATGGAAGTCATGAAAATCAAGTGGACTATCATGGGATTAATAATGTATCACAATTTCTAACAACTTCAAACCATTTGACCATGCACTAACAATGAATACATTTATACAAAATGTCTCAAAATTGTGTTTAATGTACAGGTGTCAATAGTCGTATTTTTTGTTCTACACCTCATGGGACCTAATCGATGATGACAACACATCAAGCTAGGTGGTTGAATGCTAATGGAAGCCTCATTTAATTCCTTAGATGTATTGATCCTTTCGGGTTGCATCGGATTGAGAAAGTCCCTTAAGATCCCTAAGAGCAAAAAAGGTGCCAAAATTTGATAAACTGTGATTCTTAGAAGCCATGGAAACTAGGAATGTTTTGTTTACACTTGCAAGTGCATGTCAAATCCATCTACAATAACCTATCTCAGTTTCCAACAACTCCAAATTGTTTGAGCATGTTGACAATGATGCATTCTTGCAAAAGGTTTGAATTACATTTAGTCTAAGGGTGCCAATAGTCATATTTTTCATTCTATAGCTTGTGGGACCAAACAGATAGTGGCAACACATCAAGGTAGGTGGTTGAATTCTAGTGGAGTCCTCATTTTATCCCCCAGGTGTCTCAATCCTTCCAGGCTACAACAAACTAAGAAAGTCTATTAAGAGCCCTAAAAGCAAAAAGGTGTCAAACTTTAATGTAGTGATTCTTGGAATTTGTGGCATCTAGGAATGTTTCGTTTGCACCTATAGGTGGATGTTGAGTCCATATATAATAACCTATCTTGGTTTCCAACAAATCTAAAACCATTTGTTTGGGGGGCCGAACAATGAAAGCATTCTTGCAAAATACTTGAATTGCATTCAATGTAAGGGTGAAAATAGTCATATTTTCATTCAACACCTCATGGGACTGAACTGACATTGCCAACACATCAAGGTGGGTAGGTGAATCCTAGAGGAGGACTCATTTCATTCCCTAGGTGTCTCAATCCTTTCAGGCTACATCGGACCAAGAAAGTCTCTTAAGAGCCATAAGAGCAAAAAGGTGTCAAACTTTGATGCAATGATTCTCAAAATCCATGACACCTAGTAATGTTTTGTTTGCACCTATAGGTGGATGTTGGGTCCATCAACAATAACCTATCTCAATTTCCAAAACCTATAAAAAAATTGACTATGTTGACAATGAAAGCATTCTTGCAAAATGCTTGAATTACATTAAGTGTAAGGGTGCCAATACTGATATTTTTCGTTCTACACCTCATGGGATTAAATCAATGGTACCAATATGTTGGGTGAGTGGGTGAATTCTAGTGGAGGCCTCATTTCATTCCCTAGGTGTCCCAATCTTTTCAAGCTACATCGGATTGAGAAAGTCTCTTAAGAGCCTTAAGAGAAAAAATTTGTCAAACTTTGATGTAATGATTCTTATAATATATGACACCTACGAATGTTTTGTCTGTGCCTAAAGATGGTCATGTCCATCTATAATAACTTATCTCAATTTCCAACAACTCCAAACCGTTTGACCATGTTGACAATGAAAACATTCTTGCAAAATGCTTGAATTATGTTTAGTGTAAGGGTGCCAATAGTCATATTTTTGTTGTGCACCTCATGGGACTAAATAAATGGTGCCAACATGTTGTTGTTAGTGGAATTATTGGAGTGCTATCCTAAGGATACCTTGTTATTTTGTGACTTTATGTCTTATTTTGTGGGCCATACATGTGTACATTGTACTTATTGTGGATCAATTTTAAATAAAATTTAGATTTAAAAATATATAAAATTGATAAATTTTATATAGAATTTGATGTAAATTAATAGTTTATTGTTTATATACTTGGTTTTTGCAACAAGAGCCACAAAAAATGAGCATTAAAAGCCTAGGTTCATTGTAGAAATGAGCTCACTAGATCCATCCAAATTTGAAATTATCCATCCTAATCTTATCATTTAGAGATCTAGCTAAATAAAATAAAATCTTCAATATAGAGCTAACCACACACAATAGAATACATGATGCCCCTCCTCACCAACTTCAAGTGCCATCAAATCTAGAAAAAAGAAAAGACTTACACTAATTACACTAATAGCTAGCCAAGAGATGAATTAGGTTATAACATGATAAACCATTTCTATATAATCACTTGAGACCTACATAGAAAATGATAATCCATAATGTAATAGTACCCCTTGAGACCTTCTATACAAACAGAAGCCTACCCACACAAAATTCCCTATCAAGCCTCAAAGCATATAACACCGTCACAATAAAAAACCTAGATTACCAAAAAGAAACCATATATCAAGAGGGAAGCGCAAATGACCACAACCCTTTCTCCAATATGTATACAATTAGTGATAATGTTGACAGTCTTGTGGGGGTGGCCAAGAAAATTATGATAAGATTTACACTTAACATATTTTTCTAGTTTTGTGGGTGGAGGGACCTCAACCAAGTCATCCTCCTCCTCATAGTAAATGGAATTATTAAACTTACTTTCCAATGATAGTTTGACATTGTATGTTGTTGTTTTTCATTCATGCCTTCGTACATCTTAGTTTTTCTTATTTTCAAACAATGAAAATGCTCAGTATAATAGTTAAATAAGATCTTAGATTTTTGAATGATACCTTCAATGTCATCATGGAGAAGATAAGTACCTATAACAAAGGAGAACATGGCCTCACAAATAACTAACTGAGCCACATCAAACATGTTTGACCTTCTCAAGGATAGTCTAGGATCCAATAGCAACTTGGTTAGGGCTTCTTTAATTACCACACATGAATCCATATACATCTCCTTGGTCAATTCCTAGATATATAGAACTAGGAGCAAAGATCAAGATTTGTAATCTCCCTTTCAAGACATGAGATGAAATTCTCCACCATCTTGGTGCTCTCCACCCTCTCCTTTTACCTCCTACCATCTTGTTTTGATGCCTCCACCCTAAAATCCTAGCATTTTCTCTTCCCTAAGCTACTTCCAAAGGCCATTGCACCTAGACCAAAGCACTCACCAATAATGAAGCGGGAATAAATTCACCATTCTAGATAGAGCATAGCCACAAAACAAAAATGGTGAGCCATAGAGAGAAGATATTATAGTGCCCTAAAATCTACCACTAAGAGCTTAATCCAACCTATCAAGCAAGGCTCTTAGTCAATGTGCTTCATGTCATCATGTAAAAATAATTGTTATAATTGTCCCTTGTGATGTAAGGTCCAATCTATGGGATCATTTTATATCAGATGAATTAAAGAACCATTACCATATTGCTAAATTTTGTAATGTAATCTATGTGATCATAAAGTTATCAAATGCATTTGCATCAGATGAAGAATTAAAGTTCATCATTCTAGATTCTTTCCAAAAAACTATTATTCTTGCTTTCATTGTATAAAAACATGTATGCTTATAATAACATTCCGTTTTTAAATCAACTATAAAAAATTGTTAGCCATGACTCATAAGTCTTTCCAAACATTATGAGATGAATCCCTCATTATTAAATTTTGACATGAATCAAGTACAAGAATTCAAGATTCTTAATCGAGTTGTGATTAAGGATTGTAAACAAACATTAGATGTGGCATATGGAATCTAGTCTTCACTAACATTTGGTAGGTATGCGACTAGTGCAAAATTATTCAATTCCTATCTTACCAAATGAAATTTTACTTTACTACCATTTGTTAGGTATGTACAAGTGAATAAAGTAGTCAATTTGACCATATTATGAATATAATTAAATAATATTCCTTTCAAATCTATGATGTCTTCCATTGCGTTTCTCTAAAATTCCCCTCATCCCTTTGAGTTCGTCTTGTCTTAAATCCTATTGTCACTCCAAACACTTATAAAATTCCCTATGTAGCTCTCTCCTAACTACCTTCAAACCCTCATCTCATTAGTATTAATTTATAAATCTCATGCACAATTTTGTAATGCCACGAATGTGCATTTACAATGCAATATAAATCATTAGTTTATTTTTACATCTACAAATGTTATTCTCTTTTCTATAACATGAATCTATAAACCTCATTATGAGTGTTTTTCAAGTGCCATGCATAACCACTAATTATAGCATAAACACACTTGTAATTTTTTTACTTCTTCATTATAAAGTATAGTAGTTTCTATCTAATTGAAATCAAATTAAATTAAAAAATATCCGCGAATTCACAAATCTATTAGTTATCTCATCAAGCAAAGGGATGTGAAATAACATTAGAAGTATCTAACCATAAATGATACAAAATCTACATACACTTATATAAAATTACATATTGAATCTAAAATGTGTAATTAAATGCTTAGCCTAACATAGGCGAAAGACAATACGATTAATTGAAACAAAATAACCATACAAAATGGCAAGGGTAATTGTGAGCCCTCCTCTCCAATTTCTTGCTGCTCATGCATCTTTCCATTTACTTGAAGTGTTCCTTCACCTTTTGTTTTTCACTCTTTCTCCACCACCTCCTCCAACTTTTCATTTCATACATATGTAGGTTTTATGAAAATAGTTCAATTAAATGCCCATATTATCATAAAATAAGCCTTCAATAGATACCCCAATATTATATAAGTAGTGATCTCCATTGCACTCTATGCATCTAATTTTAAGAATCCAACATCATAGTGTAGATTACCAAATACTCAAAACAAAAAAAAAAACCTTTTTCTTTCTAGTAACTAAAAATACAACCTTGTTCCATCATTATTAGTGCAAGTCTGACATGGTGCACATTATTATAGTGTGAGCCTATTTTATAGATCACTTCGTTTACCGTCACCAATAATCTACACAAGCACATTCTCATAGGCTTAAATGATGCAATCAATTCACATCTCTCACAACATCTCTTACAACAATCTTGGAGATAAACTTCATTGCATTGTGACAATCAACACATACTTGAAGGTTCTTAACTCTAATACTTGTTCTAGGAGGTGTCTAACAAACCAAAATGAATTGCCAACTTTTCACTATGGTGGTAGAGAAATAATTCTTTTTCCTCCTTTTCCACATTAATAAATAAATGTCATGAATATGGAAAATACCTTGCTACCTTAATCTCCCAAGCCAATTTCTCCAACTTTATATAGATTTCCTATGTCTGTGCATGTGATATGTCTCCTACACAAAAAGCACATACCATTTTATGGCTTTAAATCCAACTGCATCCAAGGATCTTTATAATTCCTTTATCTTTCATCAATCTCCTTTCCATTTGAGCCTCACACCACTGGCCCACTTCTTCAGGGATGTTTGAGAGAATGTAGGGGAGGGGACCCAATTGTTGTGATAGTATTTGTGGATTTCATGGCCAATATTTTAAAAAGTTTAGCACTAGTAGTTGTGATTTTAAGGTTGTTAGTGTCGACTGTAAGTACTAATAATTGAATGAAATGTTCTCTTTAGATCTAAAAAGTAACTAATCATGTTATACCACATTAGCGCACCAACAAAACATGACTTAATGCACGACTATTGTTTCATCCTTTCTTTTGGGTCTTTTTGGACACCTCAACAAAAAGCAAGCTGATGTGGCATCATATTTGAGGATACGGACCCGAAGCCTTAGTTATAAGCAAGGCCCTTGCAAAGTAAGTTGCAATAAAAATTTTAGAGTGATTCGAAATTGCCACTTATGATTTTGAGAGGCATGGAGTTAGGGTGGTCAACTATTGGGTCCTCTCCCCTAAGTCACATTATATTTTTAGGGTCCAAATAAAAAAGCAATGTCCCTGTAAATACTCTTAAGCCTATATTCATATGTGATTTGCAGCACCAAGAAAACACATCCACACAACCACCACAGGTTTAACTAGCATTTTAATGATAAAGTTTACAATGTCCTCAAGATAGCCAACATGGACAAGACGGTTAACTAAACACACACAATGATCAATTATAGGTGTAATGCAGTAAGGGTTACTCGTGATTGAAGCATGTGTAGCCCTCATCCACTAAACCCACATGCCTATAGGCACATAGAACACAAGAAAAGCTTATAATGTCAAGATATGTTATAGAGTGCTTCGTCTATTCAATAATTTTGAGAACATCCTTGCAGAATCCATTTTGTGTATATCCTAGAATCATTGCATTCAATCAGACCACATTTCTTTGAAGCATTTTGTCAAACAATTCACGTTCCTTGTCTATGCTTCCACATTTTCCACACATGTCTACCAGAGCATTTCCAACTATAATATCTAACAAACCCCCCCTTCCATTATGCTTTGATGGATGTCCATACCCTATTCCAAAGCTCCCATTTTGGCATAGGTAAGGAGGATGCTGCCTTATGCTACCTTTACAACTATCAATTTCATTTGCTTGAAAGTTTCTAAAGCCTTGTTAACAAATCCATTTTCTACATATCCTTCAATAATCACATTACATGAGACAACATTTATTTGAGGCATTCTATCAAACAATTCATGCGCCTTGTCTATGCTTCCACATTTTTCATAGATGTCTATCAGAGCAGTAGCAACTATAACAGCTGACAAAATTCACCTATCCATTATGCTTTGATGGATGATTATAACCTGCTCCAAAGCTCCCACTTGGGATAGGCATGGAGGATGTTGGCACTAGTTTCTATCTTTAGACCAACTAATTGCATTTTTTTGAAAGTTTTTAAAGGCTTTTCAAAAAATCCATTTTGTGAATATCCTGTAATCAGGGGATTCCATGAGAACATATTTCTTTGAGGCATTTCATCAAACAGTTCATGTGCCTTGTCTACACTTCCACATTTTGCATATCCTGCAATCATATCATTCCATGAGATGACATCCTTTGAGGTATCCTATCAAACAATTCACATGCCTTGTCTATGCTTCCAGATTTTGCATACATATTTGCTAGGGTAGTTGCAACTACAACATCTGACACAATTCCTCTATCCTTTATCCTTCGATGGTTTCCATACACTATTCTAAAGCTCCCATTTTGGCATGGGTAGGGAGGATGCTGGCAAAGGTTGTAGAGTTTGGCTTTACACCTTCCAATTGCATTTGCTTGAAATTTTCTAAAGCCTTTTCAACAAATCCATTTTGTGCATATCCTGCAATCATGGTATTTCATGAGATCACATTTCTTTGAGGCATTCGGTGAATAGTTCATAGTTCACAGTTCATAGTAGCAGAGCCTGTGAGATGGGACTTAATTGAGTGGGAGGGGACTCATGAGAGATTTAGATTAAATTTATTGGCAATTGTGAGAGGCAGCAGGTGACATAGTTACAATTAGTTGAAACCTCCAATATGATTTGGACAAACAAAACTGATGAAACAGAGTTGGTGAGGGCCCACTAGCCACTTATAAGTCAAATCTTAGAGTGTGTTGTTTAAGCCCAACAGAATTCAATGAACCATGTGCCATTTTCTTGTAATAGCTCTTGTACTTCCCTTGAGAGCCTCTTGGCTCTGTCACCTTCCATGAGTTTTACCAGGTGAATTATGTAGCAATCATTTACTACTTTGTAGTGTTGGATGTACATCTTCCTCTCCATGTGGGTAGTGCTCCCATGTTGTTTTCTCATTTGGTAGACATCCCAGCCTTCCAACCATCTGTAGTCCATTTAGTGGTGACTTATGTGCACATGCATATACCACATAGGATGTCATATAAAAAACCTTTTTTTCTTCCTCCATTGTACCATTCCATCATGAAGATTTCACCATTCTAATCAACCCAAACATCTAGGGTTCAAAATTTCTAGAATCCAGCTTTCCTGCCATTCTTCTAAGAAGTACTATCATATAATGTATCTCATGGCTGAAGTCATATTTGAATAAGTGTTGAGGTATCTTATCCACAGCCTTAGCTTTGTTGTCCTATGCCCCAAATGTGGACAATATGATTTTTCATTAATTTGTGGTATTATTGTTATATTCTACTATTAGGGCTTCCAGATCTACCTTGTACATATCTCTGTTAGTAGGCAATTTTAAATCCTCTGCAATTCCATCCATAGAGAAGTCTTCATACACGTGGCCCTGGCATTCTACTGTTCTGACCACTACATTATTATAATTTTGAGCACACTCTATAATGAGATCCAAAGCTTCAGCTGCATATGGAAACCCTATAGCATGAAACATCCCTATTTACACAATGTTCTTTAGGATTAGTTTATCTTCTCTTGCCATAATCCATGCCCTAAAGGCATATGTTTTTCAGTCTACCCACAATGTGTGTCATCTCTGCATCCATATTTATAGCATATAGGATCTAGGATGGGGAACTTGGGTGTATGAAACTCAGTATCCTTGTGATCCTTATAGTTATGCATCTTTTCCTGCAAGTTACAGACATCCATAGTTAAAACTAGGATTTAGGCACTTAATCACATAGATTACCATAAATATCACTGTGTAAACTAAAATCCAACATACCCATATGTAAATCTAGATTTACCCTAAAGATTTACCTTTGTAATATAGGATTTACCCTTGCTAAATAATTGTTATGATAAAAGTGAGGAAAGCAGGGTTTTGTCTTATTCATAATTGGCGATTAAGTTGTCAACCTTAATATATAGATTTTGATATGAATACCGTTCAACTATGCAACACTTTTTCTATGCTCTTAATCTCATTCTCCTATTGCTGTAAAAATTGTTGCAATCACCTGTAGTTCATCTTTAATTGCTTTTAGTTCTATCCAATTTTAGCTCGAATACTTTACTCATTAACAATAATGGATGAATTTTCCTTTTATCCTTAAAAATCAGTAGATTAGGGCATATTATTTACCCTTTCTACAATTAGGTGATTATTCATCATTTAGGCGCAGGAGAATATTACAGCTGTCAAAAGGCACGCTTTTAAATGTAAAAGGCCAATGACCTTTATGTATGACATTCAATGTGGGAAGGGATATGGGTATGGACATTTGAAATTTAATATCCCATTCAAAATGTCCATACAAAAATGTTTGTTTGACTTTGACCAGATGTGATGGTGAATATCCTAGTTTGAAATGTCCAAGTGACATCAAAAAGTCTTGGTCAGACATCGTTGACTAAAGGAGTAAGTACCAGAATCTAATTCACCTTAAAGGTCAACATTTATGAAATATCCCTTACAAATAGTCTTTTTGTGAAATATATGAATTGCAAGGTTTATATGGATATGGACATTTGGCAAGGTTATGGATATTTGGCGAAGTGTATAATATCTAGTCAAAATATTCATTTGAAAAGTCAATAGCTTGAGTCTTTGGGACATTGATTTTATAGTAATGCAAGATATAGATATGGATATTTGGATATGGACATTTACAATTTAATATCTGTGTCAAAATATCTAGTGTGAAATATCCATATATGGGGATCCACTGATGAGAATAAATTTTATGGGCATCATCAGGATATGGATATTTGACATAGATATGGTATGTGGCGAACGATAATATCCATATACGAATATCATGTTTGGTTGATGTTTTCCATGATTTTCCATGATAAACTTAATGGTTTGAATTAACATGGATACAGCTACTTCAATAAAATATTATATCCATCTAGTCGGGGAGATTATTGCCTGAACCTGATTTAATGATTATTTTAGGTCTAGATATATTGTTTTCTCCCTTAAGTGTTAGTATAAAGACTGGAAATGATGACAGAAATGGGATATTAGGAATGTATAGGATATTTTAGGTGCAATATCCATATCCCTTTGACCAAGATATCCAGTTGACCAGAACTTTGAATAGGCATAACTTGCTCATTTTAATGAATTTCGACATGATGTAAAAGGAAAAGTTGCTTAGAATTTGATCCTTTATCCATTGATGACCTTTGAAGGGAGAAAATCTTGACTTGACATGTCACCATGGATCATGACATGACATTTTACCATTACACCCAAAGGGAAGAAACACGTAAGCAAATCGAAACAAGAATTTGGGTCCCTGTTTGCTAAGGCAAAATGGGGTGTGTTGTGAGACCACACAAAAACTTGCCACCAAAGACAACAACTAAATTTCAAATCAATTTAAGAAAGAAGGGCAAACCCAGACATAGAATTTCCAACTTCCATTACCTCTAGATATCAGGGTTAGATCATATGAGATCATATTCACCAATGACACTAGATTATGAGAAGAAATGCAAGTGTGTGCATTTGACTCATTTCCTTCCTATTGAAAAGGTGGAAAGTGAGAATGATTAGCACTGAGCTACATAGTTGGATTTAACCTTTTAAGCTAATCCTAGATAGAGCCTTACTTCCAATCAAGTGTTCATAGACCTGGTAAGGTTATCACCTTTAATTCCCCTAAATAGAGCCCCACTACCAATTAGGCGTCCATAGCCCCAATAGGGTTATTTAGATGACCTTGAGAGAATAAATTCTCTTTTCTTTGATTTTCAATATTTTCTTTTGTGTATGATATATCATTTCAGCTCATTGTTTGTACAATAATGGAACTTGTTGTTGGGCTAGGAATTATAGTGGTAGCAAAGGCAAACCTTTAGATTTTTCACTTAATGCAGACAATAACACTTTCAATCACTCCTAAGAAATTTTAAGGTGTGTTCGTTTGATGATCCCTTGGACAACGTTCATTCTGATATGGTGTAAGTATTTTTTATTCTTTCCTAAATTCTAGAAATTCTACTATTTTCTAAAGAGGAATGGTGCTCCATATCAAACCTGACCAAAATAAGGACTCAACACAAAACAAACAAACAACCAAATGTACAAACAACTATATACATTTATTACACGGACTACAAATTTCCTCTTTTGAATCAAGCTTGGAAATAGTGTTTTATGAATTATCCATTGACAAGCAATAGGACATCCTCTCCAGTTAAGGTTTTCAACCTATACATATATCTCCTAGTATTTCAACTATTTGGAAGGGACATGTATAGTTTATCAAACTTTCCATGGTCTCCTTTCTTTTAATGGGTTTTATCCCAAGACAACACAAGATCAGATATCTTGAATGCTTTAACTTTAGCCCTTTTGTTAAACCAATGTTTGACAATGCCCTAATGCTTGGAGAAATTGTCAACTACACGATCTCTCTTCTCTTCTAGGTGCATAAGTTGTAGCAACCTGACTTCTAATTTGTCCTCCAGGCTAGATACTCCTAGGTGAATTGCAGGATAGGGATTTTCAGGATTATGTGAAGGATAGGATCCAGCCCATAGACCAATTGGTATGGAGAGTTACCTAGGGACAAGTTTACTCTGGTCCTATCAACCCACAAGGTGTATTTCAGTAGAGTATTCCACTCCCTTGGGCTCTTTTCTACTAGTTTTCTTATACTATCTAGTAAGTTCTTGTTTAGTAGACTTGACAATTCCATTTCTTTGAGAGTAATAGTTAGGTGAGAATCTTAGCATTATTCCATATTCAAATGCCCAATTGGAAAACTTTAAGGAAGAAAATGTAGTTCTATTGTAACATACCAGGGCATAATAAACACCAAACCTGGAAAGAATGTTGTCCTTGAGGAACTTGATCATGTCCTCAGATGTGCATGTTTTGCTGCTCACCACCTCGGTCCACTTGGTACAATAATCTTTAATGGTTAGAACATACTTGTGTCTAGTGGATGATGGAGGATTAATGTCTCTTATTAATTACATGCCCCATTGTGCAAATGGGCACATCTCCATCATGGGTTATAATGGAAAAGATACATATCTTTCTCTATTAGTAGCTACCTAACATGTATGACAATACCTGATATGGTTAGCTGTATCTTTAAAGATTGTAGGCCAATACTATCTATCTCTAAGGATCATATGCATTGTGACTAGATGAGATCTATGAGCAATCCCAAATTTATCATGTAGTTCTTGCAAGACATTAGCTACTTATTGTCTATTAAGGCATCTGAGATATATGCCTTTGTGATTTCTTTTCAAAAGGATTCCTCCCTTAATCATATAACTTTGAGCTTTTATTCTCAGAGCTCTCCTTTGGGATGCTTTCAAGTGTGATGAACATCTACCTATGATTAGGACCTATCTGATGTCTAAATACCAGTCTTCTTGTATTTCTGAATCAACTACATATTGTTAGCTGATTAGATTGGGATCTATTTTTGCAATCATTTACATTAGCGCTTGTCCTCTAACTAGCTTTATTAGGATGATATCCATGTCATATTCCTTTAGGAGTGTTATCCATTTAGCCCACTTTTCTCCTAGCTCATTTTGCATCAGTAGCATTTTAATGACCGAGTTTAGCACCACGACAATTACTCTACTCCTCAAGATATAGTGTCGAAACTTTTAAACTACCCAAACTAAGGCCAAGGTCTGCCATTTAATATGTAGATATCTCAACTCAGCATCCTTGAATAGACTATTCATGAAGGGGATGGGTTTCTCATTTTTCACATCATTTCTTTACATTAAAATGGGGGCACATGTATGATTTTAAATGAATGAGCATATATAGAATGGCTGAGTATCATCAGGGCTATTTAGTACCATGGCATTTGTGATAGCCTTCTTAATGTCTTTGAATGCTACTTTGGATTTTGATGTCCAGTCTATCTTGGCATCCTTCTTTAGCATAGCATTAAGTGGTCTTACTATTTCAATGAAACCTATTATGAATTTTTGGACAAAGTTTCTCTTGCTAAAGTAGGACTTGAGTTCCTTTTTGCTTCAAGGTAGTTGGAGCTTCATGATGGAATTAACCCTATATGGGTCAATGGATATCCCATTCTTGGACATGAGATGTCCTAATAACTTCCCAATGGTAACACCAAAGATGCATTTCTTGGAAATAATTGAGATAGTATACTTCTCACGTATTTGTAACACTCTTCGCAGGTCACTGATATGATCTCCTATTATTTTGGAAAATAGTATTAGATCATCTATGTAGATTATGATGCATTGGCCAACTAAACCTTAGAAAGATATGTCCATAGCATGCTAGAATGTTATGCCAATATTTATCAGGCTGAATGGCATCCTTCTGTAGGCAAAAATCCCCTGCTTGGTGGTGAATGTTATCCAAAAAACCCGTCCATAGAAGACATCATTTGAGCCCCATTTGCTATATGGAGTACTTCATCTAAAGAGGACAAAGGATAATTATCCTTTTCTGATGCCTTGTTTAGGTTTCAAAAATCTACACATAACCAGATATCTCCATTCTTCTTTCTTATTGGGACTAAGTTGGTAACCCATGTTGAGTGCCAGGCAAGGAAAATGATCCTTGCAGCTAAAAGCTTCTTAATTTCTTCAAATATCAAAGGTTCTAGCAAGGCATTTAATGGCCTTTACTTTTGGCTAAATGACTTTGCATCTAGCTTCAACGAGATGTTGTGCATGATGATTGAGGTGTCATATGTCTTGAGTTCATCATAAGTCTAGGTGATCACATGGATGTAATCTTTCAGGGCCTACGCTATCCCATCACATTTTGAGGGAGTGAAAACTTTAGCAATCAAGATGTTCCTAGTCTCTGAATGCTCTCCTATGTTTATGGGTTCATAATCTCCTCCATTTCTTTAGGTCCAGATCCTTTTGTCTTAGGATACCATCTAGATCAAACAATTGTTCTACTTCTATCATTCCCTTTGGGATCTTGTTATCTTGTAAGTTCATAATATCTTTTTTGCCCCAGTCTTGGTCATCTCTATTTTGTTCATCTATTGCCTGGGCCTCAAAGACATCCCTATTAGCAATAAAATCCAAGATGTGTTGATCATCATCAAATACTTAGAAATTGGTGATATTTACTAGAACTGATGGAATTGATGCCAACTCAACTCAAAAATTGTTTCATCCTGGATATCGCTAATGATTCTAGTGTACTAGCCACTGTGGCCAAAGCGTCAACTTGATGATTAAATTTCCTTGGGATATGTGTGATAGTGAAACCATCAAAACCTTCTATTAGGTCCCAGACTCTGTGTCTATAGCTGAATAAGTGTTTGTAGTTATAGGAATATAGCTTGCTTACCTACTTGACCACAAGCTTCAAATCTCCAAAACCATGAAGGATTCTAACCTTCTTCTTCAATGCAAATAATAAACCATGGATTAGGGCCTTGTATTCTGCAAAGTTATTAGTGCAGTAGAACTATAGTCTATATGCCACTAGGAATGACTTTCCTTGTGGGTCGATAAGGTCGACTCCAACTCTTACACCCTACTTGGATCTGGATCCATCAAATTGTAATATCTAGGGCTTTTCATTAGGAGGATCCTTGTTAGGACCTTTCTTTCTCTTGGCCCTAGAGGCACTTCCTTTAGTAATCCACTTCAATTTAGGTGGTTCACATAGTATGAGCATCTTCTGTTCCAAAGGAAAAGGAACATCTAGACATTCTGGTATCTAGATGTCATGTGATTTGACATCTGCACCAATTCTATTCTTGGTATTTTAGGTGTCCAGATCTTTAGTTTGTGTTATAGGGACATACACTAGGGCTATTTTAACCACCTCTTATTCTTCTTTAGGGACTTCTAGGGTTTGATATGGTAATGGATGACTTATTTCATAAACATCATATTTTGCTTTCTCTGGGACTTTACATGGCAAGTCTAATTTGCCTCCTAAATATAAGTGTTCCCTTTTGTTAATCAGGTCTATACACATTGCACATGAAGTTTTAGAGTGAGGTACTTTATGCAATCAACACCATCCTTCTAGCAGTGTTTGCATAAGAGGAATTCCTTGCAGTCTATACCTATGGACTTGTTTAGACAAGTTCCTTTCAAATTCATTGAGGCTACTCCCTTCATCTTAATCTAAGGTTCCATGATCAGATTCCATAAGAATATCAGTTCTTGGCATGATTTGGTTCTCTTTGTTTCTTTCTTGTATATAATGGTTGTTTAGAAGGAAAAGAGGGGGGTTTCAATTTCAAGGGTAAATCCTCCTTTCACTCCAACATTCAAGGACATAAATAGAGTGAAGCCACAATCTCTTCCAAGAGGGCTCTGCTATAAATTTAGAGTCCCTTAGAATGAAGAGGAAACTTGGAATTTGCTAATTAGTTGATCAATTAAAGTCCAATTATGCTCAAAACCTTAATTTTGTAAAATCATAAATAAATGGATGAATCATGAAAAATTCTTGCACATAGAGATATCAAATGACAATTAGATACATACTAGATTTCAAGATTCTGTAACTAGAAAAGTCAGGGACTAATGAGTGGGCGCTAGAGTCCAATGTACCAGTTTCTCTCAAGATCTCTAAAGAATGTCTACAACCTATTTCTATTGTTCTAGAGATTTTACTATTTGGGGATCTAGAAGACTAATGAGTGGGTACCCTAGTCCAAGTCCTGATTTTCCACTTTCCACTATATTTTTGACACTCTATTCTGCTTCCCTTCAACTCCACTTCTTTCACTTCCGCAACTTATAACCTGTAGTCACAGAAAAAGGGGTTGGGTATTGTGGTGTTTAGAGGCTTGCCTCGTTCAAGCCCTGGAGAGACATTCAAGTATTCTAAACATCGTTGTTAAATAAAGAGTACATATCCCTGTGGGATAGAGGCAAAAACCAAATGATAAATGATTGAAAACACAAATAAATGTCACCTTAGAGGTGTAGTTCACATATAGATGAAACTCTTCACATCATGAGAAGATGATGCATAATCTGCATAACAAACACAATAACAAGACAAGTTTGCTCTACAACAATGAATATCTTGAATACTCTAAAATCACAAGTGCACCAAAAGTTCATAATCAGCTTCTCTCCAATTTAAAAATGAAACCCTAAACATGCTTATATATGCATCTAAACTCATTCCCACTAAGTATTTCATAATTCAAACTTAAGGTTTCGGCATAGGACCTAATTAACAGTCACATAACCGACACTTAAGTTTACGTCCTGACTTAAAATAGGGCAGGACTAGGGTACGAGCGCCCAGGTCCTCCCTCCCTATTTCAGTTAGGATTTGTCTCAATAGCACCCCTAGGTCCTATTTGCGATAAGAATTAGGGGTTTTCACATCAGGAGTCAACATGAATATGCAAGATGATAAAAATTCTTTCTAAAGGACCAAGGAGATAAAACTTAAGAGGGAAAAGTCCAAGTTGGACATTTTCTGACATAACATTTAGCCCCCACTTTAATGTATGCATGAATGCAAGACATGCATTAAAGTACGATCAACAAACATAGCAAACACAAAATGCACTTAGAGCTAATGTATACACAAAGATTGTGAACTATTTCTAGCCCCCAGTCTCAGGTAGACATTACACAAGACACACCACAGGCATGCCAAACACAATAGGAATAGTAACAGGCACGCAAAATACGGAGAAGAGAGTAATAGTCATGCAAAACATAGTGAAGACAACATTAAAGACATGCAAAACATAATGAATACAGTGAATGTAGTGATTATTTCTTTTTTATTTTCATAGATATGAATGCCAATGCAGATACATGGAAAGTAAGAAAACCACCCAAAATGTAAGAGGGGCTTTTGCCATGCTCTTTGGACTACATATCAAGAATAGACATGCAATATAAATCTCAGAGTGCAGGAGGGGCATTTCACCACACTCTTTGGACTACACTTGAGAACAAAAACACCATTCAAATCCCAAAGCATAGGAGGGGCATTTCATCATGCTCTTTGGACTATGCTTGGGAACAAGAATGCCATACAAGAGAAAATAAATACAAGACACATGAAAGACATGGAGAAAAATTGATAAACAAGCGATGGAGGGAGCCTATTCACTAGTAGAAAAATAGGAAAAAATGACTAAAAAAACTACCAAAAATTGGTCATGTGATCAGTAGTTTGGTCATGTGGCCATTAGTAGTTTATTGCTGGTCATTTATCTCGCGCCTAAATTTATAATCAAAAATATTTTAGTCATTAATTTGGTAGTATATTTAGTCATAAATTTGGTAGTATATTTAGTCATAAATTTGGTAGTATATTTAGTCATTAATTTGGTGGTATATTTAGTCATAAATTTGGTACTATATTTAGTCATCAATTTGGTAGTATATTTAGTCATCAATTTGGTAGTATATTTAGTCACGTGACCATTGTTAGTTTATTTCTGGTCATTTATCTCGTGACCAAATTTTTGACTAAACAAATTTTAGTCATTAATTTGGTAGTATATTTAATCAACAATTTGGTAGTATATTTGGTAATATGTTAGTATATTTAGTCATTGATTTTTATTAATTGGTGATTTATTTAGTCATGGTAGTCATTTCTATTTACTGGTTTCCATTAATTGGTAGTAAATTTAGTCATGATATGGATAATTTATTAAATATCATAAATTTTATAATGCAGTAAAAACATATTATTAAATTTGAATTTCAAACATTAAGGAAATAAATTTGGAAAACTATATATTTTATGATGCTGCCAAGTAAAGATTGATAAATTTGAGCCAACACTTTCTATTTGAGAATCGACCAATAAGAAAATGAAACAAGACAAAGCAAAGTGGCAATAAATATTTTTTTTATTGGAACAATGTAGGAAAATAATTACAAATAATAAAAAAATAGTACAAGGCTGCCATAACTAGAAAAAACTAGTTCATCTTTGTCATGTACAACAAACTACAAGGATTGGCTAAAGAAAAAACCAGTTTAGCAACCACATTAGATACAATAGAAAAACAATGGAAAGGTAGGTCAGACCGATGAAGCCCTTCACATCTTTTGACACTTAGAAAAGAGATGTTTCCACTGAGCATTCAATGAGACATCATTTCTTTAGGCATTCTATTAACCAGTTCAGGTGCTTTGACTGCAACCTTGGTGCATTCCATATTTTTCTTCACACAAGCCATTGAGCTGTTACCTGTGTATTCAAACAACCCTGAACCACTGTGAACAATATCTGAATAACAACCTGAGAATGCTACTTAGAGGTCCCTATAGTAGTGACCCTGTAGCAACAAGAAAACACACCATTCCCTATAACCTTCCATAACATGGTCCTAGACAACTGAAGTAAAAGCGGTACTTGAAACAGTGAAATATAGCCAGTGAACAACATGTTGAAGATGACAACATGGAAATGTTTTTGGTTTTGTACAATTGCAGTAAAATATGAATTTTTTTAAAACAATGTTTTCATGATATTTTCTTCATTACCTCAAGAAGTCATAAAATAGATCATTACACAAAATCTCTACTCTTGGAATCAATCTCTTCCCTTTCTCGCATGGCAATACCACACTTGTCTGTTCAGACTATTAAATTTTAGAAAACAAGCCAAACAATAAACATTCAAATGACCTCCATCATAGATAGGATCTAAAGTTCACTACTGTCTTATTGTAGCTAGAGGTATAGCACGCACACCACATAGAAAAACATATAGAAGAAGCTTATGATGCAGAAGCTACTATTCTGGTATCAACAAAGTTCACCATTTGTTATCCTGATTGTGGTGTTTGTAATGTTGCAGGGTGCATTTTCCCATTTTCATCAAAAGGTTTTGCTCCAATCCAAAGTTCCATTGCACAATGCATCATTAGTAGTAGCTCAAAGAATTATTAACAACTTTTTCAATTTCACCACAAGTTTCCAATCATCATTGGACAAATCATCCTAAAAAAATAAGAAGAATATTCCATTTTAGACATTAAAAAGTTGTTTTATTAGCCAAAAATGAAAAGCACAAATGTTCAATTAGTATAAAATGCATAATAGTAAATACATTGTAAAATTACGTAATGTGGATATCAAATAGCCTTACCCTATAGTTTTCTTTCAATATATCTATTGATCTTCTGGTGAGATGACTCACAAATTCATCCTCTATTTCCAAATGCCCACCAAACATTTTATGTGCTTCATTAGCGTTGCTCTCAACATTCTGTAAAGTTTTTATGATAATTCATTAACAAAAACATTTCAAAAAATAGCATCCAAAATCATATAAAACTATTAACAACAAAGAGAGCTTCTCAAAATACCTTCTTGGCCACTTTTTAACCTTTCTTAGCCATTTCAACAAATTTATGATTGATCTCAATTGAGGCTCTTTTGCCAATATCTATGGAATCTTTTGTGGGAACACATAATGGCATGCCAATCTGTAGATGTAATCACCACCTATGGCTTTATACAAATGAAAAATGATACAACAATCTTTTACATGCATAAGTCATAACACCGACAAGACTAGGTTTAGATACTGACCCTTGCAATGCCTTCAAGAATATCAACACCAACAATTATAGGATCCTTCTTGTTAAAAATATAATTTGGCAAAATGCTCAGTACATAGGGGAAAACAACATCTTCTACAGCCTTCTTTTTCCTTTCTTCCTTAAGATTATCCATATATGCTTTTAACTGGTCAAATAGATGATAAATAATGTCTACTACAAATATCTTGACACCAAATTCATCTGTAATCTCCCGAGCTTTAGGAGTAATTTTGACATCAAATGCCAAAATTGCAGCATACTCTTTCTTCTTTTTCTCAAGTGTTACACTCACATGCATGATATTTTTTTTATGCACAAGCCCAATACCAATTGCACTAACTGGGATGCTTACAACTGGGGTCTTCAAGAACTCAAGTAAAGCCTCCAAAGATCCAAGAATTGAAGCTTGAACATAAACTCCTTCCCCACTCTTATCAATCCGAGACGTTACATTATTGATATCTTGCATTGCTTCTTCCTTAATATCCTCTAAATCATCATCAAGTCCAACAACATGTAACTGAGTTCCTACTATGACAGGCTCAAGACACTGATATCAAGAAATTGCAGCTAAATTTTATTATCCAGATATATTTGATAAATTTATGCTAATATACTTAAAATTATTAGCCTGAAATTTGATACCTGAGTGGTTATCTTGATTCCCTATGCAGCCTTCAACTCATGATGTTGATAAGATCCCTGAAACAAAAAAAACATCTTAAGCTATGGAATAATTTATATTATTTTAACAATATGATCAATGTGACATGGTTTGAGTAATCTAAATTTGAGGTGTAGATTATTGTATTCTAGCATAGTAGATCACAATACCACCAATTCTCCTTTACTATAAAAGAGCATTTCAATTTTTTTAATGCCACATATACTCCATTAAATAATATGGCACCATAAGGCTTCCAAGAATACATACCAGTTTGTAGGTTACCACAATGGACCACTCATAAGGAACATTCCAAATTAGGATCAAAGTCACCTGGATCTTAAAACCAAAAGGAAATCCCTTGGCTTTTACACCATATATATCAATTTTATCTGCCCTCTATCCTGATGTTTCAAAAGGTAACTCCTTGTGCTTGTAATTTCTCATACTGTCTGACCATTCAACATTTACAAACTATTTTCTATTTTGAACAATTTCCATATCCAAGGTTGACTTTATGATGCTATAGTATGGTAAGCTTTTACAAGAGTTCCAGTGCAAGTTTTGGGATATAACATTTATTATTTGTTAAGTTACCTAATTGGCAGAAAAATAGGGCATTTCCAGGTACTATTCATCCCAGAATCAGATTCGGAATCGAATTGCCTATGGAATTGGGTACGGTTGGGATTTTTTGGGCCTAAAATGGTGTGGAATCATTGAGGTACGAACCCTGGTGACTCCAGGATAGACATGGTATTTTGAAGAAGTTTCTATGACGGTTCTAGAGGCAGGTAATGTTTTCAATGCACTTTTTAAAAAAAATTACATATATGAACAAGCTACAACATGATAGAATTAAAATATTGATTCAACATCATGATAAAGAAAGGTAATCTACAATAAAAAAATATAATGCAAATATATATATATATATATATATATATATATATATATATATATATATATATATATATATATATATATATATTTGCATTATATTTTTTTATTGTAGATTACCTTTCTTTATCATGATGTTGAATCAATATTTTAATTCTATCAGGTTGTAGCTTGTTCATATATGTAATTTTTTTTAAAAAGTGCATTGAAAACATTACCTGCCTCTAGAACCGTCATAGAAACTTCTTATATATATATATATATATATATATATATATATCAAATTATAAGTTATGAAAACTATCTAAGAGTATATATATAAATATAATAAGAAATGTCATAGTTGTCTAAGAGTTTCCAACTCTTTCAAATACACCATGAAAATTAAGATCCCTAAACAACACATTTAAAATACTGCATAAAGTAGTGGGCCAAGATTTCTAACAACAAGTACATGATAAACATCAACTATGCCATTTTTTGCAAATATTTTAGTGGCCACTATGTGAAGGTTCCTTGTTTCTCTTTTAGATGGAGAGCTCCATCTATTTTGTCTTCATAAGCAAGTTGTATGTTACTTGTTACCTTTAAAATGTTTACATTTGCATGTCGTGTTCCTTTCAAGTTGACTCCATGTACAATAGATAGTAAGTGAATCCACCCAATGCCCACAGCAACACCGTCACATGGATCCAACACTGTAACTTTATCCCCTTCTTGGAGTTTATCAATACGTATCTGCAAAACCAAAAAAAAAACACATTATATTGAAATACATAATAATTATTATATAGGTAAGGATTAACCTTATTTACATAATAAAACAACCATTACTTATGTTGGAACAAAATTTTAAAACCCTAAAATTTTGTTAATTCCCGCCATTATTCCAAATAAACTATTCTAATGTCTCACCTGTTAGGACCTCTCAAAAATTTTGCACATTCCCATCCTGCTTGATCTTTTCACATGTATATGACCATTTCTTAATAGACATTCATGCCAAAATTTTATGCCATTTATTTCCTAGGGTCACATAACATGGTCATTTTGAGGACTATGCAGTTATTCTTAATCATTTCTATGTTTTTCTAGTTTACCGCAATCGCAAGTCATCCTCATTATCTTGGTGGTAGTGTGGGAACTAGAGCAACAAGAATCATGTATACCTCACCCCCACTAGAAACATACAAGTTGTTCGTGGCATGGTGGTAGGAAGGGCTCGGTCAACCATGTTACCGCAATCTTGCAGGTCATCCTCATTCTTGGCGGTAGTGTAGGAACTAGAGAAACAAGAATCGTGTATACCGCACTCTCGTTGGAAACATGCAAGTTGTTCGCAGCATGGAAATAGGAAGGGCTCCGTCAACCATGTATACCGTGGTCCCTCGGAGGTCTCACCACTTTGTTGTAGCTTGGCTGTAGTAAGTGTCTAAGTTACCGAGCTCCCGCAATGGCTTTCAAATAACGTTTGCGGCAAGGTGGTAAGCAATAAAGTTGGCAACATAATCTCACCGCAGTAATGAGAACAAGCACTTGTAGGTTGACAGTAATGGAAGAAAATGGAATCTGCTCATATGACTGCACGACTTGATATATTCCTTTGCCATCCTAAGTCTTTGCTTTGATGATGGCGTGCTTATGTGCCTCATACTTATTTCTATTGCTATCTAGTTTGTCCTTCCTATCCTGCAGTGTCTCCTTGTATTTTTCCATCTTGACCTTGATCCTCATTATTTTATCTATAACTTCTTCTGTCAAGTGGACAAGTGGATCATCGACTACTGATTGGAAGTTATCATGTAAATCCTTAATGGCACATTCCTCATCTTGATTTTCTATTTTCCCTTCCAATTTGCCTTCCAATGTTTCTAATATTTCTGCCTCAACGGCCATTAAATCATGTAGCTTCATGCTGATATCCCTCAGCTTATTATTGCATCTTCTGAGCACTCCACATTCAAATTGAATTTCCTTGTACTAGATATCAATTAACAGGGTGGTATTACCATTCAATACCTATTTATTAATAAGCAACTGAGGATTTATCCTCTTTATTTCTCCCAAGATGCTTAGGACCTTTTCTAATTTATACGACCTTTTTCCTGTCTGCATTTGCAATTTATCTAATTTGGTCCTGGAGTCGCTGAGAATGCTCCATCTCTTTCAGGAGGCCTTTACCATTTCTTCAGCCTCATCCAATGTGGATGACATCCATTTCCTTAATACAGATGCCTCATGCTTCATGAGGTCTATTTTATTTACTTCTTCTTGAGAAATAGCAGTCAATGGGACTGCATGTTCAGTTGTAGTATCATCAGGATTAATCAGCCTCCTTATGTAGGCATGCAACTGAGCAATGTGCTCCTTGTGTTGCTTTTTTTTCTCTTTCTCTCTTTTTACCTTTTGAATCAAAGAATCAATAATATCTTTGCCTTCCTGACCCTCTTGGTCTTCATTAGCAAAATTGAGATCCATTGTGCTAATTTGAAATTCATCTAAGGTGATCTTACCTTTTTCTTTCTCCACAGTAGGTACTGCAATTTGTGCAGTCCTTCTTCCAGTTGCTGGATCTCTTTTAATGGCTGAAGTCATTCTGGCCTTCCTTTTAGGCTTCATTATATCCCTAGAGAACAACGTGGAGACATCAAATTCCTGAATTTCAAATTCTTCTTCTATATTTACCTCTTTCTCCAACCACGGAGGTACCTGATCATGTTTTTCCACATCATCATGATGTTCACTGGTGTCTCTTGTTTCTATCAGCAGATGTGGTGGAGATGGTGATTTTCTCATTTCTTTTTCCTGATGTTCACTTTGTTGTTGATCCTATGGCACATCCTCCTGTTGAGGGATTTCTTTCTCCGAAGGAGCATCCTCTTTGTGTGGGGAATCTTGTGGTGCATCTATATGTTGATCATGATGAACATGATCCTTCTCTGCCATTAC
This sequence comes from Cunninghamia lanceolata, assembly GCA_027924645.1. Lineage (NCBI taxonomy): Eukaryota > Viridiplantae > Streptophyta > Pinopsida > Cupressales > Cupressaceae > Cunninghamia > Cunninghamia lanceolata. The sequence goes on from BSBN01001569.1 coordinate 2,835,383, forward strand.
TTCATCTATTTTCAACTCTTCCCCTTGTTGAGGTTCATCATCCTCCTTTGGCTTTTCTGTTTCTTGTTGCATGTCCACCGTACTGGATAATGTGGAATCTACCTAAGGTGCTGGCATTTGTTCTGCAGCCATTATTTGTTCCGGGCCTGCACTATCAACCTCTTGTGTTTTGGCAGCAGGATCCTCTATTATTTTCTCCTTTTCATCAGCCTTCGTTTCCTGAACCTCTACTATAGTAGGTTCCGCTAATGTATCCTGTGGACTTTGTTGGCCCAATTCTGGAGTATGGCCTTCTGATTCTGCCATCTCTATTTCTTCTGTTGGGTGCCCTTTATCAGGTGATCCTGCTAGATGTTAAGGACTTGCATCCTGTTTCTCTATCAGGTCTACCACCACATGAATTGTCACTTCTGCAATTAATGTATTCAATCCCATTTCTTGAGCTACCTGCTCTGGGCTCTTTTCCTATTCTGCCTCCACTTGCTTCATCTCCTCCAATATAGTTTGAACTGGTGGAGGCTTGTGAGGGGTCATGCTTGTATTAGCAGCAAGTGCTTCCATCTTTTGTGCAGCCACTTCCTGTACAACTTCATCATCAGAAAAATTTATTGTCTCGTCTAGCGAGATATGTCCTTCTGCTTGTGTCTGAGAAGTTTCTTTCATCTGCTCCTCGGCAAGTTCAGTTTTGAACTTGACAATGGTAGGAAGTGGAACATTATGCTAAAGTTCCTTAGGTACTTCACTACCTGTCTAGTACAGGGGCACCTCTTCAATAGGACCAATATACACAAGAGGAAGGAGAAGAAGACTAAATTTAATTAAACATTTCATGTTATCTATAGCATCTTCAAAAATGTAACATTCTCTATTAGCATTTCATGTGGGTAAACTCCAAACTTGACATTTATTAACAGTTTGGATTAAGGGAAAGTTAATCAAGGTGTCTTAAGCACTAGAGTTTTGCTATCTTATGCAAAACAGATGTCTTTTGTAATAGATTAAGGGTTCCCACCTATAATTTTGAAAAACTAAAATCCCAGAAACAGAGGAGAATGTCAGTCCCTCACATTGGGAAAGATAAAAAGGGGAAAACCTTTTGTAGAGGGGATGGGTGATAGTTTTGGCTCTAGTCTCTGAATAGTCAAATGTAGTTTCTGAACATGAAGAAAGAATAGAAGTTCTGCAAGTTATTTTCTTTCCAGTTTCTGAATACTATGTAGAAATTCATTCTGTGTAGGTTTTGTATAAAATTTAGTTTTGTGCTTCTGTGGTCGAGCTAACTGGATAAATCCATTCCACTGGCAGATTTTTGGGGAAATCAGTGGAATGGACTTGTAGATTAATCCCCCATTTTTGTTTATTCGCTCTAGGTATGGAAGATTAGAGTTGCAGAACCATTTCAAGCAATCCCTTAGTGTTTCTTGTTGTTACAATTTCCATTGGGGTATATGTCCAGTATGTGTTGATTTAGTGCTTTACTATCACATGGTGGGAAAACATCAGTTGTGAATACCATCACCTGTGTGAAATAGGTTTTCTGTAAATATTCTGTATTTGACCCATTGGTGTGAGTCAGGCATCAGCAAGGAGGAATCATGCTGGTCCAATAGAGGTGAGTCTCACCGACAACGGTGTGAGTTAAGTCCATCAGGGTGAGACAAGGTATCGGTGAAAGAAGATTGTGAAGGCCCGACAGTGAAAGACTAACCGATGGTAGTATTGGCCGAAGACATCGGCGTGAGAAGGTGTATCAGTGAAAGATCTTGAGTGTTAGCTGATAGTCCATGTTCCCGCCAATCAGGGTGATGCCAGAGAAGTTTGGCCGATGTAGTATATATCGGCATGAGTTACTTCATCGACAGAAGGGAAAAAGGTGGCACCAACAATAAGTGGTCTCGCTGATAGAGAGAGGTCATCGGCGAGAGAGGGGTGTATCGGTGAAAGAATTCAACACTAGGCCAAAGGTAGAGGTCAGCCCGATGGAGGAATTAACATAGTCATCAGAGTGACATCAGAAATCAGGGAGGTTTCCCGTAGCTGGGCCGATAGTCCAAGTGTTGCCAATAGGCAACTTGGTCAAGTAGGGTGACCGTTGGTGGAGGTGACCAGGACTGGCAATCATAGGTTGAAGATTATAAGCATCGATGTGAGGGAGAGTGTCGACAGGAGATTTAAAGAGCTCGTCGATAGACAGAAGTCTTGCCGAAGGGGAAGATTTGAACCTATCCATTGAACCTCTCGATTGAACCTATCAGTTGAACCTTAGCACTGGACCTCTCCATTGAACCCATGGTTCAACCCGACAGTTAGAAGTCTCACCGAAGGAGAAGGATGAACCTTGGCGTTGGACCTAGCCGTTGCACCTCCGGATTGAACTTGTTCATCGGTTCAGTGGGTTTCTCTATTTCGGTGAGACATTGAACCTTCAGTTTGAACCTTCTGATTGAACTTGTTCATCGGTGAGAGGTGAAGGCATCGGCAAAGGAGTCTAGAGCTTGACCGACGATGTAGTGTCTTGCCGATAGGCAAGAGTGGGTACACATCGGTGAGACAATTCAAAGGTCTTGCCGATACATTCTAAATTTGTTGTTTTGTAAGCTAAAAAGGGTCTGTGACAGGGTTCATACGCTTCAACTGGGCACTGTGCTCTACATCAGGTGGTATCAGAGCTAGAGAAAGCTCTGGGAAAGGTTAGTGTATAAATTTCATTTCTGAAGTTAATTATTCCATCTAGTAGTAGAAGGAGAAAGCAACATGTTGGAAGGAGAAGCCTCGGACACTCTTCCAGCAAAGATGTCCAATGCTGAATTGACAGCCTTGGTGAAGAAGCAAATAGCAGAAAGTAGAGCTGATAGGGCTCAGAATCAGGCAATGAAGGAAGAACTAGAGAAGCTGAGGGAAAGAGTGGAGAAAAGGGAAGAAAACTCTGGTGAACGAGAAGATGGGAATGAAGAGGAGACCCCAGAGTAGGAAGAGCTAGAGGTTCCTGCAGACCAGAGACCCTTACTCAATGCCCTCAATTCCATGGAAAGAAGGACCATGGATTTGAAAATAGACCTGCCTGTGTTTGCAGGAAAAATGGAACCTGATTCAGTAATGGAGTGGATAGACTGCTTGAATAATTTCTTTGAGACAGAAGAGATACCAGAACACCAACGAGTAAAGATGGCTCAGTCCAAAATCAAAGGAGCTGCACTGACTTGGTGGAATTTCATCCAAGATGACAGGGTGAAAGAGGGAAAGAATCGAGTTACAACATGGAAGAGAATAATGGTATTGGTGAAAGAGGCCTATGTTCCATTGGATTACAATATCAAATTACACAAGAGAAAACATAATTTGAAGCAGAAGGAGCTAGATGTCAGCTCATACACAGAAGAATTCATGAAGTTGTGTGTAAAAACAAAGGTAAAGGAAGATGAGGAAGAGAAGGTAGCAAGATACCTCAATGGATTGAGACTTAACATCCAGGAAGACTTAAATCTGCATAATCCAGATACAGTTCAAAAGTGCTATCAATTAGCACTCAAAGTGGAAGAAAAATTAAAGAGAAGGCATGAGCAGAATCAGAGAGGTAGAGGTAGACAGCAGAGAGGAGGAAGAAGTCCTTTTAGAGGCAGAGGATTTGGATACCAGAGTGAATCCAACCAAGAGACCAGCAGAGGAGATAATAGTCAGAACCAAGGAGGAAGCTACAATCAAAGGGGAAACTTCAGTGGTAGAAGACCACCTTTTAGAGGAAGATCTCAGGGCAGAGGACCTATTAGATGTTACAATTGTAACCAAGAAGGCCATATAGCTAGCAGATGTCCAGCAAAAGCAACGAATTCAATAGGAGAAAAGAGGATCAATCTGATCCAAGAATCTGATTGTCAGAGTGTAGCAAGCTCAAGCACTATTCAAAGTGTGAATGCTCCTAGCAGTTATGGGTATCCTGAGAATTGAGAATCTTTGATGATTAGGAGAGCAATGACCACCATGAAAGTGCCTGGAAAAGAACCTCCACAAAGGAAGTCTCTCTTCAGAACTACTTGCAAGGCAGGAGGAAAGGTATGCAAAGTTTTGATTGACTTTGGATCTACTGAGAATTTTGTATCCATTGAGATGGTAGAAAAACTTAAGCTTAGGAGACTGCCACATCCTTGCCCTTATAAAATTTCATGGCTTACCCAAGGACAGCAAACAGTTGTAGAAGAACAGGCTTGGGTAGAATTTCAAATTGGCCCATACAAGGATAAGCTATTGTTTGACATTGCCAAGATGGATGCTTGCCATCTCCTGTTTGGAAGACCATGGTAGTATGATTTAAAAGCATACCATGATGGTGTTAGGAACACCTACTCCATCACCAAGAATGGTAAGGTGATAGAATTGATACCATTAATGGAGACAGAGGTGGAGACAAAAGGAAAAGAGGTTAAAGTGATGATGGTAGAAGGAAGACAATTCATGAAAGAGATAAGAGAAGAAGGAGCAGATGCATATGCTCTAATTCCTTGCCTAAAGGTAAACAAGGAACAGCAGCAAGAAGTCAAGGGAGAAAAGAAACAAAAATCCATAGAACCAGCTGTCCAAGAGCTATTGGACAAGTACAAAGGCATTAGTTCTGATGGGATGCCAAGTTCCTTACCACCTATAAGAGAAATCAGCCATTGTATAGATCTGATCCCAAGATCTACACTTCCCAACAAAGCAGCATATAAGCTCACTCCAGATCAGAATACAGAGGTAGCAAGACAAATTTAAGAATGGTTGCAGACATGCCTAATTGGCAAAAGTTTAAGCCCATGTGCAGTACCGGCTGTACTAGCACCAAAGAAGGAAGGCACTTGGAGACTTTGCACTGATTCAAGGGCTATCAACAAAATAACAATCAGGTACAGGTTTCCAATCCCTAGGATAGAAGATTTACTTGATTGTTTAGGAGGGGCTAAATACTTCACCAAAATAGATTTAAAGAGTGGTTATCATCAAATTAGGATTAGACCTGGTGATGAGTGGAAAACAGCATTCAAGACAAATGAGGGGTTATATGAGTGGAAGGTCATGCCTTTTGGTTTATCCAACGCTCCTAGTACCTTTATGAGATTGATGAATGAGGTCTTGAGAGAGTTCATAGGTAAATTTGTCATACTATATCTAGATGACATCCTAATTTTCAGTAATCTGAGGGAAGAACACCTCATCCATATAGACTTGGTTCTCAAAAGGTTACATGAAGAGCAGCTAATGATAAATTTAGCAAAGTGTCTGTTTCTGTAGGAAGAAATCATCTACTTAGGATTTGTTATCTCACATAACAAACTAAGAATGGATCTAGAAAAGGTAAGTGCCATACTGTCTTGGCCAACACCCAAAACTGTGCATGATGTTAGAAGTTTTCATGGATTAGCAACCTTTTATAGGAAGTTTATAAAGGGATTTAGTCATATCTGTGCACCCATGCTAGACAATATAAAGAGAGGACAGAAATGCAAGTTTACATGGACAAAGGAGGCAGATAATTCTTTTGAAATGTTGAAGAAGAAGATAGCAGAACAGCCAGTTCTTGCATTTCCTGATTTCAGCAAGATTTTTCAAGTAGAATGTGATGCAAGTCATATTGCTATTGGAGCAGTACTTAGCCAAGAAGGTAGACCTATTGCATTCTTCAGTGAAATATTAAATGATGCTAAGAAGAGATACTCATCCTATGATTTGGAGATGTATGCTCTAGTCCAGTCAATTAAGAAATGGAGGCATTACTTGATACCCAAAGAATTCATAGTGTTCACAGATAATCAGGCCCTCAGTTTCTTAAACAATCAAGAGAAACTGAATCATAGACACATGAAGGTGGAAACTTTGCAAGCTTTCACTTTCACACTCAAGCACAAGAAAGGGGTTAAGAACAAAGTAGCAGATGCTTTGAGCAGGAGAGTACTGACCATAAATCAGATCCAATTGGAGAGTGTTGGGATTGATCTGTTGAAGACAATGTATGCAGATGATGAAGACTTTGGAGAGATCTATAAGGTATGTACTTCTTTTGGAGACAAATATCATGTTGAGTTTTCTAAATTTCTAATCCAAGATGGATTACTTTTCAAAGGTGGACAACTGTGTATTCCTAGATGTTCTATGAGACTGAATGTTATTCAGGAAAAACATTGTGGGGCTCTGTCAGGACATTTTGGTCTTGATAAAACTCTTGATCTGGTAAAAAGACATTACTATTGGCCTAAGTTACAGTCAGATGTGAGAAAATTTGTTGAAGCATGTGTAATATGCCAGAAAGCCAAAGGAAGATCCACAAATGCAGGTTTGTATCAGCCATTACCCATTCCTTCTAGGCCATGGGAGAGCATAAGCATGGATTTTGTACTAGGTTCGCCTAGGACAAGGAAAGGATATGATAGTGTTTTTGTGGTAGTAGACAGATTCAGTAAAATGGCACATTTCTTGCCATGTAAAACCACATATGTTGCTGATTTGTTTTTCAAAGAGATCGTGAGAATACATGGTTTACCATTGAACATAGTATCAAACAGAGATGTGAAGTTTATTGGCCACTTCTGGAGAACTCTTTGGAGAAAGCTGGAAACTAATTTATCTTTCTCATCATCCTACCATCCTCAAACAGATGGGCATACTGAAGTTGTTAACCGTTCATTGGGTAACCTACTCAGGTGTTTAACCAGGTAGCATGGAGAGAAATGGGATAATATCCTCCCACAAGCAGAATTTTCTTATAATGACACCATCAATAGGAGTACAGGAAAGTCACCTTTTCAGATAGTGTATGGACTTCATCCCAGGGGTATTCTGGAGCTGAGAGATCTCCCTGTAGGAGAACTTATTAGTGCAGATGGTGACGCTTTTGCTACAGCTATCAAAGAAGTACATGATCAGGTCAAGCATCAACTCCAACAGGCTACAACAAAGTACAAAACATATGCTGACCAGAAGAAAAGAGATTTACAGTTTGCAGTTGGAGATTTGCTCTCGGTAAATCTGAAGGAGCGGCTCCCCAAAGGTAAGTATACCAAGCTAATGCAGAGGAAGATTGGACCCTATCAAATTTTAAAGAAGTGTGGACATAATGCATATGAGATCCAACTTCCTCCTGATCTTGGATTGTCCCCAATTTTCAATGTCTGTGATTTGACTCCATACAAACCAAGTGCAGATGTAGAACAGGAACCATTGCAGGCAGCAGCTGATGACATTCCGAAGCATGATCCACCAAAGTTGCACCACATTTTAGACTCACGAGTACTCCAAAAGACCAGAAACAAAGAATACTTGGAGTATTTGGTGGCCTGGCAAGGACAACCTGATTCAGAGGTAGTTTGGATGACTACTGACCAAATTTCAAATCATGGTATAGACCTACAAACTCTGATCTCAAAGGGGCTTGAGATCTCTTCTCCCGGGGAGTATGGTGCAGGGGCACCTCTTCAATAGGACCAATATACACAAGAGGAAGGAGAAGAAGACTAAATTTAATTAAACATTTCATGTTATCTATAGCATCTTCAAAAATGTAACATTCTCTATTAGCATTTCATGTGGGTAAACTCCAAACTTGACATTTATTAACAGTTTGGATTAAGGGAAAGTTAATCAAGGTGTCTTAAGCACTAGAGTTTTGCTGTCTTATGCAAAACAGATGTCTTTTGTAATAGATTAAGGGTTCCCACCTATAATTTTGAAAAACTAAAATCCCAGAAACAGAGGAGAATGTCAGTCCCTCACATTGGGAAAGATAAAAAGGGGAAAACCTTTTGTAGAGGGGACGGGTGATAGTTTTGGCTCTGGTCTTTGAATAGTCGAATGTAGTTTCTGAACATGAAGAAAGAATAGAATTTCTGCAAGTTATTTTCTTTCCAGTTTCTGAATACTGTGTAGAAATTCATTCTGTGTAGGTTTTGTATAAAATTTAGTTTTGTGCTTCTGTGGTCGAGCTAACTGGATAAATCCATTCCATTGGCAGATTTTTGGGGAAATCAGTGGAATGGACTTGTAGATTAATCCCCCATTTTTGTTTATTCACTCTAGGTATGGAAGATTAGAGTTGCAAAACCATTTCAAGCAATCCCTTAGTGTTTCTCGTTGTTACAATTTCCATTGGGGTATATGTCCAGTATGTGTTGATTTAGTGTTTTACTGTCACATGGTGGGAAAACATCAGTTGTGAATACCATCACCTGTGTGAAATAGGTTTTCTGTAGGTATTATGTATTCAACCCATCGGTGTGAGTCAGGCATCGGTAAGGAGGAATCATGCTGGTCCAATGGAGGTGAGTCTCATCGACAACAGTGTGAGTTAAGTCCGTCGAGGTGAGACAAGGTATCGGTGAAAGAAGATTGTGAAGGCCCGACAGTGAAAGACTAACCGATGGTAGTATTGGCTGAAGACATCGGCATGAGAAGGTGTATCGGTGAAAGATCTTTAGTGTTAGCCAATAGTCCATGTTCCCACTGATCGGGGTGACGCCAGAGAAGTCTGGCCAATGTAGTATATATCGGCATGAGTTACTTCATCGGCAGAAGGGAAAAAGGTGGCGCCGACAATAAGTGGTCTCGCTGATAGATAGAGGTCATCAGCGAGAGAGGGGTGTATCGGTGAAAGAATTCAACGTTGGGCCGACGATAGAGGTTAGCCCGACGGAGGAATTAACATAGTCATCGGAGTGACATCAGAAATCGGGGAGGTTTCCCGTAGCTGGGCCGATAGTCCAAGTGTTGCCGATAGGCAACTTGGTCGAGTAGGGTGACCATTGGCGGAGTTGACCAGGACTGGCGATCATAGGTTGAAGATCATAAGCATCAGTGTGAGGGAGAACGTCGGCAGGAGATTTAAAGAGCTCGCTGATAGACAGAAGTCTCGCCAAAGGGGAAGATTTGAACCAATCCATTGAACCTCTCGATTGAACCTATCAGTTGAACCTTGGAACTGGACCTCTCCGTTGAACCCATGGTTCAACCCAACAGTTAGAAGTCTTGCCAAAGGAGAAGCATGAACCTCGGCGTTGAACCTAGCTGTTGAACCTCTGGATTGAACTTGTTCATCGGTTTAGTGGGTTTCTATATTTCGGTGAGACATTACTGTGGTCTTGCCAATGGAAAGCTCTGGTGAGACATTGAACCTTCAGTTTGAACCTGTTCATTGGTGAGAGGTGAAGGCATCGGCGAAGGAGTCTAGAGCTTGACTGACAGTGTAGTGTCTTGCCGATAGGCAAGAGTGGGTACACATCGGTGAGACAATCCAAAGGTCTTGCCGATACATTCTAAATTTGCTGTTTTGTAAGCTAAAAAGGGTCTGTGACAGGGTTCATACGCTTCAGCTGGGCACTGTGCTCTACATCACTACCCCTTGTAACAATGTTGGGGGTTGTCTTATTTCACCTCTCATAGAGGTTCTTTGTTTCTTAGGTGGGGTGGACACCACCACCTGTGGAGCTCTTCTTTTCCTCTTTATTATTAATGGAGCCTCTTGTTCTTTAGGCTCTTCCTCCATGAGGATATCCTCTTTATCATGTTTCCTTAAGGATTGACCCTCTTCTAGGGTCCTAGTGATTCCAGCCTCTACTGTCTTACTCTTCTTGGATTTTTCTTTCTTTGTCCTTGGAGGGGATGCTGATTCTGATCCAGATCCTGATGCTGCTGCCTCCTCAGCGTTGAATACTGCTCTTTCAATAATAACCCCTTTGGGGTCTTTTGCTCTGTTGTTGTTGTGGAGAGAGTCTATCTCCCTTAGTCTTCCTCTTTTCATTCAGGAAGTCATCAAACTCATCCTCGGGAATATCCTGCCCCTTCTTGTTGTCCACCGTAATGGCAACACCTTTCTTCTTCAATGCCTCTATCTGCTCATCGACCCAAGCTTGGGTTAGCTGCATGGTCCTGGCAATGAAGGGGTCCAAGGATATGTCCTCCTGTATAGTGAGGTCAGGTGCAGAGATGGTATCGTTATAAATTTTCTTCTGCTCATACTCATCTGCAATTATCTTGCCATCATCCTTCTTTAATTGTTGGGGAATCGAGATGTAATCAAAGGTTCTGATTTGATTCAGAGTTAGCCTTTGATATCTTCTTCTTCTCACCTCTGCTTCATCTTCACAGTTAGCCCAGAAATCCTCTAGGTGTCTTTGATGAATAGGCTTTCCTATTATTTTCTTCATCCTGCCATAAGGATCATATGGTCTTGTTAGTGGAAAAGGCTGCAGATTCATTTTATTCAAGGTGACCATCACCTTCTTTATGTGCTCTGAGTCTGGGCACATGTAGCAGCCAATGCTGACTGGAAACAAAATCGGTGGTAGCTTCTTGGCATCCTTGTATGCCTTTATCATTGTGGAGCCCTGCCTGATGAGCTCCATAAGTACCACTGCATCAGTGGGATACCTGGATCGCATGAGGGGATGTCCCTCAAAACCTTCAATTCTTATGTATGAAAAGGTGGCAAACTATATGTAGCAGGCTCTATGCCTGTAAATTATTTCTTGAGCCTCCATGCTCAATCTCTTTGTTCTGTCTTCCTCCATGGTCCTCACCAAATGCATAGAGAATGCATCATTGACCAATTTGTAGTCTTGGAGGTAATTGACTCTTTATAGCTGGGGACAGTGATCCTAGATATGCACAGCATTTGTACCTGTAAGCTTTCCATCAGTAGCTAGTGCATCAAATGTGCCTTGGTATGCACAGGAATAGACAATATAGGATGTCATATAGAAAGTACAATTTGAACCTCCCAGGTTCATTAGCTGCTCATGCAGAGCATCACTTATTAGTTGGCCCCACAGTGGCTTGATATCTGAATACAAGCACATCATTATTATTCCATACATCCAATCCCTAAAACTACCAGCATCAGGCTGGCCTATTACTCTGTTCAGTAGTGTAATCATGTACTGGTATTCCTCACTAAAATCATATTTGAATAGGTGCACAGAAAGTTTGGCTGCTGCAGGATATGTGATGTTCTCAGCCCGCCATTGATACATGTTCTTCCTGGCCTACTTTTTATTGTTTTCATATTCTTTTTCTGACTTCTTTAGGTCTACACTTTTGACCTTGCTGCCCAGTGGCAATCCAAATGTCTGGGAGAGACCCTTGATGGATAGGTCTGCATATATCCTCCCATGTTTCATCACTTGCCTGGTCTCTGGGTTATAATTCCTAGCACATTCTACAACTAGTTTTAGAGATTCCATAGAATATGGAAAACTGGTAGCGTTCCACATTCTGGATACGAACACTGCATCTAGCACATGACTCTTATCATTCCCATCATTCAGCCTAGCTGACCAGGTTTCCAAATTGGTGCTCCCCTGATGGGTATCTGTAATTGCCTCGTATTTAAACAGGACGCCTCTCTGAAACGAGAACATGGGCTTTCTAAATTCTACTTGACACTTAATGAACCTCTTGTCAGCCATGGTTACCTGTAATTAACAAAGTCTTGTCTTACAATGGGTATACACATGCATGCATATTGCAATTAACTTCATAAATCACCATGCCTACTATATCTTTTCAACATTACTTAATCATATGGATGCATAAACTAGAACTTCAGCTTGGCCACCCATACCTGACTATTACAGAAATAACAGGATGAGGGTTTCATTTACTTACCTACTTTTGTAGATTTCCTTTATACCAGTGGACTGCTAACAATGCTCTTAATTTAGCTGATGATCCTGCACTTCCTTCTATTTGTGAGCTCAAGTCGTGCAACTATTGTCGGTGTGAGGATATGGAAGCTGGTGCTCTGTAAAAACAATTTTATCGCAAGGTAAATGTAAAAATGACAGTTGAATTACCTTTCAACCTTGCAATTAGGGTAAATTTAAGCAACTCTAACAAATTAGATTGTATTCATTGATTATCCATGCAAAAACGCAGGATCTCGCCAGGTGTTTCATCGGGTTCTGGGGTCGGTGGGAACCACCTACCATGTCTGCTTGCATTAAATGATAATGGTGGCAACGGGATCGGGGGGATATCCACATGACAGGATATCATGAAGGCAGGATGATATTCGCAAATATCGGGTCAAGTTTCAATGTCATCCTCCTTCAAATTGGAATAATTATCGCGACAAGATTCAGGTGACAAAAGCACCTTTTGGTTATGTTTAGTACATCAGGAGGATATTTAGATGTTTCGGGTGATGTTTCAAAGATGATGATGACGAGACAAACTTACATGTCTCTCTTTTGGAATATCAGGATGATGTCATCCTGATATTCATTCTTTGTATCAGAAAGGTATCATGACATCATTGTCATGTTATGCGAACATGATCATGTTTAGAAAATATCCTGTCGAAATATAAATGTGATGATGATGTCATCATCATGTTTGTTTCTTCGTTTATCAGATTTGGATGACATCATCAGGATATTGTCTTACGGTGATATTTCACGGCAGGAGAATATTAAGAAATTTCAGGTTACATTTGGAAATATGACACTCGCGATATATAAGACTGTTTGACGGGGAAGATTTACTACCACTTAAAGTTGACGTCCAGATATTTGGACCGCATGACTTATCGGGTGATGTACCAAGATCATGATGATCTTCGACAACATGACTGAGGTTATAAAATATGATCCTCCTATTGCAAATATCAGGTTTGACTAAAACTTTGACCATTCATAACTCTCACATCCTAATGAATATCAGGGTGATGTAAAATGCAAACCTGCATGGAATTTAACACTCTTTCTAAATATGAGGTCATAGAAATGAAATATGAATTTTGATAAACTGACCTCATAATGATGACTTACCTCATCCTGACTCCACATGATGATGCACATGACTTACATTTACCAAACCGCCAGAAAGCAGACAACACACGCCAAGCCAAAAAGTTGGGTCCCTATTTTTGCCGAGTCAAAATGGGGCGTGTTGTGTAACCACACAACAACTTGCCACCAAAGAAAACAAACAAATTCCAATGATTCAAGTGATGTGATCACATTCATCTATAGTATTTTAATTCTGTCTAAGCATAAGCATCATGATCTTTTGAATGATAAAATTTCATCATGGTAACGATGCTAACAAAGGATCAGGTGTGTGCATATGATTAATTATCCTCATCTTGAAAGCAAGTTGAAAACATAAGTAACTGATGTTAAACTACATAGTTGGAGATCATCCCTCATAGCCGACCTGGATAGAGCCTTGCTGCTAGCAGGTGTTCATAGCCCCGACAAGGTTATCTATACAATCTCCCTAAGTAGAGCCTCACTGCCAACAAGCGTCTATAGCCCCGATAGAGTTACTTAGATGGCCTAATATTATTATTTATATATTTTTTTATATCATCATGTCAGCTCATTTGTACAAGGTATAGTCACTTGTAGCTTTAGGTTGGAGATTGTATTGGTAGCAAGGGAGTCCCTTTAGATTTTTCACTTAACACCTATACTTGCATGTTCAACAAACTCAAGGCTGTTAGGTGTTTCATTGTGATTGATTCATTTTGAACAAGAAAAGGCACCCTGATGAAAGGATATCACAAACCTGATCATGATGATTTCTTAGGATGAATCAAAACCTATATCCAAATTTGATCTCATAACTTGAATCTTAACAATTTAGTTATTTTCTGGGGTGATGAGTTGCATCATCTTGACTAACCAAAACAAAACACAACAAACAAACAAAGCAGGACAAAAGAACACTGTACAAACAACTATACAAATGTACAATATGATACACATGACTGTCATGGAGTCACTCAGGCCTGGAAATAATGTTTGAGGAACTGTCCATTGACTAGCAATGGGACATCGTCACCTGTCAGGTTCTTAAGCCTATAAGTGCTGTCTCCTAATATCTCAAAAATTTGAAAGGGACCTATCCATAATCTATCAAACTTACCATTGTCACCTTTCCTTTCATGGGCTTTATCCCACATCAAAACTAAATCAGATATCTTGAAAGCTTTAATTCTGGCCCTCTTCTCAAACCAGCGTTTGACAATAGTCTGATGTTTTGTAAATTGGTCAATTGCTTGACTCCTTTTTTCTTCTAGGTGCATCAATTGAAGCAACCTGACTTCTTACCTATTATCAATGCCTAAGTATTCTTGGCAAACTGCAGAGTAGGAATCTTCAAGTTTATAGGGAGGATAGGATCCACCCCATATACTAATTGGAAAGGTGAGTTTCCTAATGCAGTTTTCATTCTAGTTCTGTCTACCCATAAGGCATATTTCAAAAATGAGTTCCATTCACTTGGGTTCTTCTCTATTAGTTTTCTTATAATATTCAGTAAGTTCTTGTTGGTGGACTCTGCTAAACCATTCCCTTGGGGATAGTAGTTAGATGAAAACTTAAGTATAATCCCATGATCAAAAGCCCAACTTGATAACTTGGTGGAAGTGAAAGCAGAACCATTATCACTTACCAAAGCATAAGGAATTCCATACCTGGTAACAATGTTACTCTCCATAAATTTAATGACATCATCTGCAGTACAAGTTTTGCTGCTAACAGCCTCAGTCCATCTAGTACAATAGTCAGTAATTGTTAAGACATACCTATGACCTGAGGAGGATGGAGGATTGATTGGTCCTATAAAGTCCATGCCCCACTGTGCAAATGGGCGTTCTTCCATTACTGGCTGCAAGGGTTGTGCAGCATACTTCTCTCTGTTGGCGGCAACCTAACAAACATGACAACATTTAACATGATCAGTTGTGTCTTTAAAAATTGTAGGCCAGTAATATCCTGCTCTGAGGATTGCATGTGTTGTGGCCAAGGCTGATCCATGTGCCGTTCCAAACTTGTCATGTAACTCTGACAAGACCTTATTTGCTTCTGGTTTTTCTAAGCATCTCAGGTATATTCCTTCATAATTTTTCTTGAATAAGGTTCCTCCCTTCATCATGTATTTTTGGGATCTTATCTTTAAGTCTCTTCTCTGTGAAGCTTGCATCCTTGATGGACATCTTCCAGTAATCAGGATGTGCTTGATATCTGCATACCATTCTCTATTATCCTTTTCATTAATAACGTATAGCTGACTGGTGATATTTGGGTCAATTTTAGATATCATTTGACTCAGAGCTTGTCCTCTTACCAACTTCATTGGTGTAATTTCCATGTCATACTCTTGTAATACAGTAATCCATTTAGCTCTTTTCTTGTACTTTGCATCAGCAGCATCTTCACTGCTGCATCTGGTACTACAACAATCACTTTGCTTCTTAGTATATAGTGTCTGAATTTCTTTATAGCTTGGACCAATGCAAGTGCCTATCTCTTAACATCTACATATCTCAATTCAGCATCCCTGAAAGGACAGCTCATGAAAGCAATTGGTTTCTCTTCTTTCTCTTCATTTCTCTGAGTAAGCACTGTTGCAGAGGTATGTTCTGAAGCAAATGAATAGATGTAGAAATCTTTTGTGTAATCTGGACTAATGAGGACAGGAGCATCTGATATGGCTTTCTTTATATCTTCAAATGTAGCTTTAGCCTCTGGTGTCCATTCAATTTGTGCATCTTTTTTCAACATGGCATTTAATGGTCTGACAATCTCAGCAAAGCCTGTGATGAACTTCCTCACAAAGTTTATCTTACCAAAGTAAGATTTAAGTTCTTTTTGCTTCCTGGAAGTTGTAGCTTCATAATAGACTCCACCCTATTAGGATCAATGATAATTCCATCTTCTGTGATCAGGTGGCCTAATAACTTTCCTGTTGTCACCCCAAATATGCACTTCTTGGGGTTTAGTGATATTCCATACTCTTCACATTTCTTTAATACATTTATGAGATCAGTAACATGATTCCCCCTTTCCTTGGAGAATACTGTCAAGTCATCCATGTATATGACTATACATTTTCCTATTAAGCCTCTGACATTACTCGCTGGAATGTAGCTCCAGCATTTATAAGCCCAAATGGCATACGTCTATATGCAAATATCCCCCACTTTGTGGTGAAGGCAGTCTTTAGTCTGTCAATCTTGTCAACCATGACCTAATTATATCCTGAAAAGCCATTGAGGAAGGACATCATTTTGGCTCCATTTACAATTTGTAGAACTTCATCTAATGATAGTAAGGGATAATTGTCCTTTTCTGAAGCTCGGTTCAGGTTCCTAAAATCTACGCATAACCTGATATCTCCATTCTTCTTTCTGACTGGAACTAGATTAGCAACCTAGGTGGAGTGCCTCATAGGAAAGATTATCCGGGCACTTAACATCTTCTTAACTTCTTTGAGAATTATTGGTTCAAGGAAAGCATTAACTGGCCTCTACTTCTATCTAAAAGGTTTAGCATCTAGCTTGAGAGGTATAGTGTGAGTTATGACTGATGTGTCATACATCTTCAGGTCATCATAAGTCCATGCAATTACATGTATGTACCTTCTAACTCCTCTGGTGTGCAAACCTTACCAATCAGTACATTTCTCTTGTCGTCATCCTGTCCAATATTCACTTATGAATATTGACCTCCATCAGCCTTTGGAAGATCCTTCTGTTTCAGCATATTGTCCAAATCAAAAGCTCTTTCCAATTCAATCATACCTTTGGGGATCCTATTGCTAGGCAATTCTAATATTTCATCTTCTTCCCAAATATGATCTTCCATACCATTCTCATCTATGATTTGGGCATCAAATACATCTTTGTTTGAGATGAAATCCAAAATGTGTTGATCATCTTCAAACACCTGGAGGTTGGTCACATTATCAGGTACTGAAGGTACTGACACCAGTTCTACTGAAAATCTCTTTAGACCTGATATAGATAGTGGCTCCAATGTACTGGCAGCTTGGGCAAGTGCATCTGCCCTATGGTTTTGTTCTCTTGGCACATGGGTGATATTAAAGGCATCAAAGTCCTCAATCAGGTCCCACACACGATGTCTATAGTTGGACAGCTTTCTGTAGTTACATGAGTAGATTCCTCTTACTTGCCTCACAACTAGTTCTGAATCTTTGAAGACATGCAGAATCTTTACTTTTATCTTATGAGCAAACAGTATCCCATGAATCAGAGCCTCATACTCTGCTACATTGTTAGTACAGGGGAACTGTAATCTGTAGGCTGCTAGATAGGATTTTCCTAATGGTTCAATGAGATCAATTCCTACCCCAGCACCTTGCTTGGATTTAGATCCATCAAACCTTAGGATCCAGGGTTTATCTTTAGCAGGATACTTATCTGACCCTTCTTTTTTCTTTGCAGCTCTGTCTGCTGCTCCGCCTGATATCCACTTTAACTTAGGGATGTCATCATTCTCAAGTTTCTTCTTTCCTTTATTTTGTGAGCCTGATGACTTTTCTATTTTCTCTTTCACATCAGTAGGAGGATGACCTTCTGGATCTACAGCTGTATGCTTTTTCAAAATATGTAAACATAGGAAATAAGTTGTTTCTGAGTGAGGTGCCTCATGCAACCTACACCAACCTTTAATTAAGACCTTGTGGGGAGATCTATGCCGTAGTGTCATCTTCTCTATTTCTTTTACTAGAAATTCTTCAAACTTAGTTAGGTCACTACCTTTGTCTTCATCAGACAATTCATAATCTGGCTCCATGAAACAATAACTCCCAGGGGTGATCTTTTCTTTCCTCGCATCATTTATCTGGTCATACACCAGAACTTCTTCTATTTTCGGGATATGATCCTCATCCTGATCTGTCAGCTCCTCTATCCCTGCAGAAGATAGATAAGAATTAGTATCATCATCATCATTAGATGTGGCATTTACCTTGGAATATGATGATGATGCCTCACTACATGTTTGCTCCAGCATCATCATATCTAAGCATGTTTCACAAGTCTTTTTTGAATGTGCTTCGTCATGTAATCTACACCATCCATCAATCAAAATATCATTAGCAGGTATATTTAACAATTGACAATGCCTTACTTGATTAGTCAGATGCATCTCAAAGTCTCTGAAGTGATCTATTTCGTTCTCATTATCAAGATTATTATTAGGTTCTACAATTGGCATGTCCTCCTGATGATCATCATCATGATGATGATGAAGATCAAGCATCAGGATCTCTTCTATTTTGACGGTCTATGGCTTGATGCAATAAACTCCAGGCTCTACATCTACGTACAGGATCTCATTTGTTCTGTTGTACTCAGTGATTATATGTTTCATTCTAGGCTCAGCATCAATCCTGATCTGGTTTGGTAAACCTTTCCATGGTAACCACATGTGACTAAAATCTGTGGACATATATCCGTTAAGCATTTTGGACCAGTCTCGGCTAAGCAACATCCCATAAGTATCAGGTATGTCAACTACCTGAATGTCAATGTAATACTGGATTCTAGGATCAGATGCTAGTTGCATGTGGATATGAGTTAACTCCCCTACTACACTTACTTCCGTTTTGTCCAGCTGTGTGACCTTCTTTAGGGATTTAGCAGGATGCAATCCTAAGGCATTGCATATTGACAAGGGCATAACATTCGTGGAGGCTCCTGAATCAACCAGATAGTTGTGCAGGTTCTTGCTGAACATTCTTATGGTGAGGAGGAATGGAGGTGACTCAGTTTTGTCCTTATACAAGGTCATGTGAGAGGTTTTTGTAGCTTGGATTGTAGCTGGCATCCTAGGCTTGATAGTATTATCCCTAGCAGCATGATCTTTGCCACTGGATTGACTTGAAAGATGGCCATCCTCTTTAGGAGCAGGATCATCTAGTGACTTCATGAATGCTTTTTTGATTGCAGGAGTTTTCTGTAACTCAGACAAGGACAGGTTGATCTTAATTTTCTTCATTTCATCAACGAGATAATTGACCAACTTGTTGGATTCATGAGGTGCATTTACAACCTTTGATCCTGTGTTCTGAGGTGACAAGTATTGAGCATTTACCTTGGGGAACCCAAGGTTATTGCTAGCTTTAGGATCAGGAGGTGTATTGAAGTTATTTGGAGGTAGAGATGATGTCAATGGACTAGTAGGTCTGTTGGCATTACTCCTCAAGTTATAATTATACTTACCAGGATATTACTGCTGGTATGCATGCACTTCCTCATGTTCTCTTGTAGGCTCATTTTCATCCTCAAAGGGGAATACATAGTTTGTTTCAAAAGTTAGGGTAGATTCCTCACATACCTGGTTATAACTTTGATGAGGTTGATTTGTATAAGCTTCCAGCACAAAAGCTGAGTCATTTCCACAAGGAACAATCTCATTTCCTTCTGCTGGAGGTGGATTTCCAGAAGTGTTAGACACTTCAGTCTGAAAGATGCTGGTAGCAATCCTAAACTATGGACAGTCTAATTCTGCATGTGCATTTGTATTGTGGATCCTACACCAATTAGTAAGGGCTGCTTCAGCAAGATTGACTCTAGTAGTCTGTTTGGCTTCACCTGGAGGCTGATTGTCTAGGGGTGATGGTAATGAGCCATTATTTGGCCTAGAGTTCCATACTCTGGGCTGTCTCTGAGGATTATTGTTATTCCCACCAGTATTATTGAAATTATTGGTGTTATATCCTCTGTAAGGATAATTGGGTCTGTCATTGGAATAATTTCTATTCTAATTTGACTGGGAATAAAAACCTTGATTTCTCAAATGTGTCACTTCTGTGGTGAGTTTTCTCAATTGAGCAGAGATTTCTTTGATTTCCTGCTTTTCTTCTTGAGCTTTGGCCACCACATTTTCAGTTTGAGGTTTGAAAAAAGAGGATCCATGGTTATTATTGGACAGATCAGTACCCTAAGGTGTCTGAGCTTGTGTAGGATATTGTGGTAATTGGTTATTTCCATTAGGAGGAGGCATAATGCTTAGTGGAGGTACTTGCAAAGGGGCAGGCATGACTGCTGGAGGTATCACTGTTCCATTAGGATATTGTGTAGGATACTGTGCAGAATATGATGCAGGATATTGTGAATGCATGCCAGGCAAGGTAGGGAATACCATATTTGGAGTAGGAGTAGGTATCAATCGCTGATTTACGTGTATGGCTTCTTGAAAAGATAAGGCTAAAGTTGTGATTTGGGGGTGTGTTCTCCTTATTAACATGGAGGTCAAGGGATCCAAGGCCGAATAATAAATGCTCCTTGCAGCTTCATCAGACACAGTATAAGGAGTGACCAACCTGGACAACATTTTTTGAAACCTAGCATTGAAATTTGCAATAGGCTCATTCTCAAATCTCTTAATAGTGGCAAATAAATGATAGTTTATTGAAGGATCAATTGGAACATTGAATCTATCAAGAAAAGCTTTCTCTAGTAAGGCCCATGAATCAACAGAACCCTGGCCAAGACTAATGAACCAATTATAGGCTTCTTCCCCTAAGGAAAAAGGAAATAATTTGCACACCACATCTTGATGTTCTATTCTAGCTCTACAACAAGCTTCCTTAAAGGTCCTAATATGATCTTCAGCATCTTGGTAAGGATGATATTTTGGACAAAGTTTATCCAGATTCTTTGGTAACTCATGATATACGGTAAAGGTCAAAGGTGATTCTGCTGCAAAGAAAGACATTGCAACCAGAGGAGGTTGAGCTGGAGGTACAGCTGGCTGAGGTTGAACTAAAGGCACACCTTGAGGCTGAACAGGAGGTGTCACAGATATCCCAAAAGGTATTTACAAACAAATAGGAGTTACAGGGGGAGGTTCTGGTGAAGCCCCTGATGCACTAGACCTTGGAGTATGATGGATGTCTACAGTTCTAGGTCTGAAACCTCTAACAGGCAATTCTTCAAAGATTCCACTAGATCTAGACCTGATATTTATCCTGTGAGCCAGGATTTCTCAATTTTGAGACAAATTGGCTGAAACTTTGCAAATATTGGCTGGATTTCCCTAGCTAAAATGATATTTGTGGTCAGATGACTGATTAGACTGGATTTTACGAAATATATGCAAAGATACTACAAATATGAAAGGATATTTGAGGTATAATGACCCCTAGCACTAGATCTCAAGTTTCTAAGGCCAAAATCCTTCAAATCTTAAACAAATTTATGTAGCTTTGGCTGATATTCATGAATTCAGAATGATCTACTGTAAAGCTTGCAATATTTATGTTAAATCTGAAAATCTTTACACTGAATGAGCATCTATGAGCTTGCTACAGTAAATATTTGCATAATATTTGAAATTCATAGATGATTCAAGGTTACCTTACTCTCTACATCATCAAACCTAAAAATAATGATGATGAGCATAGTCTTTCAGATCGGGCCCTCCTTCTAGCGCCATTTTATGTTGGTCATGATGTTAGCCATAAACAAGCATAGAATAAAAGTACACATCAACCTTTATTCATCTTGAAAGATACAGTGAATTCAGAGAATTCATGATCCCAAGTCTCCGGTGATTAGATCTTAATCTTCTGGTGTTACTCAGAGGTTAATGTGAGTCGTTGTTTCCATTTTGGGGCCTTACGTGAAAGTTCAACATCATCATGACACTCCTGCATAAATTCTTTATAGAGAAGTCATATTATACAGTTGTTTAATCAAATGATATAGGAATACTTCAATCTTTGCATGATATTTTTAATTGTACATGCTTTGTATTCAAATATGCTAAATATTTGCAATTATCTACGAGATGTCCACATATTTGTGTTATTTGCTTAAGATCATCAATTATTTGCAATTATGAGGATGAAATGCTTTGAAAGTTAAAAGAAATTGAAAAAAAAGCTTCAAATTAAAGTTGAACCTTTAGTTTTTGAACCACATGTATATTAGATACTGTCATGAAGAGAAGAAAACCAAACCATATGTTCACCAGGACATTCCACAGCTAGATACAGTTGATGCTAACTTCAAAGGAATTTGTATGAGGACAACACATGTAAGCAAATATGCACTCCAAGGGATGCAGCAAATCACCACATATGTCCAGAATTCATACACTGATTACTCAAGATTTACTATGAATTGTAATCTACATAGTCTTCTCATTCATTAAGCATGCAAAAATATAGATGTTTACAAAAACTTTGAAATGAGCTCTGAATGTTTCAGCAGATAAATTTCAATTAAGTTTCAAATATTTACAATAAGGCATTCCATCACCTTTTATAGAACAAGGTGAGGAATCCGTTACAAAAAGATCCACGATCTTGATTTACCAATGCACATCTATGGTCATCATTCCTCTTGACCTTGTCAATCTTTACAAAATGGCACAAGTTGCCAGCTGGCAACTATCTAGATTACTCGCACTTATATCTCCCTTTATGATGTGTCTTCATCATGCTCCCCATCTGATTCATGTGGATCATCATCATGTGCATCGCTTCCTGAACTTTCACTATCTTGATGATGATGACACCGCATATGGGGCTGCATGTTGCTCCAGATTTGCTCATATGACTGCACGACTTGATCTATTCCTCCATCATCCTGAGTCTTTGCTTTGATGATGGCGTGCTTATGTGCCTCATACTTATTTCTATTGCTATCTAGTTTGTCCTTCCTATCCTACAGTGTCTCCTCGTATTTTTCCATCTTGACCTTGATCCTCAATATTTTATCTATAACTTCTTCTGTCAAGTGGACAAGTGGATCATCGGCTACTGATTGGAAGTTATCATGTAAATCCTTGATGGTACATTCCTCATCTTGATTTTCTATTTTCCCTTCCAATTTCCCTTACAATGTTTCTAATATTTCTGCCTCAACGGCCATTAAATCATGTAGCTTCATGCTGATATCCCTCAGCTTATTATTGCATCTTCTGAGCACTCCACATTCAATTGAATGTCCTTGTACCAGATATCAATTAACAGGGCAGTATTATTGTTCAATACCTATTTATTAATAAGCAACTGAGGATTTATCCGCTTTATTTCTCCCAGGATGCTTAGGACCTTTTCCAATTTATACGACCTTTTTCCTGTCTGCATTTGTAATTTATCTACTTTGGTCCTAGAGTCACTGAGAATGCTCCATCTCTTTAAGGAGGCCTTTACCATTTATTTAGCCTCATCCAATGTGGATGACATCCATTTCCTTAATACAAATGCCTCATGCTTCATGAGGTCTAGTTTATTTACTTCTTCTTGAGAAATAGGAGTCAATGGGACTACATGTTCAGTTGTAGTAGCATCAGGATAAATCAACCTCCTTATGTAGGCATGCAATTGAGTATTGTGCTCCTTGTGTTGCTTATTTTTATCTTTCTCTTTTTACCTTTTGAATCAAAGAATCAATAATATCTTTGCCTTCTTGACCCTCTTGGTCTTCATTGGCAAAATCGAGATCCACTGTGCTAATTTGAAATTCATCTAAGGTGATCTTACCTTTTTCTTTCTCCACAATAGGTACTGCAATTTGTACAGTCCTTCTTCCAGTTGCTAGATCTCTTTTAATGGCCAAAGTCATTCTAGCCTTCTTTTTAGGCTTCATTATATCCCTGGAGAACAAGGTGAAGACATCAAATTCCTGAATTTCAAATTCTTCTTCTATATTTACCTCTTTCTCCAACCACAAAGGTACCTGATCATGTTTTTCCACATCATCATGATGTTCACCAATGTCTCTTGTTTCTATCAGTAGATGTGGTGGAGATGGTGATTTTCTCATTTCTTTTTCCTGATGCTCACTTTGTTGTTGATCCTATGGCACATCCTCCTGTTGAGGGATTTCTTTCTCTGGAGGAGCATCCTCTTGGTGTGGGGAATCTTGTGGTGCATCTATATGTTGATCATGATGATCATGATCCTTCTCCATCATTACTTCATCTGTTTTCAACTCTTCCCCTTGTTGAGGTTCATCATCCTCCTTTGGATTTTCTGTTTCTTGGTGCATGTCCACCGTACTAGATACTATGGAATCTACCTGAGGTGCTGGCGTTTGTTCTACAGCCATTATTTGTTCCAGGCTTGCACTATCAACCTCTTATGTTTTGGCAGTAGGATCCTCTATTATTTTCTCCTTTTCACCAGCCTTCATTTCTTGAACCTCTACTATAGCAGGTTCCACTGATGTATCCTGTGGACTTTGTTGGCCCAATTCTGGAGTATGGCCTTCTGATTCTGCCATCTCTATTTCTTCTGCTGGGTGCCCTTTGTCAGGTGATCCTGCTAGATGTTCAGGACTTGCATCTTCTTTCTTTGTCAGGTCTACCACTACAGGACTTGTCACTTCTGCAATTAATGTATCCAATCCCATTTCTTGAGCTACCTGCTCTGGGCTCTTTTCCTGTTCTGCCTCCACTTGCTTCATCTCCTCCAATATAGTTTGAACTGGTGGAGGCTTGTGAGGGGTCATGCTTGTGTTAGCAGCAAGTGCTTCCATCTTTTGTGCAACCACTTCCTATACAACTTCATCATCAGACAAATTTATTGTCTTGTCTAGCAAGATATGTCCTTCTGCTTGTGTCTGAGAAGTTTCTTTCGTCTGCTCCTTGGCAAGTTCAGTTTTGAACTTGACAATGGTAGGAACTAGAACATTATGCTGAAGTTCCTTAGGTACTTCACTACTTGCCCCTCGTAACAATGTTGGGGGTTGTCTTATTTCACCTCTCATAGAGGTTCTTTGTTTCTTAGGTGGGGTGGACACCACCACCTGTGGAGCTCTTCTTTTCCTCTTTATTATCAATGGAGCCTCTCCTTCTTCAGGCTCTTCCTCCATGAGGATATCCTCTTTATCATGTTTCCTTGAGGATTGACCCTCTTCTAGGGTCCCAGTGATTCCAGCCCCTACTGTATTACTCTTCTTGGATTTTTCTTTCTTTGTCCTTGGAGGGGATGTTTATTCTGATCTAGATCCTAATGCTACTGTCTCCTCAGCATTGAATACTGCTCTTTCAATAATAACCCCTTTGGGTTCCTTCTCTATTTTCTTGTCCCTTTGGGGTCTTTTGCTCTGTTGTTGTTGTGGAGGGAGTCTATCTCCCTTAGTCTTCCTCTTTTCATTCAGGAAGTCATCAAACTTATCCCTGAGAATATCCTACCCCTTCTTCTTGTTGTCCACTGTAATAACAACACCTTTCTTCTTCAATGCCTCTATCTGCTCATCGACCCAAGCTTGGGTTAGCTGCATGGTCTTGGCAATGAAGGGGTCCAAGGATATGTCCTCCTGTATAGTGAGGTCAGGTGCAAAGATGGTATCGTTATATATTTTCTTCTGCTTATACTCATCTACAATTATCCTGCCATCATCCTTCTCCAATTGTTGGGGAATGGAGATGCAATCAAAGGTTCTGATTTGATTCAGAGTTAGCCTTTGATATCTTCTTCTTCTTGCCTCTGCTTCATCTTCACAGTCAGCCTAGAAATCCTCTAGCTATCTCTGATGAATAGGCTTTCCTATTATTTTCTTCATCCTGCCGTAAGGATCATATGGTCTTGTTAGTGGAAAAGGCTGTAGATTCATTTTATTCAAGGTGACCATCACCTTCTTTATGTGCTCTGAGTCTGGGCACATGTAGCAGCCAATGCTGACTGGAAACAAAATCGGTGGTAGTTTCTTGGCATCCTTGTATGCCTTTATCATTGTGGAGCCCTGCCTGAAGAACTCCATAAGTACCACTGCATCAGTGGGATACCTGGGCAGCATGAGGGGATGTCCCTCAAAACCTTCAATTCTTATGTATGAAAAGGTGGCAAACTGTATGTACCAGGCTCCATGCCTGTAAATTATTTCTTGAGCCTCCATGCTCAATCTCTTTGTTCTGTCTTCCTCCATGGTCCTCACCAGATGCATAGAGAATGCATCATTGACCAATTTGTAGTCTTGGAGGTAATTGACTCTTTGCAGCTAGGGATGGTGATCCTAGATATGCACAACATTTGTACCTGTAAGCTTTCCATCAGTAGCTAGTGCATCAAATGTGCCTTGGTATGCACAGGAATAGACAATATAGGATGTCATATAGAAAGTACAATTTGAACCTCCCAGGTTCATCAATTGCTCATGCAGAGCATCACTTATTAGTTGGCCCCACAGTGGCTTGATATCTAAATACAAGCACATCATTATTATTCCATACATCCAATCCCTGAAACTACCAGCATCAGGCTGGCCTGTTACTCTATTTAGTAGTGTAATCATGTACTAGTATTCCTCACTAAAATCATATTTGAACAGGTGCACAGGAAGTTTGGCTGCTGTAGGATATGTGCTTTTCTCAGCCTGCCATTGATACATGTTCTTCCTGGCCTACTTTTTGTTGTTTTCATATTCTTTTTTTGACTTCTTCAGGTCTACACTTTTGACCTTGCTGCCCAGTGGCAATCCAAATGTCCGGGAGAGACCCTTGATGGATAGGTCTGCATATATCCTCCCATGTTTTATCACTTTCTTGGTCTCTGGGTTATAAGTCCTGGCACATTCTACAACTAGTTCTAGAGATTCCATAGAATATGGAAAACTAGCAGCATTCCACATTCTGGATACGAACACTGCATCTAGCACAGGACTCTTGTCATTCCCATCATTCAGCCTAGCTGACCAGGCTTCCAAATTGGTGCTCCCCTGATGGGTATCTGTAATTACCCCGTATTTAAACAGGACGCCCCTCTAAGATGAGAACATGGGCTTGCTAAATTCTGCCTGACACTTAATGAACCTCTTGTCAACCATGGTTACTTGCAATCAACAAAGTCCTATCTTACAATGGGTATACACATGCATGCATATTGCAATTAACTTCATAAATCACCATGCCTACTGTATCTTTTCAATATTACTTAATCATATGGATGCATAAACCAGAACTTCAGCTTGGCCACCCATACCTGACTATTACAGAAATAACAAGATGAGGGTTTCATTTACTTACTTGGTTTTGCAGATTTCTTTTATACCAGTGGACTACTAACAATGCTCTTAATTCAGCTGATGATCCCATACTTCCTTCTGTTTGTGAGCTCAAGTCGTGCAGCTATCGTCGGTGTGAGGATATGGAAGCTGCTGCTCTATAAAAACAGTTTTATCGCAAGGTAAATGTAAAAATGATGGTTGAATTACTTTTTAACCTTGCAATTAGGGTAAATTTAAGCAACTCTGACAAATTAGATTGTATTCATTGATTATCTGCACGAAAACACAGGATCTTGCCAGGTGTTTCATCGGGTTCCGGGGTCGGCGGGAACCACCTACCATGTCTGCTCGCATTAAATGATAATGGTGGCAACGGGAGCAGTGGGATATCCACATGACATGATATCATGAAGGCAGGATGATATTCACAAATATCGGGTCGAGTTTCAATGTCATCCTCCTTCAAATTGGAATAATTATCGCGACAAGATTCAGGTGACAAAAGCACCTTTTGGTTATGTTTAGTACATCAGGAGGATATTTTGATGTATTGGGTGATGTTTCAAAGATGATGATGACGAGACAAACTTACATGTCTCTCTTTCAGAATTTCAGGATGATGTCATCCTGATATTCATTCTTTGTATCGGAAAGGCATCGTGACATCATTGTCATGTTATGCGAACATGATCATGTTTAGAAAATATCCTGTCGAAATATAAATGTGATGATGATGTCATCGTTATGTTTGTTTCTTCATTTATCAAATTTAGATGACATCATCAAGATATTGTCTTAGGGTGATATTTCACAGCAGGAGAATATTAAGAAATATCAGGTTACATTTACAAATATGACACTCGCAATATATAAGACTATTTGACGGGGAAGATTTACTACCACTTAAAGTTGACGTCTGGATATTTGGACCGCATGACTTATCAGGTGATGTACCAAGATCATGATGATCTTCGACAACATGACTGAGGTTATAAAATATGATCCTCCTATTGCGAATATCAGGTTTGACTAAAACTTTGACCAATCATAACTCTCACATCCTGATGAATATCAGGGTGATGTAAAATGCAAACCTGCATGGAATTTAACACTCTTTCTAAATATGAGCTCATAGAAATGAAATATGAATTTTGATAAACTAACCTCATAATGATGACTTACCTCATCCTCACTCCACATGATGATGCACATGACTTACTTTTACCAAACCACCAGAAAGTAGACAACACATACCAAGCCAAAAAGTTGGGTCCCTATTTTGCTGAGTCAAAATGGGGCGTGTTGTGTAAAAACACAACAGTTCAGACACTCTTGAGGAGCTGCAGGCCTATTTGAAGGCCAAGTAGTCTTTGGAATCTGGTGTTGAAAGAGTTTGTGACCCTGAAGGTCATATGAACTTGGTGAGACAAGTGATCCTGACTAAGATGGGCATCTCCCATAAAATATTTTATGATGAGGATGTGATAAGGAACCTAGTTACTTTTAATGAAGTGTATGACAAGAAGAGGAAATGGGAGATCCTCAAGAAAATTAAAGATGACAAAAAGGAAAAGAATCTAATTTTTGAAGGATTAATACAATGATTGAAAATTTTGAAAGTATTTATGCTAAATCTGAAGTACAACCTACCAAGGCTACCAAACTTCTAGTGAAGAAGACTGTAGGAATTAAGATTAATGAGCCTACCCCTGATGTCATATTAGTTCAAGATCCACAGATCCCTGAATCACCACCACATAAAAGGAAAATAACTGAAGGCAGGTCTCCTCTGGTTGCATATGAGATGTCTAAGGGTGTGGGGGATACTAATGAAGTTGCCAATATTTAGACACATTTGCATGATGGAGAGGAAGTTGATCAACCATTGGTTGGTCAAGAAACTGATGCACACAAGCCTAAGGCTAGGATGGAAGAGCAAGCCCAAATTGATCTAGAGCTACAGGAAGATGAAAGGGTGGTGGCATCATTGAGATTTATTCAAGATGATGATTTCATCAAGACTTCAGAGTTTTGAGATTTCTAGTTAAAAATGAAGATGAAGGAATTTGATGAAAAGGTGGAAATCAATAAGATGGGTGCTGATGAGTCTCAGTATGATCAAATAACCACATGAACAATTCAAGAACTAAAAGTTGATGAAATCAATGTGACTCCTGAGGAAGCAAGACAAACGGTCTTGAAGAGTAACATGCTGATCATCCCAGGTCTTGAATTGAAAAAGTTTTTTTTGCTTGATCAAGTTAGGAGTCAAGATGACCCTAATCCTATGTCTAAATTTGATTATGAGGAGGGAATGAGTGGATGTGGTTTCAAACCAAAGACAAAGCTCTTGCCATATGGACAAAATAGAAGAACACTAGTAAACCAAGGTTGCTAGATGTTGTTCACGAAATGAGGGGATCTACTGTGGTGAAAACCTTACTAGATACTTTAGGAACTGAGGCCTCTAATCTTACAGTCCATTCTACCATGTTCACCCATGCAATTGTAAAAAACTTGGAAATTTTTTTTTAGGATTATGAGAAAATAGAACAAGACATGAATGATGAAGTGAGTAGGTTGTTCATTGAAAATAGGCAATTGAAAAAGCAACTGCAAGATGTGGGTTCTTCCAAGAGTCTATCAGTAGTTCCATATCAACCTTCAGTGCCACCAAAAAATGGTGATGTCATAGTAATAATACAAGAGTTTATTGCTTTGAGAACAAAATTTGAAAAAAAAGTTGAGGACCTCAAGAAGCAAAATGAGGAAACAAAAAATGAGATAAGGATCAAGGTCCTTGAAGTCTTTGAGAAAATTCTAGAATATAGGATAAAGCTAGTTGTGGATAAACTTGGGGATGTGCATGATTGCTACTCCATGTTAGCTCAGGCCATTAAACAATTGCAGACAAACTTTTCTATTTTGGAGCCACTGTACAAGAAATGGCAGCCTTCCTTGCACAATTTAGGCCTTCTTTATAGTTTACTTCAAAAAAATCTTGATGCTCCTACTGAATTGAAGCCCACAGAGTAAACAATGACTATGATCATTGAAAAGCATCAATATGCTAGCAGTGAAGGCAAAAGGATGCATGCTAGACTTGAATCTTTTTCTACTTTCAAGCATCAATTTATCCCCCCTATTATGATAAAGGAAAACAAACAAGTTAAAGGCCTTGATACTTGGAAGCCAGAA
This sequence comes from Cunninghamia lanceolata, assembly GCA_027924645.1. Taxonomy (NCBI): domain Eukaryota; kingdom Viridiplantae; phylum Streptophyta; class Pinopsida; order Cupressales; family Cupressaceae; genus Cunninghamia; species Cunninghamia lanceolata. Next base: position 2,865,312 of record BSBN01001569.1, read on the forward strand.
TTCAGAACAATAGTGTTTGTCGTTGTGGGATTCTTGAAAAAGGAGCATGATATAGATACTTTGATCTTTAACATGTTTTTGGATAGGGTCGTAGCCCTAGATACAGGATATAGAAAATTTGTAATTGATGTTAAGGCTATGTTGGATAAAAGATGGAAGGACCATCAGACCAATCTGCTCTAAATTCAAGAATTCAAATGGCCCAGTGACCATACATTTGATACGTGGGAGTAGACATACTTGAAAGGTTGATGTGCAGCTATAGGTTCAAGTGCACAAGGAGCAATGAGCAATTTTGCTAGCGTCAACATGGAGAACAAGGACAAAATTTTGACACTTTTTTGTGATAATAGACAGAGGCACAACATAGTTAACAGATACTGCAACATGAAGATGAGTACCTTGCCAGGCCTGAGGTCATGGGTGTTCTATGATGATTAACAAATTCAGATCTTGGTTAACTTGCTTATGCCATTAATTTCTCTTTATTAAACATGTTTAGTTACAAGAGGCTTGAAGCTTGTTGCTTCCCATATTTATAAGGGAAACCAAGGTGTAGACAATCATCATCTTTATGCAAGACAATTTTTATATTCCAATATTATCTATCCAATCATATTTTAGATTTAAGACATTACACTTCTATGGTAATTTAATATTATAATGTGCAAGGATGGTTAACTTTGTGGATATGTATGATGTTCTGATTTTTTGTTAATATTCAAGTTCATAAGTTGTTTGATTGTCTCCATATTGGCTATTTCTAGTTATTCAAATCAATAGATTTATCAAGGCACATTTGTTGTCATTGTGTGGATGCTTTTAATTGGTTTCTATTAGAAGTTGATGTAACTCCCTTTAAGTGACTTACATTTATTGGTCTCTCTCTAGAGTTAAATCCTTTAAGTAAATCATACTAGTGGGTTTTTCTTCAAATAGAATTAAAACAACTTACTTGAATAGTACTTACTTGCATGTGTGTGTTAAAACAACAATAACTACCATGAAAAACATAAAAACAATAAATAGAACTCACCTCAATTGTAGCACCACTACTACTACTCTGAATATCATGCAGATTCTCATCAAGACATTCAACATAATCACTATCATCATTGTCCTCAAGTTGTGCAGCTTTGTAGAGAGCTCTATTGACAGGGCCTTTTTCTTTTTGTTCTGCTCTCATATAATTTCTCTGCATGTGGTTTAATCATCTTGCAAAAATTAATATAAGTCAAGTAAAGAATGCAAAAACTATAATTTTTTGTTCAAATTAACATTTTTCTTCCACTCTTAAATAACTAAGTCGAGGTATGTTGTGAGATTCTTCCTTTATTGTAAGCAATATATTTTAGTTTATAGGAGGATTCTTATAGTCATGAGCATAAGATTTTCAACAAGAAGGCACAGTCCCAGTCCTTCATATGATAAGGAAGATAGTAAAAGTTGTAAGATGGTAGTCCATATATTTGTCTTAGGATAGTCCATAGCATGGAAGGTATAGGAGAAGATAAAGAGATGCAATAGCTAGTAGGGTTTCACCAAACAAAGAGAAGAGATAAAGGCACTGTCAAAACCATTAGACAGTGACCAAGAACCCTTGGAATGATAGCAACAAAGCAAATATGATAGCCTTGACTTTAGGATTAGTGATTAAGAGATTTACTAAGACATACTCAAAGTGACTATCTAGAATGATAGAGTTAAATGTCATAATGTAGTATAGGAGCATGTCATGAACATGACAAGGACAACAATAATGAAGTGAATACTCAAGAAAAATGGTTTGAAGTAGAACCTGGTAAATTGTAGTATTGCATGTTTCTTTTGGTTCTGTAAGTAGAACAGTGAGACAATTCATGAGAATGCATTTATGTAAAGCATCAATGCTAAGGTTATAATGGCTAGAACTGCAGTATTACACATTGAGGGTAGGTTCATTCTTTGTTTACAGTATCCAAGAGCTATGATAACTATTGAAGTATCCAACAAATGCAATCACAAGGAAGTATAACAAAAACATGGTACAAGTTTACCCAATAATAAGCACAGGAAATGAAAGTATAGTGTAATAGAGCCTCTTACCTCATTTGTATCCATAATATTATGCTCATTCCATGCAGAAAGTATAGACTTAATAGAGGAAGCCAACTACGACAAATTCTCAGTGAGGCTATGTAAGAAACTCATTATATGTTGGTACCCTTCATTTGAGTTGACATGATCTGCAGAGGCTCTTACTGGGTGTCTAACAGATGGCTCTGAAATCTCTGTTGACGAACTAGATTTCCACTTCAACCTACCATTAGATTTACTAGGATCTAGTGTTGCCATATAATTGAGCATATCTTCCACACCTGCTTCTCTATTACTATTTTCCACCTAAAATACAATGTCAATATCAACATATAGTTAGATCAATAAAAAATCAAAATAAATAACCAACGTAAATTAAACTAAAAAGCCATACCCTTACTCCAAGTTTGTCCATTTTGGCCTGCAACTTGCCTTAGCCAAATGTATATCCAGCTGCCACATTATCTCTTGCCCTCTTTCCTTTATAACTCTTTGTCAAATATTCTTCAAAACACATATTTTCTTTCAATGCCTCCCACTATTTGGGAGATAGAGGGGATTCTAACCTCTCTTTTCCCTCCAAGATTGTTTTTCTACAATTCTATCTATAATTGTTCATCAAAAGTCTCATCTTTTGCTTGTAATATCTTAAAGACATTTGTCCACCAGTAGTCTCAAAACCATTTTCCATTTTTTGTATAATATTTTCCACACTTCGTGGATCTTGCTCTGCAAAATTTGATTTGTAAATATCCAAATGGGCCCTACATCTCATACCCAACTCAGAGGCCCACCTTATAGCATTTTTCCCAATGGGCTCACCATCTCTTGATACCTCAACCAAGAATGGATTCTTGCCTTCTAATCTTCTTTGTTTTGCATTCCTCTCTGTAGATCTTTATAAATCTTGACCAATACTTTTCTTTTAAAAAAAGTAGGCACATCTTGTATTAAACTGCTAGCAATATTTTTGGCTGATCCACTAGTTCCATCAGAAGTTGTAGTAAGCACATCAAATGCAAGTGATCTCTCTTCATGACTTTCATTAACCAGAACTTCATTGTCCTTGGCCACATTAGGTGTGTCATGAGCAGGTAGATCATTACCAGTCTCTATAGATTTGACTTCAAACACATCCTTTAATCTTGAATAAATCATTTGTAGCTCACTTACTGTTCCTTTCCTCTCATTGTTTTCAATAATCTCTCTTAGACTTTGTGCTAAGAGATCATCACAATGTTGCACATCACCATGTGCTATATCAGGCTGCAATCACCATGTGCTATATCAGGCTGAACATCACCATGTACTATATCAAGCTACACATCACTATGTGTTATATCGGGCTGCACATCATCACAACTATTCTTTCAACCAACTGCATTCATACTTGAATCCCAAATGCATTAGCTTCTATGAGTTGGTAGCATAGTATCTTTACTTTCCTTTTGTTTTCTCTCTACATTTTCTTTGCACTCTCTTTCTTTCCTATAAAATAAAAAAATATCATATTATGTCTTATATACATAAACCTCTTGCCTATAAAATTTCATAAACACAATTAAACAAATAATATACTCCTTAGTGGATTTACAACTTGCCTATTTGTCAAACCAAGATGTGATAAATATTCACTATTCTTTGCCACATGTTCTTTATGAAAGCGCTCATAATCTGTAAGTGGAAGTTCAGCAACATGATCGCTATCATCTATATTGTGCCTCATAGTCTTTTTCCTCATTTCCTGAAGTCCAAATAAACAATAATATATAATTCAACAACTTGAATTAGTATAACAAGAGTGGAATATAAACAAAGCCATTATTTTCAGTCAACTAGAGCATATAAACAAATGTAGTCGTAGTATATAAGGATTTCATTTCCATTTGAATGATATAGTATATAAGGACAGACCCCATATGAAATACATTCATAGAGCATTTAAGATACATTCTTATAAATTAGAGGAGATAGTCTATGACAAGTGACACGACATAGGATGATAGCATATAAGATGCATTATATGGAGGAACAAAAATTTAGTAAGTAAATGTGGCATATAGATTGAAACCCAAAGGAAACTCTATTTGTTTATCCTTCTATTTGAGAAGAAACTAATTGCCTTCCTGATAGTGTGAATCATCATTATTTCTACTTATATAATTCTACAGAAATTCTGAACACAAAAATGTAAGTAAACAAAAGTAGTCAATATGTGCTTTAAAAATGAGTAATTTATTTTTGGAACAAATATAGCTAGTTATATGCATGACCTGTAATAAGACAAGAACTAGAAAAACAACAAAAAGTAGAGCTCAACAAATGAGATTACCCTGAAAAACCCAAAGTGGAAGAAATTCATGTACACTAATGACCTTTTTTATCTTGTTGCTTCTCTACTACATTTTACAAGCTCTCTATTTTCTTGATGCCTTCACTAATCAACTGCATTGACTAATCATCTGCATTGCCAACAAGATCAGAATCATGATCGCTCATGTCTGCATCTGCTTGATTTTCTTCATCATCCTCATCTGTGTCATGTAATACATTCTCTCTCCCATATCTCTTCATTAGTAATCAAAATATCTTCTCCAAACACTCCATCATCATCTTCATCCACTACTTCAAATGTTTCTTGCAAATTAACATATTGCCCATCAGGCATTATATCAATAGCTTCCATGAATTTTCATTTCAAATGAGACTCTATTTGAATGACATACGACCATCCTGGGCTTCTTACATCATCAATTAGAAATGACTGGTTAATTTGAAAAGGGAAAACATAGGGCTCATCCCTCTCTGATAAAAATTGTTCTCTATTTGCACGTACAAATCCATACTCATCAACATGTACTGCAGATGGTCGGATCCACTTACATTTTAATAATATAGGACTGTTTTCACCAAAATCCACTTGAATAATTTCTTGGATGAATCCAGCATAGAATTTCTTCTCAGTTTGGTGAAGAAATTCAACACTTACAACACAATCACAATTTGTCTATCCTTTGTCTTTTTCCTACACTCTTAAATGGCTACCATAGGCCCACATTCCACTAAATGCATAGCACATAAATGTGGAGGTTGTGAAAGCTCACTTTCCTCCATTGTTATATCTTGACCTTCTTCTTTTGCATCACTAATTGCATTAGCAATCCATTCTTCAAATTTTGGAAAAGAATCAACTCCAACCAAATCATGACATCTACACTTTTGAGGTCGATGTTGCATCCAACTTTGATTCTCTTCTTCATATTTTCTACATAGAATATTAATGTGCAAATAGTAAGATTAATAATATAAATGTGTAAATGCAATTGAGTAAGATTAATAATATAAATGTGTAAATAAATAATTGTGTAAGTTTTTTTAACCTGTGCCACTTATCGAACGAATATGTGTTTTGAAGAATAAAGGCATGTATCACACTTCTTTCTTGATGTGATAGCTTGAAGTGACATCCATTGCCTTCTAATACTTCACTTGCAACTCTCTCATCTTCATCATCATCCCATACACGTTGATTGACATTTTTAAAATCCTTCATATATTCTGTGCAAAATCCAATGGCCTCTTGAATTGAATATCCCTCAGACATGATGCCTTCTGGTTTTTCCCTAGTACAAACATTTTTTTTCAAAAACCTTTACATATCATTCTATAGGATACATCCATCAAATTCTTACTGGACCACAATGCTCTAGTTCATATTCTAGATGTATCAAAAGATGCATAGAAATGTTAAAGATTGTTGCTAGAAATTCTCATTCCAATAGACAAAGGACTTCAACAACCTCCTCCCTCAAACTATCAAAGTTTGAAGGATCTAATACATGTGAACTCATTCTCTTTAATATTAGGCCCAACCTTATAATTGCCAATCTTGGCCCCTTTTCCAAACCTAATATATTTACCACAATAGGTAAAATATTTTTGATTATAACATGATAGTCATTGGTCTTTAGGCCTCTTAAGCTATTAATGTTAGTTTGGCTTCTGATAGTACTGCTTACATATCTAGTGGGAAAGCAAGCCTTAGATATCAACTATAAGAATTGTACATGTTCCTTTGTCTAGATATAAGGAGCATTGGGTTTTCTATATTTTACATCATCATATTTTTCAACCCAAAGATTTTGATGAATATTTAGTTCTTGAAAGTCTTCATGTGATAAATAGTATCAAAAGCACCAAAAAGAGTTTCTATAATAGCATAGGCTATATTTTTCTCAGTATGCATAAAGTCAATAGTATGCCTAATGGCTATATCCTTAAAGTATGGAAACTTATAGAATATGCACAACCATTTTACACCACTTTCATTACATGGATCATATCTACTACTAGCAATCCCACCATTTTCAATAAATGACATTCTTGTATGTCCATTCTCAATAATGTAATCACCCATTATTAACAAAGGTGCTTCATGATTCTCTTCTTGACCATTGAAACATGTCTTTTGTCGACAATATGGATGACCCACTTTAAGGTAAGAATGATGTCCACAATAAATACACTTACGCAAACTTCTTGAGTGCCTCGCAAAATCCTTAAAGTTGCAAGAAGGACAACCATGGTATCCATGAACAGTGAGAGCAGACAATGTACCATATGCAGGAAGATCATGAATAATAACCAATAAGGAAGCTATTAAAGTGAATTTGATTGAATGACCATCACTTAAAGATTAAATTGCTTCAATTCCTTTCCACAATTCCATTAGCTCATCATATAATGGCTCTAGATAGGCATCTATTGTATCTAAAGTCACATTTTTCTTTCCTAGTATAATCAATGATAGCATTAAGAAAAAAGGTTTAGTTGCTAACCATGGAGGCAAGTTATAATTTATTAAAAACACTGGCCAAGTTGACCATTTAGTACTTTGATCCGAGAATGGGTTCACCCCATCTAGAACCAAACCCAACCTTATATTATGAGGATCTTGAGAAAAATTAGGTCATCTGTTATCAAATTCCATCCACATCTTAGAATCAGTCACATGTCGTTTTCCATCAATGCTCTTATTTTAGGCATGCCATTGCATAAGTTTAGCAATGTCTCTGCACTTATACATTCGGAGTAATCGTGGGATTATCAGAAAGTGGTGAAGAACCTTTCTAGGAACCATAGCTGATTTCAACCCTTGTCTATACCTTACTTAATGACATTTCAGACATTCACTCTTACTTGCAAGATTTTTGTGAAATAATACACAACCATTAACACGTGTGGATGTTTTCATATCCCAAGTTGAGATTACTAATCTACTTTTTACATTGACTTCATTTTGTTGGCAATGTGGAGTCAGCTGGTAATAACGAACTTAATAATACCAATAACTAATCTACATTCTCATTTGTCCAACCAGGCACCACTTGCAAGTTAAGAATTTGAAGGATTGTTGTCAAATGACTTAACTTGCAATTAGCATACACAGGATTTAAAGCTTCATCCATTGAATTGGCCCAATCATCATTTAGACCCTCGTTTAACATTCTTTCAACTTCAAACCCTTCATCTAACATTTATGCCTCTTCATCTATTTTCAGTGCCACTTCATCTATGTTTGTTGCCTCCTCATCTCTCACAGTCTGTAATTCTATCATATCTTTATAATAATTGTAAGCCCAAGGGCTTATACCACTATGCCCATATCTTATCATATGTTGATAAATCACATTTCTTTTTCTCACCCTTCCAGCAAGATAGTCATTACATGGACATGAATATTTTTCCATTTCCCTCTCTTTAGCTACTCTCTCATCATATCCATGATATTGATCCATAGTCAACCTTCGTTGCTGATCCATCTATAATATTGTGTATTCCAATATTAATTTAGTATAATAAGATATCCTACACCTAGTAGGCCTCTAAATATAAAATCATTAAAGGTAACCTTCAATCATGCATATGGTCAAGCTAGGATAGCCTTTCCTTCAGTTTGGGCTAGTCATCATGCAAGGAGATCATGCAGAGTAGAGGTGTGGTTTTATTTGAGTTCAAGGATTAGTTAAGGATCAACTTCAAAAATATTGAAGATAACATTTTCTTTTGAGTTTTCAAGCTTCAATCATGAAAATATCTCCTGGGGAGTTCCCACAAGCAGCTTCCCAAAATATCATGAAAATATCAGTTCACTTTTGGTAATGAGGGTTTTGAATTACCTTTGAATTTGTTGTAGAGTGCATCCCCAAATTTGACTTTGCTACAGAGGGCCTCGCTGACTTCAAATTCATGACAACAAACTCTAAATTCCTTGCCCACCTTTTCAAAAGTCTCCAAGTCCTCTCCAAACAAGCTTTATCACCCATGCAAGTAGCTACTATAGTTATATGCATCTAAAACACTTTTTCAGGTACATGCATTAGATAGATTAAGTGCTTCAATACGTGTCCATGAGAATAACAAACATCAACAACAATTCAATTTCATTCCCATGCCGACAATTACACATTTTACAAGTTGTCTGACTTAGAAATATAGACAAGCTATGTAAACCAATAGATAAATAGCATTTAGAAGAAATACTAAACAATTTATCAAGATTACACTTTAAAACCCTAATTAAATAACTATTGTGATGAAGTATTCATAGCAGCAAATCACTTACCAAAATCATATGTAAAGTCACCAAATAAAGGACTCAAGATGTCAACCATTTCAAATGACAATCATGACAATAGGAAAAATAGCATAGAGAATACAATCATGCCTTTGATTGCAATGGAGGGGATAGATATTACAATCTATAGCAGCATTGAAAAGATGAAAATATAAAATCCATGAAGTCAAACACTTTTGTCAAAATACAAATCCTTACCTAATTAGTTAACTGATCCTTGAAGATTTTATTAGGAAAATATAGTTATTATATAGATGCTAAAACAGTGATACAAGTGCCTTTGAAAGTGATGACAGTCATGTCATCAAACTGACAATGAAATCAGTCATCAAAAACAGTAATGCACAACACCACAGAAGAAAAGAGGAGATCACTATCCATTCAAAGAGATGCCCTAATCACAGTCACCAAAGAGGGCTACAACAACAAATAAAAGACAATGGAATATTGATAGTCTTTTTGCATCCAAATGTGAATTATGTGAAAACTATGTCATATATCAATAACAAAAGTAACAAAGAGGATTTGTTACAGTCAAAAGTCTATGAATAGAATATTCAAGTTTATCAAATTCAAGCTAATAAGCTATATGATAGTCATAGCAGCAGATGGACAAAGGGAATGTGACTGTGACAGATTTTTGCATACAAAGGATAATCATCATCAATGATATCTTTGTATTAAGGAATTTGTAGGCAAGTTCGTGATACGACAACAAAGATCAATTCATTTATGAAGTAATGAACAAGGTTTTCATGACAAAGGTTACTGTCAAGATAGCCATAAGAGACAGTAAAGATAGTGAAGAGCATATTTAAGGAATGAAACAAATCATGGAATAGTCTTGTATTCTCAACAACAAGCTTTCATTCTCTATTTTATGATAGTCATTTTGAAAATACAATCATCTTTCAAAGGTTGAATCACACACAGGGGCAGTGTCTAAGTCACAAGTTAAGGACCATCAAATTCCTTCATGCCAAGGTATTCTAAGTATAAATCATGAATGGAAAAAGTAGAAATTTATCAATAAAGAACCATGAGACCTCTTCATACAGTCATTGAAAGAGATAGACCCGTCACTAATAATAGAGCACCAAGCTTTCAAAGATACAAAACTTTAAAGTAGGCTAAGAGAAGAATAGAGGTACATGGAAAACCCTACCTCTGCTTCATAAAACCATTTGTAATCTGTCATCTATCTGCTCCTTTGATATCTGTCGTCTATAGCTGGAAATCCCAAAATTCCCTCCTTACTTCATTCACACGATGATCTCAAAACTATTTCCAAACTCAAAGAACTGCGGCCATGAACAATCTTCTCTTGTTCAACTACTCATATTCTATTCTTGGTGGCCATGAACAATCTTCACATGTTTGACTACTCATACCCTATTCTTGGCAGATATGAATAATCTTCTCCTATTTGACTACTCTGCATACCCTATTCTCAGTGACCATGAACAATCTTCTCATGATAAATGCATAACCTTTGCTTCTTCACAGGTTTCACTTTTGTTTAAAATTCATAAATGCACAACCCCTCCATTAATTCCCTCCAAAGCTAAAGTGAAAGAAAAAAGAATAGAGGAATTTATTTAGTCCTTTACTTAGTCAATTTTATTTGTAGTTGCATTTTTTTGCCCCATGACTAAATTAGTCATTTATTTAGTCATTTATAACTGTGTTGCAAAAAGTTTTAGTCATGTGATTAAAAGTTTGGTCACGTGACTAAAATTTTTAGTCACCTGGTCATTTATTTGCCATATTTTGACTAGCGATTGCTAGGTTCACCACCATATTAGGCACATTACAGGAACACCTGATAGTTGTGCTTCACCACAACAACCACCAAATACACGCTTAAGAGAGGATACACCAACCCCGCTTGCTCGGAGGACTTTTAGATAAAAATGATGTACACTAGCTCAAGAGATACACCATCCCCACCTCGGTAGAGGGCCTAAATAAAAGGATATGCACAATATCCCACTTCCATAGAGGGCTTAATGATTGCAATATAAAATAAAGATGTACACTCATGCAGAGGGCTTTAAAACATGCTTTATCAATATCAAAATCATCAGACAACTTACTATATGCCCCCACCTTAAGGTGGTTTATGTCATGTACGGATATCAAGCACATTAAGGTAAGAAGATAACACACAAGGGAACACAAGCTCTCACAAATCCCATGTCCCCCAGAGGTGACATGTACTTTACGATCTCCAAATGTTCCACAAACACACAATTTCCTACAAGAAAAGGTATTAGAAACCACATGATCATGATAAACAACAATACATGTAATCATTCACATCAAGAATTGAGGTTATACTATGGATTTGGAGACCGAGTATAATTGTGGGGCTATACTATAGAAATCTAAAAACTGAGTGTAACCAAGATGAGATTCAAAGATAAACATTAAAGTGCATAGACCAGATGTATTATTATGGTTTGTTAGTATGATAAGACAACATTGAAATATCACATGTAGTGATTCTACTAGACAAGTGTTAGATAATATAAATCAACCCCATCATCATATATGGACTAGGTCCATTTTTGCTTACTCACTGAAGGGACACTTGGTCCACATCAGTTTTATTTATTTTTCATCATCTGCGAGCTAGGTAGAATAAATAGAGGAAGGTAAACAATAAATCAAGAGAGGAGAAACAAGTGCCTTTGGGTTGTCATGTAGGAAGGTGTCCCCAAGTAATAACTGCAATGTTATGCCCCTAGGGCATAACACACAACAATGAAAATAGAGGAGAGGAAAGATAGAAGAATGATGATACAAATAGAAGAAGGGTCACAATAGAGGTAGTCTCCCAATATCCTTGATCTTACAAGAGTGTCAAGAGTCATTCAAGGAGGCCTAAACAACACATAACACATTAAAGGGGAAACACAACATGGAGGTAAAGGGTTAGAGATACTTACCTATAGGCACAACCGAGCTAACAGTTGTCAACAAGAAAATCATCATCTTCCCACTCCCTAATGTTAGCAGAAAGTGGGACATAAGGTACCGTAGCCCAACTTTTGTTCTTGTCTTTAGGTTTTTCAGTCTTAAGCTCTTCTTGGTTTGATTCAATGTTAGGTGGAATTTTTTCTTGTTCATATTCATTTTGTTGGGTAAAAGCTTGTCCTCTTCTCCTTCTTTCTCTTACTTGTCGATTTCTTCTTGTCTTGTTGCTTATATCTTCAAAAGTATTATCATGTTTTTCTATAGGTTTTTGCATGTTAGAGGAGGAAGCACCATATTCAAATCTCATTTGTCTTGATGAATTGTTTTGTTTAAAATGACTCACTCCCAATCCTTGTAAGGATGGCGGGGGAGGAACCTCAACATAGGCTTCTTTTCCTTTTGCTCTAAGAATTTCTTCTAATGCGGGTTGTTCGTCTCTTACTATTTCTTGAATAGAAGGACCAGACACTCAATGTAATAGTTTTGCTTTGTATTTTCTATATACCAAGAAGTTAAAATCTGTTTGTAGCTCTGGTTCCTCATCAGATCATTGCCAAAAGTAATCAAGGTTGAAATGTTGTTTTGTAACCAAAGGTTTATATCTATTGCAATGAATAGTATGCACTTGTCCATTCAAAGGGAATTTTACACAGTTATGAATAGTTGAAGGGACAAATTTCATAGCCTTTAACCATGGGTGTCCTAATTTTATACGAAAAAGGTCAGATAGAGGGACCACATCAAACAATTGTTCTATGAATTTGTCAAATATCATGACCAACAAAGATATCTTTCCAGAAGTGTTTATAGAAAGGTTCCCTTATGTGTCTTAATCATCATACCAGAAGGATCATAGAAATCTTCTACCAAACCATGTGAATAAAGGAATTCCTTTCTTGCCACATTAGTCATGCAATTAGGATCTACAAGTGTTCCATCCACCAGATTTTCCATTATCTTTATAGTGATATAAAGAGGTCCTTCAGTTTCTCCAGTTGTTCTATCATGAGGTGTAAACACAGTTTCGGGTTCAGGGACCTTTCTTTTCACATAAGGCCTTCGAGGAAACCTAGTTTTATTGTTGCAATTCGAATCCATGTGTATGTTTTCAAATCAATGTAAAATCAGATTTCAAAAGGTTTTCAAAACTTATGCAAGGAACAAGTGTACAACTATGTATGAATATGTTCTAAAATGCTTGATTTTTTGAACCTTTTTCGTAAATTTTCAATGCAAATCACTAAAATAAGAGGTGTTGTGAAGAATGTTAAGAGGGGAATAGAATAATAAGCTCAATATCAGTCCAATAATGTAATAAGATTCTTCAGAACATGCCTATAGTGCAAATGTAGAGAGATGATAAGGCCAAAATCTAGTGAAAAATGTAAGAATTTTAAACGCTAGACATGAAATTTTGCAAGAAAAATATTATGATGAAACACTATAGTTATAAATTAGAACTAATTGAGTGTTTAAAATAGTAGTAAAATCTGAAACAAGATTTTAACTACAAACCCTAGCTAATGCAAAAACTAGGTTATATGAAAAATGCACAATTTCAAGCAGTTTTTTACAAATTAGGCATAAAAATGCAATGGAAATTAATTATAAATGATGAATTTATGTAATTTAAATCAGATATAATGAAAATAAAAAAAATTAAATGAAATAAATACAAATTAATTTAAAGTATTAAAAAATGCAAGACTAAAATGCTAATTTTTTCAATTTTTTTGTAATTTTTCAAATGTAATAAGGTGAAAACTAAATGAATGAATGAAATGAATGGAAATATAAAGTACAACACTAATCAAGGTGCAAAATTCATTAAAAACATAGGTTCACCAAAAAATTTAGAAAAAAAAGAGGGGGGTTTCAATTTAAAGGGTAAATCCTCCTTTCACTCCAACATTCAAGGACATAAATCGAGTGAAGCCACAATATCTTGAAAGAGGGATCTACTATAGATTTAGTGTCCCTAAGAATGAAAAGGAAAGTTGGAATTTGCTAATTAGTTTATCAACTAAAGTCCAACTATGCTCAAAACCTTAATTTTGTAAAATCGTAAATAAATAGATGAATCACGACAAATGCTTGCACACAGAGATATCAAATGACAATTAGATACATACAAGATTTCAAGATTCTATATCTAAAAAAGTTGGGGACTAATGAGCTAGCACTAGAGCCCAATGTACCAATTTCTGTCAGGATATCTGAAGAATGTCTGCAACCTATTTCTATTGCTCTAGAGATTGTATTGTTTCTGGATCTTGAGGACTAATGAGCAGGTGCCCTAGTCCATGTCCTAATTTTCCACTTTCCACTATACTTTCGACACTTTGTTCTACTTCCTTGCAACTCCATTTATTTTTCTTCTGCAACCTGTAATCTGCAATCATAGAAAAATGGGTTGGGGGTTGTGGTGTTTAGAGGCCTGCCTCAGTCAAGCCCCAACGAGACATTCAAGTCTTTCAAACACTATTGTCAGATAAAGAGTGTGTATCCCTATGGAATAGAGGCAAAAACTAAATGATAAATGATCAAAAACATAAATAAATGTCACCTCAGAGGTGTAGCTCACATATAGATGAAACTCTTCACATCATTAGAAGATGAAGCCAAATCTACATAACAAACACAATAACAAGAGAACTCTCCTCTACAACAATGAATATCTTGAATGCTCTAAAATCACAAGTGCACCAAAAGTTCATAATCATCTTCCCTCTAGTTTACAAATGAAACCCTAAACATGCTTATATATGCATCTAAACTCATTCCTACTAAGAATTTCATAATTCAAACTTAAGGTGTCAGCATAGGACCTATTTAACCATCACATAACCGACACTTGGTCCTAACCTAAAATAGGGTAGGACTAGGGCACGGGCGCCCAAGTCCTCCCTCCCTATTTCAGTTAGGACTTGTCTCAATAGCACCCCCTAGGTCCTATTTGCCATAAAACTTAGGGGTTTTCTCATCGGGAGTCAACATGAATATGCAAGATGATAAAAATGCTTTCTAAGGGACTTGAGAGCTAAACCTTAAGAGGGAAAAGTCCAAGGGGGACATTTTCTAACTTAACAATGGCACATCAATTTATCCTCCACAGTGATATCTAGAAGTTCAACTCTATATATGCCTTGTTCTATGTTGGTAAACAACACTTCATTATTTTGGTGATATTCAGTAATCATATGCTTCATCCTTGGCTCAACCTTAATATGAATCTAGTTAGGGATACCCCTCCATGGTAGGCACATATGTGAAAAGCTTGTTGTCATGTATCCATTCAGGGTCTTGGACCGATACTGACTTAGTAACATGTTGTAAGTATCTGAGATGTCAACTACTTGGATGTCAATAAAGTGTTGGACCCTAAGATCAGAGGCTAACTGCATGTGGGTATGGGTTAACTCGCCTATGACACTAACTTTGGACTTATCTAATTGAGTAACTTTATTTAGTGATTTAGCAAGTGAAAGGCCAAGGACCTAACATACTGACAAGGGCATGACATTAGTGGATGCACTAGAGTCTACCACATAATTATGTAGGCTCTTTCCAAATATCCTCAAGGTGAGGAGGAAAGGAGGAGATTTAGTCTTAACTTTATACAGTGTCACTTGTACATCTATAGTATGGACTTGGCCTTTATCCTTGTGCTTAAATGGAATATCCTTTGGTGGAGGATCTCTAGTCTAGATATTACTAGGGATATTGTCTCACAATGCAGGCTCCTCTAAAGACTTATGGAAAGCTTTCTTAATCGCTCCAGAGTCTTAAGGAGTTCAGACAAGGATAAACTAATCTTGATCTTCTTGATCTCCTCTGCTAGATAAGTGACTAATTTATTAGATTCAAAAGTCTCATTCATACCTTTGGCTAGTATAGAGGACAGTGCAAAATGTTGTTGGTTAACTCTCAAAGGTATTGGATTATTGCTGGCAGTTGTATCTAGAGGGGTATTGAAATTTTCTGGTGGAATGGATTTGGTCAAAGGTCAAGGTGCCCTATTATTATTATTTTAGAGGCTATAGTTATGTCCTCTTTGGAATTACCAAAAGGCATGGACTTCATCCACTCCCTACTCTAGTTTGTTGTTCTTCTCAAAAGGAAAGGTGTAATCCTCAAAAGCTAGATTTGATTCTTCACATGTGAGAGTATAGTTCTCATGCACCATATTCACTTTTTCTCTTGGGAAGAGAAAACTCTTTAGGACCATAGCGGACACATATCCTAAAGGAACAAGTTCACTAACCTCAGATGGACTAGTCTCTCTTTCTGTATTGTGTACTTCAACTTGGAAAATGCTGGCAGCTATTCTAAACTATGGACAATCTAGTTCTGCATGAGTACTCATGTTATGGATCCTATAGTAGTTTTTCAATGCGGACTTGGCTAGGTTTACCCTAGTTGTTTGTTTAGGTTCAATGGGAACTTGATTATCAAGAGGTGATGGTAGAGTTCCATTATTTGGTCTGGTGTTCCAAACTCTTAGAGGTCATGGAGCATTGTTATTTTAACTTCTATCATTATATACTCTATCTATATATCCTCAGTTTTGTACATTTTGAGCATTATTCTGAGAATATATGCTTTGATTCCTTAAATGAGTCACTTCAGCAATCATCTTCTTCAATTGAACCGTAATCTCCTCAACATCTTGCTTCTCCTCTTGGACTTTAGCTACTGTATTATCCTGAGTAGGAAGAAAAAATGACTTACCATTTCCATTAGGCCTAATTTCACTAGCAATGTGTCTAGGGTACATGATCATTTGGTCATTTCCTTGTTGAGGTTCATTGCATTGATCGATGGAAACTGTAATGGATTCATCATTGACATGTCATTCATGAGTGATCCATTGATCTGTTGCATCTGATTGAACACAACAAGTGGTCCTATACATGGCAGTGGACCATGACCTACTTGTTTCATCTCATTATTTACCTTGACTGCTTTTACATAGGCATCAGATAATGTCGCAAGGACATGATTTGGTCTCCTCACAAACATTGTAGTTAGAGGATCCAAAGTAGAATAATAGACTAGCATAGCTGCATCCTCTGCATTATTATAGGGAGCAGTTAGCTTTGAGTATGCTTTCTTGAAATGATCATTGAAATTTGCAATAAACCCACCTTCACCTCTCCTAATTTCAGAAAAGCGATGGTACATCATTGTTGCATCAATTGGAATTCAGAACTAAGCTTTGAATGCATTTTCCATCAGTAACCAAAAGTTGATGGAATGCTAAGGTAAATTCACATACCAGTTGTATGCCTCTTCCTCTAGTGTATATGGAAAGAGTCTACAAACCACATCCTCACGTTGGATCCTTGCTCTAAAACAAGTTTCCTTGATTGTTCTCAAGTGATCCTTAGCATCCTGATATGGATGATACTTTGGATAATGTTTATCTGGATTCTTCAGCAAATCATTATATGCCGCAAAGTGGAGAGGTGACTCAACATAAAAGAATTCTATAAGAGCTTGTACATGGATTGTTGGTGTCACAGAGACAGGAGGTCTAGGTTGTGCACTAGCTAAGCATGATCTTGGCCTTACATCAGGTAATTCTTGCAAAGGTCCACTAGATCTTGATCTAGTAGCAGGTTGATGAGCCAGCTCAAAATCTTAGGATGATCTTTAAGATTTTAGATAGGATCTTTGCAAAGATATTGTCAATTCTTCTTGGAGAAAGGATACTTCCAATCACTTAGCTCAAATTGTGAAATATTGATAGGATCTTTGGAAAGATAGATAGCTTTAAGTTAGACCCTCCTTCTAGCACCAAATCTATTGATGTGTTTGTTAGTCACATACATAGGGATAAAAGTTATCACAACAAACCTTTACTCATCTTGAAAGATATGATAAATTCACATTGAATTTATAATCCCAAGGCTTTGTTGATCGGGTCTTGACCTTTTGATAGTCACTCAAGGGTCATTGTGATATGCTATTCTATTTTGGGGGACATACACCTTGCAATTATATTCTTTCTTATATTCTATCAAAATCCACATATATCTTGTATATTGTACCTGATCTGCATATATTCTTGAAAATTATATCAAATCCTATAGTATCTAGTTGAGATTTAAGCATATAATTATGAACTAAACACAACTTTTATCAATTCTTCTCAAACTATCTGAACTTTGATTAGTTCTTCTGAGATTATCCTAACTTTGATTAGTTCTTCTAAAACTATCTTTGTCTAGACTAATCTTTGCATGTACTCCATAGATTCATCTAAAGATGTTCTTTAAAACATGCAATTCATTGATATTTATGATCATCTACATAATATTTGAAATTATTTGCATCCTTTACTATGTATGCTCTAGATATGTCATTCCTTGCACCAATTTAGTATGTATTTCTTTAGACATGTCAATTATTTGCATTTACTCCACTGTATTTATGAAATGAAGAGGAAAAGTTTGAGTTATAGAATGAAGATCCTAAATTAATTAATTTTTAACAATGATCCACATGCATATTCTGACATGACCATGAAATAAAGAAAAACCAAACCATACTTCAATAGGAAATCCACAATTACGTATGATTGATACAAATCTTCAAAGGTAAATTGATGAAACCATGCAATTAGTTGAATGCACTTCAAGGTGAATGCAACAATTCATCATTACAAGTCAGAAATGAATAGAAGATTACTTGAGATATAGATTAGATGGTAATCTATAACTTCATTTTCAACAAGGACCTGAGATAAGTTACAATGATCCTACAGTCAGGATATCTCTCAAAAATATCAAGGGTCAAGAAACGTGGCACTCAATTGCTAGTTGGCAATCATTGGTGGAATACAGTTGGGAAAATGGAATATTCTTTAGTATCTTCACTTCAGTATCTTCAAGAATATTCTATTCGTTTGGCTTGGATGAATCCTCACCAACTATCATCTCCCCAGAGTCAAACCTTTTATATAACTCGTAAGCCTTTATAGTTGTATCCATTTCTGTATGATCAAACTATTGTGCTTTAGCTTTTGCATATTCCTGCAGTTGCAGTTGATCAATGATGGTCACCCATTGACTTGTCCTATCCTCCATCTTTCCTTTGTATGCCTTCATTTTCATGGAAAGTCCCATTATCTGATCTATTTCCTTCTCTAGAAAATGTGATACTAGATCCTTCATCATAGGATTAAACCTGGCCTTGAATGCTTCCTTAGAGACTTGTGAATCATATGTCTCTTTATCAGCCATCAAAATCCCTAAGAATTCCTCTAGGATATCTCCTTCATCAGTCAATAACTCTTGTGCCTTAGTACTAATATCCTCTATTTTATTCCAACATCTCTTTAGGATATCCACTTCAAATTTCATATCCTTTATCCATGCAGATATCTTGGATATGTTGTGCAAGGTCGGGATGTTATGCATGAGTAACACTTGATCATCTAATTGTTGCAAGTATGTGCCTAATCGGTGTTGTCATTGATCTCAACATATCTTTGCTATCATTGGTATCAACTATGTCCTATTCTATTACTTGTTTAGAAGCTTTGTATGTTGAGGATATTGAGAAAATTGGCCTCTCCGGAAGAAACAAGTGAGTTACAATGAAGTGCAGTATAGATAGTGAGTTGTATGCTGAAGAACAGTCCAGTAGATTGCTCTGCATTTCTTACTGCTTGAAGATCTTGGTCTATGGATTGGAAGTTATTTAAAAGGATGTTTGAAGATGCTAATTCTTGAGTTTGAGCCTCTGGTGTGAAGAATTAAGAGAGTTCCATTCACCAGAGTAAAACTTGCTTTCTCTGATATTCTCTGGTGACAAGGAGAAAGTGTTTTGCTCCATATTCCTTTGCAATAAAGTATTTTACTCTGTGGTTCTAGAGGGAAGTTTGGAATGATGATAAGTTCCTATAGTTACAATGGTTCATGATTTGGTGGTACGCAAGCTATCTTTCTTTTATGACAGTTGAAGATAGTGAAGTTCATGTGTTCCAGTGTGAAGATTCCTATTGTTAAAGTGGTTAAGGTTTATGTGGTTGCTCCTGATGATTATGACATACTTAGGAATGCCTCATGATCATGTTCATATCTTGACATTGATCTGCATTAAGGAATTGAGATCATGTTTAAAGATTGTTCCTAGATAACGTAGCATGTAACTAGTCTTAGCCAACTTGGTTATTTCTAGTAATTGTGGAGATCCCTTGAAGATTATGGAAGCATGTTGTGGTGTGGAATATCATGTTTGAGTCCTAGCTAAGGTGTGGCATGATCCACATACATTTATACTACAATTCCTTAGAATAATTTGTATTAGGTCAAGACCTATTTTGTAAATGTTTGTAATACTGACCTTGGAGATTGTTCCAATGGTTGATGATTGTAATGTCGACCTTGATGATGATTCCAAGGTTGATGAAGTGTATAAATACTTGTAATTTAGTCATGGAAAAGATGTCCTTATGTGAAAATTGGAAGATAAGGAAAAGGGCGAGCAAAGCAGAGGAATTATTGTACTTCAATGTAATAATCTCAGACATGAAGATGATGGTGATTTTGGTAGTGACCCACTAGTAGGGTTTAACAACCCTTATTGTAATCTTTCTAGGTTTAGGGTTGAGGTAATGAGCCCACTAAACCTAGTTGTACTTGATGGTAGTGAGCCAGTATGTTCTAGGCCCATGGAGTGACCAATCCTGAACATCATTTTTCAAAGATTGCAATATATTTTGAGAGCTAATCCTCTCCATGGTTTTTCCCCATATTGGGGTTTTTCACATAAAAATCTAGTGTCTCTTGTGCTTAATGTAGCATATGTGTTCAAATTTTTGATTTCATGTATTCATTGTTTAATCATAATAAGTGCGGACTAGTGATTAATGTTTAAGTACAAAAGTGTTTGAGTTTTGGGACAACTGATTCACCCCCCCACTCTCAGTTGTCTGGCATATTTTGACAATTGGTATTAGAGCAAGGTTCCTCTAAAGAAAGTCTAACAGCTTGAGGAAGATTGAAAATGTCTTATAAGAAGGAAACACCACATTTTGATGGGACAAATTATGCTCTTTTGAAGGCACGAATGAAAAGTCATCTTCTTTGCCTTGGTTGCAAAGTATGGAAAGTTGCAGAAACAAAATACACCTTGTCTCAAAATGGTTTGATGACTAAAGATGAAATCAAATAATATGAAGGATGTTAAAGAAAAAGACACTCTGTTAAGTTCATTGAATGACTTAGTATTGACAAAAATTGTGCATCTTGAAACTGCAAATGAGGTATGGGAAAAGATGAAAAATCTGTATGAGGGAGATGATTCTGGGAAGGAGACCAAGCTATAAATTTTGAAAGTGAAATATGAAAGTTTGAAGATGAATGAAGATGAAAACATAACAGCCTTTATGCAAAGCATTGATGAACTTGTCACTGGAATAAAAGGTATGGGGGGAACTCTTGGTGATAAGGAAGTTGTGATGAAAATTCTCAGATCTCTACCAAAGTCCTACAGTCACAAGGTAGCTGCAATTGAAGAATTTATACAAGTAAAAGCTATTGATAGAGACTAGTTACTTGGTAAGATTACTATCTTTGAGATGAGAGAGTTTGGTGATGCCCTTCCAAAAGTTGAGGCTACCTTCAAAGCAAGTACTTCTAAGAAAACCTCCAGATCAAAAAAGTACAAGGTAGAATCTGATGATGAGTTTGATAAAATTGAAGCCAACTTTGTGGATAGACTGCAAAGAGGATCTAGTAAGTTCAAAGATAAATTACCTTTTAAATGTTTTTCATGTGGTAAAGTAGGCCACTTTGCTTCTAGATGTCATGAAAGAATTGAAAGAAATAGGAAAAGATATTAGAATAGGCCTAGGATCCAAAAGAAATGTTATTATGTTGAAGATTTTTATGATGATAAAGGAGTATTAGATAATGGTGAACTAGATAATGCTAGTACTTCTAGTAATGATTGCTTGTTTATTGCTATTAAGGAAGAACATGTGTCTACTAATCCTACTAGCTACGTGAAAGAGGAAACACTAGTGGAAAGTGCTTTGGTTGTTTAGGTTGTTGAAGACAAAATGAATGGGTTATTGATAGTGGCTACTTTCACCACATCACAGGTGACAAAAGTAAGTTTGTGAGTTTGGAAAGATATGATGGTGGATTGGTTAGGTTTGGAGATGATACAACTGGTAAGATTTGTGGAAAAGGATCTATTTCATTTGATGGCAAGCATAATACTGAAGATGTCTTGTATGTGAAAGGATTAAAGCACAATCTTTTGAGTGTGGGTCAGATGTGTGACAAAGGTTATGACTTAAGATTCAAGGACAATGGATGCAAGATCAATGAAAGCTCTAGAATAGTCCTTGCAACTGGTAAGAAGACCAGCTCGGTAATATCTATCACTTGAAAGGAACTGATAATTATTGTTTGTTGGCTCAGACTGATGAAAGTTAGCTATGGCATAGAAGGCTATGTCAGATCAATTTTGATAACATTATGAAGATAAGTACTACATAGGATTTTAGAGATTTACCTAAGCTTGTGAAGCTTGCTAATCCTATTTGTAAGGAGTGTCAATTTGGAAAACAGACAAGAACAAATTTCAAAAGCAAGGACCAATCAGTTGATGGACTACTGGAACTAGTGCATACAGATTTGTGTGGACCTACTAGAGCAAGAAGTTTGTAAGGAGATAGGTATTTCATGTTGCTTATTGATGATTATTCTAGAATGACTTGGGTTACCTTTTTGAAAGAAAAATTAGAAGCTCTAGATAAGTTCAACACATTCAAGGCAATGGTTGAAAATGAGATGGACTTGAAGATCAAATGTTGAAGATCTGATAGAGGAGGAGAGTTTACATCAAATGAATTTGATTTCTTTTGTGAAGAACATGGGATAAAGAGATAGTTATCTGCACCTAGAAATCCACAACAAAATGGAGTCTTCGAAAGGAAAAACAAAATAGTTCAAGAAGCTACTAGAACCATGATGAAGGAAGCTAATCTTCTGGAAGTATATTGGAGAGAGGCAATTCACACTACTGTATATATCCTAAATAGAGTCCAAGTCAAAGGTAATAGTTCTAAGACTCCTTAAGAATTGTGGTATGGTAAAGTTCCTATTGTGAAATATCTCAAAGTTTTTGGTAGCAAATGTTATATCAAAAGAGAAGAAGATCTAGGCAAGTTTGATGCTAGGTGTGATGAAGGAATCTTCCTTGGTTACTCCACCATGAGCAAGGCCTACCGGTGTTATAATAAGAGGCTAAATAAGATCATTGAGAGTGCAAATGTCAAAGTTGATGAAATAAAGGAAAGGTCTCTAGAATCAAGTGGATATTGATCAGATAAAAAAATGCTTCAAAAGTGGTGCAGCATGAAGATAACCCAAATAAAGAGGAATAAGCTCTAGAAAGTGCTACCAAGACACCAAGGTATGTAAAACTTAATCATTCTAAAGATCAAATCATAGGAGATAAGAGCAAAGCAATCCTGACCAAAAGAAGAGTTGCAGAAGAACAAGTAAATTTTTGTCTGATATCCAAGATTGAACCTAAGACCGTGAATGAATCTTGCAATGATGAGAATTGAGTAAAGGCTATGAAAGAAGAATCAACACAAATAGAGAAGAATCAAACTTGGGATCTTGTTCCTAGACTAGCAAATAAAAATGTAATTGGTACCAAGTGGATTTTCAAAAACAAGATGAATGAGAATGGTGAAGTAGTAAGAAACAAAGCAAGGTCGGTATGCAAAGGATACTCTGAAGTTGAAGGAATAGATTTTGAGGAAACATTTGCACCAATGGAAAGGATTGAAGCTATAAGAATGTTTTTGGTATTTGTAGCCTACAAAGATTTTAAGGTATATCTGACAAAGAATTTAGTAATGCATTCAAGGATAAAGCACATATCCATAAGATATTACTTTCTAAGGGAAAAAGTGACAGAGAATGAAGTCAAGTTGGAATATGTATCTACAAAAGACTGGATTGCATACATTTTCACCAAACCTCTACCTAAGGATACTTTTCAGTATCTCAGAGAAAAGTTAGGGGTTATTACCCCTCTTTTTCTAAACTAAGATGCACAAGAGTGCATCAGTCCAGTGGTGCTTAGAGTTCCTTCTTCAAATTTGGATTGATGCTTTTGGGGCTACTTCTTAGGGAGTAGTCAGAGAGTTCAAAAAATATCTTGGTTCAAAAGCAGTAGATTGCAAGTATATGTCCTTTTCCATTGATGTCAAAGGGAGAGAGAAATCATGTGAAAAATTCAAAAGGAAAGAGTGTAGATGTGTAAAGAGATAGGGGGAGAATCGTGTCTTGATGGTTGTAGTTTTTCACATCATATGTTGCAAACAATGACAAATGCGGAGATTGTTGCAAGTATGTGCCTAATTGGTGTTGTCATTGATGTCAACTATGTCCTATTCTATCACTTGTTTAGAATCTTTGTATGTTTAGGATATTGAGAAAATTGGCCTCTCCAGAAGAAACAAGTGAGTTATAGTGGAGTGCAATATAGATAGTGAGTTGTATGCTGAAAAATAGTTTGGTAGATTGCTCTACATTTCTTGTTGCTTGAAGATCTTGGTCTGTGGATTGGAAGTTATTTAAAAGGATGTCTAAAGATACTAATTCCTAAGTTTGAGCCTCCGATGTGAAGAATTGAGAGAGTTGCATTCACCAGAGTAAAACCTGCTTTATCTGATTATTCTCTAGTGACATGAAGAAAGTGTTTTATTCCGCATTCCTTCGCAATAAAGTATTTTGCTCTTTGGTTCTAGAGGGAAGTCTAGAATGATGATAAGTTCCTATAGTTGCAATGGTTTGTGATTTGGTGGTACGCAAGCTATCTTTCTTTTATGACAATTGAAGACAGTGAACGTCATGCGTTCCTGTGTGAAGATTCCTATCATTAAAATGGTTAAGGTTTGGGTGGTTGCTCTTGATGATTATGACATACTTGTGGATGCCTCCTAATCATGTTCCTATGTTGACATTGGTCCGCATTAAAGAATTGAGATCATGTTTGAAGATTGTTCCCAGATAACGTAGTGTGTAACTAGTCTTAGTCGACTTTGTTATTTCTAGTAATTATGGAGATCCCTTGAAGATTATGGAAGCATGTTGTGGTGTGGAAGATTGTGTGAGTCCCAGCTAAGGCATGGTATGATCCACATACATTTATATTACAATTCCTTAGAATAATTTGTATTAGGTCAAGACCTATTTTGTAAATGTTTGTAATACCGACCTTAGAGATTGTTCCAATGGTTGATGATTGTAATGCTGACCTTGATGATCATTCCAAGGTTGATGAAGTGTATAACTACTTGTAATTGAGTCGTGGAAAAGATGTCCTTTATGCAAAAATGGGAAGATAAGGAAAAGGGCGAGCAGATAAGGCAAAGCAGGGTAGAGCAAAGCAGAAGAACTATTGTACTTCAATGTATTAATCTCAAACATGAAGAAGATGGTGATTTTGGTAGTGAGCTTGGTAGTGAGCCACCAGTAGGGTTTAACAACCCTAAGGGTTCAACATCCCGTATTATAATCTTTCTAGGTTTAGGGTTGAGGCAGTGAGCCTGCTAAACCTAGCTATACTTCACGAAAGTGAGCTAGTATGTTCTAGGCCCATGGAGTGACCAAGGTTGAACATCATTTTTCAAAGATTGCAATTATTTTTTAGAGCTAATCCTCTCTATGGTTTTTCCCCACCTTGGGGTTTTCCACGTAAAAATTTGGTGTCTCTTTTGTTTAATGTTGCATCTATGTTCAAGTTTCTAATTTCATGCATTCATTCTTTAATCATAATAAGTGCAGACTAGTGATTAATGCTTAAGTGCAGAAGTGTTTGAGTTTTGGGACAACTGATTCACCCCCCTCTCAATTGTTCAGTTCATTTCAACACTAATTTACTTGCACTTTTTAATTTGGGAAGGTCTTGTTCATTCTGATCAAGCCTCTTAGCAATCTCTTCTTTTAGCTTCGCATGTTTTGTCCTGATAAATGTTAAAGTATCCCAATTAGATAGTGATGTCCCAGTTATTTCTTCACCCTTTGATATGAATTGGGAAAACCACTTCTACATAACATTCGCTTGATGCTTAAATTGAGCATCCAAACCACTTATTTCATCCTGACTGACCAATATAAGGGCAGCTGATGCCTTTGTTATTTGAGTACCTAGGGTTACCAACCCCATAATGAATGATTGGAGTTGGGTAATGTGCCCTTTCAACTCCTTATTTTTCATTTTCATCTTATGTATACAAGCAACCATGACTTTAGTACTCCCTTTGAGTTCTTTTATCTCTTGCTCTATCATTGCATGCCCCAAATCAATGGTTGTTAGATGGAATTCACTAGCCATAATCTTTGTCTTAGCCTTGTCAACTATGGGCACAATGAACTGTGTTGTTCTTTACCCATTGATAGCATCCCTCTTTATTGTGGACATTGGCCTTGCTTTGCACTTCGGCTTTGCATCTTCAATAGAAAATAATGATTTGAATTCAAATGGGGTAGCATCAATAGAAGGAGGCTATGTTACCTCTAATGATAACTAGCTGGATACATCATGTTCTAGCCCTTCTTGCTTGGACTACTCAACGTGGGCATATTTTATTGTTGTATGTCCATATTTATCTTGACTTCCTTCTTCTTGTGACATTTCTTGCTGATGACCCTCCTCCTAATCAGAGGCCTTATCCTTAGAGCCCTCCTCTTGGAGCATTTCATCTTGTGTGGATTGTTGTTGATCCTCAGGATTTTCTTCTTGATGTATATTTGTATCCTATTGTGGAATCTGTTGAGGGATTTCTAGATTCTTCCCTAGTTCAACCATCCCCTCATTTGATTTGACATTTTGAGCCTATTTCTTAGATGGATGCTCAGTAAGATTTTCTAATTCCTTTTCTATGTGTTCTCCAACTTGTTGATCCTATATGTCAGCATGGATATCTTGAGATGATTCATCCATGACTGTAACCTGAACAATATCTTCCCATCCTTGTGTATCCTGAGTAGTATCTTTTACTTATGTACATTCTCCTATAGGATATGACAAGTCTACAACTTCAGAACTTGTAATTTTATAAATCAGGACATCCAACTGCTCGGGCTGGATGGGCCCTTGGGGTGATTATGCACCCTCTATGCCTGATATATCCTGAACCTCTAGATCCTTTGTTGGTTTAGGATTTTCTACCTCCTCCACATCCTTTTCTTGTTGTGAAGGCACTAAAGATGCGAGAAGTGATGCAACCGGGTAATTGCTTACATCCCTTGTGACCTCATTATCTATCAAGTCTATGACTTGACTTAGGGATAATGGCTGCTCCTTTTCCATTTCTTGTTTTGAAGCTCTTGCCTCCTCAGCCAATTCATTCTTCACCTTTATGATTTGAGACGTTAGGACATTGTGCTACAATTCTTTACTACTATCATTGTAGGGTCAGGAAAGTTCTTGACTTGCTCTGCCAAGTGTGTTTGAAGCATGGCGGGTGGGGCAAGTGTTGATGATGCCCCTGCCTAGGGCTGATCTTTAGAAAACATTTGCTCCATCCTTGTAGGTCCTTCTTGATCTTTTTTTGGACATCCATAGAATCAGAGTTGAACCCAACTGGTTATGGCTTTATTAGTTCTTCTTTGTATTATTATGCTTCTATTCTATTTTTTTATCATGTTGTGAAGGAAGGTTATTTATAACTTTTTTCCCTGCTACCTCTAAAGCAACATATGTTTTAGCATTCAAAGTTACGTTTTTAAATCCTTAGATGGGGCACCTATAGAAACCCCCAACTAACTGATCCTAAACATTAATAGGTAGAATTTCCTAATTAATAGCTCTAGGGTTTTCAATGGATATAGTCCAAATTTCAAAGCTTTGCTGGCCTTTGCTTAGTGAAAATATCCAACATAATTAACTTACTAGTTTACTGACCTTTGTGTCCATGAACAGTGCATTCAGAGGCTATTCTCTTCCAACATGTTTCATTACAGTATTACATCTATTCCTAAGGGCACTATGAATTTGTCATCATGGTAAATAATCAATTGCTTCATTGTACCTCTCCAATATAGAAATGAACATTTCAAAAGTCTTCTAATTTCAAGCATTCCATCATATGTGTGACTTGACAGTAGTTGCATGATGCTACTAATTCTCCAAATAGGAAACAATCACTTCTATGTCATTTATAACAATGGCCAAATCCAAGACAAAAAATTGTAATATTTATATACATGCAATGCATAGCTTAACATAAAAAAATATTAGTAAATACCAAAGAACATGTCTCAAAATTGTATGTCCTTGAAAATAATATGCAAATCAGAAATTTAATTGTACAGATATTTTTTAAAAACTGGAAACCTAAGTTTGCAAAAAGTATTTCTAAAAAGGTACAAGTAAATATGAATCCATAAGTTTCTAGAAAATAATTTCAATGGATTCTATGGTTCACAGACAGAAATAGATAATTACATAAATTGATATCGACATTGGATGTGAATATCACTTTTCCTCTGGCTTCAACATTTTTGTAATATTTCCATTCATCCTTAATGTGTAATGTGGCACAAGTAGTTGCTTTATTGGATTAATATCTTTCATAAACATTTAATGCACCTGTCTTTTAAACATCACTTCCATGTTTGTTGAAGTCTATTCATAGTGACTATTGAAATGGCTTGTCTATGTAGTTATCTAGTTTTTTAGTGGGTTTGCAGCTTGATTCTTCTTTCTAGGACCATAACATCCAAATTAGCCAAGAAATA
Organism: Cunninghamia lanceolata; assembly: GCA_027924645.1. NCBI lineage: Eukaryota > Viridiplantae > Streptophyta > Pinopsida > Cupressales > Cupressaceae > Cunninghamia > Cunninghamia lanceolata. The sequence continues at coordinate 2,893,788 of BSBN01001569.1, forward strand.
AGCTCTTCAGAACTCTACACTTGCTTTTGCTTCCATTTTGTAAAAGCTTAGTGTATTTTTAATAAGGTGAAAGTCTGTAGATTTTAAGTAATCATGCCTTCCAATTTCAGTATATGTACACCACTCTAGCATCTACACAGTTTGCTTGGAGTATAGGCAATGTGAAGAGCAATATTGGCATTCAGACAATATGTATTCTTCAGGAATTCCTCTTCAAAAGTAGGACTTGGTTAAGAGCTTGACCATTCTTTACACCAAATTCACACTTGTAGCCTCAAACTACATAAAAATGGACTTTAGATCTACATAATGATTCTTGATCCTTTGTAATATCTCTAAGCTTATCGTTGTCTACATGCTTGACATAAATAGATTCGTAGCATTTCTGGAAAAAACTGTGTATTGCTTTTTTGCCTCAACATTTCAGATCAAACTCCATGATCCATCATCAGGAAGAAAAGAAGAGAATCTCCATCATGAATACATGAATACAATAAATAGATTCTCCATCACTTATGACATAAATGATTGTTATTGTTTGCATGGTTTATTCTGTTCTTTACATTTAAAAAGATTTAATGCTAGGAAAATTGTTTTTTACACAAGAAAAAATAAGTGTCATATCTGTGTGAATATTTTTCCTTGTGTTAATATCTAATAAAGACTAGTTACATCTTGACCCTTCAACCTCATGATTATCATGCAGACTTTATAAAGAAACTATTAGACCTATGGTATTCTTGGTATGGCTTGTAATTATTGATGGGATCCAAAACCAAATACATAGGGTTTACATAAATCTTGTAGCTCTAGGTTGGGGAAAAAAATTCTCGAAGGAACTTTAATTAAACTAATTATTGTAGACAGTTTTCAGCACTAGTCTTTTAGTTAATGCTTCCTAGGAATGAATCATTATGGATCAAAGTACATTTTAATCATTGTCTTACCTTGCCTGATCACAAAATGTAATGACAACTGAGCTTACATGATTGAGGTATGGAGAAGCTCCCTAGCTCAAAAACTAATAGCTCCATCACTATTGTGAATAAACTTTAAGATTCTTTCTATCTGTACAAGTTTAGCATTGAATCTGATAATGACATGGAGTAAAGAATCTTCTGATGTATTCATTTACTTTGATACACATATCTTAGCCACAATATTTTGGATTTGTTCAATGTAGCATATTTTCTATGTGATTAAGCTGAGATCTTTAGGGTGGTAGGTGAATCGAGACATGAAGGGGGTAAAGCTTGTTCTTTGGATATGGGATTTTGATCTCTTCCAATTCATCTCTATGTATGTTAAAACAAATGATATTCATTTGAATCTAGATTTTCTTAGAAAACTAATGGGTTGGTCACTAATGTATCATGCTCTTTAAGAGTGTTTCTATCTATACAAGTTTAGTATTGAATCTGATAATGATATGGGCTAAAGAATCTTGTGATGTGTCCATTTATCTTGAAATACATATCTTGCACCACTTGGACTAGATTACAATCCTATGACGAAATAGAAAGTGCAATGAGAGGAACCAACATCTTGTAGGAAAGAACCTATAGGGTTGAACACTTATTTGCTTGGCCCTATAGTAACACTTTTCCATTATAAACTATTATACAATAATCACATAGCCAATTCTAATGCCTTGTTATTAATGGCTTATTGTATTTGACTATATGAATGATAAAATCTTAGTCATGTTATCTCTAGCCTATAGAATTTATCCTCTCTATAGAATTCTTTTTTTTTTGTAAAGACCATGGCTTGGAGCTTATGCTTGAGTTGTTATCTTCCTATACATGGTATTATCCTCAATGATAACCATGTGTTTTGAATTAGAAATGATATACCATAAAATGATATTGCCATAGGGCCATAGAGCTCATGGTGATTCATATGTATAGGTTTGAAATCTAATAGCAAAGCTTAGAAGGTATAGACATGATATTGTAATCCTCATCCATGTTGTTATGTAAATATGTGATATGTTCAATGCCAATTGTGGCATAGAGGACGCAAGGAACTAAACATTTCCTAACCATAAGAGATTCTTAATGTTATCTCTATATCTTAAGTACTATCATGACTATTGTGATCTTGATTGTGTCTATGGTGATTGTAGTGTATCTATTGTTAACAGATATTAGCTAATGGACTATCAATATGTGGGTATCAATCTAGTATGTTAATTATGTTATTTTATATCTTAGACCATAACCAGGGGTCATAAACCTCTACTAATGGTTAGGAATCCCTATGTTCAAATGTACAACTATTGTTAATGAGTTTGGGGTTCCCATAGAGTCGAACACTTCTATTATTTAGTTAAGTTGAATGCAAATTTTATGTATACCTATGGTTGTAAGTGTAGTCCAAACATTTAAATGATCATACAAGTTTAAGTATTTGTAGAGTTAACTGATTTGGTTAAGCCACGGGTTGTATTAGTAAAATATTAACACCAAGGGTCATATATGAACATGGGTAAGAGATTTGAAAATCCCATAAAGAGTAAGATTCAATCAAACAAATGTTATATTAAATACATAAATAGAATATGAGAAGTATATGTTTATTATGTATTGTAATACTTAAATATTTGTTGAATAGATATATGGAACATTATCTGACAAATATATTTACTGCTAACCTGCACCATATTTATAACAAAATACATTTTCTATCATGTAAAATTGTCTTAAAGTAGTTTTTTTAAATCAATCAGAGGCAGTTCTTTTCAACAGTAATAGAATCATAGTCTTGCTTAGAAACATATAGCAGAAGGCTTACCAGAAAAGGAATTTGAGTTTTTTTGTGAGACTTTTGAAGCAAAGTACAGTTTCTCCACCAAGTGTAATTAGAATTTCATCTCCAATCACCTTATCTAAGAGGTATGCAATAGTATGATAACCTATGAAGCATATACCACCCAAAGAGGAAAACAAATAATTTTCATGTGACATTATCAGCCATATAAGCATATTCCAATTTTCTTAAAGAACTAAGTTGCAAAAATTGAAAACCATTTCTAATGCAGTTTGAACATTAACATGAGAGGAAACCAAATACCAAAAGAAAAATGCTAATTTTAAAATAGCCAACAAAAAAAAAAACAAGGAACCCAAACACAGTGTTGGGCAAATTCCTTACACAAGTTTCAAAAGGGTTTTGGAATCTCTACAAAGCACAGCAAATGACACATAACAACGATGTCACTAAAGCAAACACTAAACACAAACTTCAATGTTTTGAAATACACTAGCTTTTTTTGTGCAATCCCACCCAAGAGGAGACCATACTACAAGAAAAATTTTACAAAGGCTTGCAACACCCATGGGTATGTGCAAGAAGATGAGTTCACTTTTTGGCCAAAAAGTGGAAGTGTTTTTCCTGTTTTTCAAATTTTGTCGTACTTGGAGTGACAATTTGAAGCACTTGCACATAAAATATCAAGATGATGTAAAAATAAGAAATGTAAGATTTTGTTTCTAGTTTTCAAATATGTATTTTTTTCTAATACCCAGATGATGCAAGTTGGTTTTTTTTTAGATGTACAAAACATGGATTTTTAAAAGTCCCCTTTTTTTACAAATGCATGCATGTGTACGGCCAACATAATTTGACCTAAATTAATGTATTTTTCTAATTCCTTTTGTGGAAAGATTCTCAAGATGTTGAATTTTGGTCAGGATATTTTTTTGTAATTTTTTGATAAATATATTTTTTTTATTAATTTTTTAATGGCCCTAATTAGTGTTTTTTAAAACCCCTCATGTACGGCCAACATAATTTGAGCTAAACTAATCAATTCACCCAAAAAAAAGATTCATGTAGAGAATGATGTCTAGTTTGGTCAGACATAATTTTTTTTAAGAAACTTTCAAAATCAAAAGTTATTAAAAAAATAGTAACCTATGTTATTTCAAATTTATGAGTTAGTTTGTTTGGAAAATAGATAATAAATAGAAAATTATGTTCAATAGTAGAAAAAATTACATATTTGAAAACTAGACTTTCCGATCTATAATGGATTTTAATTTCGTTAAAATATTCTAAAAAAAAGTCGTCGTCTATAGTGGTGAAACTAGTTTTGTCTCTTGTTATTTTCATGGTCTCCTAGTTGTAGGTCCAAAGCTAAAGCTTGGGTTTCCAAGCCTAAAACCAATGCAAATTGGTGGGTTTGAAATTTCAAAATTTTAGAAACAAGTACCTGTTTCTAAAAAATAAAAAAATTAGCCATAGGCATGTAAAAAAACAAAAAAAACACTTTTTGAAAATGGGCACCCATTTCAAGCAGGTACCCATTTTGCTTAGGGAGCCCGATCCTAATGGGCACCCATTTTTTTCAAAACGGGTACCCGTTCCAAGCGGCATTTTTTATCTGCGGGAGACTTTTGTGAAATGTATACTCAACTTCTTGCTTTAATTGCCATACAAAATTGTACCCCAAGCTAAAATTGTAACAGTGTCTCTACCCACACTATTTTGAGAAGCGATCAATCCACATCCACTCAAAAGCTGCTAAACACCCAAAACAACACATATAGGGTATAGATGCCTTGTCAAGAATGGAGGATGACATGACAAATGACTAGTACTCTATACCTAATCACCACCTATTTCCATTTCATACTTGATTAGGTATCACTTGAAATGTAGCAGAACCACAACATGCATAATAGAACTTGCAAAATGCCCACCTTTCCATGTGACCAAGTATTGAAACACAAAGACAATATTGTTTCATCTCAAGTAGAATATCTTTGGCTATCGAATTAGCATAACAAGTATTTCCTAGATACTCAATTAAGTTATTGTTGTTACTTATCACACAATAACTTAGCCATTGCTTGGATGATCAATTAAATTACTCCCTACAAACAACAATCCAATATCACATGTCTTTAAATACGCCCCCAAAAAATGGGTGTTGTAAAAACATAAAGTGTGGTTTCTTTTCATGTCGCTGAACTTATTCCACAACAAAACAAAATAGTTTCAAACTTGGAAAAAACATTAGAGTTGTACCAAGTATGTAAACGAAACCCAAAATTGTTATGCCATCCATAATATTAACTAATTTAAGATGCCATACAATGCCATACATTATCTCAAATAGATTACCATAAGGATGGATTTGAGAAAAATCACATCACAATGGACCTTCAAAATACACCACATTTCTATTTAGTATCAAATCTAGCTTGATCTTTAGGCACAAACCACAACAATATTATGTCCAATACGAGAGAGTATGGTAGTTACAAGGCAACTGCACAAAAGAAAACTATGTCCAAAGAAACTACAAATAGTTTCCACTAAAACCCTATACCAAAATAGCACATGATTGAAACCATGTTTTCCCCCTAGTCTTATGGACTACCTTTTTTTTTGTCTTCACATCTCCAACAAGTCTTCTAGGTCCTCATCCTTGTCAGACAATTTTTGCAAAACAACTTTGCCCAGAGGAACACGCCTATATTCATCAATCACGTCCTTAGACAAATACGACACATTTTTACCACATTTGAATGGGAAGTCTCTAATAGTTGAAGGCTTCTGTCTAATGAAGTTGTTTCCTTGAACTCCCTTGTTCGAAGACCTTGCCACGGGTGATGGGTCACCGCACTTGGCACATTCAAATTTGACCTGCTTTATCATCTTTGCAAGGGTGTCTGAATATGATGCTGCTTCGATCTCCATAGTCAAACCAACATCAACAATGTTAACTGCATCTTTTTCCACATCACTTTGAGCATTCTGCTTTTAGCTAGCCCTTATTTTTTGCTTCCTGCGGTGACCCATGACTGCAAAAACCTGAATCATGTCTAGACAGGAGAACAATTATCATTTCAAATAATATTGCCCTATACTTCAATTACTACTTACAAGACCACCATCCTACAACCCTAACCCTTCCCTTCAACTTGAGACGCAAACAAACATGACTATTTGCAAACATATGTCAATTCCACACCCATAACAAACTGAATACAAACAAAGAACAAAACATGGACACCCATGCCGACAAAGACCAAAGAAAGCTATAGTGCAACCAAGCATTTGCCATAGATACAAATATACATCAAATCAAATTTCCATATTCAAAGACCACAGCTATGGCCCGCAAACAAACACTATGCACTGCATATGAAAAGGCATTGTACCAACATGCCTACTTATTTTACTAGAACACCACATGAGGAAAAGACCTCCTCCCAACACAAAGGAATTGAGCCATACCACAAACAAGATGCTCCCCACACATGAACACAATATGCACATTGGTCCACACAAGCATAACACAATCCACAACATCACTCACCTATTTTTTTCCAAAAGTATCTCTCAGCAATTAACAGGAGCAACACCCTCCTAAAAGGCATAAACAACAAATCAATGTATCAAAAGCAATAGAATGCCCTCAAAATAAAGGAACCAATGAATATAAGCACACTATTACATACTATAATCCTTAGCATGTGAAATAGCCAAAAGAAACAACTCCTATCAAATTAATTTATAGCAGGAATATTAACTAAAAACCAATTTACAATAAGAATATCAACCAATTCCATATCATCCTATTAGTGCCAAACATATATAGCTTGCAGTCTACAATCAACTAGACACAAAAATATAACTCTCTTGAACATACACAAGATCATAACTTTAGGAACTGCTTGGAACAAAAGAACAATCTCACAACATGCAGTAGATCTAGATCATAACTAATTGATAATAGGAAAAATGACTCTAGTATTCAGCAATCCAAGCATTTGTTTGTGTTCCTTATGTCCAACTGTCCCTTTAAAAATGAATTCTATTTGAAAAACCATAAAAGCATGAATCTTTGTCAAATTTTTAATTTATATCGAAGGAGGTCAAGAGTTTGTTGTGTACATTGTATACATAGAAAAATTTATGTGCTTTCATCTGGGTCAGTTGGATTGACTTGTTTTCCATTCAAGTAGAATTTAATCATTTTTCTTCAGGTTGAGTACAGGCTGTTTTTGGCATATTCTTTTAGTAATGGTTCCCAACAGTCATTCACTATATAAAATGTATATAATTTAGTTAACTGAGTGCCATTAAATAATATGGTACATGTATTTTCCTCATACTAGATTGAATTCCATTTAACATCCATATTTTTTCATTTTGACTCTAGGCATGATAAAAAGAGTTCATACACTTGTAGTGCCATTCAATTCTTGGTCAAAAGTTTAACAGAATTGTTCAGCACAAACCAATAGTGATATGAGCTTAAAGATTAATCCACAAAAGAACAAAAATAATGACATCATTTAAATAATCAACTACTTAGAATACCAAATCTATATTTGATCCATATACATTAATTAGTGCAAGTCTTGGATAAATTAGAATCCAAAGACCAATAGTGATATGAGCTTAAAGATTAATCCACAAAAGAACAAAAATAATGACATCATTTAAATAATCAACTACTTAGAATACCAAATCTATATTTGATCCATATACATTAATTAGTGCAAGTCTTGGATAAATTAGAATCCAAAGATTATATGGGTGCAACCTGAAGGTGCAATACCACCAACTATATTAAATTTTGTAATTTCGAGTTTAGGCCTCCAATAAATAAACTAATTTGAGCCCAAAGTTTGATTCAAAGGATAAATTAATGTGTGTGTACCCAAGAACAACTTACCCAAAAGTGTAGGTGTTTATTGCTAGCCAAATTTCCAAAATTTTACTATTTAGTTTTTTTCTCAAGCATAATACCAGGGCCAAAAAGATTTAACTTCTATACACATGTTGTTTTGAAATAGGAAAATTGCAATATAGAATAAAGCTATAAACATTAAACATAAGTAATAAACTGGAAAAGGTGGTGACAAAAGGAACTCTTTTTGCAATTACAACTCAATTATTCTCCTCTTCTCATCCTAATGATGAATCACAGAGTGTGATTCGAAACGTTGATCCAAAAAAAAGCAACACACAGTCTTTGCCAGAAGCTCATTCTCACAAATCATGGACTCTGGAAATACCATGTTTATAAAAGCATTCTATGTCAAAAAAATCTCACTTAATGCAAGCATTAACATCTCTTCTAACTACAAATTTAAACCATGGTATAATGGATGGAGTTGCTAAGGCCCCCATAAAACCTAAACTTCTAATGTAGCCCTTGAAAACCCTAGGGCTTTTATTGATGTTTCAAGCATTAGCTTGCTAGATACACTGTACAGGAAAGATGGGATCAATGGTGTAGGAAAGAATGAAGGGCTGCATACAATTTCAACTCATGTGGTGGCTCCTGCAACACCTGGTAAAAGCCTCCTTAATGCTATCCCTAAAGCCTCTAGTTTGGATGAGAATATCATTGGATATGGTAGAAACTAGTTTCATTAATACCAAGAAAAGTAGGAAAAGGGAAAAAAATAGCTTTCCAAGTTTAAAATCTTAGGTAAAGCTGGCAACAAATAAAAGGCAACGAGAATGGAAGTGGGCAGTGATTCTCATGCCCAGATCTAACATCCCCATATATTTCCCCTTCTAAGAGACTCGTACAAACCCTAACCAAGTTGAGCTACAGGAAGATAGACACTGTGACCTGGGTGGATTTTAATATGCTAGCTTGAGAATGAGGATGATCTATGCCTCATGTGTTCTATGTTTTGGCTGCTTTGGTTCTCTGTAATTTATGTTAGGGGCCACCTATTATTGCCATAGGAGTCGCCTATGTGCAGAAGCATAGAAATATTAAAAACCACAATAGTTGATATGGTGTGCAAGTTTGGAAAACATAGAAAATTTAAGGGAAAAGTGTGGAGATGAAGAATATGGGCACCTATTGCCATTAGGGGCCTCCTATGAGCTCCATATAGACAACATTTAATGAAGACCCTATTTAATTTCATATTACAAGAACAAAGCCTGCCCAGCAAGGTCACAAAGAGAAAATCATTCTAAGGGCCTAGTGAAAATCTCACAACTCCCATAGATTTTACATTATAAGGCCTTACAGCACAAGTGACCTGTGTCCTAGAAGATAAAGAGGTTATTAAACCAATTTTCCCAAAACAAAAACCTTTAAAAATTGGCACAAAGGGATTAAATGTCAACCAAAGACCAAAAACACAAAACAACTCAGATTTATGCATTGCAACTGCGACACCCACCATTCCTGGATAAGAGAAAGCTGCAAAAAAATGTATGCAATAGAAAAAAAACATTAAATAATCTCACCAAAATTTTCCCCATGCAACACAATAGCGACGTAAAATTCTTTCTGGGACCCATTTTGTAAAAATACCTTTTCCCCCCCTTTTTTGAAAGACGCCCACCCAGAAGCTACAAACACCTATTTCCAAAACCTCTGCAACCAAACACCACACCTGTCCTTCTCCAAGCCACATGTCATTGTGTGAACCCTCCATTGCCATGCAGAATAAGAAAATGCCAACAATCAACAACAACACAATAAATATTTGAACCATCAAACATGGAAGATTAAAATACTAGGGGTATAACAAAGCCCCAAACAAACTAATGCACTTCTTGTTAAGCAAAACCAATAGTCCTATGCTAAGGCAGAGACTAACAAGCTTAGCTTAATAAACAAATAAACTTTCTTAAAAGTATAAGCTCTAATAAAAAAAATTAACCTTATACTCATCAATCCAAAAAAAACCTTCTTAAAACATATAATCTCTTAGTAAAAAAAATATAGTATTAAACACTCCATTAAATTATTACAATGTAAATATTTTTTTATTAAAAATGAAATATAATACTAACTAATAAATCAACTATACATTTTAGTTAGAAATAATATTATTAACATAAACCACTTAACATAAAAGACAAATATGATAACAAACTTAAATGATAGCAACGTGAAATTTAAATGATAACAAAGTGAAATTTAAATGATAACAAAGTAAAATTTAACGTCTATCAAAACTTGCCTTAAAAAAATTACACAGAGCCTCAAGCAAACTAATGCACTTTTTGTTAAGCAAAAACAATAGTCCTCTGCTAAGGCAGAGACTAACAAGCTTAGCTTAATAAACAAATAAACTTTCTTAAAAGTATAAGATCTAATAAAAAAATTTAACCCTATAATTATCAATCCAAAAAATAAACCTTCTTAAAACATATAATCTCTTATTTAAAAAATATTTTTAAAAATAGAGTATTAAACAATCCATTAAATTATTACAATGTAAATGTTTTTTATTAAAAATGAAATATAATACTAACTAATAAATCAACTATACATTTTAGTTAGAAATAATAGTATTAACATAAACCACTTAACATAAAATACAAATATGATAACAAACTTAAATGATAGCAATTTAACGTCTATCAAAACTTGTCTTAAAAAAATCTAAAATGTAAGTTTAATGGTAACTAACAACTCTCTACATGTAAACAATTTTTGAAAAAAAAAAATTTCCTATTTTTCCATTACTATATAATTTATCTTAAAACTTAATATATTACAAATCAAAAAGATTAATATATTATAAATATTAATGGATCTACTAATATACAAAAATAATAAACAATAATGGGAACTTTTGAAATTAGGAAAAACTCGTCAAGTCCATTTCCTAAATAATTTTTTTACAAAATGAAACTTTTAACTTCTTTCTAGAAACTTAAAAATAAGTTAAGGTAATCTAAATTACCAATATATGTAGTTTCCCTAACTCTAAACCTAATACTAAAAAGTTGTGCTAACATTACACTTGTCAAGTCCATTTCCTAAATAATATTTTTACAAAATGAAAATTTTAACTTGTTTCGAAAAACTTAAAAATAAATTTCCAATAAGTATTGGGAAAAAATAGATTTTACCAAAATAATACTATTAACTCCATTTCGCAAATAATATTTTTACAAAATGAAATTTAAAGTAGATACCCAATTAATAGTATACTTTTTGTGATCAGAACATGATACATAAAAACATATACAATAAAATCCAAAACCACTTTTAACTATCTTCACAGATAGAAAAAGTCACATCTACTATTAACACCCATAGATCTAACAATTTAAAAATAATAATTATAAATTTTACTTCTGGATAATAATAAAAATATTAAATTTAACATTCAATAACAACAATTATAATAGAAGGCATAGTGATATGGTCGAATTGACCTAGTATTAACACCCATTAATTTTACAATTTAAAAATAATAATTATACATTTTACATCATGATAATAATATAAATATTAAATTTAACTGTTTAATAACAACAAATACAATCAAAGGCAGAGTGGTAGGGTTGCATTGTGGAGTTGGAGTCTGCTACATAATGTACATGTTTAATTGGTTGAGGAAGAATGATAATTGCAGAAGAATAGGTTTGTTGCACGTGAGAAAGAAAAGATGGTTGCTGAAGGAACGTCATTAATGTTCACCAGTATCCTTCTCCATCAATAAGTTGAAGTGAGGTGACTAGAGATGAGTAGATGAGGCATCAATAACGCCAATGAAAATACCCAACAAATGCCTTCCCAAAATTTTCTAAGCAGGTTCATCCTGTATGAAGTTTCATGTCATCTTTTCAATCACCCGAGATCTCTCTAATGCGCTGAAAAATACACAGATTTTAAAACGCAAACCTACTAGCAGAAATATATTTATATAACCTACAGCCATGTTTGCATACCTAAAGGAGTTAAGGCTAGGACAGAGTGAGTATCATCGGCCTCATTATTTTTCTATTTCAGATTCTGCCCATAAAGAAATGGTAGCATTTAAGTATTGTACAGGAAACAGATTCAATTGATACGGTTTAGGCAAAACTTTCTAGTGCAGGTTTTAAATAAAAAAAACATTCATCAAATCTTTAAAAAAAAATCTAAATCTAAATAGTTCATTTAAGAGAAACATAAAAAAATGAAATACAATCTAAAATATGTCATAACTTACAGAACCAAAGGTGAAAAACAACTGTCTAAAGGCAGCAACCAGACCACAATTGTTGGTGCACTGAAACCAGCCCTGAAATCTTTAGCAGACCAAGGAAAGGAAGCAGGACTGTTAAATGCAAGATCATGGCGTGAAGACTAAGACAAACTATTAATGGTCCAGGCAAACCGTCAAAGCAAGGACCGGCTGAGATTTGTCTGTTGTTGAGAAGTCTTAAACTGGCAGATGTCAGCCACGAGTTAATTCGGTTCACTACCGATTTGAAGTCTAGAGGATTTAACGCAAGGATGTTGTTCGAAGGAGAAATTTGTTGGATACATGCTGCTGAGGACACTGATATTCTTAGCATATGCATTCTAGATTTAGTGCAGCTTTTCTTATTAGTTTTTTACCCTAATTCGAAGTGATTTTTATAGCAGCTCAAAAATTTATTTAGAGTTGTGATTTATAAGTTGAAGGAGAAAAGGTTAAATCATAAAAACTATGGAACCAAAAAATAAATTGGAAAAAATTAAAAAATAAGAACTAAAAAAGAAATTGCAAAAACGAGTAACAAAATCACAGAAACTATGGAAAATAGATATCCCATATTTTTTTAAATATAAATATACTAGTGTATTTTTATTCTTATGGCCTCCTTTCTAGATTTCCATGCTAAATGCATGATAATTGACAAGCGATAGGTTTAATTTAATTGTTGTTATCTACTAATTTAGAGATTGTAAAACTAGTATATTTATATTTAAAAAATATTTTATATATATTTTTAAATATAGGTATACTAGTAGTTGCAAGTCTAATTCTAACTACATTATATAATTAAAAGAATTATTATAATTATATAATATAATATTATAATATAAGTTAGACATATTATTATAATATATTATATAATAATTATATATAATAAAATACATATAATATATATAATAATTATAATTGTAATATACAATAATTAAAATTATTTTAATTATTATATATTATAATTATAATTATTATATCTATTTAGGATTAGAGTTAGAGGTTAAAATTAGGGTTAGGGTTAGTATTTAGGTTAGAATTAGGGTAGCTATTTTAAAAGTTAGATTCAAATTTAGAATAACCCTAGCCATAATTCTAACCCAAATGTAACCATTACCTAATCCTTATTCTAAGCCTAATCCTTATTCTAACCCTAACTCTGATAATAATAACCCTAACCCTAATTGTTACATTAACCCTAAAGAAGGATGTCATAACCCTAATTCTATCCATAATTTTTATTGTAAGGCCAACCCTTTGATTATATATCCATCCTAATTCTAATTCTAAGCCTTATTTTAACCCTAACCCTTATTGTAATCATAATATTTTTTTTGGTTATATATTTTCACCAATTGAAACCCTAATTATAACCAAGCCCATTATCCTAATTCTAACTATAACGCTAATCCTAACTATAACCCAAACCTTAGCTATAATTATACTCCTAAACTCTAACCTTAAACTAAACCCTAATTGAAACCCTAACCCATTTTTAAATAACCCTAACCATAAGTAAAATTCTAACCCTTACCCTAGTTATATTTGTAAACCTAATTTTAATTGTGATCATAATTGTATCCTTAAACTAAACCCTAATTGTAACTCTAACTTTAACCCTACATCTAACCTTAACACTACTTCTAATCCTGACACTAATTTTAATCATAACCATAATTGTAACCCTAACTCTAATTATAACAACTCTTATAACCCTAATTTCATACCTAACTCTAACTCTAACCATGATTATAACCCTAACCCTAATTATGACCCTAACACTAATCTTAGTCCTAATTATAATTATAAACCTAACCTAAACCTTATTCTAACCCTAACCCTAATTGTAAAATTAACCCTAAAGAAGGATGTTATAACCCTAATTCTATCCATAACTTTGATTGTAAGGCCAACCCTTTGATTATATATCCACCCTAATTTTAATTCTAAGACTTATTTTAACCCTAACCCTTTTTGTAACCGTAATAATTTTTTTGGTTATATATTTGCACTAATTGAAACCATATTTATAACCAAACCCATTATCCTAATTCTAACTATAACCCCAACCCTAACTATAACTCAAACCCTAATAGTAATTATACTCCTAACCCTAGCCTTAAACTAAATCCTAATCGAAACCCTAACCTAATTTGTTAAATAACCCTAACCCTAAGTAAAATTCTAATCCTTACCCTAATTATATTTGTAAACCTAATTTTAATCATGATAATAATTATATCACTAAAATGAACCCTAATTGTAACTCTAACTATAACCCTACATCTAACCTTAACACTACTTCTAATCATGACACTAATTTTAATCATAACCATAATTGTAACCCTAAATCTAACTATAACAAACCATATAACCCTAATTCCATACCTAACTCTAACCCTAACCCTGATTAGAACCCTAACCCTAAATATGATCCTAATACTAACCTTAATCCTAATTATAACTATAACCCTAACCTAATCTTTATTCTAACCCTAACCCTAAGTAAAATTCTAACCCTTACCCTAATTATATTTGTAAACCTTAATAATTTTAATATCTCTAAACTGAACCCTAATCGTAAATCCAACCCTACTTGGAATTCAAACCCAAATTGTAACTATAACCCTAACCCTTATACTTACCCTAACCCTAATTCTAACCCTAACCTTAACCCTTACCCATATTTTAACTCTAAGCCTGATCCTAATTGAAACCCTAATAATAGTAACCCTAATGCTAATTGTAACATTAAACCTAAAAAGGATGTCGTAACCCTAATTTTATCCACAACTCTGATTGTGAGGCCAACTCTTTGATTATATCCACCTTAATTCTAATTCTAAGTCTTATTTTAACCCAAACCAATCGTAATTTTTTTGGTTATATATTTGCACTAATTGAAACCCTACTTATAACCAAACCTATTATCTTAATTCTAACTATAATCTTAATTCTAACTATAACCCTAATCCTAGGTATAACCCAAACCCTAACTATAATTATACTACTAACCCTGATCTTAAACTAAACCCTAATTGAAACCCTAACCTAATATTTTAAATAACCCTAAACTTAAGTAAAATTCTAACGCTTACCCTAATTATATTTGTAAAACTAATTAAAGCAAACCCTAATTGTAACTCTAACCATAACCCTACATCTAACCCTAACACTACTTCTAATCTTGTTACATTTACTCTTAGAAATTATATATGATTTTTTATATTAATATTTCAAATTCTATTTAATAATTTTATTTTAATTAATTGAAAACTATATAATTAATTAATTAAAACCTTATAAGTATTGATTACAAAACAAGGAGTAATAAATAGATCATTTTAATTAATTGTACACTGAGTTAGAAATTATATTTTGTTCATGATTTTAGTTGTTAATTTATAAAACTGGATACGAAATATCCCAAAGTTAAAAGAAAAGACACAAAACTTTTAACATTTTTTTTTAGGGTAGTTATGCTAAGATACTATGAACTGGTCTTAATCATGGGCTTCCCTATCTAAGTCTCTTATTTTATCTACGATTTTGGAGATCAGATTTTTAAAAAAATAAAATCAATAAAATTAGCACATTTGTCAAATGAGTGCTTTCATTAACAAGTGTTTCACAAAGAGTTCATTACACATTTTTTTGGCCCTGGGGCGGGGGAGGGATTTGCTTTAACAGAAGTGGTGAGTCTAGTGATATATTTATATTTTACAAAATATATCTAAAATATGTCTAGAGATATTGTTTTCCGTCTAGTCAATTTGTATGCGGTAAATTATGTAAAAAGCAGGCTTCTCAGAAGGATCTCTTCGTATATCTTAGATATATTTTTTTAAAATATAAATATGCCAGTCATACTTACAGTGAATGATTTTGTGTATTGGTGATTTGTTATATGGTTTATGCAAGGTCTCTATAATCAATTAGAATGAAAAAAAACAATAAATCGTATATAATAAAAATAATTTCAGTTTTCAAATTTTAAACAAATTTAAAGACAATATTCAAGCATAAATGTACCAACTATATATATTTGAAATAATTTTTTTAATTTAATTTTAGAGTGGGCTAATTTAATTTTTCATTATCACAAGAGAGCTGAATTAAAAAAGTGTTAGAGCTGAGTCACACTGATGAATCCAAATGGTTGGCGTCTCCTAAAGGATCCCTTCTTTGCCTAGGTGAAAGATTGCTCGCACATAACTGCTTTGGCATCAGCAATTACTGCAGGGCTGTATTTTGTAGCATATAAAATCCTTTGAACTATAGAAACTACACACAAAATTTTCACTGGTGGGTTTTGAAACAAAATTTCAATGTTTCTTAATTTTGCAAAGTAAAATTCTCTTTCCTTTTCCAAGCTAGCCACAGACACCTGTAATTCGGTAATCTGGTCAATAAGCTTCTGAATATGTGCTAGAACAACATCTAGAAGTGGATGAGCAGCAGAGGTCATTTACTCCCCTGCTGTTGATGGAGAAATCTAAGCATTTCCAAAAGTATTGCTGGAGACTGTTCTTGTTGCTTTCTGTAGTTCATTGACAACAGGAGTTTCATGTCACTCGGTGCCTAAAACTGCATGGTGTTTGTGTGAAAAATCTATTGCAGCTACTGATTATTAATTACCTATCTTAAGTAGATTATTTGGCTGCTGAAAAATAACTTACAGCAAATATTAATTAATAACACAGTTGCAATTTCACAGAAAAATCACGGAGACAGAAAAATAAAATCAACACAATATTTTGGACAAATTGTCCATGGAAAAACCCTGAAGGGAAAACCAGTCAGCAGATAAGAATTCTATTCAACTGCAGAAAATCAAGAGATACAAAATTGCTTCCCTCTTACTGGCAAAGCTCTGGAAATTTCTTTCCTATAAATTCCCTTCCCTCAATTGTTCCTGCTGAAATTGCTCCGGCAATATTTTCCTTCTCCAGCAATTCCACTGCTCTCCAACGCTATCACTGCGCCCTTTGCTCTCACTGCAAATTAATTTGCTATTGCTGCAAATTTATTTATTTGCTATAGCTACAAATACTTCTCGGATCTATCTTCTCCAAATGCCCATTGAACCTCTTTTATAATCCCCTCATTGAACACCAATGGCCATGATTTAATCTCAATCAATGGCTAGGATTAATTAGACTCTAAACCCTAATATCTAGAAGTCTCTCGAGAAATCAATTTTCTAGGTATGAAGATAATTATTTCAGCTGTGTTTCCAGCCTCAAAATCACCACCTGAGACTAGAACACCTGTCCAAGCTACATTTAAAATTAACACTCCCTCTTAGCGAGGAAGGTGTTCTGCATAACACCCAACTTACCTCTGAAGAAGATGAATTTCACCTTCCCCAATGCCTTTGTTAAAAGGTCTGCTACCTGATGATCTGTAGGTATATACTATAGCTGAACAATCCTCCGCTGTACACAATCCCTGATGAAATGATATCTGATGTCTATATGCTTAGACCTATCATGAAACACTGGATTCTCAGATAATCTGATGCAACTCTGATTATCATAGTGTATCACTGTAGTCTCAACCCTCTAACCAAGCAAGGCTACCAGCAACTTCTGAAGCCTCACATGTTGCCATGCTAGCTGCTATGTATTCTGCTTCTGCAGAACTTAGAGCCACAGACTTTTGCTCCCTGCTATACCAAGAGACAACTCCTAATCCCAAACTAAAGCAGCACCCTGAAGTGCTTTTCCTGTCCACCGCACTACTTGCCCAATCTGCATCAGTATAGCCTATCAACTTGATACCATCACCTCGCGCATATCTGATCCCATACTCGATTGTACCACGTAAATACCGCAATACATGCTTTGCCGCTATCCAATGCACTCTCTTCAACTCAACCATGAACTAACTAAGAGAGTTTACTGCAAATGATATATCTGGCCTAGTGTTAACCAAATACATGAGAGATCCAATCAACATCCTGTATAAGGTGGGGTCTACATCCTTTTCCTTGGATGAGTCTACCTTCTTCCAATTTGTGATCATAGGTGTAGACATGGCTCTGCAATCTTGCATCTCAAACCTCTTCAAGATTTCAATGCAGTATTTTCCTTGTCCAAAGAAAATCTCTCCATCTGTCTGCCACACTTCCATGCCTAGAAAGTAGTGCATAAGCCCCAAATCCTTCATCTCGAACTCTGCTGCAAGGTCCCTCTTGCACTCCTCTATGAGACCCAGTGAACCTGTTAAAAACAAGTCGTCCACATATAGAACAAGAATGAGCACTTCACCCCTAACCATCAAGTAGTAGAGGTTAGCATCTGCCTCACTCTTCACAAAGCCTATTCCCTGTAAGTATCTATCAATGCGCTCATACCACGCCCTGGGAGCCTGCTTGAGTCCATACCAAGCTTTCTTCAATCTGCACACATGGGTTTCACTGCTGTGTGCTACAAAGCCCTCTGGTTGTTCTATGTATACCTCTTCTAATAATTCACCATTAAGAAATGTCGTATTGACATCTATTTGATGGATTTGCCATCCCATATGTGCTGCAAGTGAGATTACAGCTCGTATAGAAGTATACCTGGCCACTAGAGTGAATGTATCATCATAGTCTATTCCCTCCTTTTGAGAGAACCCCTTGGCCACGAACCTTGCCTTGTATTTTTCGATGCTACCATCTGCACCATGCTTAATCTTATAGATCCAGCGTGATCCAACCACTGCCCTATCTGTCAGTCTAAGCACAACCTCCCACACATCGTTCTGCATTATTGAGGTATATTCCTCAACCATCGCATCTTGCCACACCTGTTGCCGTGCAGCCTCCTGATAGTTGGAAGGCTTGCTATCTACCAACTGACTAACCAATGCCACATAGTCATTATACCTAGCTGGTTGTTTCCATTGTCTACTACTCGTCCTAGGAGCTCCCACAAACTCCTGAGTATCCTTATGTGTCTGTTGAACCTCACGGTTCCTCCTGTCAACTATAGAGGATGAAATATCAAACTCCATATCTTCTTGATGCATCTCTTGGATTTGCTGTATCTGTTGCTCCATACTCTACGAACTCTCAGCACCTGAGCCTGTGCTTATACTAGTAACTGTACTCGTGCTTCGCTGACCCTGTTCTGGTTGAACAATCCTTGGAGCTTCTGTTGGCTGCTCATTCTGATCATCTACTGGCAAATCTCTGGACCTCCTATATGCCTTGTCCTCCATGAATTTGACATCACGCCTGACTATAATCCTCCTGGTCCCTAGAATAAATATCAGATATGCCTTTGAGGTCTCGCTGTACCCCACAAAGTACCCTCTCTCTGCAGTCTGATCTAACTTGGAACGTGTAGCCCTTGGAATGTGACAAAACGCCAAACTCCCAAATATCCTAAAGTGACTGACATCTGGCTTCTTCCCTGAGAATGCCTCCTCTAGTGTCATCTTGCCCAATACCTTATGTGGAACCCTATTCTGTATGTATACCGCTGAACTGCATGCCTCTGCTCATAAGTAACGTGGCATATCTTGGTCATACAACATAGCCCTTGCTGCCTCTGATATAGAACGATTCTTCCTCTCAGCAACTCCATTCTGCTGTGGGTTGTAAGGAACAGTCCACTCTCTCTTGATTCCTTCCCTAGTACAGAACTCCTGGAACTCTTTCCCTTTGTACTCGCCTCCATTGTCTGACTGAAGAACCTTTACCTTCCTACCTGTCGAATTCTCCACAAGAGCTTTGAACTCTTGGAAGTGACTGAAGACCTCATCCTTGGTCTTCAAGAAGTATATCCAGGTCTTCCTGAAGAAATCATCAATAAAAGTAACAAAGTACTCATATCCTCTGAGAGACTTCATTGACATTGGTCTACATATATCCGAATGTACTAGATCAAGAACCCCCTTGAATCTGGTGTCACTCCTTGGAAAAGCTGCTTTCACAAACTTCCCCAATACACATCCCTTACATACATCATCATGCTCTGTGCTCATGTCTAGAACACCTGTCACTGTCTCACGAAGTAATTTAAGTGCTCCATGATGTATATGGCCCATCCTCCTAAGCCATAGCTCTGCTTGATCTATAGGATTACTACTGCTCACTAGTGCCTTAGGAGTATCAAACTGCAACCTATAAATTCGGCCGCTCCTAACTCCAATAGCTATGGGTGATTTCCAATCTTTATGCTTGATTAAAACATGCGCCCCTCTAAAGAGTACATTGTAGCCTTTATCCTGAAGGACAGATACAGAAATTAGAGTCATGCCCAAGCCTGGCACATACAACACATCATGAATGGAAATAGGCTTGCCATTCTCCCTCTAAAATAGAATAGTCCCTCTCCCAACTGGATTACACTTGGACTTGTTCCCCATCTGAATCTAGAATCTGATGTCCTCCTCCTTGTAGCTGGAGAAGTACTCCGTAACTCCTGTCATATGAAATGATGCCCCACTGTCTATATACCAAACACCCTGTGAGGTTGAGCTAGTCAGGCAAGCTATGAGTGCAAACTCATCCTCCATTCTACTAGAAAGCTCATCTACACTTGCTGAAGCTGCCGTCTACTTCTTGCCTTTCTTTTCATTTTTCTTCCTTTGTGGGCAATCGCTAACATAGTGGCCAAACTCGTGACAACCATAGCATTTGATCTTAGACAAGTCCTTCTTTTTACTTTTTGGATTTGATCCTTTGCCAGACCCCTTCTTCATTTTCCCTTTTCCTGCTAGGGCAACATTTTCCTATTCCGCCTCACTTTTCTGACTATTACTGCTGGTTCCACTGACAAGACTTAGTCTAAGCTCCTCCTGAGTGAAGTCACTCCATAGTCGATCCCAACTCGGTAAGGTGTCTCGTCCATTAATAACTTGAACAAAGACATCCCACTGCTTAGTAAACCCATTCAGGGCTATTCGTACTAGCTCATCATCCTTTGGTTTGTCTCCAACAGCTGCCAATTCATCCTTGACAAGTCTAAGTCTGGTGAGGTAACTTGTGATGTCTTCTCCCTTATTCATCCGGGTATTCCTTAACTTTTCTCTGAGAATCAGCTTCCGGTTAAGGGTAGCATTCTGGTACAGATTCATAATGGTGTCCCACATCGTCTTTGCTATATCTAACTCTGCAATATGCAGAACAATATGATCCTTAACACCGTCAAGAATCAGCCTCCTCACCTTGGCATCTTCCTTCTTATATGTTAAGAGCTGTGTTGCATCTGTAGGTACAGGTACAACAGTGGTCACATAATCCTTGATACCATTCTCTTCCAGCAATAAAGAAATTTTGGCTTTCCAGACACCAAAATTTGAGGCTCCATCCAATCTGTCCTGATCTCTTAAACCTGCTGAGGCCATCTCAAAAGAAAATAATAATAATTTTGAAGAGGTCAAACTAGGTTTTATAAACCCTAGATTTTATTTATTATTTTTTCTTTCTCCCTGTGCCTGTTCTGCCCTCAGATCCACTTTGATACCATGTGAAAAATCTATTGCAGCTCCTGATTATTAATTACCTATCTTAAGTAGATTATTTGGCTGCCGAAAAATAACTTACAGCAAATATTAATTAATAACACAGCTGCAGTTTCACAGAAAAATCACGGAGACAGAAAAATAAAATCAACACAATATTTTGGACAAATTGTCCCTGGAAAAACCCCGAAGGGAAAACCAGTCAGCAAATAAGAATTCTATTCAACTGCAGAAAATCAAGAGATACAAAATTGCTTGCCTCTTATTGGCAGAGCTCTGGAAATTTCTTTCCTGTAAATTCCCTTCCCTCAATTGTTCCTGCTGAAATTGCTCCGGCAATATTTTCCTTCTCCGGCAATTCCACTGCTCTCCAACGCTATCACTGTGCCCTTTGCTCTCACTGCAAATCAATTTGCTATTGCTGCAAATTTATTTATTTGCTATCGCTGCAAATACTTCTCAGATCTATCTTCTCCAAATGCCCATTTAACCTCTTTTATAATCCCCTCATTGAAAACCAATGGCCATGATTTAATCTCAATCAATGGCTAGGATTAATTAGACTCTAAACCCTAATATCTGGAAGTCTCTTGAGAAATCATTTTTCTAGGTATGAAGATAATTATTTCAGCTATGTTTCCAGCCTCAAAATCACCACCTGAGACTAGAACACCTGTCCAAGCTACATTTAAAATTAACAGTTTGGATGCAAAGTTTGCCTTCTTATTAGGTTCTTTACCCCCTTTACACACTTAGCGTCCCCTGTTCATTACATGGCCTGGGTAAATGGTAAATGGCATTGGAAAATCTAGACTGGAATAGCAGCCTATAAACAAAACAAATTCCTTTTGCATGTCTAGAAAATAGTCATGGCGTAGGAGATTCTGCGATGTTTGCAAATCAAGAACACCAAAAAATCATAAAGAATGGTTCCCTGAAGAGAGAGTGAGACCATAAAAGATAAAACTGTCTTTCTTTGCCTACAAAACATACCTATAAAAATTAGAAATTAATATATTGATTGTTATTTTACCTTATGGTAGGTTAATAGACATCAATTTAAATCGGGACATAAAAATGTGTCATAAAATGTACACACATCTACTTTAGACTGCAGGACTGTACGACGAGGATGGGGAAGACTAGACCTCATGACCTTGTTTCTTGCAACAAGAATTTCTAGCGAATCAAGCAAGGGACCCCACCCTTAGTTTTTAATCAGATTGAAAAAATAATGATTTGAATTGAGAAACTTCATTTGCTGTTAGAGTAGGTGGGTGGTTTTCTTTTTCTAGGTTATAGAATTTTTATTTAAGATCTCTCTAACAATTCATGCTAACGCTTTGCCCATTTTAGAATTTATGCAAATGGCTATGATTATTAGAGCATCAAAATAATTGCTCTTTTGATAGGAAAAGACTTATGGGAGATTTTAGAGATAGGTTAACAAAAGCTATTTTATTGGACCACTGTTATAGCCAATGATGGAGCAACTAAGAAGGAGACTAAGAAGAACTCTTTAGCCTCATTTTATATTCAAATAGCTCTAGATACGAGTTTGATTTTAAAAATTGAAGGTGCAAAGAGAACCATGGATGCTTGGAAGACTTTACAAGAAGCTTACCAAGGTAGTGGTAGAGTCAAAGATGTCAAGTTGCATACCTTGAAGAGAGAATATAAGAATTTGAAAATGTAATAAGTTGAGATTATGAGTGATTACTATGCAAGAGTAAAGGATGTGGTCAATAAGATGGCTACTCTTGAACAAGTCTTTTGGGATAATATAGTTGTTACTATAGTGTATATTCTCAATCAAAGTCTTACTAGTGCACTTGATAGGCTGACTCCTTATGAAGCATCATATGAAAAAAGACTAACTTTAATCATTTCAAAGTTTTTGGTTGTTTAGCCTATGTTCATGTAGCTCATCAAAAGAGACATACATTAGATCCAAATACTAAATCATGTATTTTTGTTGGGTCTGATAAACAAAGTAAGGCTTATATGTTGTATAATCTTCTTACTAACAACATTGTTGTGTAAAGAGTTATTATTTTAATGAAGGGCAAGTATATGGTCATCAAAAAGATCATGTTGACAAGTCAAAATCTATTTGTAATGGTGATATTATTGATGTTATTGTTAATGACTATCCCAGTAATATTTGAATTCCATGAACTACAAGTACACCACATAGCCTCCCATATCATTCTAGTGTACTTGTCCAACTTCAAGTCCTAGTTCTTCAAGGAATGTAAGAATCCTAAGTCAAATTGATTAGATGAGTACAACTCAAGCACATGAAGAGAATCTAAGGGGTGATCTATGATAAATTTTCCATGACTTTCACAGGTTGACTTTCAATCAACATGTTTTGAAGATGCATCTACTCATGGTGTTTGGGAGCAAGCAAAACAAAAATAAATGACTTCCATTCATAGGAATGATACTTTCAAACTTATAGAACTTCCACATGAGAAGAAATGTATTTGTACTAAGTGGGTCTCCAAGACAAAGTACAATAGTGATGGTAGTGTTGAAAGACACAAAGGACAATTAGTTGTAAAAGTGTTCACATAGAGGTATGGAATGAATATGAAGAGACATTTGAGCTAGTATAATGAAAAGAGACCATTAGAATGGTGGTTTCACTAGCAACAGAAAATAAATAGAGCATACACAAAAACCATATGATTTTGAAGTGCAAGGTAGAGAACATGAATTATTCAAGTGGAAGAAAGATTTGTATGGCCTCAAGAAAGCACGAAGAGAATGGTATTCTAGAATTGGCAGACATTTTTAGTAGAATGGTTTCAAGAGAAGAAAGAATTAGTGGATATCCTTATTGTAAGTTTATATGTTGATGGTTTGTGTTATATGGGTAGTAGTTCTAAGATGGATGAATTCAAAATTTATATAATGAATGAATTTGAAATGAAAAATTTAGGTCTCGTATAATATTTCCTAAGAATGGAGGTTCATCAAAGGGAAGATAATTTTTTTATTTGTCAAACAAATTATGCAAAGGATATTGAGGTATGTGAAAGATACTATAAATTTGGGTATTCATTCTTATCATATTAAAATGTTTGAACTTGTTGGATTTAGTGATTCTAATTGGAGAGGAAGTTTGGATGATTAAAAATCAATATCTGATAAGTGTTTCTCATTTGGGTTGGGTTTGGTAACATAGAACTCAAATAAGCAAATTTTACTTTCTCTTTAATTTACATGTGCATAGTATATTGTAGTCATTTCTATAGGTACATAGGCATTATGGATTCAAAAAGTTCTAGAAGAAATTAGGGAGAAACAAATTCAACCTATACTAATTTTTGTGATAACATGAGTACTATCAAATTGGATAAGAAACTAGTTCATCACAATAGGTCAAATCATTTTTATTTGAAATATAATTTCATTTAAGATTTGGTTTAGAAGAATGAAGTGGAATTGAGGCATATACATACTCTAGAACAAATTGCATATATATTCATGAAATCAATTGCAAAAGTTTAGTATTTGGAGCTTTGAAATGAACTTTTGAGTCTATTTAGCATCACAGGAGAGGGGGGTATGTTGGATAGCTACTACTAAGGACATTGGTATTCTTAGCATATATGCATTCAAAATTTAGTGCATTTTTTCTTAGTATTTTTTGCCTTTATTTGAAATGTTGTTTATAGCAGTTCAAAATCTTATTTAGATTTTTTATTTATAAGTTCAATCACTTTTTTTAGTATGTTTTAAAATGATTCAAAATTTTTTATTGTCACCTATTGGTGGTGTTAGAGTAGACTGTGATGGGAATGAAGGGGCACATTGACTCACTAGTCCAATTGGGATTGTCATCTCCTTCCCATAATGATCAAGGTGTGTTAGGAAAAGAAGAATATAAGGTGGTTCTTTCAAGTAGATCAGTGGACCAAACAACTTTTGAGGGCTAGGTACAAACACCAAACATCACAAAGGTTGAAGTGATTTTGCAACTACTAGCTCAACTAGAACATAAATTAAAGGTTGTTGTTGAGATATAGTAGAGTATCTCCTACATAGACATAATTGAGTTGAACAGAGACTTTGAGAAATTAAAGAAGAAGGGTTGGCCTTCAAATAATCAATGGGAATATCTTTAAATAGCTATGGAGGCTCTATAAGGTCAATTACTCCTTTCTCACTGTTGAAATTTTGGTTTCTATCATTTGTGGAATCTGGGATTCGACATGTGCGAGCGCACTTCCCCGAGAGTCACCAAGAACTATAGAACATTTTACTTCTAAATTTTTTGAGTCAATCCAAGTCAACATTAGTTTTGAATACATCCAAGATTGAATAAATAATGCATGATTGCAAGGTGTCCACACTTGTTTTGAGCCTCTATTGATTTTAAATCAAATAGGAATGTGCTGACAAGTTAAAGTGATGTTGCTTTCCATGCATAAAGATTTTGCAATTTGTTAGGGTGACAGAAAGGAAAGCAATGTCAGGAAGTGTTGATGCACCAAGTGTCCCTTATTCCACTAAGGCAAGCTTGAGCCCTGAAGGATTTAAATGAAATAGATGGCTATGGTCACTACCAAGTGCCATTATTGCATAAGCCCAATACATCTACAAGGCCTTAATCATTTCAATAAGTGCCAAGATGCCTTGTGTCTTGACTATGAGCCAAAAGTGGGCTTAGTATCTCAAAGGCAGGGACCACATGAGGACTCGACACTTGGTGTGCTCATGCATAGTTTCAAAGTTGTAGTCCTATCCTCACAA
This sequence comes from Cunninghamia lanceolata, assembly GCA_027924645.1. NCBI lineage: Eukaryota > Viridiplantae > Streptophyta > Pinopsida > Cupressales > Cupressaceae > Cunninghamia > Cunninghamia lanceolata. The sequence continues at coordinate 2,919,980 of BSBN01001569.1, forward strand.
GAAGATGCACTACACCACCATCTCGTATGGTAACCCAGAGGATTGATCCAATAAAAAGAGCCTTCGCAAGCCATAGATCATGACCAACATAGGAATAAGATAGCTGACATTTTTATGAAGAACCTTTCAACATCAGGGGCAAAAATAATGTGTCAGAAATTGACACACATTAGCAGACACTTAAGTCTTGCAATAAAGGCACAATACTGCCTGAGGTTCCCTTTGGTGGCACAACAGTACAAGGAAACATAAATACAATACTTTAGCCTCTTATGCATTTCTTGGCGGGCTTTCAATGTTGCAAGCTAGCACCATCAAGTTTCAACAAAGAAGGATAGTGGAGTTAGAGGAATCTCAAGTCCATGGTGACAATGGTAGCTATGGTAGATATTTTCTACTAACTTGATTTTAGGGCAATTACATTGCTATATAGAGGGCTATGAGCCTTTGTAATAAGTGTTGGGCAATGTTTATTTATTGAGTCAATTCTTAGATTGTAGGAGAAGAATCAATAAACTTTCAAGCCTTTGTGTATGCTCTTCAAGAGTGTATTGAATAATTTATGACTATTCCTTTGCACCTTATGTAGCTTGTTCTATGTTCATCAATGAAGAAGAAGTGACACCTTATGCTTATTGAGTCTTTTGTTTAAGTATGAAACACTGATGTATGATGTTTTTTTCTAGTTTCAATGAATGATGCTAGTAAGTGGTCTAAAATCATGCTCCTTTGAGCTCTTGGCAAACATGAGTTAATATTTTGAGTTTAATAGTGAAGTATTGTGCCTTTGTTTTTTATTATATAAGTCAGCAAAAACTAGGGGCCGAACCCTTATAGCAACAAAACAAAAAGATACAACAAAGGTTCACAAACAAAAAGATCCACTCAAACCAACTAAAACATTAACAACATATACAATTGATAAATAGCAGAAAGTATATAGCAGTAGATAAACAACATAAAAACATAAAGAGAAACAAGACTAAGGAGAGATATCCTCCCAGCCTTTAACCAAAAATTCCACAAGTTTATCAAGTTTCTTGAATTTCTCCTCATCCTTGCCATTAGCCAGAGTCCCATGTTCCTATAGTAGAGTTAGGCTGAGCATTACCGAGTGATAGAGCATACTGCTTATAAAGTCTCCCATAGATCGAACCTTCTGCTCCAGATAATCCACACGTCCCCTAAGAACATCAATATCATTTCCCTGGCCATCTCCCTCCTCCTTAGTCTCCTCTTCAACCTCCTCCACTATCATCCTCTCCCCTTCACTAGCATTATCCATAGGACCACCACCCTCACCACTAGAGTCTTCCGTCTGCTTCTCTTCTCCCTCATCTTCATCCTCTTCAGAGATCTCTTGGACCTCAATGTCTTCATCTTTCGACTGATCATCCCCCTGAGAATCACTTTTAGAATAATCAATTAATTTGGCCTGTGGGGCTGGTTTACTAGCAATTCCCCCTGACCTTCTCACCCCAGAAGAGAAACCCTCATTCTTACATTTAGCTACCATTTTGGTTTTGTGCTTTTTCAAAGGGCCCTCATAGTCACTGTTCAAATTCTTATGGGTCCCCACATTGTCCTCTATAACCTCCCCAGTAGAAGTCATCTCCCTGGATTTTCATTTCTTACTTTTTACACTCCCTTTAGAAATAGGAGTATGCATATCCTTCACTATGGCCTCCTCAAGGGTCTCAGAAAAGGAAACCTCTTTTGATTTTTTGGGAATTAGGAGTAGGTCAGGGTTTCTCAGAAGCAGTGGCAACAATGGGGGAAGTGTCTGCAGAGGTGAAAATTATACAATCAAAGAATGAGACCTTGATGCAGAGGAACAGGGCGTTTAGAGAGTTTCTTGTCAAATTTAGCTTTAACTTGAAAAATAGAGTGTTCAAGAGAAGACATCAAATAAAAAGGAAAACTTATCAAAGCATTATGCCTAAAATGATTGAGCAGGGGGAGGTGATAATTGTAAAACCTGGTTCAAAACGTCCTTCTAGGGTGAAATATTTCATCAAGAGAAAACACATCTCGTCCCACGGCTCTAGCGGCTTAGCACACTCAAACCCTCCGTGGTATGGGGCTAATTCCTCTCCTTCACTGAGGAAAAGCTTTTGGTTCTGATAGTCAGCCACCTTAGCCTTCCTTTGCAGCTTTGTACGCTTGGTGGAAAGGCTAGTCACCATGGCTATGACCGCTTCAAAGATTTTAAACCCAATTTTGCCAATGCTAACTCTGCGATTCTGCCACGAAAGGGTACACTGCATAGACAAGTTTTTGAGACATTCCAAAAAAGAACTTATGTCACCTTCCTTGCAATAGTGCCACACAATTGCATTGTCCTTAAATTCATAGCAAGAAATGGGCTTAGTGTGAATTCTGTCTCCCCCCATTATCGCCTTACCCTTGAAAACATAGAGAACACAGAGCCGAAGATACTAAAAATAGAGGCAGCTTTCCACAAAGTGTCTTTGTGAGTTTATTCTAGTTACATTGAAGGGTATGATGAAACAATAAATGAAGAAATAAACTGACATGCTTGAGTCTTCAATACCCTGATACACCTTCAAAATCTCCAAATGTTGCCAATTCTTCCCATGCTCGAAAATGATATTTTTAAATTTACTGTCAACATCACACATCCAACTCATCTTAATGTGAGTGATCAAAGATGCCAAAATGGCATTAGTTAAAAAGGTACAATATATCATAATAACCCCATACTTAAGCATCCACATCATCTTCAAACAAAAATCCAGCCAACCAGGCTAGCACTCTCAATGTGATGAGTCATCCTCGACAAGTCATCTCTTTTTGAATTAGTTCCCTTATGTTAATGGGAATATTGTTATATTGGTGCCAACATTGCCAATTTAGAAACTGCTGACCATAATCTACAAGAGCATCAACAAATCCATTCCCCTCTCTGTAGATATTAGAGAATTCCACTCTAGAAATTCTCTGAATAAGAATTTGGATATCCATAGTGATATCCTTAAGCCTCCACCCGCAGACTGAAGCATTGGTAACAACATCAAGGACAAGTTTAGAGTACCCCTATATATGCAAATGTGGAATGCCTAAAGAAATATCCAATTTAACTCCCCATAAGAGAGCAAAGGCCTCAGGATAGTTATTACTTTGAATACCTAAACAACCATCATAGGCAGCAACAAGCTCCCCTCTATCATCCCTGATAATCCCACCACCACTAGCCTTTCCATTGGACATTGAAGCCCCATCAAAATTAAGTTTGAGCCAATCAGACCTTAGAGGAGTCCACCTTCTATTTAATCTTAGAATCTACTTTGAATTGTCATAAGTAGAAATTTGGTTAAGAACTCTCCAATTGATAGTAATGCTTTCCTCTTCTTGAGTGAAGGGTTTATCAGCAGTTTTGATATGAGAACTAGCAACGATTTCAATGAGGAGCTTAGAAAAAGACTGATAAACTTGAGAAGAGTCTTTGACAACTTCCCTAAAGATTCTATTATTCTATTCTTTCCACAATGTCCAACCAATGAAGGGAAGAGTTTGGTTCCAGAGCTCCACAAGCCAGGGATGAGAAAAAGTAGGAAACCAATTAGTAATAACTTCCCTAATATCTTTGTTGCAAACCCACTGTATGCCAAAGCTCTACAGAATTATACTCCAAACTTCCCTGGCAAAGTCACAATGAAGAATTATATGAGGAACAGTTTCCTCTTTCTTAATGAGTAGAACACATCTATTAACTAGAGAGAAACCCCTTCTTTACAAATTATCTTGGGTTAAGATCTTATTATGAAGCACAACCCACCAAAACATATTAACTTTAGGAATAAGTTTATGGTTCTAAACCTTCCTCCAAAGCTCATTTCTATGAACATCAACAATCAATAGATGTTAAGTAGAGTTAATAGCGAAGCTTCCTCTTTTGTTAGGTGACCAATGTAACTCATCTTCTCTAGGAAAGAGTGGAATTCAGGTACCCACCAACAGCTATTAAATAGATCTCATTCTCGGAATAAGATTAGGATGATTATTACAAGACTCAAGAAGATTTTTCCAAAGTCTAATACCATTCCCTTGATGTATATAATGAAAGACTTTTGACCCAAAAAATTGTTTGGAAATATCAGCAATAACCTCGTTTCCCTTCTGAGCAACAAGGGCCTTGTCAACAACCCAAGGATCCTCCCAACAATTTATAAGCTTACCATTTCCCGGTTTCCACTTAAGCCCCTATTTAATTAAGCTTCTAGATTTGAGCATTTTGTTCTAAATCACTGATCCCTGAGGGAGCCCCTCCTAATAAAGGAAACTTAGGTTTTCAACACCCTGTAAGTACTTAGCCTACATAATGGTTCCCCATTCTTTATTACTATTAATCAGATTCCAATTGATTTTGGAAAGAAGGGCTTTATTCATATATCTTATAGATCTGATATTGAGACTGCCATGAGTTTTAGGAAGGCAAACCTTCTCCCATTTGACCAGAGACATTCTCTTTTTTTCTTCCACACCTGTCCATAAGAAATTTCTTTGGATATGCTCCAGTTTGTCAGCTATATACTTGGGCATTTTAAATAGTGAGAGAAAGTAAGTTGGAATACCTTGAAGAGAGGCCCGTAGAAGCTACAATTTTCCAACACTACTCAGGAGCTTATCCTTCTAGCCAATCAACTTCTTTTGAGTTCTTTCCAAAATACCATTCCAAAATCCCAGAGTAACTTCTTTGATAGTTAAAGGAAGGCCAAGGTAGATTGTAGGAAGATCAGCCACAGGACAGCCAAGGATGTTGATGATTTTTCTCTAGAGATCTCCCTGAGTGTTGAAGAAATATACATTACTTTTCTGGAAATTGATGTGTTGACCAGAAGCTTTGGCATACTCATTGAGTATATTCCTCCAACTACGGGCTTCTAAAATTTAAGAGATACCAAAGAGGATGGCATCATCCACAAACTGCTAAATAGACATGGGTTGCAGAGTAGAAGCTGGTTTGATCCCCACAATTTCCTTAGAAAGGACCTCAGAGTGAACATATCTCCCAAGAGATTCAGCCATCATGATAAATAGATAGGGGCAAGAGGATCACCCTATCTAATCCCTCTTGTGGGAGAGAAAAAGTCTATAGGAATCCCATTAACCAGGACTAAGAATTTAGCAATGGTAACAACTTCTCAGATAAGTAGGGAGACTTTATCATTCAAACCAAACTTTTGGATAACCTTGAAAAGAAACTGCCAGGAAACTCTATCATAGGCCTTAGAAATATCAAGGTTTAGAACCATGCAGCTATAACAACATCTAAAATCTACCTTCTAGGAACAAAACCTTTTTGAGAAGAGGAAATAATTTTATCAAGGAAGGGTTGAAATCTCAAAACAAGAAGTTTGGTGCATAACTTGTAAATGGTATTACATACACTTATAGGTCTGAAATCAGCAAGTAGCTCAGGATTTGGCTTCTTGGGAACAAGAACAATTAAAGTATTGTTAATTTCCTTTAGAAGTTTCCTAGTTCTAAAAAAATCTCTGACAGCAGTAGTAAAATCATAGCTCACAATATCCCAATATTCCTAGAAAAATATAGGAGGAAAGGCATCAGGGCCTGGGGCTTTAAAGGGTCCCATGGAGAATAAAACACCATGAACCTCTTCTTCAGAAATAGGTTTCAACATTTCAACATTATCCTCCTCAGTAATCAAAGAAGGAATATTGTTAAGGAACTAATTCATTATCTGCCCATTGGCAGCATTGCCAGCTTGTTCCGTCAACAAATTCTGGAAGAACAAAGCTACTTGATTACCAATCTCATTGTCATCAATGATAGTATTTCCATCCTCCAAACAAAATTTTGAAATAGTATTAGCTATCCTATGTTTCATAGCTGAGAGATGAAAGAAAGCAGTATTACGATCCCCTTCTTTAAGCCATTGAACTCTGGATTTCTATCTCCAGAAAAGTTCTTATTTATTCATAAGGTTCTTCCAAATAGTAATTAAATTATTTTCAGCTTGAGCATTATCCTCAATAGAATCTCCTTGAGCTATTCTAGTTTGAAAGTCAACTAATTTTCCAGAAATAATCTTCTTCTGAACAAACACATTACCAAAGTTGTACTTGTTCCAACCACGGACCTCTTGTTTAATGTGTAAAAGATTCTCAACCAATCTAAATGTAGGAGTACCTTGGACAGGGATCTGCCACCATTTAGTCAGAAGACTCCTAAAATCCTTGTGTTTAATCCACATAGCTTCAAACCTAAATGGGAAGGGACCCCGATTATGTTGGACAACCCAATTGAGGAGAATAAGATTATGATCTGAAACAGTTCTAGGAATAGTTGAAAGACTAAGATTAGAATGGTCATCCCAATTATTAGAAATGAGGAATCTATCCAATTTGACATGAATCATTTGATCACCTCTTCTTCTGTTAGACCAAGTAGAATCCTAATTCTGCAGCTCCACATCCATCAACCCAAAACTATTGATAAAATTAGCTAAATAAAACATGCTATCAGAGTAGTCAAGAATACCTCTAGATTTATTAGAGGAATATAAAGGAGTATTGAAGTCTCTCACCAACATCCAAAGAGAATGAGGGGAAGTGGAGAGGAGAGTAGACAGATCCATCCACAAAGTTTTCCTTAGAACCCTCATGTTTGGGGCATAAATATCGATTAAAGACCAATGAAAAGAAGGCATAGAAAAATTGACAATCAAATAATGCTTATTGGAAATGGTAAGAGTACCTCTGATTTTGTCTCTATTCCACATAGTAACAATCCCCCCACAAGCACCCATAGTAGGACTGATACAAAAAGTAGTATTAAGCTAACTGCTTTGAGGGGCTATTAAGACCCCTCATATTCTAGGATAATATTCTCATTTGAAAAGTTTTTGGTAGTGGACCTCCAGTGTTTTTTGTTTACCACTGGAAATCTCCCTAGCTGCCTCTCTTTGTCTCGTTTCCCTTAGGGTAGGTCTTCCTGACTTAGGATCTATTCCAACATCAGCAGATTTCTTGGGCTTGCGACCCTTCTTCTTAGGGGTTATCCATTCATCTTGGTCATTATTCTTCCCACTTGGCCCTACTCCAGGGGTCAAAATTGGGTCAATAGTCTATTTCGCAGTTAACCCTTCCTTGTGAGACTTAGCATGTTGCATTCCATTGGTCCTAACTCCAAGGGTAGGAGCTAGACTCTGTCTTCAAGAGGGTTGAACACTCATCTCTTCATTATTACAAACTGATTCTGGGATTTGAATGTTCTTCAATGGGGTTGGAGGGGCCCCAACATTACCACCAACATCAAGTAAATGAACTTCCAGAAGGGTATCCTGTTGAAACACTCCATCTTCCAGCATAGGGGGGTCCATAGAAACCTGCTAAACAAGTTCCTCATTTACCCCCAAATCCTAAAGATCAGGCTTATCTTTTTATAAAAAACTAGGATCTTTGTTCTCGCCTTCATGATTAGTGTCATGTTCCTCATTACCCCCCATTCCCTGAGTATCAGGAATGTCTTCTTCCAAGGAAGTAGGATTCTCCTCTTTCTCCAAATTAGAAATTTCCTCCACTTTCTAAAGCTTGCAATGTGTCATCAAATGACCCTTCTTCTTGCAAAGTTGAAAAAACATAGTCGAGTTTTAATATAGAATCAACTGCGTCCAAATCCCATATTTAGAGTTCAACTCAATGGACATAGGAAGAGTTTTGTGAAATTCCACATTAACATGGAATCTAGCATAAACACATCAGGATTTAGACCGAGTAGTATTATCAAGAGTAACATACTAGCCAAAAGTATTAGCAATAGCAAAAAAAAAATTCATCCCAATATTGCAAAGGAAACCTAGGAAGCCTCACCCAGACTGAGGCAGTCTGGTTGAAGTCAGTGCTAGGATCAAACCCAGGCTGCCACACATAGAGTGTGAGTGAGTGAGTACCATAGAGCCATGTCCCTCCCACCAAAATGGTGGTCATGTCTTCTCTGCTAGTAAATTTAAAAAGAAATAGTCCTCTCGCCATAGCAATGACTGAGACACTACCTTTGACCTTCCAATGATTGGACACCCACTACCACACCATTTCAATATTAGGGTGAAGGGAAAAAAACTTACCCACAAGATCAAGATCCATGGAGGGCATGATTTCCTCAACCAGATTGTCTGGTATTTCCAATGTCATTCCTTCAGCCATTTCCTTTTGAACTAGAACCACAGGAGTACCTTTAGGAGAAAGATTCTCCCATCCCATCAAAACACCTTTCCATCCCTTGGAACTATCAACATCTGACATGGGCAGGGACCCAGAGGAACTGACCGAGGCAGTACCCTCCATCCCTAAAAGATAGAGAATCTGATTCGCAACAAAACCCTAGAAACCATAAAAAGACAGAAAACAGTGTTATCTTTCAAGTTCATTTCATGTCTTATCTTTTCATGCATCACCTTAGAATATATTTTACTTTAACTTTCTCTCTTTTTTCTCCCCTCCCCAACATTTTGAAAGAATTAATGAGAATCTTAAGAAGAGCCAGCTTCTAAAATCCTGAAGGTTATCTTGTGATTCACAAAATGAGTCTCATAGTCATAGGATTTCCCATTACTTTGGTTGTTGTCTATGGTGAATATTGAATTCCTAGGTGCAGACAACAAAAATTGTCCACACATAACATATAAATAATTGTGTCCATACCTAGTTTCAAATAATTCCATTGATAGGTGTACATGGATATTTTTTGTCGATGACAATATGGTATAAGGAGTGCAGGTGTAATGTAAATTCCCAATATTCTATTGAAAGGATTAAAAATGGTGTGCATCCATCATTATATATTTTGAAACATTAGCTTTATCTTCAACCAGTAAACATAAATTTGCAAGTTCAAGATAGCTTTATCTTCCACCACTTTGAACATATGACTTTCCCACATTAAGTACAATTTTCCATCCTCTTGCGGATTTCTCAAAACCACAAAACAAATTATCTTGAATTTTGAATGAGCCATGTATTCCGCTTGATTTGTATGTGCTCTATGGTATAATGCAATGAAAATGTATCAAAAATCTCTATTTTCTTAATATTGGAGCTTGAATTCTTCACAAGATACACTGTAACTTCCTATCAACCCATGATGCATGAATGTCTGTTGCCTTTGATAGTAAACTACTCAGCTTGCTTCTCACTTCCTTCTTGTATCTAATCCCTACATGGGTGTATTGTGGAAATGTTGATTATTTGGAATGACGGCTTTGATGTAGCTTGGATTGTGTTTATAGAGTTTTAGATGATTTTAGACTGTTGTGAACAAGACTCTCTTCTTCTCTTAGATAATGCCTCCAATCTAACTTCATTCTTGAACATAGAATCTACCTCTTTTACATGCATAGGATTGTTGAACACTAAACTTGACTTTATTTTGAAAGATAGGCTATTAACCTACCATGTTGTATCAGTATTGTCAATAATATATAACTAGAGGTATTGGCATAAATTTAAAATGGAATTTGTATGTTTGGTTTCCCATGCATGGGTGTGTCAGAAATCTTTTACTTCAGGGCATTGAAAATTTTGGCCTCCCTTGGACAATGTAAGCATTTTGCAATCTCATAGAAATGATAAATGATTTTCCTCAAATAATGAGAAACTCCTTGTAAGATACGTCATTCAAATTGTTTGGTTTGTACCACTCTAATATGATTTTTTTATAAACCTTAAACTTATCACTTCCAACCACAAGTAAATCAAAGATTTCTTGATAAATTTTTCTTTTCTTTTTTGAATAACAAATGATGGGCTTGTAGAGTCTGAAATACTTTCTCTAAATGTTGTAAGTATTCATCTCATAATTTTTGGAAACTAGAATGAAACTAATCTTTCAAGTTATACTACAACAAAGAATACTAGGAAAAACAATGGCAAGACTATACAACACATGAAATTTCAAAGCTAAAAAATATACATATATGCAACTTCAATACACATGAATGTCTCAAAGAATCTATGTAATAGGTAAAGATATGATTAAGCCCTTGCCTAGGCCATGAAGCTCTTTACTATTCTAAAAAACTCATACTCTTATGTCTATGTCACAAACGTGACATCTAAGTAACAAGTGCTTTGGTTATTTTATTTTTATATATAATTATTAATTTTTTTTGGTTGATTCTACAGCATTTGAAAGTAATTTTTAGTGTGCAAATTTGAGGATTTTCTTCTATAGTGTGCCACATCCTCACAGCTAACTTTTTTATAATAGAAGTAAGGGTTTTATTCAATGAAAGTGTCCAAAAAGGACAGTGAAGGCATTATTTTGTAGCTTTAAAAAAATTTAGAAATAAAGTGTAGATAACCCTTATGTTGAATGTAATGATCAGCATACTAGCATTGCTAGAGCAATCCACGGATAGGAATATCCCTATGGAGAACAAGACTAATGTAGAATATCATCCTCTCGTTAATGTGAAGGATTTATTATTTTGATCTAGAGTTATCTTCCTTTGGATATACTTCTAATCTTTGTATTATACATTCTCATTGAATAAAATATTCAAAATTAACTTCGCCTAAAATTGTATTACATTAAAGTTGGTAGTGAAACTTGTCTTTCTTCGGTATTGAATTTGTGCTTAATATCTTTTTAAGTTTTTGTTTGAGTTTTTCTAAGACATGGTATTGTCATAATTATCTTTTCCTTTGTCACAAAAATGTCATTGTGAAACTGTTTAGCATACTTAAAATTGAATTTGATTTTGCTCTTAAGATTATTTAGTGTTTCTCTTTGAATTTTTTCCCGAACATGTAATTTAATACCATCATCATTGGCTTTGCCAATAAAGTTTTTAATATCCACTAAAGTTTTTATATTAAATTTTGTGTTGAGACTTCTTCACCATGGATCTCTATCTGATATCCTTCAAATTCGATTTGAATTGTACTGAACATCTTTTACATTATTTTTTATATTTATATCTATAACATACTATAAAAACAAAACTCAATTTGTCCATAAATGTTTTCAATTGAATTTATATAATTTCAGATCTCTATTGAGTATGCTTAAAATTATATTTTCTTTAGTGCTTAAAATCTTTGGGATAAATTGATTTATATGGTTAAATTGTAGATACCAAGGAGCTTCTTAATTGGTTAGTCGTACTGAAGCTTGATAGTAGGTTGGGAACAACCATGGGATTTACTAGCCCCAAGTAAGTTTTAGAAGTGTCTACATAAAAAATAAATAAATTCTCAGTATTAATAAGGAATTCAATAAGTTTGATAAATCTTGATTTTTTCTATTTTTGTGACATAAAATATTTTTATGAGTAGTTCTTCACCATTTGGTGGGGGTCAAGTGAATGGCTATAAAAATGTACGTAATTGTGTAATTGGCCACCTATGTCTAATCAATTTGTTGTTCAATTTTCAATCACTATCCTTAATTGATTTTTTATTCAATTTTAAAAATTTCTAGTAAAAAATTTCTATGATATAATTATTATACACTAATAACTTTTTTGTGATAGAAAGTTTTGATTGATATGTTACATAAGAAAAATTAGGTAGAATAGACTAATAATGTCTATGGAATAAAAAATGAAGCTTACTATGTTCTAATTATAGAGCTAGATTTCATTTCTAAATGGCTTGAAATGGTAGGGCATAATATGCTAGTGGCCATTTTAATGTGTGATAGTCTTCTTGATTGGTCTAGTGCATGCGATCCTCTAAAAAGGATAACCCCATTGTGCTTTTTACTATAAAATTAAAATTTAACTTGATCTAATTACAATGTCAAATTTCAATTTTAAATTACATTGAAATTGCATTGGATGATATGCGCATGATATCTATTGTATTCATTTTAATGGGTGATAGATCAAATTTCTTGTTTGGTTGTTGCATAATATCTCTTGCTTGGGGTAGCCTATCAATGTCTATGGCATAAAAACTAATATTTTCTTTGACATAATTATAATCCTTTGTGTCACATCTAAAATGCCCTAAAATGGTAGTGTTCCTTGATATTCATTGTGACAAAATGTAACACCTCATCCCAAGACAAGCCTAAAACATATGCACATACACAAAAAGTACAACATTTTTTTTTTTTACTAGAGAACAATGATAATGAGGTTTTGAGCATAGTGTCTAGAACTATATCCTAGTCTTCAGGATAACTATTTCCAAGGCAAAATAAAATAAATAATTATATTTCCCATAAGATAATATTTGTAACTATAGTCCTAGTGACTTAGCAATCTTTAAATTTGTCCTAGTTAGTTAAAAGTGACAAAATGATAACTTCAAGAAATAAGAATAGCCATTATGATTATAAATACACATATATATTTTTAATTCAACGTCAAGAAATATCTAATAGTGAAATAATTACATATAACTAGTTTCTTACTTTATCAACCTTTACTAATACCTCTATTTTATTTCATTATTTGTTGTCATAATGTTAACCCTTCTTATTTTTTACATCTCATTAACTTGTTCCCCCACTAATACTAACTTTTCATTCTACATTACTCCTTTCTTCATTATATTTTTTTTTCATTTACTCGCATTTTTAATATTCTAATCTTAATTTACTATTTTACCTTTATTTAATTAGTAATTCATTTCACACCACTTATCTTCTACATATAATGACTTATAAAGGAAAGAGAATCTACACACCATTCTACTCATAATTTTATATCTAATAAATGTTGTTTTTATAATAATCTCGAAACACTAGATTGTAAGCCATTCATCCCCTAAAATATCCCTATGAAATAGGATATAAGATAAGATCGATGCATCATAGCTATTTTGGGATTAATGTGTATAAACTAGTATAAAAGCAAAGGTAAATGCACAAGTAGTTTATATATATATATATATATATATATATATATATATATATATATATATATATATATATATATATATATATATATATATATATATATATATATATATATATATATATATCGATCGAGAGAGAGAGAGAGAGGATGCACTAAAACAAATGTCTCCTTAACGTTTTTTTTTTAATTTCTTACACATATCCCATGTAGGCTTTCGTTAGAGTTTTAGTTTAACTCATTTGCTGCGTTGATGAATTTAGGTTCGGTAGAGATAAATATATTGGAAGTTACCAAGACAAGGCCACGCCAAACTTCTTAGCATAGTGTTTTGGATTAGAGCCAATTAAATGTTTTGCACACATTTATAAACTTAGGCAAGATTATATAATGGAAGCATTCCTACATATAATAATGGTAATCCATATGACAACTAGATGGCCGGAAGGGAAATCCAACTAAGTCTGATTTTTCTCAAAAGTAGAGTAAATAAAAAAAGAAAGCAGCTAAACCAAATTTTAAAATATTAAGTGTCAATGGGCCCTTAGTCTGCTTCTGAAGTTGAATGACTCCAAATGAGCCCACCAGGGATCAAGTCTTGTTGAGTGTAAGGCCCCGACATCATAAGGATGAGGCCGCGATCATGCCATGGATGAATTTGGTAGAATGGATACCCCTCAGTCCTTGGCTCTTAGCTGAAGAGGTGTGCTCACAGGTATCGTGCCCCTATTGGGCCCCTCCATAAAAAAAAATTAACTTTATTTAAAATAATGCACATCCTGGGACTTACAATCCCTAACCCTAAAAGAAAACACTCAAGTCAAGAATACCTTCCCTACCATTTCCATTTAGTGCCCTAGTTTCTTTTGTAGCCAACCACCATAGTAGAGGAAGACGACCTATGTAGGAGTGCCTCTAGCAGCTCTATGGTGCGATTTCCGCTAAGGCTAGACATTATATTTAGGCTATTGTAACCTCGTTCCTTTTCTTTTCCTTTTGTATTTTAAATAGCTTCTTAACACTACTCGACTTGGGCTCTACTCTCAATCATTCGTAAAAAAATGGCAGGTATGGTGGGGGTATGAACCTAAGAGGATCAATATCATGGAGTTGAGTCAAGAAGATCCCAGGGCACGGTGTTTGTAAGGTAATGGAATTATTACTATGTCTTAGCCACCTCCTTTCTATGGTTTTGATGCCAAGGTAGTCTTTATCTAACCTGTGACATGGACTTGTAGGCTGCTAAAAAAATATGTTTGGTTTTATGTTGTCTGTGTTGTAGGTACAATTCCATCAGGAGATTGGGTAGACAAGGAAGGGAAAAAAGAGGATTCTTAAAATATTGATACCCAAAGGCTCACTATGGCACTACAAGCCATGAAGCTTGTGCAAGCAATAGAATCTGGCTCGCTACTTTTCAGATTTACAGGAAGCCATTTAAAAGGTAGAGCATAAGGTTTAGATTAATTAATAGTTTTCTTAAGGTAGAAAATATCCTAGCAACAGCCCAGAGATAGTAAAATAGTGACTAAAAGAATGTCTTGATAGTGGGATCTTACTGACTATGAAACCATGAGTAACAACTGATATCTCTTTTCTTTTATGAGTTATAATTATTTCTGCCAATGCTATCAGTTCATTTCCAAAATAAATGAAAGTAAAACACTGCACAAACAAGAGTTCCATTGTACTTTTTTTTGAAATGTAGAATCTATACATATATATTCTTATATTTCTCCTCTTATTTGCATAAGAATATAAATTTCACCATCTCTGTGGTTCTAAAGAAAGGAAACTAGAATTATTTTAATTTTCTTTTTCTTTTGTATTCTAGAATATAGTCCTTGTTTGCTAATCACCCCTTTTTTCTCTATAAATCAGTTCAACACATAGATAACTTAAAATTCTCATGAACCATTCATTCTACATACATCTCTTAGGACTCATCCATTTCAAAATGTAGTACATAAATACATTCATAGGCAAGAATCCACAATGTTACCCTCTAGACAAAGGTCTTCTCTTTTTAAAAAAAATAAAAAATAAAGTATATATGAAGTCGACATGACAACAATTTCCCTCTCAACATTCTTATAAAACTAGTCCTCCTTGACTCATCACTTACTACTATGAGGGACAAAACCTGCAAAAGGAAATAAATCAACTTCTCTATCCAGTGATGCTCACCTCCTAGCCTAGGGTAGTAACTTCCCACCACCAGGCTAGGGGAAAGCACTAGGAGACTTGGGTACCACACACACACACAATCTGCACTTCTAACAAATGTACACATCCAGATTACAAAGATATCACAATCTTTTAGATATTTCATCATACACATGTTTTAACCATCAGACCCATTATTGCAACTATAGGGGTAACTTTACCAGCATAAAACCTCCCTACAGGAACATCAACTTCCTCTACTCCATACTAGGATTTCTCAAATGAAAGATAGTCTTAGACTCTCGCACATACCAGCAACATAACAACACACTAATATTATGAACAAAATCAACAAAACAACACATAGATACAACTTCCTTTATTTTGGGTTTTTTATTTTGAGTTCATAGCAGAAATAAAAGAACACAAGTTTATTCAATTACCTCAACGGTTTGAAAAATTTTAGAAGTTGCATTAAGATGTCAACCTAGAGGCTCAACAAAATTTGTCGACTATTTCAGGTCCACATGAATCTTTTTTCTTTTCCCAAGTTGTCTTCACAGCAGCCAGAAATTAAAAGAGAATGCAACAGGGCCTAGAAAATTAGAGTAATTGCAATAGTGGTCAAACCCCAAGTTACAATAAAATGGTGAGGACAAGCTCCAGTAGTTGGATAGTGGTTTTTTTCTAGAATAATCTATAATAATCCCCCCCAAAATCTCCCCAAAAAGTAAATGAATAATAGCCTTTCTTGACACCTCTCTTCTTGAGATGCAACACTTGTCCTTAGAATGAGGGCTCCACTTTTCTATCCTCAGGTCCTCACAACACACACCCTCTTTTCTTTTTTTTACTCATCCTTTCTTAAATTTTGTCACTCTATTTAGGGTAAAAATAAAGATTTTCAATTTTTTTTTTTTGTTATTTTTCCCTTCCAAAAGTGACTAGACCATAGTCTTAGGTCCCAATGATTTATTATTAAGCCAAAAGTGTCTATTTTAATTTTTTGCACCCTTATAGGAAGTTGAAGGGAAAATTTAATTAATTTTCAGGTTATCCTCACAAAACAATACATGTTACAACACAAAGAACAAACATGACATAGGACGACACTTAATACAACATAAGGTAGAACACCTCAGATGATAGTACAACCAAAATACGAAGGACCTAAGTCTCTTCTCGAGACTTGGTCATCTTTACTAGTTTCACACAATAGGGTCCCCTTGTATTTTCCCCATTTCCACTCGCTAGTACATACTCGCATACTCATTTTGATGTCAGTGGTTGTCATGAATATCATAGCCGAAGCAACACTATAATAACAACTAATTAAAACATTGGTAAATCATTTAAATCATTTGTGCACTTATGAACATAATACATCCACTAGATAATGGTATTAGAAATCTTTCACTAGGAGATGAAGAACTATAATCAAGACTAGTTTCACACAATAGGGTCCCCTTGTATTTTCCCCATTTCCACTGGCTAGTACATACCTGCACACTCATTTTGATGTCAACGGTTATCACGAATATCATAGCCAAAGCAACAATATAATAGCAACTAACTAAAACATTTGTAAATTATTTAAATCAATTGTGCACTTATGAACATACTACATCAACTAGATAATGGTATTAGAAATCTTTCACTAGCAGATGAATAACTATAATCAAGGCACTCAAAGATACTTAACAACATTTTTGTGGAGTATATGTGATGCTATACATATCATTTAATGACATGATCCACAGTCACAACATACAAATTTACACAACACAACTCATGGAGTGATATATTACTATACATGAATGAGGAATATAGTCCACTAACATAAGATACTAGTCATCATCCTAAGTATCATGTAAAATAACAAAAATACATAAGCATATTTATAGAATATGTATTGAACATGGTCTAAGCTAGAATCATATGTCCAAAAGAAAAGTGTAACCATAGATGTAGTCTAATTAAAACACTAAAACCACATATAAGATGTCTCATCATAGAACTATAGTAGCAAAAATGTAAGATCACTTCTCGTCATAATAGCGGATACTGAGGAAGGTCCCTACATCCTCCCTCCTAGGCTTGGACTTCCTCCTAGAAGTTCCTAAGAGAAGAGGCTATCTAATATAATTAAGAATTTATTTTACCTTATCATATAATAATAAGAAACCATATCATATCCATTCATATCAATGCAAATTAACCACAAACCATATACTATCATCATGAATGAATGAATTTATACCTCAGGAATAGAATCAAGTCACATATTCTAGTTTAGTCAAAAATTTAACATCTAATTCTCAACATCTCTCAATAACTCACATATCACAAAAACTCAATCCCACATATAACTCATCATCTGAATTCAGAGTCTCCTCCCAACACATACCTATCCTAGGTGAATCACAAGATGAAGACCATACTCATGTGTATCAATATATATACTCATCATGAAGACATCACATGGATCTCACCATAAGACTCAACAAGAAAAGAGGTATTACGAGGAGGAAAACACTAATAAACCACTGAGCAATCCATAGTGCCAAAGAGCTGAATGATCAATGAGTGAATAACCATAACCACTGTGCCAATATCCAATGCAGCATAACATCATATAGTCTCACCTCCAAGGGAACCTGATATCATCCATACCATAGTGTCGAATACCAGATGAATAACCATGCCATGTAGAATACCATTGTGCCAATTAGCAGATCATGAAGGATGGTCTCAGGTTCCTCTCTAGGAGCCCTCCATACATAACTTAGTATGAACAAGATTTTCCAAGCCATCTACTCCGCTATACAACATATCAGTGATCCCTCTAGGATATGATAGTAAACAATAGTCACAACACTCCACACATACCAGCAGTTGCAACATTATAGTGCCTCAAACAAGAAAATTAAAGAAGTAAAGAAAACTCATAAATTAAACCTCAATAAGGTAGAAGAAAACAAATATAATGAATCATAGAAGAAGTGGAGATCAAATAACAATCATTGCATTATCCCAAGTTTAACGAAGAACACGTCCTTGAGGCAAAAGGACTAACTTTAACATAAAAATAGTCAATTAGCCCAAAGTAACAAAACACTACTGGCTTGCAAGAAAAATATTCAACACATAAATAAATATTCCAACAATATATTAGAAATTTGCACATTACGAACACCATGTGATCTTGCAACAAGGTCACCTAAGGGGAGGAGGGGAATCGTACAGTGGTCTCAAAACACATAAGATAATAGCATGCAATATCATGGTGGTCTCAAATCACAGAATAATATGGTGGTTTTCAAACTACAGAATAGTATGGCGGTTCTCAAACCACAGAATAATAGTATGGTGGTTCTCAAACCACATGAAAATCAATGAAGAATTTACCATGTCATATATCTACATGAAAAATCCACATGAATAGGAACTTGCCATCATACCAAGGTTCACTAACATATGCCACAAATGAGTCATCTATAGGGTCTGACATCCACCTCACAAGAGAAAACCCACAAGCTTGTATGGTTATCATGTATCATGTGTTTGAGATATCAGGTATGTATAAGGTTATCTATAATTATTCCAAGTAGAGAACAATGTACACCTCATACTTATACTAACAGCCACATCAAAAGTCATATCATCCTTGTAATGAAGTATCATTCACTATTATCTCATTACATATAGTTGTCATTTCATCAAGCTTCCATCCCAATTACCATGTCACACTTATCCTAATTCATCTTTCTGAACATCCTAATAGCCCATAATGTGTCACTACCTGAAGGTACCAATCCTTTTTGTTTGCAACCATTATCAAATCTCAAAATGAACTGCTATAACACTATCTATATCCAATGTAGCATTAGCACCTCATCACTGATAGCAGCTTCGTAAATACTATAAATCCATGATGACATCAATGTAACTACCAAGTGTCTTTGCTAGAACTGAGTATAGGCTCAGGGCACATTAAGGTCCATCTTCAAACCATGGAACAATAGAAAGAAAAGGGTTTACAACATGAACCAACCAATGTGGTTTAGTTGGGGAAGAAGAGGAACTATACTCCTAAGTGACCATGATGGAATGCCCTCAACTAGGGGTGATGTTAGAGACATCACATCATATAAGAACATGAAGGGTGACCCACACATCTCCATACAACACTTCCAAGCATATTGTTTTTTTTAACATTTCTCTACTAAGCCATAAGGTTTATTTACACACATATACAATTATCACAAGGGCATGCTTAAGTGGATCATACATTATGTTCACTAAACTCTTATTCCCAAGTTGGATATCTTATATCACATACTTTGAGATACAATCACAACATTTACTAGTAATATTCTCACATCACAACACGTGTTAAATTCCACATACGTATCACATTATACCACATGAAAATTAATCTCACTTATTGCACCTACTACTAGGATCATTCATTAAGTCGTCAAATATATCTAATTATTTCTATAACAACCTCATTCTGTAATAAATATCTCATTTTCAATTACACAAAACATAATTTGCCCCCTAATTTGTCTTGTAATTGTAATTCATTGTCGTACCATGCACTACATTTCCTATGCTCTACTAGGTCTTACTCATTTAATTTAACTTGAATGCTATTGCATTGAAAACCATATATGGTGAGTGATTGTTTTCTTTAGTTTTATCTCTTTTTCTAGAATGAATAAGTTTTTTATGCTTTCAAGTTTTAGCTATGTCTTTATGAAAACCTAATATTCAAGATAAAATGCAAGGATAACCTAAAATGAAATATGCATTATCAAGCATTCCTAATTTCTCAACACATAATATACTTATACAATACACAAAGTGCATACATTCCTAAGGGTAATATAAGCAAATTATTTGATACAACATATCACAAAAGTTTTCACATTTCTAAATATTAAATCTAATTCTCCTAGTGTATATTACAATCCTCTTTTCACATTTAGATTTCACCTATAACAATACAAGCAAACACACATGTAACAGCATATTTTTCTCTAAGTATGATTTGAATCCTATCCAATTCAATTCACACAACAAATATACACAAGAAGTTATTACACTTAAATGATAGCAAATGCAGGAATTCATAACGTAATGTTGACCAAATTTTAACAACCTATTCTTTCCACTTTTCTCTACTAAATTTTATTTTTATCTACAATAGCTTGTTCAAGTTTCTTATTTCCAACAATTTTCTTTTGTCAACCCCCAAGCCATATTATACAAAGTAATCACATCCGTGAAGTTTCTCAATCCACTAGAGCACCATCCATTTTTATAAAGAGAGTTAAATATTCACATAATTCATACATTAAATCGATTGAAAGACATTCTTATTTGTTTTAAAACTTGAGTCTCATATGAACATAATATGAAGCTTCCACAATTCAATGCAACTAGACATCACAATTTATACTATCAAACATCAAGGGAATTAACTAAGAAAATACACATGTAGGGGGTCATAAGGAAACTACGTTTAATTCATAATTTTGAGTTTCCCAGGAGGCATAGGAGGCTCAATTTACAATGATCAAGGTACAATACATGAATGCCTCTTGTATAGCCATTTAAACTAAGGTTAAGATGGAAATTTTCATTTAGAAAATTTATTAAATCCACTAATATTTCACTAGCTAGATACTTTACTCTCGTTACCACACCCTCCTATTCTATTGCTTACATAATTCACCAAGGCAAGGAAAGGACACAACAAGCACCAATAGTTGCATTTTATAATAAAATTATTCAATTTGTATATTTACTATGTTTAACCTCATTCATTTGATCTACTTATGGTTTTCACACAAGATTGAGTGTCCTAAAAATTATAAAATACTTCCAAACAACTAAACCAAATACTATCACACAACACTATTCTTACCTTAGTGTTATTAGATAAGGCCCAACAATTTCTAGAGATCCCAGGTTTGCAAAACCTAGCTCTGATACCAATGTAACTATTACTAAATTATGTTCACACCTAATTTAGCTAGGCCTGAGTTGCAGTTGTCACAAAAAGAATAAAAGAAAATTTTTTAACTGTATGATCAATCAGTTGAATGTATGATATCTTGGCAAGAGAATAGTAAAGATCATTTGTCAGGATAATCTGACAGTCCAATCAAAACTGTCAAAGCATCCTGACAAGTGAAGTTATCTGATGACAAGAGATTAGACATTCAATGAATGACAAGTATCTAACTGGTTTTATCTTTCAGTTATGATATGATTGAATTATTCAAGTAATCACAGTTTAGTGTGAACAAAAGGTATTTATAAACTGTCATTTCATTATAATGTTTTGAACATATGTTTCATATTAGATTCAATTATTCTATACTATGCATTTGATTCAAAAAAGTAAACATACATAAATCATGTGCATATGGTAAAGTGACTGATCATATTCAAAGAAATGTTTAAATATGTCCCACAGAAGCCATGGGAGTGACTAACTGAGCAATGCAAACATTGTGCAAGCTATACATCTGTGGATAAAAGGAAAAGAAAAGAACATATAAGGAAAATGTATATCCATCATTGCCTTTTTGAAGGTTGATCTTCTTGATTGGCTGCTTGATCTTCATGTCTTCATCTTTTGCTCTTGATCAGGATAGTGTACCTACAAAATTAGAGAAAATCCCTGTTAGAAGCTTCAGATATGTAGATTCTTCATATGCTTTACTAACAGACATATAAAACATGCAAACATTGTGCATTAATATAAAAATTAGACCTATGTAATAAATCAGATCATCATGAAAAAGATCATTCATCTTCAAGAGGTATGTTTTTATTCTAACTTATTTGTTCACTATATAGGTATAGGAAAAGTAATGTTTCTGATTTGAGGACATTTAAGCATGTGGAGAAAAAGTGGCTCCCAAAACGGTAGAGCCCAGCATGCTTCCTTCTTATACATTCAAGAAGGACATCAGATTGCAATAAACATGGTGCACTATGCATTGGAATATTCAACATTGCAAATAAAGTGAATTCATCATAATAGAAATGGAGAGGAGCAGTTACTCCTATAAACTATATACACTTCAAAAAAGAGCTTGATAAAATTAGATAATCATGTTCAAAATGTTTTATCATACACATGCTACAGAATGAGTAGTGGTTTTATTCAAGAGTTGTCAATATGCAAAGGACAGAAGTACAATGATCAGAAGAATGGAGTACAACCATAGGAGGTATTTTTCCCATCTTCTTGTTATGATTGAAATATGATTTTCATGTTCAAATATACTTCATAGATAGAATAGTTGAATAATGGTACAACAATGTAGGAGGAGACAATGTGTTGGAGCAACATTAAAATAGACTAGGTGTTGCTACAGAATTGAAAGAACAATGTATCATTTCATCATAAGATATCATGCTCTCTATGTCAAAAGAAATCAATTCTTATCATGAGCCATGATAGCAAGTAAAGAACATGACAATGAATGCAGTGATCATAAAAGAACAATATGTATGACAGTGGAAAGTATCTACCATTAAACAATTTTGTATTATCATCGTGAGACTATAGGGAGATGAAAAAATAGGAAAGACAGATGCCCCATATAGGAGTATATAGTTTTGTTTTAGATATTCATCAAAAGAAGAATATAGTTTACACAGCCATATGCTTTATGCATAGAAAGAGCAGCTATGTTCTGATGAATAATGATACATTCTGTTACAATTGTACTACAATATTCTTATGCCAATTGAAACAACAATATAAAGCCATATGAAAAGCCTAAAGTGGAACAACATGAAATAAATGTAGAAAAGGAGATTAAAAGAAACTGCAATAGCATATAGCCATAGCATCTTTATGCTAGATTGGAACAACAATGGCAAGATACATCCATGGAAAATAAAGCTACAGGAGGAGGATGAGTTTTTGAAGTGTTCATATCATCCAAAAGGTAAAGAATCATAAAGCTACAGGAGGTGACTGCTATATCAAATGTATTAGATGCCAAGAAGGAGAGCATACAATATCTAAATCTATGCCCTTTCTTTCATGCATCCAAATGGCAATCAGAGAAAGAAACAAAGAATGAAAAGTTCTGTATGTTTTCACTTTCTGCATATTCAAATGGACAAGACCAGGTTTGTCACCTAAATGTTTACAGTTGTGCAAACCCTTATCATTTTTTGTATATTGAAGTTACAACCAGAGAGAGTAAAAAGAGTCTCTCAACATAGGGTAAAACCCATATGGGGCTTCTATACAAATTTTTTTTCCAGGTACAGATGAACAAGGAGGGGTTGAATTTTAAAAAATACACTCAGAAATACATATGTTTGATAGAAAATTTATAGGAAATATATGCTCAGAACATAGAAGAGTAATAGGTCATGGCCAAGATAGGAGTTCTTTCAAATATTTACAAAGCCCTTAGTATATATTCTTGAAACCCTTGTATTTTTCATATCTGTAGGAGAAAAGGTTTAAAGAAAGGAATATACAGTCATGGTCGTGGCTAGAAAAGCCTCTTTCTTCAAAGAAATCAAAGACCCATGTCTTTCTTTTTTGAAACCCTTAATCAGTATGAAAGACATAGTTGAAAGAAATGTAGGTGTTAAAGTCATATTGAAAGCTCACCTTATATTCTTGCAGAGAAAAGAAGTTACATGGGGCCTTTGTTTTTTGAAACCTTTGAAATATATGGAGTTAGCGGCCCAATAAACACAAAAAAGCAGAGAGAAAGAAACCATGGTAAGTAAATAAACATGGGTCTTAAAAAATGATCAGAGAACCATATGGCCATGGCCAAATGAAGACATAGTGACAGAAAAAACAAGGAAATGGTTTAATTCTTTACACAGAGAGCTCAACTTCCATTTTTTTTTACCAAAAATGCAGAGTAAATCAAACAAGCGAACCTGAGAGTTGCAGAGGAAAATGAGAATACCTTCAAACCCTAGCCACTAAAGAAAGAGTTACAAAGAGAAAAGTTTCATGGAACAACAAAATGAAATGATGGATTTCAGGCTTCATAGGTTTCTTTTTGGTCAATGGAAGTTTCTCTTTCCTCATATTCTTTTTTACATTAAAAAATTAAAAATCATTACCTTATCCATGCTATGGTCAAGACTTTTAAGTCTTGTAAACCTAATGATAATGCACAGGGGGGCCATGAGGCCAAACCTATTTCTACCTTTTCATTTGATTTTATTTACAAAGTCAAAAATATTAATCATGATAAGGTAGGACTTAAACTTTTCTCCCTTTCACTTCCATGTGAATTGACAAATATAAAGGACAAGGCCGAATGCCTTACAATTTTTGCAAAGATTCATGTGCTATCTAAAGTCAACAAAGGGAGATCATTTACTGGCATGGAGTATTAAGGAAGATGTGGATAATGCAATGTGAAATCAAATGATAGAAAAAGAGATATGGACAAGGTAAAAATATGGTTTGGAGCAGTGATAAGGTCATAATACATGTGGAGTCAAAAGTGGCATAAACAAAAGATGATAATGCATTTATTTACCTTGGGCGAGGATGAAGACTATTATTTTTTTTGCATGGAGTGATAAGGTGGTATTTTGTTATACCTTGTATGCATGTATAATGCAATAATGTATTTTCCTTTTGCATCGAGTAATAAGGTTGTATACATGCATTTATCATTCTTTTGATGATGCATGATATATTTTTAAATGTAATGACCTATGTGATTGCATGGGAGGTATACGGAGAGGAATATTCTTTATTTTTGCATGCATGATGACCTATTTCTTTTTGGAGTCATTATTAATGCAATCATGCAAAATTTGCAAACCAAGATGTAGAGATAAGGTGTCATTTTATTTTTTATTCCATTCTTGCATGATTTTACAATTATAAATAATGTAAATAATTAATAAAATAATATTTTATAAATTACTTTATTATTTTGTCACAAGTTCTAAATCAAGGAGATTAGACAAGTTTAAACTCATAATAGAGTAATCATGCAAATAATTAATTTATTCTTTGCCCAGATCATTGACACATGCAAAATCATGCAAAAATGGAGGAGTTGAGTTAACTGAAGACTTTGGAGTCTTTTTGCATAGTTTGGATGACAAATTGGAGAGTTTTTGGTCAACTCTTGGGTCAAACACAGAGAGAAGTAGTTTTGAGCTATTTTTTGCTCATTTTGAGGTAGTTTTGACCTTTATTTTTAGAGATTTCATTGTTTTCTTGTGGATCAAATTGGAGAGCTTATTTTTAGAGGTAGTTGACTATAGTTGATTTTTCTAGGCCTCTCAGAGAGAGCAAACTATACATAGTAAGAAAAACTTAGGTGTTTATAGATCTTGCCTTATTTGCTCTTTACACTTTGAGAGAGAAAGAAGGTTTTGTAACTCATTATTGCAGATTTATAGAGATTACAATAGGTTACAGGTTTTATACTTTGTTTTTACGCAATTACTTCCTTTATTTTTCAGCTTGATCAAGTATCTACCTTTCCATTAATGCAGCTTTTATGAGTGATTTGATGAGATTTTATTGTGTTTTACATCATAACCTTTAAAATCATTGTCTCATTTGTACTTGCATGTGTTAGATAGTATTGAAATTTACAAGTCTTAGGCTGTGCAAATTAGAGAGCTTTCCTTTTATCTATTTTCCAGCCTTCCTTAGAATCATTTTTGTGATCAATTTGTTGAAAGTGGTTTGTGTTGATAGATTTTCTGAGATCTATTGTGAGTTAGATTGCCAACTTTTCGTCATTTTTAGGTGCATCACCATACTTTTATAGTTTTTAATGCTTTAAGAAAGATCCTTTTTACCCTTTTCCACATCAAAGTCATAGATCCAATTGAATATTTTAAGGGAAACAACCCATAATCTGGAGGTTCAAGCTCACCATAGGTCACACATAGCCTGAGTTTGATCCCATGTTACACATGATTGCCAAGCTTCACAGCTCTACATAACGGGTGCAATCCTGCTCGTCAACAATTTTTGGCATACCCAGTGGGACATTTGAACTAATTTTTAGTTCAAAAAGGAATTACTATTTGTGTTGTTTTGGTATGATTAGCAGTTATTACAGCCTTTTAGAGGTTTTTTATTTCAAATACCTGGCGACTTTAACTTTCTAGTTTGATAGATCAGAATTTTGTAGCCTATGAGAAGGATTCACAAGATTGGGTGTTGTTTTATTTCAAGTAGTTCTGGTTTAAGTTGTTTTCCATATTTTGAATGAGTAGGCATGTCTACCTTTCATGGAAACTTGTCATATCATCCATCATACCATGAAAATGTTGCTAATCCACCATCTTATCAGCCATATCAGATTAGCCATGTTGCTAATTTCAACCCAAATTATTTGATTTCTTAAGGAAGCCAGCATGTTCAATATGCTTACCTCCCACCCGCCCTTGCTCAACCTTTGTATCATCTTGCATATGTCCAAAATAAACCTTAAAAAATATCTCTGATATCAAATCAACTCAAACAGTATCACCTCTAAGGTGTTGAAGATATTAAGAACAACATGAATGATATGAAAGATACATTGTTAGACTTCACAAAATAGATAGAGTTGTTCAAGAGGTAGCAAGAATATGAGCAACAATAGGAAGAGATGGCTTATTAGGCCTATCTCTACGAGCAAGACTTGCTGATGTAAAGGAGACAATATGAAGAATATCTTGCAAAGGAAAGTTGTAGCCAAAGAAGCACAAATAAAATACTTGCTTGCACAAGTACAAAGGCAAGAGATCCAGAAAGCTACATTCATTTCAGATCATTCAATTCAAAATGAGGTTAGTAGGTATCAAATTCCAAGTTTCAGAAGTTTTGATTTTAATAAGGAGCATATGTGCATTCAAAATCAGTCTATTAGTCCTTAGTATTAGTCACATCAATTACCTAAACCAAGTCATCACAACCTTGAGCAGCTGTGGTAGCCTTCTTGGACAAAATATCCTGATTATAAAATGCCAAATCTTGAGAAGGCTACCCCTCCCATACCAATCCAAAATCAGGAAGGGGATGAGGTAGTAAAATATGAACCTATCAAGATTCCAAGTTTTAATCAAGTAGCTTAAGGTTCTTGCAGTCCTTCTTGTGCCACCAAATCAGAAAAATCAAATGTGGAGCAATAAGTTCCTACTATTTTTACTGCGTTCCCATCTAAAAATGAGCATAATGCATGTGTAGAAGGGATTGATTCAAACTTGACACTGAATCCTTTGCATTTTGATTCATTTGAAAATTTTTCTAATGTTGTTTATAAGATGAATGAAAGCAGAGTATAGAGGTCACAAGGTGAAAGTCTTCAATTGCAAAGACAAAATGCCCCAGTTCCATTGGAGAAAGCCCCGTGTGAGGAGGAAGAGTTGGTTTCTTTGTTTGATTAGCTACCTAGTTTCATTAAACTAGATGAGGAAAGCATACCAATAGGAGTTTCAGAATAGCAAGAAAACATTAAAAAAAATCAGGAGTTGTGGATTGAAGCTAAACAGTCGCATAATGTGATTTTGGATCAATTAGAAGAGTGTGAAGGTAATCCTATCATGCAACTTACATAGCTAGTTGAGAGTTGCTATGAGGTAATAAATAGTCCTCCTTTACCAAAAATTTAAGAGGAATGTGATGATGTTTCATTTTGGCATGATCTTGAGTCCTTTGTGTTAAACTTAGATGGCAAACAAGATTAGGTTGAAAATGTTTTTGTAAAAGAAATATAGACCGAGTCTAAGGATCTAGCTAATTTCTTTGATGAACTTCCTGAATTTATGGATGAAAATGAAGATATCACATGCATCCTAACATCTCTGCCTAGTATTGAATAGTTGGATGATATAACTCATTTGTATTCAATGCAAGGTTATCAGTTAGATGAGAGCATGTTTTTAGGTATCATAGAAGTTTTTTGTTCTAACATTGATGATAAGCTAGTATCATATGAATCAATAATATGTGATCAACAAGATCAGGTCAAAGAGGCAAGTATTCCTTCATTTTATTCATGTGGGCTAACTCTTTCAAATCAGGTTGAAATTGCAAGAGAAAATAGGATATCAAATCTTAATAAAGAGAATAGGAGTATTAACCAAAAGTTCATCATTGCAAGAGGTTGTCCAATCAGAGATTTAGTTAGCAGACAACTAATCAAAGAGATATGTGTTACTATTGTACCCAAATAGGAGACTTCAGCATCGGAACAACATAATGAGATCATTTATTCACCTTATAACAACAGTATTTACGACCATGATCAGATGTGAATGAGTTTGTCTTCATTCTTCAGAGAGTTTTGAAGCATTCTATAAGGTATGTCCTCATGAATCATATCTTGTTAGTAGCAAATCAGCTTGCAAAATATCCTTTCTTAATCAGAAACGTAAGTTATTTTACAAAGCCATTTAATGGTTTTGTTTGACCAGCACATTTGGTAGGTTAGTGTAGGGTAGGTTAGATTTCAGTTCAGTATTTCATTTTCCAAGAAGTGCACATGCACATTTTTGCTGGCCATGCCCTAAATAGGTCAGAATAGTTTCAATTTTAGTTTTGTTTTTCTATTGTAGTTTTATATCAGTTTGAGTTGCAAGAGGTTTCTCAAGGTTTTAGGCAGAAAAAGACTCATATGCCCAATGGAAATGCAAGGCTACTTGTTCTATTTTGTTTAGCAGGCAAACACCCTTGAGAGGTTGCCTATTACATCCCCTTTTTGGATTGAATATTACTATTTACTTTTTCTTAAATAGCATTGTACTTTTAGTATGGTTATGAGCAATTACTATGTTTTGGTAATATTTAAAATGATAAATGATAGAACTGATTAGTACTTGTTAAAGCAAGTGAGAAAACAAATAAACATGGATCAATCAGAGTTTAATGAGAGAGAAGATCAGGAAGGTCACAACTCTCAGGAAAACTCCACCGATAAATTGGATAGAATTCTTAATATGCTTACTAAAACTAAGGAAAGGATGGGCAAATTGGAAAAGAAAGTGAATGAAACCAGGAATATGGAGGGTGAAAATGAGTATTCTAATAATGCAAGTAAAAGTAAACAATGAGAACATGGCACATCAAGTGAGAACCAAGATGATAGTGAAACTCAGAGGGAGACAAAATACAAACTTGCACTGGAACTATCTAAGGATATGAAAAAGATTATCCCTCTGAAATTTGATGGAATGAAAACTGGTGATGCAGTAGAAGCATGGCTAACAAAAATGGAGAAATACTTTGAAATCAAAAATTATTCTGAGATCATGAAGGCAGTGTGGGGAGCATATCAGCTATCTGGAGAAGCATCCACTTGGTGGATGAACAAGAAAATGGAATTGGATTTAAGCCCCTTGAAGGTGACATGGAATGAATTTGTGGAACTTTTTTGGAAAAGGTGGTTACCACAGCTCTATTTTGATCAAAATCTAACAAATTTCCAAAATCTCAAGCAAGGTGATTTGTCTGTGGTTGAATATGCAGAAAAATTTACTAGATTGTTGAAGTATGTTCCTCAATATCAAAAGGATGAAAGATTTTGGATAAGAAAATTTATTATGGGACTTAATCCTTAGATTGGCAGTGAGGTGGAGGTGCATGGTCCAAACACAATGGACCAGGTGTATGAGAAAGCAATTAAGAAGGAACAGAAGATCAAATCCATTTCTGCTTATCATGAAAAGAAGCGTAAGAGATTTGATAATAACTTCAATGATCAGACGTATAAAAGGAAGAATGATAAAGGATATGGAAACATGAGGTTCGATAAAGGAAATCAGAAAAACAAAGGGGGAGTTCATAATGAGTGAAGAAATGAAGACTTTAAGAAAAATGACAATTTTAAGAGGAATGATGATGCTATGAGTAGACCATCCGACAAGAGAGGACAAATTGGAGGTTGTTTTTCATGTGGTGGAGACCATTATGCCAACCGTTGTCCCAATAAAAAGCAGAACAGGCAGCTTAGGAACACGGTACTTCCTTCGTAGCCAGAAGCGTTTCAACAAAGGATTCGTGCCGCCCTTGATAATCGACAAGCTAAGTATCAAATTACTCCCATTGAGATGACAGGTACATTATTTGGAGTTCCTGTTTCCATTTTGTTTGATACTGGTGCAACAGAAAATTTTGTGTCGTCTAGAGTCTTAAGTAAATTTCCTAGAAGAGCTGGTTTTATGTCAAAACCGTGGATAGTTGAATATGCAAATCACTCAAAGGCTCAGGTAGAGCAATGTTTGTTTGAAGCTAAGATTGATATTTCAAACTTCTCCACTGAGGTAAATTTATTTGTAGCATCTTTAGGATCCTATGATGTCATCTTAGGAATGAATTGGTTGTGGAGACATAGGGCCAAGGTGGATTGTTTTCATAAAACAATTGAGTGTTTGGATGATAAAGGAAACAAAGTAAATTTTCAAGGTATTCAAAGGAAAATAAGGATCAGATCTATTTCTTCAAAGCAATTAAAGCAGGCTAGGCATAAGGGATGCCAATTTGTTGCAGTCAAAATGGACCTAGTAGAGGAAGCCTTAGAGAAGCAAACATTTGAGGAAAAATACCCATATCTTTGCAATTTTAGTGATGTATTTCCTGAGGAACTACCAAGCTTGCCTCCAAAAAGAACCTTTGATTTTGCCATAGATAGTAAACCAGGATCTGAGCCAGTATCTAGAGCTCCATACTGAATGACCACTACCAAACTTATGGAATTGAAGGCTCAATTGTAGGAGCTATTGATTAAAGATCTAATTAGGCCAAGTGTATCACCATGGGGAACTCTAGTTATTTTCGTCAAGAAGAAGGACAGAACCCTTAGACTGTGTATAGATTATCAGATGCCAAATAAGGCAACAATAAAGAATAAGTATCCACTGCCACGTATTGATGATCTATTTGACCAAATACGTGGTGTATTAGTATTTTCTAAGATAGATTTGAGATCTGGATACCATCAATTGAGGTTGAAAGATGAAGATATTCACAAGACTACATTTAGAACAAGATATGGTCACTATGAGTTTATTGTGTTACCATTTGGATTGACTAATGCACCAGTCACTTTCATGAATCTCATGAATAGTGTTTTCAGAGATTGCCTTGATAAATTTGTCCTAGTTTTCATATATGATATTTTGATATATTCCAAAAATGAGGAGGAGCATAGATAGCATCTTCAAATTGTTTTGCAACGATTAAGAGAACGCAAATTGTATGCGAAACTCTCAAAATGCACTTTCTTTCATAAAGAAGTGCAGTATTTGGGACATATTATATCAGCAGAAGGGATATTGGTTGACCTAGCTAAAATTAAGGCTATTATGGAATGGCATGTACCTTCCAATGTTTCAGAAGTATGAAGTTTTATGGGATTGGCTAGATATTACAAAAAATTTGTTTTAAATTTTTCAAGTATTGCTAGGCCAATAACTTCTTTGCAAAGAAAAGGAAAAAAGTTTGTTTGGACAAATGAATGTCAAAAGGCATTCAATTTGTTAAAAGAAAAGTTAACAGTAGCACCAATCTTGAAAGTCCCTGACCCTAAAGAGCAATTTGAGGTTATTACAGTTGCCTCAGGAGAAGGTTTAGGAGGTGTGCTTATGCAAAATGGGCATGTAATAGCCTATGAATCAAGAAAGTTGAAAAACTATGAGCAGAATTACGCTCCTCATGACTTAGAACTGGCAGCAGTGATTCACGCCCTTCAGATGTGGTGAGATTATTTGTTGGGAAAGACTTTTATACTAAAATCAGATCATCAAAGTCTTCGTTATATATTTACACAACCTCATCTCAATGCAAGACAAAGGAGATAGTTAGAATTAATATCAGATTATGACTTTGAGATTGCTTACATCAAAGGTAAAGAAAACTGAGTAGATGATGCTTTAAGGAGAAGAAGGCACATAGCTTCTATAATCTCTATTCATGCTAATTTTAAAGAGTTAGTATTGCAAAGTTTATCTGGAGATGAATATTACGAGCAGGTGAAGCAAGCTCTACAATCAAACCCTAAGGATCTAAGATATGATGGATTATGTTCTGAGTCAGATGGATTGATGAGATTTAAGGGAAGAATCTATGTTCCTAATTCAGTTGAACTAAGAAACCTTGTTTGGAATGAAGTTCATTGTACACCTTATTCCGGACACCCAGGAGTAACAAAACTTTTAGCTGATGTCAAACCGCTATATTTCTAGAAAGAATGAAAAGCGACGTTGCAAGGTTTGTAACAAGTTGCTTGGAGTGTCAAAGAGTGAAGGCAGAACACCAACACCCTGCTAGATTGTTATACTGGCATGATATTCCTAAATGGAAGTGGCAGGTAGTTAGTATGGATTTTGTTCAAGGGTTACCAATGTCTAAGAATAGGCATGATGCAATTTTGGTTGTTGTAGGTAAACTAACCAAGGTAGCATATTTTATACTGAGAAATTTGACAGATGGAGCTCGTATTTTGGCTTGAAAGTTTGTGCAAGAAATATTCAAATTGCATTGGGTACCTGAAAAGATTATATCTAATAGAGATGCTCGAATAACCTCTCGGTTTTGGCAAACTTTATTTTCAGCACTAGGGACTAAACTCAATGTGAGTACTGCTTACCATCTTGAAACTGATGGATAAACAGAAAGGGTTAATAAGGTTTTAGAGGATCTTTTAAGAATGTATTGCATGGACCAGTAATACAGATGGGAAGAATATTTACCTCTCGTTGAATTTGCCTATAACAACTCCTATCATTCTACCATTAAGATGGCACCGTTTGAAGCATTATATGTAAGGAAATGCATAACTCGTATAAGCTGGGAGAAGCTAGAAGATAGGATAAGAATTGGACCTAAAATGCTTGCAGATAAGGAAGAAAAAGTGAAAATGATTAGAAAGAGGTTGGCAGAAGCCAACAAGAGGCAAAAAAGTTATGCAGATCGCAAACGGGTGCCTAGACATTTCTTGGTTGGTGAGAAAGTTCTTTTGCTAGTGAAACCCCATAAAAGCTCAATCAAATTTGGTAAATCATCAAAGTTGGCTCCTTGATATGTCAGACCTTTTGAAGTCCTTGAGATAATCAATCCAATGGCCTAAAAAATTGCTCTACCTCCAGTCTTGTCCAAAATAGATAATGTTTTTCATGTTTCATACATAAAGAAATATTTTGTAGGTAATGACCACATTCTTAAATGGAATTCCCTACAGATACAAGAGCCAAGAGTGGTTGTGATTGAGCCACTCAAGGTGCTCGAAATGTGTAAACTTCGTTTGTGTAATTGAGAGGTTTTGCAATACAAAATTCAATGGGACCAATATGGTGAGGATAGCGCCACTTGGGAAGACTATAATGACATCTACCTAAGATTTCCTTATCTTTTCAAAAACATTAATGTTAAACTATAAAATTTTGTTTTATGTTAAGATTTTGCTTGGTAAACTCAATCATCAGGGATGATGATTCTATAGGGGAAAGATATGTTAGATCCCCTTTCTGGATTCAATGTTACTATTTACTTTTTCTTAAATAGTATAGTTATGTGGATATGTTTTAACATCATAGAAAATAATTATATGGATAGAAAAGGTTAATTTTATGAAATTATGGATTTTACTTGATTATGATCAATTTGATGTTATGAATTAAAATGTCTTTCGATATAAAAATGAAATGATTCGATATAAATATGTTTTGATCAGAACATTGGTACTCTGACCACAAATTGTATGTGAGATTGTCAATGACAGGAATAGATGGAACATGTTTGCCAGAAAGAAAGAAGAATTTGAGAAAGAGATAATAGACTCTGGAAAAACCCATGGATGCTTGCCACTGAAAACAATTATCAGGTAGATAAATCTAGATGCCTTGAGTTAAGCTTTGATTTCAGGCTAAGTCAATTTTAGATGAGATGTCAAAGTTTGCAAGAATAGGTCTTTCTTCTTTTGTAAGTTGTCATTTTGAGTAATGGGAAATTGACATCGATGTCATAATACTCTGAATCATGTCATCAAATATAGACGACCGATATTTTGTTTATATGTATATATATGTATATATTTGAGGTCGAGTTGTAAGTCATGTCTTGTTAGTGGTTCGGCGCAAAAGTTGAAAGTTGTGTGTAAGTCGACACCAAACCTTGTTTTACGTTTTGCTTAATTTGTCGTTATCGTCGTAAACCTCTACGAGCGTATGATGTAAACATCTACTTGTAAAATTGATAGATGTTGAATTGTTTCTATTTTGGGCTATTATCGTATAATAAAAGGTTTAAATAATGTTTTAAATCTTGAGACCATGGTGTGTAGTATCTTTGGTCGTATTGTATTGGAATATACAATATTATATTAGTTATAATAAAATTATCGTTTTGAGATAATTCCTTTATTCTTTTGTGATGTTGGTAATCGGGCAGTAGCTCGAAAGAGACTCACTCAAGTCCTTTCTATGATGTCTTTTTTTTGGAAATAATCTATTTACCTTCAAGCTTTAAATCTTATGATGGTCATTAGCCCAACCATTTTTCATAGTTTTTGCATTTGATTTATACTCATAAGCAGATATGAGTAGTGTGACAATTAGTTTAAACTATCAATCACCACCTTGCGAAGTATGGAGATCCACTTTGGAGAGTAATCGCGGGTTGTGTGGAAAAAGCCAAACCATTTCTGGTAGTGGTCGTGTAAGAAGGAGAATGTTATGCATGCCAGTTAGTTACCCTTATTGTTAGGCATGGTCTTGTGAGTGGGGAGGCAGTTTTTCCTTCGTAGTTAGATGAGATTTAGAGGGTAGGGGAGTCAGTTAGAGGGGGGAACGTAGAGAGGAAGCAGAGAAGAGACCGAGATTGAAGCAAATGTGAATGGCTAAGAGAAGAATGAGCTTCTTGGACTGTTCTACAAATAGACACAAGAGATTATCTTTAGGTTCTCTCATCTCATCTCTGTGCAGTCTTAGTTTTCAGATATGTTTATATTAAGTAATGACTCTACTTACCTTCCGATGGAACTTAGTTTTTGCTTAAAGATGCAAAGTGTGAATTCTCACCAACTGTAGCCTGTGTGTTTTCTTCACCTGCAAAATGGAAGCAATGCTTTTGTCCCCTACACTGCACCACAGTTGAGAAACCCACAGTATATTACATTGTTCTTCAAAGCAACTTTGAAGGTTGAGTTTATTATGTAGTCGTTGGTTCAATTTTTAAGAGGTTTTTGGATATGTGAAGAATGTAATTCAAACTTAGTGTTGGTCGAAAACTAACTCACAGCTATCAAGCCGCAGTGGCAAAATGTAGGTCGACGTGGAATGAGTTATCATATGGCCAGCCGAATACAATTGCTTGGTTCTGTCAAATTTAAAAGACAACTAATTTTAGAGTAAAATATTTGTTCTGTGATATCCATCGACAGAGGAGTATCAATGGTGTGAAGTGTATGTTGAAACATGCAAGACTTCACAGTCCTCTTCAGTTTCTAAGTTTAAAATGGTCGGTCGACCATAGAGAATTTACTAACCTTGCTGCAAATGACAACAAGTTTTAGTCCATTTGTCTTTGTAAACAACTCTTTTTCTATTAAAGTATTCAAACTATTATGTCCCCGAGAGAAGGTATAGACTTACTTTTTGGACTTTATAGCTATACAAGTTAAAATAATGAAGTTTTAGAACAAATATAATGAGTCCTTAGTCAAGTAAATAGCCTAGATTTGCATGCAATCTTCTTGCTATTAGAAACAACAAGATAGGGTTTTGAAATGCTTAGATTGTCAAAGATTAAGCTATGTCAAAGATTTTGATAGGTCGGGGAAGATTCTTAAGAGTGTTTAATTTTTGCTTAGGTCTTTGAATATTTGTATTCTATAAATTGGTTTATAGTATAACCCTTCCGAAACAACAAAGATGAGTTTAGTGTCCACTCTTGAGTGGATAATTTAAAAAGTGGACTAACTTAGAGATCATTGTACTAACTTATAGCATTATCTGATTGATCGATAAGCTAGGAACCCATTCTTTGACCATCTGGACAGAAATGTCTCCATGAGCTAAGCAGAGAGTGAGTAACCCTCATTGCCATGCGTTAATGCATGATGAGTTTCAAACACCTTGAGGTTATCGAGGTCATTATTTTGAACTTATTTATAGTTAACTGTAGGATTGTGATTAATTCAAGTGGAGTTGGGGTGGGTGAACTTATTACTTGCATTGATACAATGCTAAATATATTCAAATCCTCTGGCCAAGGTAATGCATGTGTCTCAAGTGCATTGATAGTTCACTGTGACTTGATAGCGTAGCTTGTGGAGTGGTCATGCTTGACTAGAGGGTATCTAGGGGATTTCATGATAACAAGTTATGTAGGTCACAACACCAGTACTCAAATGGCAAACACCATTGATTATCCTAAGTCTATCCTCTTTAAGTAGGGTAGGGCCACTTCCAGATAGGAAGGAGTGCGGGAGACCAACGGTTTGTGGTTGGAGGTTAAGCTCCTTGAAGATACTTTCTCTTCTATATTTCTAAGGATTGCCGAGACTTGAATTTGGATGGTCAACAATCGAGATGCAATGACTTTGGTAAGTTTCTATTTTGGAATTGTTCTAAGTAACTTTAATCAACATATTGTTTAATGTTGTAGATGGATATATCCTTTTGTATAAGTTATAATTTCATGATTATTGTTAGTCGATGGATGAACTACTTGGTTTAAAATTTAGAAATCATATTACTTTTCTGTTTTAAACTTTCAAAAAAAAACTTATTATTACCTTTGGTTAAACTTAGTTTTTAGGGTGAAATCAAAACTGGGTGTTATATCACCAAAAATGTTACTAAATTATGTTGAAACCTAATTTAGCTAGGCCTGAGTTGCAGTTGTCACAAAAAAAATAAAAGAAAAAAAATTAAGTGTATGATCAATCAACTGAATGTATGATATCATGGCAAGAGAACAATAAAAATTATTTGTCAGAATAATCTAACAGTCCAATCAGAATTGTCAAACCATCCTGACAAGTGAAGTTATCTGATGACAAGAGATTAGACATTCAATAAATCATAGATATCTAACTGGTTTTATCTATTAGTTATGATATGATTGAATTATTCAAGTAATCACAATTCAGTGTGAAGGAAAGGTATTTATAAACTATCATTTCATTATCATGTTTTGAACATATGTTTCATATCAGATTCAGTTATTCTATCCTATACATTTGATTTTAAAAAGTAAACATACATAAATCGTGTGCATAAGGTAAAGTGACTGATCATATACAAAGAAATGTTTAAATATGTCCCATAGAAGCCGTGGGAGTGACTAATTGAGCAATGCAAACATTGTAAAAGCTATACATCTATGGATAAAAGGAAAAGAAAAGAACATATGAGGAAAATGTATATCCATCATTGCCTTTTTGAAGGTTGATCTTCATGTCTTCATCTTTTGCTCCTAATCAGGATAGTTTACCTATAAAATTGGAGAAAAGCCTTGTTAGAAGCTCTAGATATGCAGATTCTTCATGTGCCTTATCAACAGACATATAAAAATTGCAAACATTGCGCATTAATATCAAAATCAGACATGTGCAATAAATCAGATCATCATGAGAAAGATCAATCAACTTCAAGAGGTACGTTTTTATGCTAACTTGTTTGTTCACTATGAGGGTATAGGAAAAGTAATGTTGCTGATTTGAGGACATTTAAGCATGTGGAGAAAATGTGGCTCCCACAAGGGTAGAGCCCAACATGCTTCCTTCTTATACATTAAAGATGGACATCAGATTGCAACAAACAAACTGCACTATGCATTGGAATATTCAACATTGCAAATAAAGTGAAGTCATCATAATAGAAGTGAAGAGGAGTAGTTACTCCTATAAACTATGTTCACTTCAGAAAAGAGCTTGTTAAAATCAGATAATCAGGTTCAAAATGTTTTATCATACACATGCTACAGAATGAGCAGTGGTTTTTTCAAGAGTTGTCAATATGCAAAGGACAGAAGTACAATGATCAGAAGAATCCAGAGTACAACCATAGAAGGTAGAAGGTATTTTTCGCATCTTCTTGTTATGATTGAAATATGATTTTGTTGTTCAGATATACTTCATATATAGAGTGATTTGATGAGATTTTATTATTTTTTACATCAGAACCTTTAAAATCATTATCTTATTTGTACTCGCATGTGTTAGATAGCATTGAAAATTATAGGTCTTAGGCTATGCAAATTGGAAAGTTTTCCTTTTATGTTGTGAAAAACCCCTTTTCCTTCAAAAAAAAATATTTTCCAACCTTCCTTAGAATTATTTTTGTGATCAATTTGTTGAAAGTGGTTTGTGTGGATAGATTTTCTGAGATCTATTGTGAGTTAGATTGCCAAGTTTTCATCATTTTTAGGTGTATCACCATACTTTTATACTTTTTATTGCTTTTAGAAAGATCCTTTTTACCCTTTTCCGCATCAAAGTCAAAGATCCAATTGAATATTTTAAGGGAACCAGCCCATAATCTAGAGGTTCAACGTCATCATAGGTCACCCACAGCCTGTGTTTGATCCCATGTTACACGAGATTGCCGAGCCTCACAGCTTTACATAACAAGTACAATCCTACTCGTCAACAATTTTTGGCACGTCTAGTGGGACATTTGAACTGTTGTTGATTTGAAGGCATTTAAGCAAGTGGAGAAAATGTGGCTCCCATAACGGTAGAGCCCAACATGCTTCCTTCTTATACATTCAAGATGGACATCAGATTGCAACAAACAGACTGCACTATGCATTGGAATATTCAACATTGCAAATAAAGTGAAGTCATCATAATAGAAGTGAAGAGGAGCAGTTACTCCTATAAACTATGCTCACTTCAGAAAAGAGCTTGTTAAAATCAGATAATCAGGTTTAAAATGTTTTATCATACACGTGCTACAGAATGAGCAGTGGTTTTATTCAAGAGTTGTCAATACGCAAAGGATAGAAGTACAATGATCAAAAGAATCCAGAGTACAACCATAGAAGGTAGCAGGTATTTTTCCCATCTTCTTGTTATGATTGAAATATGATTTTGTTGTTCAGATATACTTCATATATAGAGTGATTTGATGAGATTTTATTGTGTTTTACATAAGAACCTTTAAAATCATTATCTTATTTGTACTCACATGTGTTAGATAGCATTGAAAATTATAGGTCTAGGCTATGCAAATTGGAGAGTTTTCCTTTTATGTTGTGAAAAACCCCTTTTCCTTCAAAAAAGAAATATTTTCCAACCTTCCTTAGAATCATTTTTGTGATCAATTTGCTGAAAGTGGTTTGTGTGGATAAATTTTCTGAGATCTATTGTGAGTTAGATTGCCAAGTTTTCATCATTTTTAGGTGTATCACCATACTTTTATAGTTTTTATTGCTTTTAGAAAGATCCTTTTTACCTTTTTCCACATCAAAGTCAAAGATCCAATTGAACATTTTAAGGGAACCAGCCCATAATCTAGAGGTTCAACCTCATCATAGGTCACCCACAGCCTGTGTTTGATCCCATGTTACATAGGATTGCTGAGCCTCACAACTTTGCATAACAAGTGCAATCCTGCTCGTCAACAATTTTTGGCACATTTGGTGGGACATTTGAACTGATTTTTAGTTCAAAAAGAAATTATTTTTGTTGTTTTGGAATGATTAGCAATTATTACAGTCTTTCAGAGGTTTTTTATTTCAAATACTTGGCGACTCTAACTTTCTAGTTTGATAGATCAAAATTTTGTAGCCTATGAGAAGGATTCACAAGAACAAGTGTTGTTTTATTTTAGGTAGTTTCAGTTTCAGTTGTCTTCTAGCTTTTGAATGAGTAGGCATGTCTACCTTTCATGGAAACATGTCATATCATCAGTCATACCATGAAAATGCTACTAATCCACCATCTTATCAGCCATATCAGATCAGCCATGCTTGTGATTTCAACCCAAATTTAATGATTTCCCAAGGAAACTAGCATGTTCAATATGCTTACCTCCCACCCGCCCTTGCTCAACCTTCATATCGACATGCATATGTCTAAAATCAACCTCAAGAAACATCTCTGATATCAAATCAACTCAAACAGTATCACCTCCAAGGTGTTGAATATATTAAGAACAGCATGAATGATATGAAGGATACATTGTTAGACTTCACAAAACATATAGAGGAGTTCAAGAGGGAGCAAGAATATGAGCAGCAACAGGAAGAGATGGCTTATCAGGCCTATCTCTATGAGCAAGACTTGTTGATGCAAAGGAGACAATATGAAGAAGATCTTGCAAGGGAAGTTGCAACCAAAGAAGCACAAATGAAATACTTACTTGCACAAGTACAAAGGCAAGAAATCTAGATAGTTGTATTCATTTCAGATCAGCTGATTCAAAATGAGGTTAGTAGGTATCAAATTCCAAGTTTTAGAAGTTCTAATTTTAATCAGGAGCCTGTGTGCATTCAAAATTAGTCTATTAGTCCTTGGTATCAGTCACATCAAGTATCTAAACCAAGTCATCACTACCTTGAGCAACTGTGGCAGCCTTCTTGGACCAAATATCATGATTTTAAAATGCCAAATCTTGAGAAGGCTACCCCTCCCATACCAATCCAAAATCAAGAAGGGGATGAGGTAGTAAAATCTGAACCAATTAAAAATCCAAGTTTCAATCCAGCAGCTGAAGGTTCTTGTAGTCCTTCTTGTGCCACCAAATCAAAAAAATCAAATGTGGAGCAAGAAGTTCCTACTATTTTTACTATGTTCCCAACTAAAAATGAGCATAATGCATGTGTGGAAGTGATTGATTCAAACTTGAGATTAAATCCTTTGCATTTCAATTCTTTTGAAAAGTTTTCTAATGCTGTTTATAAGATGAATAAAAGTAGAGTACAGAGGTCACAAGGTGAAAGTCTTCAATTGCAAAGACAAAATACCCAAGTTCCATTGGAGAAAACCCTGTGTGAGGAGGAAGAGCTGGTTTCTTTGTTTGATTAGCTACCTAGTTTCATTGAACCAGACAAGGAAAGCATACCAATAGTAGTTTCAGAACAGCAAGAAGACATTAAACAATATCAAGAGTTGTTGATTGAAGCTAAATAGTCTGACAATGTGTATTTGGATCAATTAGAAGAGTGTTAAGGTAATCCTATCATGCAACTTACACAACTGGTTGAGAGCTGTTATGAGGTAATAAACAGTCCTCCTTTACAAAAAATTCAAGAGGAATGTGATGATGTTTCATTTTGGCATGACCTTGAGTCCTTTATGTCAAACTTAGATAGCAAACAAGATCATCTTGAACATGTTTTTGTAAAAGAAATACAGACTTAGTCTAAGGATCTAGCTAATTTGTTTGATGAACTTCCTGAATTTATAGATGAAAATGAAGATATCACATGCATCCTAACATATATGCCTAGTATTGAATAGCTGGATGATATAACTCATTTGGATTCAGT
The DNA here is from genome assembly GCA_027924645.1 of Cunninghamia lanceolata. Classification (NCBI taxonomy): domain Eukaryota; kingdom Viridiplantae; phylum Streptophyta; class Pinopsida; order Cupressales; family Cupressaceae; genus Cunninghamia; species Cunninghamia lanceolata. The sequence goes on from BSBN01001569.1 coordinate 2,961,466, forward strand.
GCAAGGTTATCACTTAGATGAGAGCATATTTTTAGGTATCATAGAAATTTTTTGTTCTAGCATTGATGATAAGCTAGTATCATATGAATCAGTAGTATGTGATCAACAGGATCAGGTCAAAGAAGCAAGTATTCCTTCATTTCATTCATGTGGGCTAACTCTTTCAAATCAGGTTGAAATTGCAAGAGAAAACATGATAGCAAATCTTAATAAAGAGAACAAGAGTATTAACCAAAAGTTGATTATTACAAGAGGTTGTCAAATCAAATATTTAGTTAGCAGAGAACTAATCAAAGAGATACATGTTACTATTGTACCCAAAGAGGAGACTTCAGCCTTAGAACAACAGAATGAGATCATTTATTCACCTTATAACAGCAGTATTTGTGACCATGATCAGATGGTGAATGAGTTTGTTTTCATTCTTTAGAAAGTTTTGCAGCATTCTATAAGGTATGTCCTTATGAATCATATCTTGCCAGTAGCAAATCAACTTAAAAAACATCCTTTGTTAATCATAAAGGGAAGTTGTTTTACAAAGCCAGTTAATGGTTTTGTTTGACCAGCACCTTTGGCTGGTTAGTGTAGGGTAGGGTAAATTTCAATTCAGTATTTCATTTTCCAAGAAGTGCACATACAAATTTTTGCTGGCCATGCCCTGAACAGGTCATAATAGTTTCAATTTCAATTTTGTTTTGCTGCTTTAGTTTTATATCAGTTTGAGTTGCAAGAGGTTTCTCAAGGTTTTAGGTAGAAAAAGACTCATATGCCCAATGGAATTGCAAGGCTATTGGTTTTGTTTTGTTTAGTAGGCAAACATCCCTAAGAGGTCACCAGGAATTTTATTAAATTATGTTCACACCTAATTTAGCTAGGCCTGAGTTGTAGTTGTCACAAAAGGAATAAAAGAAAAAATTTTAAGTGTATGATCAATTAGTTGAATGTAATATCTTGGCAAGAGAATAGTAAAGATCATTTGTCAGGATAATCTGACAGTCCAATCTGAACTATCAAACCATCCTGACAAGTGAAGTTATCTAATGACAAGAGATCAGACATTCAATGAATGACAGGTATCTAACTGGTTTTATCTTTCAGTTATGATATGACTGAATTATTCAAGTAATCAACAATTTAGTGTGAAGGAAAGGTATTTATAAACTATCCTTTCATTATCATGTTTTGAACATATGTTTAATATAAGATTCAGTTTATTCTATCCTATGGATTTGATTCCAAAAAGTAAACATACATAAATCATGTGCATAAGGTAAAGTGACTGATCATATTCAAAGAAATGTTTAAATATGTCCCACACAAGCTGTGGGAGTGACTAACTGAGGAATGCAAATATTGTGCAAGCTATACATCTGTGGATAAAAGGAAAAGAAAAGAACATATGAGGAAAATGTATATCCATCATTGCCTTTTTGAAGGTTGATCTTCTTGATTGGCAAATTGATTTTCATGTCTTCATCTTTTGCTCTTGATCAGGATAGTGTGCCTGCAAAATTGGAGAAAAGCCATGTTAGAAGCTCCGTATATGCAGATTCATCATCTGCTTTATCAACAAACATATAAAACTTGCAAACATTGTGCATTGATACTAAAATCAGACATGTGTAATAAATCAGATCATCATGAGAAAGATCATTCAACTTCAAGAGGTATGTTTTTATGATAACAAGCTTCTTCACTATGCAGGTATAGGAAAAGTAATGTTGCTAATTTGAGGACATTTAATCATGTGGAGAAAATGTGGCTCCCATAAGGGTAGAGCCCAACATGCTTCCTTCTTATAAATTTAAGAAGGACATCAGATTGCAATAAACAGAGTGCACTATGCATTGGAATATTCAACATTGCAAATAAAGTGAAGTCATCATAATAGAAGTGAAGAGGAGTAGTTACTCCTATAAACTATGCTCACTTCATAAAAGAACTTGTTAAAATCAGATAATCAGGTTCAAAATGTTTTATCATACAAATGCTACTAAATGAGTAGTGGTTTTATTCAAGAGTTGTTAATATGCAAAGGATAGAAGTACAGTGATCAAAATAATGGAGTATAGCCATAGAAGTTGTACTTCTCATCTTCTTGGTATGATTAAATATGATTTTGTTGTTTAGATATACTTCATAGATAGAGCAGTTGAATAATGGTACAACAATATAGAAGGAGACAATGTGTTGGAGTAACATTAAAATAGACTAGGTGTTGCTACAGAATTGAAAGAACAATGTATCATTTCATAATAAAATATCATGCTCTCTATGTCAAAAGAAATCACATCTTATCATGAGCCATGACAACAAGTAAGGAACAGCACAATCAATGTAGTGATCATAAAAGAACAATATGTATGACAGTGGAAAGTATCTACCATCAAACAGTTTTGTATTGTCATCATGAGCCTATAGGAAGATAAAAAAATAGCAAAGACAGATGCCCCCTACAGGAGTATACAGTTTTGTTTTAGGTATTCATCAAAAGAAGAATATAGTTTACACAGTCCTATGCTTTATGCATAGAAAGAGCAACTATGTTCTGATGAATAATGATATGTTCTGTTACAATTGTACTACAATATTCTTATACCAATTGAAACAACAATCTAAACCCATTTGCAAAGCCTAAAGTGGAATAGCATGAAATAAATGTAGAAAAGGAGATTACAATAGACTAGACCAACATACAACCATAACCTCTTTATGCTAGATTGGATAGCAATGGCAAGATACATCCATGGAAAATAAATCTACAGGAGGAGGATCAGTTTTTGAAGTGTTCATATCATTCAAAAGGTAAAGAATCATAAAGCTATAGGAGGTGACTACTATATCAAATGTATCAAATGCCAAGAAGGAGAGGATACAATGTCTAAATCTATGCCTTTTCTTTCATGCATCCAAATGGCAGTCAGAGAAAGAAATAAAGAATGAAAAGTTTTGTATGTTTTCATTTTCTACATATTCAAATGGACAAGACTAGTTTTGTCACCTGAATGCTTACAGTTGTGCAAACCCTTATCATTTTCTATATATTGAAGTTACAGCCAGAGAGAGTAAAAAGAGTCTCTCAACACAAGGTTAAATGCATATGGGATTTCTGTACAATTTTTTTTTGTAGGTATAGAGGAACAAGGAGAGGTTGGACTTTAAAAAATACACTCAGAAATACATATGTTTGATAGCAGATTTACAAGAAAGATATGCTCAGAACAAAGAAGAGTAACAAGCCATGGCCAACAAAGGAGTTGTTTCAAAGATTTACAAAGCCCTCACTATATATTCTTGAAACCCTTGTATTTTTCATATCTGTAGGAGAAAAGGTTTAAAGAAAGGAATATACAGTCATGGTTGTGGCTAGAAAAGCCTTTTTCTTCAAAGAAATAAAAAACCCATGTCTTTCTTTTTTGAAACCCTTAATTAGTAAGAAACACACAATTGAAAGAAATGCAGGTGTTAAAGTCATATTGAAAGCTCACCTTATATTCTTGCAGAGAAAAGAAGGTATAGGGGGCCTTTGTGTTTTGAAACCCTTGAAATATATGGAGATATTCACCCAATAAACATAAAAATGTAGAAAGACAAAGAAACCATGGTAAGGAAATAAATGCAGGTCTTAAAAAATGCTCAAAGAACCATATGGCCACAGCCAAATGAAGACACGGTGACAGAAAAAAAAAAGGAAAAGGTTTTATTATTTACACAGAGAGCTCACCTTCCATATTTTTAACCAGAAATGCAAAGTAAATCGACCAAGTGAACCCGAGAGTTGCAGAGGAAAATGAGAATACCTTCAAACCCTAGCCGCTGAAAAAAAAGTTACAAAGAGAAAAGTTCAATGGCACAACAAAATTAAATGATGGATTTTAGGTTTCACAAGTTTCTTTTTGGTCGATGGAAGTTTCTCTTTCCACATATTGATTTTTACTTCAAAAAATTAAAAACATCATTACCTTATCCATGCTGTGGTCAAGACTTTTAAGTCTTCTAAACCTAATGATAATGCATAGGGGGGCCATGAGGCCAAACCTCTTTCTTCCTTTTCATTTGATTTTATTTACAAAGTCAAAAATATTAATCATGATAAGGTAGGACTTAAACCTTTCTCCCTTTCACTTCCATACGAATTGACAAATATGAAGGACAAGGCCGAATGCCTTATGATTTTTGCAAAGATTCATGTTCTATCTAAAGTCAACAAAGGGAGATCATTTAAAGGCATGGAGTAATAAGGCATATGTGGATAATGCAATCTGAAATCAAATGCTAGCAAAAGAAATATGGACAAGGTAAAAATAAGGTTTGGAGTAGTGATAAGGTAATAATACATGTGGAGTCAAAAGTGCCATAAACAAAACATGATAATGCATGTATTTACCTTGGGAGAGGATGAGGACTATTGTTTTTTTTGCATGGGGTGATAAGGTGGTATTTTGTTATACCTTGTATGCATGTATAATGCAATAATGTATTTTCCTTTTGCATGGAGTAATAAGCTTGTATACATGCATTTATCATTCTTTTGATAATGGATGATATATTTTTACATGTAATGACCTATGTGATTGCATGGGAGGTATAAGGAGAGGAATATTCTTTATTTTTGCATGCATGATGACCTATTTCTTTTTGGCATCATTGATAATGCAATCATGCAAAATTTGTAAACCAAAATGGAGAGAGAAGGTGTTATTTTATTTTTTATTCCATTCTTGCATGATTTTACAATTATAAATAATGTAAACAATTAATAAAGTAATATTTTATAAATTACTTTATTATTCTGTCACAAGTTGCAAATCAAGGAGATTAGATAAGTTGAAGCTCATAATAGAGTAATCATGCAAATAATTACTTTATTCTTTGCCTACATCATTAACACATGCAAAATTATGCAAAAATGGAGGAGTTGAGTTAACTGAAGACTTTGAAGTCTTTTTGCATGGTTTGGATGACAAATTGGAGAATTTTTGGTCAACTCTTAGGTCAAACATAGAGAGAAGCAGTTTTGAGCTATTTTTATTCATTTGAGGTAGTTTTGACCCTTATTTTTAGGGATTTCATTGTTTACTCGTGGATCAAATTGGAGAGCTTATTTTTAGAGGTAGTTGACTACATTTGATTTTTCTAGGCCTCTTGGAGAGTGCAAACTATATATTGTAAGAAAAACTTAGTTTTTTCTAGTTTTGCCTTTTTTACTCTTTACACTTTGAGAGATAAAGAAGGTTTTGTAACTCATTATTGCAGATTTATAGAGATTATAGTAGGTTACAGGTTATATACTTTCATTTTATGCAGTTATTTCCTTAATTTTTTAGCTTGATCAAGTATCTACCTTTCCATTAATGCATCTTTTATGAGTGATTTCATGAGATTTTATTGTGTTTTACATCAAAACCTTTAAAATCATTATCTCATTTGTACATGCATGTGTTAGATAGCATTGAAAATTATAGGTCTTAGGCTCTGCAAATTAGAGAGTTTTCCTTTTATGTTGTGAAAAAACCCTTTTCCTTCAAAAAATAAATATTTTCCATCCTTCCTTAGAATCATTTTTGTGATCAATTTGTTGAAAGTGGTTTGTGTGGATAGATTTTCTGAGATCTATTGTGAGTTAGATTGTCAATTTTTCATTATTTTCAGGTGTGTCACCATACTTTTATAGTTTTTATTGCTTTTAGAAAGATCCTTTTTACCCTTTTCCACATCAAAGTCATAGGTCCAATTGAATATGTTAAGGGAACCAACCCATAATCTGGAGGTTCAACCTCACCATAAGTCACCCACAACTTGAGTTTGATCCCATGTTACACAGGATTGCTGAGCCTCATAGCTCTACATAATAGGTGCAATCCTGCTTGTCAACATTTTTTGGCTTGCCCAGTGGGACATTTGAACTGATTTTTGGTTTTAAAAGAACTTATTATTTATGTCATTTTGGAATGATCAACAATTATTACAGCCTTTCAGTTGTTTTTTATGTCAAATACCTAGCAACTCTAAATTTCTGGTTTGATAGATCAAAATTTTGCAGCCTATGAGAAGGATTCATAAGATCAGGTGTTGTTTTATTTCAAGTAGTTTTGATTTCAGTTGTTTTCTAGCTTTTGAATGAGTAGGCATGTCTACCTTTCATGGAAACATGTCATATGATACATCATACCATGAAAATGCTACTAATCCACCATCTTATCAGCCATGCTACTGATTTCAACCCAAATTTTATGATTTCTCAAGGAAACTAGCATGTTCAATATACTTACCTCCCACCTGCCCTTGCTCAACCTTCATATTAGCATGCATATGTCAAAAATCAACCTCAAGAAATATCTCTGATATCAAATCAACTCTAATAGTATCACCTCCAAGGGGTTGAATATATTAAGAATAGCATGAATGATATGAAAGATACATTCTTAGACTTCACAAAATAGATAGAGGAGTTCAAGAGGTAGCAAGAATATGAGCAGCAAGAGGAAGAGATGGCTTATTAGGCCTATCTCTATGAGCAAGACTTGTTGATGCAAAGGAGACAATATGAAGATCTTGCAAGGGAAGTTGCAGCCAAAGAAGCACAAATGAAATACTTGCTTGCACAAGTACAAAGGCAAGAGATCTAGAAAGATGAATTTATTTCACATTATCCAATACAAAATGAGGTTAGTAGGTATAAAATTTTAAGTTTCAGAAGTTTTGATTTTAATCAGGAGCTTGTGTACATTCAAAATCAGTCTATTAGTCCTTAGTATTAGTCCCATCAAGTACCTGAACCAAGTAATCACAACATTGAGAAACTATGGCAGCCTTCTTCGACCAAATATCATGATTTTAAAATGCCAAATCCTTAGAAGGATACCCCTCCCATACCTATCCAAAATCAAGAAGGGGATGAGGTAGTAAAATCTGAACCAATCAAGATTCCATGTTTCAATCTAGTAGCTGAAGGTTCTTGCAGTCCTTTCTATGCCACCAAATTAGAAAAATTAAATGTGGAGAAAGAAGTTCCTATTGTTTTTACTGTGTTCCTAGCTAAAAATGAGCATAATGCATGTGCAGAAGGGATTGATTCAAACTTGACTCTGAATCCTTTGCATTTCGATTCTTTTGAAAAGTTTTCTAATGCTATTTATAAGATGAATGAAAGCAGAGTACAGAGGCCACAAGGTGAAAGTCTTCAATTGTAAATATAGAATGCCCAAGTTCCATTAGAGAAAGCCCAGTGTGAAGATGAAGAGAACTGGTTTCTTTGTTTGATCAACAACCTAGTTTCATCGAACCAGATGAGGAAAGCATACCAATAGCAGTTTCAGAACAACAAGAAGACATTAAACAATATCAGGAGATGTTGATTAAAGCTAAATAGTCTGACAATGTGTATTTGGATCAATTAGAAGAGTCTGAAGGTAAGCCTATCATGCAACTTACACAACCAGTTGAGAGCTATTATGAGATAATAAATAGTCCTCCTTTATCAAAAATTCAAGAGGAATGTGATGATGTTTTATTTTTGCATGACCTTGAGTCCTTTGTATCAAACTTAGATGGCAAACAAGATCAGGTTGAACATGTTTTTGTAAAAGAAATAGAGACTAAATCTGAGGATCTAGCTAATTTGTTTGATGAACTTCCTGAATTTATGGATGAAAATGAAGATAGCACATGCATCCTAACATCTATGCCTAGTATTGAATAGCTAGATGATATAACTCATTTGGATTTAGTGCAAGGTTATCAGTTAGATGAGAACATGTTTTCAGGCATCATAGAAGCTTTTTGTTCTAATATTGATGATAAGCTAGTATCATATGAATCAACAGTATTTGATCAACAGGATCAGGTCAAAGAGGCAAATATTACTTCATTTCATTCATGTGGGTGAAGTCTTTCAAATCAGGTTGAAATTGCAAGAGAAAATAGGATACCAAATCTTAATAAAGAGAACAGGAGTATTAACCAAAAGTTCATAATTGCAAGAGGTTGTCCAATCAAAGATTTAGTTAGCAGAAAACTAATCAAAGTGATACATGTTACTATTGTACCCAAAGAGGAGACTTCAGCCTTAGAACAACAGAATGAGATCATTTATTCACCTTATAACAATAGTATTTGTGACCATGATCAGATGGTGAATGTGTTTCTTTTCATTCTTCAGAAAGTTTTGCAGCATTCTATAAGGTATTGTTGGTCATGATGTTAGTCACAAACAAACATAGAATAAAAGTACACATTAACCTTTATTCATCTTGAAAGATACAGTGAATTCAAAGAATTCATGATCCCAAGTCTCCGGTGATTAGGTCTTAATCGACTGACGTTACTCAGTGGTTAATGTCAGTTGCTGTTTCCATTTTGGGGCCTTACGTGAAAATGCACTATCATCATGACGTTCCTACAGAAATTCCTTATAGAGAAGTCAAATTATGCGGGTATTTGATGAAAGGAAGTAGAATACCTAGATCTTTGCATGATATTTTCAATTGTGCATGCTTAGTGTTCAAATATGCTAAATATTTACGATTATCTACGAGATGTCTGCATATTTTGGGTTGTTTGCTTAAGATTATCAGTTTATTTGCAATTGTGATAGTGAGATGCTCTGAAATTGAAAGAATTTAAAGGAAATGCTTCTAATTAAGTTGAACCTTTAGCTTTTGATCCACATACATGCTTGATACTGTCATGAGGAGAAGAAATCAAACCATATGTTCACCAGGACATTCCACAGCTAGATACAGTTGATGCAAACTTCAGAGGATAATGAATGAAAACAATACATACAACATGATGAGCACTCCAAGGGACGCAGCAAATCAAAGCACATATCCAGAATTCAGACACAGATTACTCAAGATTTACGAAGATTTGTAATCAAAATACTCTTCCCTTTCATTAAGTATGCAAAAGACATGTACATATACAGCAGCTTTGAAATAAGTCCTGAATACTTCAGCAATCAAATTTCAATTAAGTTTCAAATGAATATAACAAGGCATTCCACCACCTTTTATAGAATAAGGTGAGGAATCCGTTACAAAAGATCCACGGATCAGATATGTCAATACAAATCAATGGTCATCATTTCATGACTTGTCACTTTTACAAAAAGGCACAAGTTGCCAGCTGGCAACTATCTATACTGCATATGCAAGATATTCCCCCCCTCATGATGTATCTTCATCATGCTCTTCATCTGATGCATGCGGGTCATCATCATGTGTATTGCTTTCTGAACTTTCACTATCCGGATGATGACGCTGTTGCATATGGGGCTGCATGCTGCTCTAGATTTGTTCGTATGACTGTACAACTTGGTCTATTCCTCCGCCATCTTGAGTCTTTGCCTTGATGATGGCATGTTTGTGCGCTTCATACTCATCCCTGCTGTTGTCCAGCTTATTCTTTCTGTCCTGCAGTGTCTCATTATAGGTCTCCATCTTGACCTTGATCCTCATCATTTTATTTATTATCTCTTCTGTCAAGTGGATGAGTGGACCATCATCTTCCACTTGGAAGTTATTACGCAAAGCCTTGAGGGCAGAATCTTCATCTTGATTCTCAATTTTCCCTTCCACCTTGCCTTCTAATGTTTCGAGCATGTCTGCTTCAATGCCCATTAAATCACGTAGCCTCATGCTGATCTCCCTCAGCTTATTATTGCATCTCTTGAGGACTCCGCATTCAAACTGTACATCTTTATACCAGATATCCACTAATAATGCAGTATTATTATTTAACACCTGCTTACTGATAAGCAATTGTGGATTTATCTTCCTTATTTCGTCCAACAGGCTAAGGACTTTCTCCAGTTGATAAGACCTTTTTCCGGTCTGCATCTGCAACCTGTCAACCTTAGCCTTGGAGTCACTCAATATGCTCCATCTTTTCAAAGAACCTTTCATTATTTCAATGGCATCATCCAATGTGGATGACACCCACTTTCTTATTACGGAAACCTCATGTTTCATGAGGTCCAGTCTATTCACTTCTTCCTGAGAAATGGCAGTCAATGGGACTGCAGCTTCGCTTGTGGTATCTTCAGGGTTGGTCAAGCCTTTAATGTATGCATGCAACTGAGCAATGTGCTCTTTATGTTGCTTATTCTTCTCTTTCTCTCTTTTCACTTTCTGAATCAGAGAGTCAATGATATCCTTTCCCTCCTAACCTTCCTGCTCTTCATTCGCAAAACCCAAATCTACTGTGCTTATTTGGAATTCATCCACAGTGATTTTGCCTTTCTCTTTCTCTACCGCAGGTACAGCAATTTGTGCGGTCCTTCTCCCTGTCACCAGATCTCTTTTGATGGCCGAAGTCACTCTAGCCTTCCTCCTAGGTTTCATTATATCTGCGACGAACAGGGTGGAGACATCGAACTCTTCAATCTCCAGCTCCTCCTCAACATTTACCTCCTTTTCTAACCATGGAAGCACTTGATCATGCTTTTCAGCATCATGATGCTGTTCACCTCTATCTCCCGTTTCCACCAACAAGCGTTGTGGAGATGGTGACTTTTCTTTTTCTGGCTCTTGATGCTCACCTTGCTGCGAATCTTGTGGTGCCTCCTCCTGTTGAGGAACTTCCTTTTCTGGGGGAGCATCTTCTCTATGTGGGGAACCTGGCGGTGTACCTGTATGTGGATCATGATGATCATGATCTTTCTCCATCCTTTCTTCACCTGTCCCTAGTTCTTCCCCCTGTGGAGGTTGATCATCCTCCTCTTGCTTCTCTATTTCTAGCGGCATGTCCACCGTATCTGATATCACTGGATCTACCTGAGGTGATGGCATCTGTTCCGCAGCGGCTATCTGTTCTGTACCTGCAGCATCCACCTCTTGTGCCTTATCAGCAGGATCCTCTATCGCTTCTTCCTTCTCATCATCAGCCTTTGCTTCTTGGACCTCTACTATAGCAGGTCCTGCTGATGTATCTTGCGGGCTTTGTTGGCCTGATTCAAGAACGTGGCTTTCTGTTTCTGCCATCTCTATCTCTTCTATTAAGTGGCCCTTATCAGGTGATCCTGCTAGCTATTCAGGACTTGCATCCTGCTTCTCTGTTAAGTCTACCACTGTAGGACTTGTCACCTCAGCGATCAATGTATCCAGCCCTATGTCCTGAGCTACCTGCTCTGGGCTCTTCTTTGGTTCTGGGCTCTTTTCTTGCTCCGCTTCTACTTGTTTCATCTCTTCAAGCACTGTTTGAACCGTTGGAGGCTTGTGAGGAGTCACACTGATGCCAACAGCCGCAAGTGTTTCCATTTCTTGTGCAGCTACATCCTGCACCACCTCATCATCAGACAAGTTTATTGTCTCGTCTAGTGAGACATGCTTTTCTGCTTGCGCCTGGGATGCTTCCTTTTGTTGCTCTTCTGCCAGTTTAGTTTTGAACTTGACAATGGTAGGAAGTGGAACATTGTGCTGAAGTTCCTTCTGCACTTCACTACCTACCCCTTGTATTTGCACTGGGGGTTGACTTATCTCACCTCTCATGGAGGTTCTTGGTTTCTTAGGTGTGGTAGGAACCAACACCTGTGGAGCTCTCCTCTTTCTTCTTATTATTAATGGAGCTTCCTCCTCTTCTTCAGGCTCTTCCTCCATGAGGATATCCTTGCCTGGTTGTTTGGATGATTGACCCACTTCTTGGGTCTCTGTGGTTCCAGCCTCTGCTGTCTTGGCTTTCTTGGGCTTTGGAGGAGAATCTGATTCTGACCCTGATTTGGCTACCTCCTCCGCTGTGAATACTGCCCTGTCAACTATGACCCCTTTGGGTCCCTTTTCCACCTTCTTGCCCTTTGTGGCCCTTTTGCTAGGTTGCTGTGGTGGAGGGGTCCTCTCTCCCTTAGTCTTCCGCTTCTCCAGCAGGAAGTCATCATATTCATCTGTGGGGATGTCCTGCCCCTTCTTCTTGCTATCTATTGTGATGGCAACACCCTTTTTCTTCAATGCCTCTACCTGTGCATCTACCCAAGCTTGGGTCAAGTGTATGGTTCTGGCAAAGAATGGGTCCAAGGACATATCCTCCTGCATGGTGAGGTCAGGGGCAGAAATTATATCATTGTATATCTTCTTCTACTCGTATTCATCTGCCATTATCCTGCCATCATCACTCTTCAGCTGCTGAGGGAGGGAGATGCAGTCGAACGTTCTAATCTGGTTCAGAGTTAACCTCTGATACCTCCTCCTCCTGGCCTCTGCCTCATCTTCGCAGTCAGCCCAAAAATCTTCTAGGTGCCTCTGGTGAATAGGCTTTCCTAGGATCTTCTGCATTCAGCCGTAAGGATCATATGGTCTTGTTACTGGGAAGGGCAGTAAATTCATCTTGTTCAGAGTGACCATCACCTTCTTAATATTGTCAGAGTCAGGGCACATGTAGTTGCCGATGCTGACTGGGAACAAATTGGTGGCAGCTTCTTGGCATCCTTATACGTCTGTATGATGGTGGAGCCCTGCCTGATAAACTCCATTAAAACTACTGCATCTGTAGGATACCTTGGCAGCATCAGGGGATGCCCTTCAAAACCCTCTATCCTGATGTAGGAAAAGGTGGCAAATTGGATGTACCACGCCCCATGCCTGTATACTGCCTCCTAAGCTTCCATGCTCAGTCTTTTTGTCCTGTCATCTTCCATGGTCCTTACCAGATGCATAGAGAATGCATCATTGACCAGTTTGTAGTCCTTGATGTAATTGGTTCTTTGCAGCTGGGGATGATGATCCCAGATATAGGCTGCATTTGTGCCTGTTAGCTTCCCATCTATGACCAGGGCATCAAAAGTGCCTCCATAAGCACAAGAATAAACAATATAGGAGGTCATGTAGAAGGCACAATCTGAACCTCCCAGCTTCAGCAGCTGCTCATGCAGAGCATCACTTATGATTTGGCCCCACAGTGGCTTGATGTCTACATATAGGCACATCATTATTATGCCGTACATCCAGTCTCTGAATTCTCCAGTATCAGGCTGGCCAGTCACCCTGTTCAGTAGGGCAATCACATACTGATATTCTTCATTAAAATCAAATTTGAACATGCGCACAGGGAGCTTGGCCGCTGCATTATATGTGTTGTTCTCAGCCCGCCAAGCATACATGTTCTTTCTGGCCGTCTTCTTGTTGGCCTCATATTCTCTTTCAGACTTCTTCAAGTCTACACTCTTTACCTTGCTGCCCATTGGCAGTCCAAATGTTTGGGATAGACCTTTGATGGATAGGTCTGCATACATTCTCCCATGCTTCACCACCTGCCTCGTCTGAGGGTTGTAATTCCAGGCGCACTCAATAACCAGCTCCTGAGACTCCATGGAGTAGGGGAAGCCAGCAGCGTTCCACATACCTGATACAAACACAGCGTCCAGCACCGGACTCTTATCCTGCCCATCATTCAGCTTGGCTGACCAAGCCTCCAGGTTGGTACTCCCCTGATGGGTGTCTGTAATTGCCCCAAATTTAAACAGGACCCCTCTCTGAGAAGAGAACATAGGCCTGTTGAATTCTTCTTGACACTTGACTAAGCGTTTTTCAGCCATGGGTACCTGCAATTAACAGTATTTCTTCTCACAACGGGATATGCATGTATACATATTGCAAATATCGTGCCTATTGCACCAATTTCACGTTACTTACTTGCATGGATACATAACCAGAACTTTCAACATTATTTAAAAAACAACATGATGAGGGTTTCAGTTCACTTACCTGGTTATGCCGATTTCTTTTTATACCAGTATATCTCTAAGATGCTCTTGATTCAGCTGCTGATCACCTTCCTCCCTCAGTCTATGAGCTCTAGTCGCGCAATGGTAGCTGTTATGCAGAAATGGAGGCTAGTGCTCTGTAAAACAATTTTAACGCAGGTAAATGTAACAATGGCGATTGAATTACCTTTTAACCTCGCAGTTAGGGTAAACTTAGGGTAACTCTAACAAGTTAGATCGTAATCTTTGATCATTCGTGTGAAAACTCAGGATCTCGCCAGACGTTTCATTGGGTTCCGGGATCGGCGGGAATCACCTACCATATTTGCGCGCATTTAATGGCAATGGCAGCAAAGGGAGTGGGGGAATATCCATATGACATGATATCATGAGAGCAGGATGACATTTCACAAATATCGGGTTGAGTTTCGATATCATCCTCCCCAGCATTGGAACTGTTATCGCGACAAAATTCGGGTGACAACGCACCTTCGTTTACACTTTAGCACATCAGGAGGATATTTCGGTCTATCGGGTGATATTCTAAAATATGATGATGACCTTCAAACTTACTCATTCTCCTCTTTGAATATCGGGATGACGTCATCATGATATTTGTTCTTTGTATTAGAAATGTCTCATGACGTCATCGCCACATTGGGTGAACATGATCATGTTCACAAAATATCCTGTCGAAATGTAAATATGATGATGATGTCATCAGGATGTTTATTTTTTTGTTTATCAGATTCAGATGATGTCATCAGGATGTTTGTTAAGGGTGATATTTTGCATCAGGATGATATTAACGAATATCGGGTTACTTTCAAAATATGATGCTCGCTATACAAAAGACCGTTCGACGGGGAAGACTTACTATCACTTAACGTTGACGTCCAGATATTTGAACCGCAGGATATTATCGGGGGGGGACATTTCAAATATGATGATGATGTTCTTCACACAGCATAACTGAGGTTATAAAATATGACCCTCTTTTTGTGAATATCAGGTTTGACCAAGACTTTGACTGTTCATAACTCTCACATCCTGATGAATATCAGGGTGATGTAAAAAGCAAACCTGCATGAATTTTAATGCTCTTTCAGAATATGTGGTCATATATATGAAATATGAAATTTGACAGACTAACCTCATATTGGGGCTTACCTCATCTTGACTCCACATGATGATGAACATGACTGATTTTACCAAACCGCCAGAAAGCAGACAACACAAGCCAAAAGAAAAGTTGGGTCCCTGTTTTGCCAAGTCAAAATGGGGCGTGTTGTGTAACCACACAACAACTTGCCACAAAAGAAAATAAACAAATTCCAATGATTCAAGTGATGTGATCACATTCATCTATAGTGTTCTAATTCTGTCTAAGTGTAAGCATCATAATCCTTTGAATGATAAAATTTCATCATGGAGATAAAGCTAACAAAGGATCAGGTGTGTGCATATGATTAATTATCCTCATCTTGAAAGTAAGTTGAAAACATAAGTAACTGGTGTTAAACTACATAGTTGGGGATCATCCCTCATAGCCAACCTGGATAGAGCCTTGCTGCCAGCAGGCGTCTATAGCCCCGACAAGGTTATCTATACAATCTCCCTAAGTAGAGCCTCACTGCCAGTAGGTGTCTATAGCCCTGGTAGAGTTACTTAGATGGCCTAATTTTATTTCTTTTCTGATTTTCTCTTTCATATTTATATTTGATATCATCATGTCAGCTCATTTGTACAAGGTATAGTCACTTGCAGCTTTAGGTTGGAGATTGTATTGGTAGCAAGGGAGTCCCTTTCGATTTTTCACTTAACACCTATACTAGTGTGTTCAACAAACCCAAGGCTGTTAGGTGTTTCATTGTAATGGATTCGCTTTGACCAAGAAAAAGCACCCTGATGAACAGATATCACAAACCTGATCATGAATACTTCCTAGAATGAATTATAACCTATATTTAAATGTGATTACATCACTTGAATCCAACAATTTAATTATTTTCTTAGGGTGATGAAGTGCATCATCCTGACTTACCAAAACAAGGTCCCAACCAACAAAACAACAACAACATACAACAAACAAACTGTACAAACAACTATACAAATATACAATATGATACATATGACTGTCATGAAGTCATTCAGGCCTGGAAATAATGTTTGAGGAATTGTCCATTGACTGGCAATGGGACATCCTCACCTGTCAGGTTCTTAAGCCTATAAGTGCTATCTCCTAAAATTTCAGAAATCTGAAAGGGACCTATCCATAATCTATCAAACTTACCATGATCACCTTTCTTTTCATGGGCCTTATCCCACATCAGGACTAAATCGGATATCTTGAAAGCTTTAATTCTGGCTCTCTTGTCAAACCAGTGTTTGACAACAGCCTGATGTTTTGCAAATTGGTTAATCGCTTGACTTCGCTTTTCTTCCAGGTGCATCAACTAAAGCAACCTGACTTCCTGTTTATTATCTACGCCTAGATACTCTTGGGCAAACTACAGAGTAGGAATTTTCAAGTTTACAGGGAGGATAGGATCTACCCCATATACTAGTTGGAAGGGTGAGTTTCCTAATGCGGTTTTCATTCTAGTTCTGTCTACCCATAAGGCATATTTCAGAAATGAGTTCCATTCCCTGGGATTTTTCTCTATCAATTTTCTTATTATACTCAGTAAATTCTTGTTGGTGGATTCTGCTAATCCATTTCCCTGGGGATAGTAGTTGGATGAGAACTTAAGTATGATCCCATGATCAAAAGCCCAACTTGACAATTTGGTGGAAATGAAGGCAGAACCATTATCACTTACCAATGCATAGGGAATTCCATACCTGGTGACAATGTTACTTTCCAAAAATTTAATGACATCATCCGCAGTACAAGTTTTGCTGCTGATAGCCTCAGTCCATCTGGTATAATAATCAGTAATCTGTAGGACATACCTATGGCCTAAGGAAGATGGAGGATTGATCGGTCCTATGAAATCCATTCCCCACTGTGCAAATGGGTGCTCTTCCATCACTAGCTGCAACGGTTGTGCAGCATATTTTTCTCTGTTGGCAGCAACTTGGCAAACATGACAACATTTAACATGATCAGCCGTGTCCTTAAAAATTGTAGGCCAGTAATATCCTACTCTGAGGATTGCATGTGTTGTGGCCAATGCTGATCCGTGTGCAGTACCAAACTTGTCATGTAACTCTGTTAAAACTTTATTTGCTTCTGGTTTCTCTAAGCATCTCAGGTATATTCCTTCATAATTCTTCTTAAACAAGGTTCCTCCCTTTATCATATACTTCTAGGATCTTATCTTTAAGGCTCTTCTCTGTGAGGCTTGCATTCTTGAAGGACATCTTCCGGTGATCAGGATGTGCTTGATGTCTGAATACCATTCCCTATTGTCTTTCTCATTGATCACATACTGCTGACTGATGATGTTTGGATCAGTTTCAGATATCATCTGGCTCAGAGCTTGTCCTCTTACCAGCTTCATTGGCATGATCTCCATGTCATATTCTTGTAATACAGTAATCCATTTGGCTCTTTTTTCACCAGGTTCACTCTGCATCAGCAGCATCTTCACCGCTGCATCTAGTACCACAGCAATCACTTTGCTTCTCAGTATATAATGTCTAAACTTTTTTACTGCTCTGACTAATGCAAGTGCCTGTCTTTCAACATCTACATATCTCAATTCAGCATCTCTGAAAGGACAGCTCATGAAAGCAATTGGTTTCTCTTCTTTCTCTTCATTTCTTTGAGTTAACACTGCTGCAGAAGTATGTTCTGAGGCAAATGAGTAAATGTAGAGATCTCTTGTATAATCTGGACTAATGAGGACAGGAGCATCTGAAATGGCTTTCTTTATATCTTCAAAGGCAGCCTTGGCTTCTGGTGTCCACTCAATTTGTGCATCTTTTTTCAACATGGCATTCAGTGGTCTGACAATCTCAGCAAAGCCGGTGATGAACTTCCTCACAAAATTTATCTTACCAAAATAAGATTTAAGTTCCTTTTTGCTTCCTGGAAGTTGTAACTTCATAATAGATTCCACCCTGTCAGGATCAATGATAATTCCATCTTCTGTGATCAGGTGGCCTAGTAATTTTCCTGTTGTGACTCCGAATATGCACTTCTTAGGATTCAACGATATTCCATATTCTTCACATTTCTTCAGTACACTTCTGAGATCAGCAACATGACTTCCCCTTTCCTTGGAGAATACTGTCAAGTCATCCATGTAGATGACTATACATTTTCCTATTAAGCCTCTGAAGGCTATGTCCATTGCTCGCTGGAATGTAGCTCCAGCATTTATAAGTCCAAATGGCATACGTCTATATGCAAATATACCCCACTTTGTGGTGAAGGCAGTTTTTAATCTGTCAATTTTATCAACCATCACTTGGTTGTATCCTGAAAAACCATCCAAGAAGGACATCATCTTGGCTCCATTCACAATTTGTAGAACTTCATCCAAAGAGGGCAAAGGATAATTATCCTTTTCTGATGCTCTGTTCAGGTTCCTGAAATCTACACATAATCTGATGTCTCCATTCTTCTTTCTGACTGGCACAAGATTCGCCACCCAAGTGGAGTGCCTCACAGGAAATATTATCCAGGCATTTAACAATTTCTTGACTTCTTCAAGGATGATTGGCTCAAGCAGAGCATTGACTAGCCTCTGCTTCTGTCTGAAAGGTTTTGCATCCGGCTTGAGAGGTATAGTATGAGTTATGACAGAAGTGTCATATGTCTTTAGCTCATCATAAGTCCATGCAATTACATGTATGTAATCTTTAAGGGCCTGAGTTATTCCTTCTAACTCATCTGGTGTACAAACCTTACGCAATAAGACATTTCTCTTGTCATCAGCTTGTCCAATATTCACCTGTGAATATTGACCTCCATCTGCCTTAGGCAGATCTTTATGTTTAAGCATATTATCTAGATCAAAGGCTCTTTCTAATTCAATCATACCTTTGGGAATTCTGTTGCTAGGCAACTCTAATATCTCATCTTCTTCCCAGACATGATCTTCCATACCATTCTCATCTATAATCTGAGCTTCAAATATGTCTCTGTTTGATATGAAGTCCAGGATGTGCTGATCATCATCAAACACCTGGAGATTAGTCACATTGTCAGGTACTGAAGGTACTGACACCAATTCTACTGAAAATCTCTTCAGACCAGATATAGACAGCGGTTCCAACGTACTGGCGGCCTGGGCAAGTGCATCTGCCCTCTGGTTCTGTTTTCTTGGTACGTGAGTGATATTAAAGGCATCAAAGTCTTCAATCAGGTCCCACACATGATGTTTATAATTTGATAGCTTTCTGTAATTACAAGAGTAAATTCCTCTTACTTGTTTCACAACTAGTTCTAAATCTCCAAAGACATGCAAGATCTTCACTTTCTTCTTATGGGCAAACAACATTCCATGAATCAGAGCCTCGTACTCTGCGACATTATTGGTGCAGGGGAACTGTAGTCTGTAAGCTACTAAGTAGGACTTCCCTGATGGATCAATAAGGTCAATTCCTACCCCAGCACCTTTCTTGGATTTAGATCCGTCAAACCTTAAGATCCAAGGCTTATCTTCAGCAGGACATTTCTCTTCAATAGGATATTTACTTGAACTTTCTTTCTTCTTTGCAGCTCTGGCTGCTGCTCCGCCTGATATCCACTTTAACTTGGGGATGTCATCCTCAAGTTTCTTCTTTCCTTTATTTGGTGAGCCTGATGGCTTTTCTGTTTTCACTTCCATCTCAGCAGGAGGATGATGTTCAGCACATACAACTGCATGCTTCTTCAAAATATGTAAGCATAGTGAGCAAGTTGTTTCTGAGTGAAGTGCCTCATGCAGCCTACACCAACCTTTAATTAAAACCTCCTGGGGAGATTTACGCTGTTGTGTCATCTTTTCTATTTCTTTTACCAGAAATTCTTCGAACTTCGTCAGGTCACTGCCTTTATCTTCATCAGACATCTCATAATCTGATTCCATGAAGCAATCACTACCAGGAGTGATCTTTTCTTTTCTCGTATCATTTATCAGATCCGACACCAGGACCTCTTCTTCTCTCCGGATATAATCTTCATCATGATCTGTCGACTCTTCTGTTCCTACAGGAGACAAATAAGAATTAGTATTATCATCATCATCAGATGTAACACTCACCTCGGAATATGATGATGATGCTTCACTATACGTTTGCTCCAGTATCATCATGTCTAAGCATGGTTCACAAGTCTTTTCTGAGTGTGCTTTGCCGTGTAATCTGCACCATCCATCAATCAAAATGTCATTAGCAGGTATATTCAATAATTGGCAACGTTTTACCTGAGTAGATAAATGCATCTCAAAATCTCTGAAGCGATCTATTTCATTCTCATTATCTGGATTATTATCAAATTCCATACTCGGCATGTCCTCATGATAATCATCATCATGATGATGATGAACATCCAGCATCAGGATCTCTTCTATTTTAACAGTTTGCGGCCTGATGTGATAAACTCCAGGTTCTACGTTTACATACATGAT
Organism: Cunninghamia lanceolata; assembly: GCA_027924645.1. Lineage (NCBI taxonomy): Eukaryota > Viridiplantae > Streptophyta > Pinopsida > Cupressales > Cupressaceae > Cunninghamia > Cunninghamia lanceolata. The sequence goes on from BSBN01001569.1 coordinate 2,981,725, forward strand.
CTCATTTGTTTTGTTATATTCCGTGATCATATGTTTCATCCTAGGCTCAGCATCAATCCTGATCTGATTAGGTATACCTTTCCATGGTAACCACATGTGACTGAAGTCTATGGACATATATCTGTTAAGCGTTTTAGACCAATCTCGGCTAAGCAACATCCCATATGTATCAGGTATGTCCACTACCTGAATGTCAATGTAATACTGTATCCTAGGATCAGATGCTAGCTGCATGTGAATGTGAGTTAGTTCTCCTATCACACTTACTTCTGTCTTGTCTAGTTGAGTGACCTTCTTTAAGGATTTAGCAGGATGCAGTCCTAATGCGTTACATATTGATAAAGGCATAACATTCATTGAGGCTCCTGAATCAACCAAACAATTGTGCAAGTTCTTGCTGAACATTCTTATGGTGAGGAGAAACGGAGGTGATTCAGTTTTATCTCTATACAAGGTCATGTGGGAGGTTTCAGCAGCTTGGACTGTAGCTGACACTTTGGGCTTGATAATGTTATCTTTAACAGCATGCTCCTTGCCATTGGATTGACTTGAAAGATGATTATCCTCTTTTGGAGCAGGATCATCTAGTGACTTCATGAATGCCCTTTTGATGGCAGGAGTTTTCAATAGCTCAGATAGGGACAGGCTGATCTTGATTTTCTTCATTTCATCAGCCAAATAGCTGACTAACTTGTCAGACTCTTGAGGTGCATTTACGACTTTTGTTACTGTGTTTTGAGGAGACAAGTATTGAGCATTCACCTTAGGGAACCCAGGGTTATTGCTAGCCTTAGGATCAGGAGGTGTATTGAAATTGTTTGGAGGTAGAGATGATGTCAATGGACAAGCAGGTCTGTTGGCACTACTTCTCAGGTTATAATTGTGCTTACCAGGGTATTGCTGCTGGTATGCATGTACTTCCTCATGCTCTCTTGCAGGTTCATTTTCATCCTCAAAGGGGAAAACATAGTTTGTTTCAAAGGTTAGGGCAGATTCCTCACAGGTCTGATCACAACTCGGATGAGGCTGATTTATGTACGTTTCTAGCACAAAAGCTGAGTCATATCCACAAGGAACTATCTCATTTCCAGAAGTGTTAGACACTTCAGTCTGAAAGATGCTGGCAGCAATCCTAAATTGTGGACAATCTAATTCTGCATGTGCATTTGTATTGTGAATCCTACACCAATTGGTAAGGGCTGCTTCAGCAAGATTGACTCTGGTAGTCTGTTTGGCTTCACCAGGAGGCTGATTGTCTAGGGGTGATGGTAATGAACCATTATTTGGCCTAGAGTTCCACACTCTGGGCTGTCTAGGAGGATTATTATTGTTTCCACCATTATTGTTGAAGTTGTTGTTATATCCTCTGTCAGGGTAGTTTGGTCTGTCATTGGAATAATTTTTATTCTGACCTGACTGCGAATAAAACCCTTGATTTCTCAAATGTGTTACTTCTGTGGTGAGTTTTCTGAGTTGAGCAGAAATTTCTTTGATTTCCTCCTTTTCCTCTTGAGCTTTGGCCACTACATTTTCAGTCTGAGGCTTGAAAAAGGAAGATCCATGGTTATTGTTGGATAGATCGGTACCCTGAGGTGTCTGAGCATGTGCAGGATATTGTGGCAATTGGCTATCTCCATTAGGAGGAGGCATAATACTCAATGGAGGTACTTGCAAAGGTGCAGGCATGACTGCTGGGGGTATCACTGCCCCATTAGGATATTGTGCAGGATATTGTGAAGGATAAGCTGTAGGATATGGTGCTGGATATTGTGCTTGCACGCCAGGCAAAGTAGGGAATACTATATTTGGGGTAGGAGCAGGTATCAACTGCTGATTTACCTTGATAGCTTCTTGAAAAGCTCCTGCCAAAGTAGTGATATCAGGATGTGTTCTCCTGATGAACATGGAAGTTAATGGATCCAGGGCTAAATAATAGATACTCCTGGCAGTAGCATCAGCCACCACATATGGGGCAACTAGCTTGGACAACATTTTCTGGAACCTAGCATTGAAATTAGCAATAGGCTCATTCTCAAATCTTTTGATTGTGGCAAACATGTGGTAATTCATGGATGGATCAATAGGGACCTTGAACCTGTCAAGAAAGGCTTTCTCTAAGACAGCCCACGAACTGACAGAAGCTTGGCCAAGACTGATGAACCAATTATAAGCCTCTTCCCCTAGGGAAAAAGGAAATAATCTGCACACCACATCTTGATGTTCTATTCTGGCTCTGCAGCACGCTTCTTTAAATGTCCTAATATGATCATCAGCATCTTGATAAGGATGATACTTTGGACAAAGTTTGTCCGGATTCTTTGGTAACTCATGATATGCAGTAAAAGTCAAGGGTGACTCTGCTACAAAGAAAGACATTGCAGCCTAAGGGGGCTGAACTGGTGGTGCAGTTGGCTGAGGTTGAACTAAAGGTATACCTTAGGATTGAACAGGAGGTGTCGCGGATATACCGGAAGGTATTTGCAAACCGACAGGGGTCACAGGAGGAGGTCCCGGTGAAGCTCTAGACGCGCTTGATCCTGGAGTATGGTGAATGTCTACAGTCCTAGGTCTGAAACCTCTAACAGGCAATTCTTCAAAAACTTCACTAGGTCTAGACCTGGTATTTATCCTGTAAGCCAGGATTTCTCGATTTGGGGGCAAATTGGCTGAAACTTTGCAAATATTGGTTAGATTTCACTGGATGAGGTGATATTTGTGGTCAAATTGCAAATCAGACTGGATATTTACGAAATATTTGTGAAGACACTGCAAATGTGACAGGATATTGGGATATCTTGACCCGTAACACAAGATCTCGAGTGCCTAAGGCCTAAAAGTCTCAAAGTTTGAACAAATTTACGTATCTTTAGCCGATATTAGTGAATTCAGAGAGATCTACTGTAAAGCTTGCAATATTTATGTGAGATCTGGAAATCTTTACATAGAATGAACACATACAAACTTCTCACAGCAAATATTTACGTAATTTACTGAAATTCACAGACGATCTGAGGGTACCTTACTCTATGCGTCATCAAACCTGAAAATACTGATGATGAGCGTGATCTTCTGGACGTGCCCTCCTTCTAGCGCCAATTTATGTTGCATTAGAAGTGAGCGGCCTGCAGATAAAATGAATGATGACTAAAGCAATGGTGTCTTTTCTAGCTCTGCCCTCCTTCTAGCGCCAATTTATGTTGCGATAGGAGCGAGGGGCCTTTATTCAAATGAATGATGACTAAAGCAATGGCGTCTTTTCCAGTTCTGCCCTCCTTCTAGTGCCAATTTATGTTGGTCATGATGTTAGTCACAAACAAACATAGAATAAAAGTACACATTAACCTTTATTCATCTTGAAAGATACAGTGAATTCAAAAAATTCATGATCCCAAGTCTCCGGTGATTAGGTCTTAATCGACTGACGTTACTCAGTGGTTAATGTCAGTTGCTGTTTCCATTTTGGGGCCTTACGTGAAAATGCACTATCATCATGACGTTCCTGCAGAAATTCCTTATAGAGAAGTCAAATTATGCGGGTATTTGATGAAAGGAAGTAGAATACCTAGATCTTTGCATGATATTTTCAATTGTGCATGCTTAGTGTTCAAATATGCTAAATATTTACGATTATCTACGAGATGTCTGCATATTTTGGGTTGTTTACTTAAGATTATTAGTTTATTTGCAATTGTGATAGTGAGATGCTCTGAAATTGAAAGAATTTAAAGGAAATGCTTCTAATTAAGTTGAACCTTTAGCTTTTGATCCACATACATGCTTGATACTGTCATGAGGAGAAGAAATCAAACCATATGTTCACCAGGACATTCCACAGCTAGATACAGTTGATGCAAACTTCAGAGGATAATGAATGAAAACAATACATGCAACATGATGAGCACTCCAAGGGACGCAGCAAATCAAAGCACATATCCAGAATTCAGACACAGATTACTCAAGATTTATGAAGATTTGTAATCAAAATACTCTTCCCTTTCATTAAGTATGCAAAAGACATGTACATATACAGCAGCTTTGAAATAAGTCCTGAATACTTCAGCAATCAAATTTCAATTAAGTTTTGAATGAATATAACAAGGCATTCCACCACCTTTTATAGAATAAGGTGAGGAATCCGTTACAAAAGATCCACGGATCAGATATGTCAATACAAATCAACGGTCATCATTTCATGACTTGTCACTTTTACAAAAAGGCACAAGTTGCCAGCTGGCAACTATCTATACTGCATATGCAAGATATTCCCCCCCTCATGATGTATCTTCATCATGCTCTTCATCTGATGCATGCGGGTCATCATCATGTGTATCACTTTCTAAACTTTCGCTATTCGGATGATGACGCTGTTGCATATGGGGCTGCATGCTGCTTTGGATTTGTTCGTATGACTACACAACTTGGTCTATTCCTCCGCCATCTTGAGTCTTTGCCTTGATGATGGCGTGTTTGTGTGCTTCATACTTATCCCTGCTGTTGTCCAGCTTATTCTTTCTGTCCTGCAGTGTCTCATTATAGGTCTCCATCTTGACCTTGATCCTCATCATTTTATTTATTATCTCTTCTGTCAAGTGGATGAGTGGACCATCATCTTCCACTTGGAAGTTATTACGCAGAGCCTTGAGGGCAGAATCTTCATCTTGATTCTCAATTTTCCCTTCCACCTTCCCTTCTAATGTTTCGAGCATGTCTGCTTCAATGCCCATTAAATCACGTAGCCTCATGCTGATCTCCCTCAGCTTATTATTGCATCTCTTGAGGACTCCGCATTCAAACTGTACATCTTTATACCAGATATCCACTAATAATGCAGTATTATTATTTAACACCTGCTTACTGATAAGCAATTGTGGATTTATCTTCCTTATTTCGTCCAACAGGCTAAGGACTTTCTCCAGTTGATAAGACCTTTTTCCGGTCTGCATCTGCAACCTGTCAACCTTAGCCTTGGAGTCACTCAATATGCTCCATCTTTTCAAAGAACCTTTCATTATTTCAATGGCATCATCCAATGTGGATGACACCCACTTTCTTATTACGGAAACCTCATGTTTCATGAGGTCCAGTCTATTCACTTCTTCCTGAGAAATGGCAGTCAATGGGACTGCAGCTTCGCTTGTGGTATCTTCAGGGTTGGTCAAGCCTTTAATGTATGCATGCAACTGAGCAATGTGCTCTTTATGTTGCTTATTCTTCTCTTTCTCTCTTTTCACTTTCTGAATCAGAGAGTCAATGATATCCTTTCCCTCCTGACCTTCTTGCTCTTCATTGGCAAAACCCAAATCAACTGTGCTTATTTGGAATTCATCCACAGTGATTTTGCCTTTCTCTTTCTCTACCGCAGGTACAGCAATTTGTGCGGTCCTTCTCCCTGTCGCCGGATCTCTTTTGATGGCCGAAGTCATTCTGGCCTTCCTCCTGGGTTTCATTATATCTGCGGCGAACAGGGTGGAGACATCAAACTCTTGAATCTCCAGCTCCTCCTCAACATTTACCTCCTTTTCTAACCATGGAGGCACCTGATCATGCTTTTCAGCATCATGATGCTGTTCACCTCTATCTCCTATTTCCACCAACAAGCGTTGTGGAGATGGTGACTTTTCTTTTTCTGGCTCTTGATGCTCACCTTGCTGCGAATCTTGTGGTGCCTCCTCCTGTTGAGGAACTTCCTTTTCTGGGGGAGCATCTTCTCTATGTGGGGAACCTAGCGGTGTACCTGTATATGGATCATGATGATCATGATCTTTCTCCATCCTTTCTTCACCTGTCCCCAGTTCTTCCCCCCGTGGAGGTTGATCATCCTCCTCTTGCTTCTCTATTTCTGGCGGCATGTCCACCATATCTGATATCACTGGATCTACCTGAGGTGATGGCATCTGTTCTGCAGTGGCTATCTATTCTGTACCTGCAGCATCCACCTCTTGTGCCTTATCAGCAGGATCCTCTATCGCTTCTTTCTTCTCATCATCAGCCTTTGCTTCTTGGACCTCTACTATAGCAGGTCCTGCTGATGTATCTTGCGGGCTTTGTTGGCCTGATTCAAGAACGTGGCTTTCTGTTTCTGCCATCTCTATCTCTTCTATTAAGTGGCCCTTATCAGGTGATCCTGCTGGCTGTTCAGGACTTGCATCCTGCTTCTCTGTTAAGTCTACCACTGCAGGACTTGTCACCTCAGCGATCAATGTATCCAGCCCTATGTCCTGAGCTACCTGCTCTGAGCTCTTCTCTGGTTCTGGGCTCTTTTCTCCCTCCGCTTCTGCTTGTTTCATCTCCTCAAGCACTATTTGAACCATTGGAGGCTTGTGAGGAGTCACACTGATGCCAGCAGCCGCAAGTGTTTCCATTTCTTATGCAGCTACATCCTGCACCACCTCATCATCAGACAAGTTTATTGTCTCGTCTAGCGAGACATGCTTTTCTGCTTGCACCTGGGATGCTTCCTTTTGTTGCTCTTCTGCCAGTTTAGTTTTGAACTTGACAATGGTCGGAAGTGGAACATTGTGCTAAAGTTCCTTCTGCACTTCACTACCTGCCCCTTGTATTTGCACTGGGGGTTGACTTATCTCACCTCTCATGGAGGTTCTTGGTTTCTTAGGTGTGGTAGGAACCAACACCTGCGGAGCTCTCCTCTTTCTTCTTATTATCAATGGAGCTTCCTCCTCTTCTTCAGGCTCTTCCTCCATGAGGATATCCTTGCCTGGTTGTCTGGATGATTGACCCACTTCTTGGGTCTCTGTGGTTCCAGCCTCTGCTGTCTTGGCTTTCTTGGGCTTTGGAGGAGAATCCGATTCTGACCCTGATTTGGCTACCTCCTCCGCTGTGAATACTACCCTGTCAACTATGACCCCTTTGGGTCCCTTTTCCACCTTCTTGTCCTTTGTGGCCCTTTTGCTAGGTTGCTGTGGTGGAGGGGTCCTCTCTCCCTTAGTCTTCCACTTCTCCAGCAGGAAGTCATCATATTCATCTGTGGGGATGTCCTGCCCCTTCTTCTTGCTATCTATTGTGATGGCAACACCCTTTTTCTTCAATGCCTCTACCTGTACATCTACCCAAGCTTGGGTCAAGTGTATGGTTCTAGCAAAGAATGGGTCCAAGGACATATCCTCCTGCATGGTGAGGTTAGGGGCAGAAATGGTATCATTGTATATCTTCTTCTGCTCATATTCATCTGCCATTATCCTGCCGTCATCACTCTTCAGCTGCTGAGGGAGGGAGATGTAGTCGAACGTTCTAATCTGGTTCAGAGTTAACCTCTGATACCTCCTCCTCCTGGCCTCTGCCTCATCTTCGCAGTCAGCCCAAAAATCTTCGAGGTGCCTCTGGTGAATAGGCTTTCCTAGGATCTTCTGCATTCGGCCGTAAGGATCATATGGTCTTGTTACTGGGAAGGGCAGTAAATTCATCTTGTTCAGAGTGACCATCACCTTCTTAATATTGTCAGAGTCAGGGCACATGTAGTTGCCGATGCTGACTGGGAACAAAATTGGTGGCAGCTTCTTGGCATCCTTATACGTCTGTATGATGGTGGAGCCCTGCCTGATAAACTCCATTAAAACTACTGCATCTGTAGGATACCTTGGCAGCATCAGGGGATGCCCTTCAAAACCCTCTATCCTGATGTAGGAAAAGGTGGCAAATTGGATGTACCACGCCCCATGCCTGTATACTGCCTCTTGAGCTTCCATGCTCAATCTTTTTGTCCTGTCATCTTCCATGGTCCTTACCAGATGCATAGAGAATGCATCATTGACCAGTTTGTAGTCCTTGATGTAATTGGTTCTTTGCAGCTGGGGATGATGATCCCAGATATAGGCTGCATTTGTGCCTGTTAGCTTCCCATCTGTGACCAGGGCATCAAAAGTGCCTCCATAAGCACAGGAATAAACAATATAGGAGGTCGTGTAGAAGGCACAATCTGAACCTCCCAGGTTCAGCAGCTGCTCATGCAGAGCATCACTTATGATTTGGCCCCACAGTGGCTTGATGTCTGCATATAGGCACATCATTATTATGCCGTACATCCAGTCTTTGAATTCTCCAGTATCAGGCTGGCCAGTCACCCTGTTTAGTAGGGCAATCACATACTGATATTCTTCATTAAAATCAAATTTGAACATGCGCACAGGGAGCTTGGCCGCTGCATTATATGTGCTGTTCTCGGCCCGCCAAGCATACATGTTCTTTCTGGCCGTCTTCTTGTTGGCCTCATATTCTCTTTCAGACTTCTTCAAGTCTACACTCTTTACCTTGCTGCCCATTGGCAGTCCAAATGTTTGGGATAGACCTTTGATGGATAGGTCTGCATACATTCTCCCATGCTTCACCACCTGCCTCGTCTGAGGGTTGTAATTCCGGGCGCACTCTATAACCAGCTCCGGAGACTCCATGGAGTAGGGGAAGCCAGCAGCGTTCCACATACCTGATACAAACATAGCGTCTAGCACCAGACTCTTATCCTGCCCATCATTCAGCTTGGCTGACCAAGCCTCCAGGTTGGTACTCCCCTGATGGGTGTCTGTAATTGCCCCAAATTTAAACAGGACCCCTCTCTGAGAAGAGAACATAGCCCTGTTGAATTCTTCCTGACACTTGACTAAGCGTTTTTCAGCCATGGGTACCTGCAATTAACAGCATTTCTTCTCACAACGGGATATACATGTATACATATTGCAAATATCGTGCCTATTGCACCAATTTCACGTTACTTACTTGTATGGATACATAACCAGAACTTTCAACATTATTTAAAAAACAACATGATGAGGGTTTCAGTTCACTTACCTGGTTATGCCGATTTCTTTTTATACCAGTATATCTCTAAGACGCTCTTGATTCAGCTGCTGATCACCTTCCTCCCTCAGTCTATGAGCTCCAGTCGCGCAACGGTAGCTGTTATGCAGAAATGGAGGCTAGTGCTCTGTAAAACAATTTTAACGTAGGTAAATGTAACAATGGCGGTTGAATTACCTTTTAACCTCACAGTTAGGGTAAACTTAGGGTAACTCTAACAAGTTAGATCGTAATCTTTGATCATTCATGCGAAAACTCAGGATCTTGCCAGACGTTTCATTGGGTTCCGGGATCGGCGGGAATCACCTACCATATCTGCGCGCATTTAATGGCAATGGCGGCAAAGGGAGCGGGGGAATATCCATATGACATGATATCATGAGAGCAGGATGACATTTCACAAATATCGGGTTGAGTTTCGATATCATCCTCCCCAGCATTGGAACTGTTATCGCGATAAAATTCGGGTGACAACGCACCTTCGTTTACACTTTAGCACATCAGGAGGATATTTCAGTCTATCGGGTGATATTCCAAAATATGATGATGACCTTCAAACTTACTCATTCTCCTCTTTGAATATTGGGATGACGTCATCATGATATTTGTTCTTTGTATTGGAAATGTCTCATGACGTCATCGCCACATTGGGTGAACATGATCATGTTCACAAAATATCCTGTTGAAATGTAAATATGATGATGATGTCATCAGGATGTTTGTTTTTTTATTTATCGGATTCAGATGATGTCATCAAGATGTTTGTTAAGGGTGATATTTTGCATCAGGATGATATTAATGAATATCGGGTTACTTTCAAAATATGATGCTCGCTATACAAAAGACCGTTTGACGGGGAAGACTTACTATCACTTAACGTTGACATCCAGATATTTGAACCGTAGGATATTATCGGGGGGGGGACGTTTCAAATATGATGATGATGTTCTTCACACAGCATAACTAAGGTTATAAAATATGACCCTCTTTTTGCGAATATCAGGTTTGACCAAGACTTTGACTGTTCATAACTCTCAGATCCTGATGAATATCAGGGTGATGTAAAAAGCAAACCTGCATGAATTTTAATGCTCTTTCAGAATATGTGGTCATATATATGAAATACAAAATTTGACAGACTGACCTCATATTGGGGCTTACCTCATCTTGACTCCACATGATGATGAACATGACTGATTTTACCAAACTGACAGAAAGCAGACAACACAAGCCAAAAGAAAAGTTGGGTCCCTATTTTGCCAAGTCAAAATGGGGCGTGTTGTGTAACCACACAACAGGTATGTCCTTATGAATCATATCTTGTCAGTAGCAAATCAGCTTGCAAGACATCCTTTTTTAATCAGAGAGAAGTTATTTTACAAATCCAGTTAATGGTTTTGTTTCACCAACACCTTTGGCTAGTTAGTGTAGGATAGATTAGATTTCAATTCAGTATTTCATTTTCCAGGAAGTGCACATGCATATTTTTGTTGGTCATGCCCTAAACAGGTCAGAATAGTTTCAATTTCAATTTTGTTTTGCTGCTGTAATTTTATATCAGTTTGAGTTGCAAGAGGTTTGTCAAGGTTTTAGGTAGAAAAGGACTTATATGCCTAATGAAATTGCAAGGCTACTTGTTCTGTTTTGTTTAGCAGGCAAACACCCTTGAGAGGTTGCTAGAAATGTTACTAAATTATGTTGAATCCTAATTTAGCTAGGCCTAAGTTGCAGTTGTCACAAAAGGAATAAATGAAAAAATTTTAAGTGTATGATCAATCAGTTGAATGTATGATATTTTGGCAAGAGAACAATAAAGATCATTTGTCAGGGTAATCTGACAGTCCAATCCAAACTATCAAACCATCCTGACAATTGAAGTTATCTAATGACAAGAGATTAGACATTCAATGAATGACAGGTATCTAACTAGTTTTATCTTTCAGTTATGATATGATTGAATTATTCAAGTAATCACAATTTAGTGTGAAGAAAAGTTATTTATAAACTGTCATCTCATTATCATGCTTTAAACATATCTTTCATATCAGATTCAGTTATTCTATCCTATGTATTTGATTCAAAAAAGTAAACATACATAAATCATGTGCATAAGGTAAAGTGACTGATCATATTCAAATAAATGTTTAAATATGTCCCACAGAAGCCGTGGGAGTGACTAAATGAGCAATGCAAACATTGTGCAAGCTATACATCTATGGATAAAAGGAAAAGAAAAGAACATATGAGGAAAATGTATATCCATCATTGCCTTTTAGAAGGTTGATATTCTTGATTGGCTGCTTGATCTTCATGTCTTCATCTTTTGCTCTTGATTAGGACAGTGTACCTACAAAATTCAAGAAAAGCCTTGTTAGAAGCTCTAGATATACAGATTCTTCATATTCTTTATCAACAGACATATAAAATTTGCAAACATTGTGCATTATTATCATAATCAAACATGTACAATAAATGAGATCATCATGAGAAAGATCAATCAACTTCAAGAGGTATGTTTTTTTGCTAACTTGTTTGTTCACTCTGCAGGTATAGGAAAAGTAATATTACTAATTTGAGGACATTTAAGCATGTGGAGAAAATGTGGCTCACATAAGGGTAGAGCCTAGCATGCTTCCTTCTTATACATTCAAGAAGGACATCAAATTGCAATAAACAGAGTGCACTATGCATTGGAATATTCAACATTGCAAATAAAGTGAAGTCATCATAATAGAAGTGAAGAGGAGCAGTTACTCCTATAAACTATGCTCACTTTGGAACATAGCTTGTTAAAATCATATAATCAGGTTCAAAGTGTTTTATCATACATATGCTACAGAATGAGCAGTTGTTTTATTCAAGAGTTGTCAATATGTAAATGATAGAAGTACAATGATTAGAAGAATGGAGTACAACCATAGAAGGTATTTTTCCCATCTTCTTGTTATGATTGAAATATGATTTTTCTCTTTAGATATACTTCATCGATAGAACAATTGAATAATGGTACATCAATGTAGAAGGAGACAATGTGTTGGAGCAACATTAAAATAGACTAGGTGTCGCTACAGAATTGAAAGAACAACGTATCATTTCATCATAAGATAGCATGCCCTCTATGCCAAAAGAAATCACATCTTATCATGAGCCATGATAGCAAGTAAAGAATAGCACAATCAATGCAGTGATCATAAAAGAACAATATGTATGACTGATGCAGAGGTAGGAGGATCACAATTCAACTCAACCAATCATTCAAGGCAATGTTACAAAATCCTCTCTCTTAAGCATGCTTTGCTTACTTTTCAATAACACAAACTATGAAATCATCAACAAAACAACTCAACCATGCCAACTAATGCAAGAGGTAGGAGATCAAACCAATAACTTCTCTCTCAATCACTTTACTCATCCAAAGCATAAACTCATAAGCATGGTATTTTGGCACATCTCATGTAGATAAAAGGCTCAAACACTTATGATTTTTAACAAATGCACATTGAAAGGGGTCCCAAGGAACCTTTAACACCATTTCCAATCCATTATACTTATAATGAACCTTTTATTTCAACAACTAAACACAAGAACTCCCAATGTTACTGTCATAACCGTCTACAAACACATTGAAAACAGTCCTAGGGCATCATTGCTTTGATAGAAAACTTCATTCTTTTTATCTGCAAATTTGGAATATAGAAATATATGTTAAAATGAACCTTTTCACCAATTTTTAGACCATTCCACTGTTCCAATTGAGAGAAACACAATTTTGACTACTTGCTGTCCACCCTAAGAGGGTTTCAGACCTGCACTTACAAAAATGATCATAACTTCTGCAAATCTTCATGAAATTGAACCAAACAAAAAACAAATGAAACTAAATTCATTTATCCTTCTTTTCCCATTGGTTTCAAGCCAATATCAGTCCATACAAGGACGTACAACATGCTGCTACAGGACTGTTACAGGAAAATCTGGGAATTGCAGCCACAAAAACATTCATAACTTTCATTCTACTCCATGAAATGAAGTGAAACAAAGACTAAAATGAACTAGATTCATTACACTTTCAAACCAAACCAATTTTAGGCTCATTGATGGTCCATACAGACCGTACCATATCAAAGAACAGGGATAACAATGTACAAACTCAGAATTTTCATTGGTCTCTTACCTTCATTTCATTACATATTCATTTTTCCCAATCCTCTCCCCCAAGATTCGACCATACAAGGGTATTTAAACCATTTATAAGCCTAACCAACCACCTACAACTGTCTAACTTCCTCATATGACCTTTCATCTTCTTATTTTTACATTTTTGCAATTTTAACAATATGACAACTTTGACAATTTTTTCAATTTTTTGACAAAATGAACTCATAATCACCTAATAACCTATTTAATGACTCAAACATGTTAAGTATGGTCTAAATAACCTTATTACATGACCCAAACACCATGTAAAATAAATATTTACAAAAATGGCCTCATGGAGGCATGAATTCCACTAGGTGCTCCTGCACCATACTCCTGGAGAAAAGAAAATTCAAGTCCCATTGTATGCTGGGCTGCTCCTTTTTAATCTTCCAATTCTTTTGTAACTTGTCCTTCCTCTTTGTAACTCTTCCTGGGTCCTTCTTCCTCCTTTTCTTCTTGTGTCGTCTTTTATCCATCATCTTTGCAAATTGTAGATTCCAAAACTCCATTTCTTGTACATATGGTTTAGTATCACTACTTATGTCTTCATACACCTCTTCTTGTTTCTTATAGCCTACACATACATAATCCAATGAAAAGTTAGAAACAAAATATTGAGACTTTGAGGTCTCCTCCTTGCCTCCTTGCATTACAAACTCCTCTTCAACCATGTCCTTCAAGACCAACTGCTGCAACTTGCTACAATTAATAGCTTCATTGTTTCCACCTATAACAAATTCTCCACTCATTCCAACCTCACTCTCAATGGCTGCAAACTTGTCCCATAAATCCTCTTCTTCATCCATCTTAACATTATCATCCTTTTCATCATCAATCTCTTCCTCTATTGCTGCTTGCCTTGCTTGTCTTCTTCTTCTTCTTTGCATAATCTTTCTAATGGGCCATTGCACCGTTCTACTTAATGGCAAATGCCAACTGCTCCATTGATGTAGTTCCCTTTCCATTCTTTCTATGGTTTGTTTCAATTCTCTAATCTTTTGATCAAATTCCTCTTGCTTTGCCTTCTCTTTTTCCTTCTTTCTCATTTCTTTTACTGTCTTCTCATCTTTTCTCTTTTTCATCTCTTGCTTCATATTTGATACCTCCTTACCTTGCAAACTACCATTCACTACTCTCCTAAACCAATCCATTTTCTCTTTACTCAAGCAAGATTCTCCTTGCTTCAACTTCTCTAGCCTCACCTAGATCTTTCCTTTACCTAGTCTTTTGGCCAACAACCAGGTTCTTTCTTAACCTGCACACAACCACAAAACACAAAACCAACTCTTTGCCCAGACCTTTCTGGGCTCTGATACCACTTTGATGCAGAGGTAGGAGGATCACAATTCAACTCAACCAATCATTCAAGGCAATGTTACAAAATCCTCTCTCTTAAGCATGCTTTGCTTACCTTTCAATAACACAAACTATGAAATCATCAACAAAACAACTCAACCATGCCAACTAATGCAAGAGGTAGGAGATCAAACCAATAACTTCTCTCTCAATCACTTTACTCATCCAAAGCATAAACTCATAAGCATGGTATTTTGGCACATCTCATGTAGATAAAAGGCTCAAACACTTATGATTTTTAACAAATGCACATTGAAAGGGGTCCCAAGGAACCTTTAACACCATTTCCAATCCATTATACTTATAATGAACCTTTTATTTCAACAACTAAACACAAGAACTCCCACTGTTACTGTCATAACCGTCTACAAACACATTGAAAACAGTCCTAGGGCATCATTGCTTTGATAGAAAACTTCATTCTTTTTATCTGCAAATTTGGAATATAAAAATATATGTTAAAATGAACCTTGTCACCAATTTTTAGACCATTCCACTGTTCCAATTGAGAGAAACACAATTTTGACTACTTGCTGTCCACCCTAAGAGGGTTTCAGACCTGCACTTACAAAAATGATCATAACTTCTGCAAATCTTCATGAAATTGAACCAAACAAAAAACAAATGAAACTATATTAATTTATCCTTCTTTTCCCATTGGTTTCAAGCAAATATCAGTCCGTACAAGGACGTACAACATGCTGCTACAGGACTGTTACAGGAAAATCTGGGAATTGCAGCCACAAAAACATTCATAACTTTCATTCTACTCCATGAAATGAAGTGAAACAAAGACCAAAATGAACTAGATTCATTACACTTTCAAACCAAACCAATTTTAGGCTCATTGATGGTCCATACAGACCGTACCATATCAAAGAACAGGGATAACAGTGTACAAACTCAGAATTTTCATTGGTCTCTTACCTTCATTTCATTACATATTCATTTTTCCCAATCCTCTCCCCCAAGATTCGACCATACAAGGGTATTTAAACCATTTATAAGCCTAACCAACCACCTACAACTGTCTAACTTCCTCATATGACCTTTCATCTTCTTATTTTTGCATTTTTGCAATTTTAACAATATGACAACTTTGACAATTTTTTCAATTTTTTGACAAAATGAACTCATAATCACCTAATAACCTATTTAATGACTCAAACATATTAAGTATGGTCTAAATAACCTTATTACATGACCCAAACACCATGTAAAATAAATATTTACAAAAATGGCCTGATGGAGGCATGAATTCCACTAGGTGCTCCTACACCAATGACAGTGGCAAGTATCTACC
Organism: Cunninghamia lanceolata; assembly: GCA_027924645.1. Classification (NCBI taxonomy): domain Eukaryota; kingdom Viridiplantae; phylum Streptophyta; class Pinopsida; order Cupressales; family Cupressaceae; genus Cunninghamia; species Cunninghamia lanceolata. The sequence continues at coordinate 2,997,392 of BSBN01001569.1, forward strand.
ATCAAACAATTTTGTATTGTCATCATCAACTTATAGGGAGATTAAAAATAGCAAAGAGAGATGCCCCATATAGGAGTATACAGTTTTGTTTTAGAGATTCATCAAAAGAAGAATATAGTTTACACAGTCATATGCTTTATGCATAGAAAGAGCAGCTATGTTCTGATAAATAATGATACATTCTGTTACAATTGTACTACAATATTCGTATGCCAATTGAAGTAACAATATAAAGCCATATGCAAAGCCTAAAGTGGAGCAGCATGAAATAAATGTATAGAAGGAGATTAAAAGAGACTGGAACAACATACAACCATAGCATCTTTATGCTAGATTGGAATAGTAATGGCAAGATACATCCATGGAAAATAAAGCTACAGGAGGAGGATCAATTTCTGAAGTGTTCATATCATTAAAAAGGTCAAGAATCATAAAGCTACAGGAGGTGAATGTTATATCAAATGTATCAGATACCAACAAGGAGAGGATACAATGTCTAAATCTATGCCTTTTCTTTTATGCATCCAAATGATAGTCAGAGAAAGAAATAAAGAATGAAAAGTTCTGTATGTTTTTACTTTCTGTGTATTAAAATGGACAAGACTAGTTTTGTCACTTGAATGCTTATAGTTGTGCAAACCCTTATCATTTTTTGTATATTGAAGTTATAGCCACAGAGAGAGTTAAAAGTGTCTATCAACACAGTGTAAAACCCATATGGGGTTTCTATACAAATTTTTTTTGCAGGTACGGAAGAACAAGGAGAGGTTGAACTTTAAAAAATACACACATAAATACAAATGTTTGATAGAAGATTTATAGGAAATATATGCACAGAACAAAGAAGAGTAACATGCCGTGGCCAACATAGGAGTTCTTTCAAAGATTTACAAAGCCCTCACTATATATTCTTGAAACCCTTGTATTTTTCATAACTACAAGATAAAAGGTTTAAAGGAAGGAATATAGTGGCTAGAAAATCCTTTTTCTTCGAAGAAATCAAAGACCCGTGTCTTTTTTTTTTAAACCCTCAATCAATATGAAAGACACAATTGAAACAAATGTAGGTGTTAAAGTCATATTGAAAGCCCACCTTATATTCCTGTAGAGAAAAGAAGCTACAGGGGTCCTTTGTGTTTTGAAACCCTCAAAATATATTGAGATAGTAACCCAATAAATACAAAAATGTATAGAAACAAAGAAACCACGCTAAGGAAATAAATGCAGGTCTTAAAAAATGTTCAGAGAACCATATGGCCATGGCCAAGTGAAGATATAGTGACGAAAAAAACAAGGAAATGGTTTAATTCTTTAAATAGAGAGCTCCCCTTCCATTTTGTTTTACCAGAAATGCAAAGTAAATCGACCAAGTGAACCCAAGAGTTGCAGAGGAAAATGAGAATACCTTCAAAGCCTAACTACTGAAGAAAGAGTTGCAAAGAGAAAAGTTCGATGGCACAACAAAATGAAATGATGGATTTTATGGTTCATAGGTTTCTCTTTGGTCGATGGAAGTTTCTCTTTCCTCATATTCTTTTTTACTTCAAAAAATTAAAAAAAATCATTACCTTATCCATGCTATGGTCAAGACTTTTAATTCTTGTAAACCTAATTATAATGCACAGGGGGCCCGTGAGGCTGAACCTCTTTCTGCCTTTTCATTTGATTTTATTTACAAAGTCAAAATTATTAATCATTGTAAGGTAGGACTTAAACTTTTCTCCCTTTCACTTCCATGCAAATTGACAAATATCAAGGACAAGGCAGAATGCCTTATGATTTTTGCAAAGATTCATGTGCTATCTAAAGTCAACAAAGGGAGATCATTTAAAGGCATGGAGTAATAAGGCAAATGTGGATAATGCAATGTGAAATCAAATGATAGCAAAAGAGATATGGACAAGGTAAAAATAAGGTAATAATACATGTGGAGTCAAAAGTGGCATAAACAAAAGATGATAATGCATGTATTTACCTTGGGAGAGGAAGAAGACTATTGTTTTTTTGCATGGACTGATAAGGTGGTATTTTGTTATACCTTGTATGCATGTATAATGCAATAATGTATTTTCCTTTTGGATGGACTAATAAGGTGTTATTTTATTTTTTATTCCATTCTTGCATGATTTTATAACTGTAAATAATGTAAACAACTAATAAGGTAATAGTTTATAAATTACTTTATTATTTTGTCACAAGTTGTAAATCAAGGAGATTAGACAAGTTGAAGTTCTCATAATAGAGTAATCATGTAAATAAATACTTTAATCTTTGCCCACAGCATTGACACATGCAAAATCATGCAAAAATGGAGGAGTTGAGTTAACTAAAGACTTTGGAGTCTTTTTGCATCATTTGGATGACAAATTAGAGAGTTTTTGGTCAACTCTTGGGTCAAACACATAGAGAGAAGTAGTTTTGAGCTGTTTTTGCTCATTTTGAAGCAGTTTTGACCCTTATGTTTAGGGATTTCATTGTTTGCTCATGGATCAAATTGGAGAGCTTATTTTTAGAGGCAGTTGACTATAGTTGATTTTTTAAGGCCTCTTGGAGAGAGAAAACTATATATTGTAAGAAAAACTTAGGTTTTTGTAGTTCTTGCCTTTTTTACTCTTTACACTTTGAGAGAGAAATAAGGTTTTGTAACTCATTATTGTAGATTTATAGAGATTACAGTAGGTTGCAGGTTCTATACTTTGTTTTTATGTAATTATTTCCTTTATTTTTCAACTTGGTCAAGTATCTACTTTTCCATTAACGCATCTTTTATGAGTGATTTGATGAGATTTTATTGTGTTTTACATCAAAACCTTTAAAATCATTGTCTTATTTGTACTTGCATGTGTTAGATAGCATTGAAAATTATAGGTCTTAGGCTCTGCAAATTGGAGAGTTTTCCTTCTATGTTGTGAAAAACCCCTTTTTCTTCGAAAAAGAAATATTTTCCAGCCTTCCTTAGAATCATTTTTGTGATCAATTTGTTGAAAGAGGTTTGTGTGGATAGATTTTATGAGATCTATTGGGAGTTAGATTACTAAGTTTTCATCATTTTTAGGTGCATCACCATACTTTTACAGTTTTTATTGCTTTTAGAAAGATTATTTTTACCCTTTTCCACTTCAAAGTCATAGATCCAATTGAATATTTTAAGGGAACTAGCCCATAATCTGGAGGTTCAAGCTCACCATCAGTCACCCATAGCCTAAGTTTGATCCCATGTTATAGAGAATTGTCAAGCCTCATAGCTCTGCATAACGGGTGCAATCCTGCTCGTCAATAGTAACACCTCATCCCAAGGCAAGCCTAAAACATATGCACATACACAAAATGTACAACAATTTTTTTTATTTGACTAGAGAACAATGATAATGGGGTTTTGAACATAGTTTCTTAATAATTACATATAACTACTTTCTTACTTTATCAACCTTTACTAATACCTCTATTTAATTTCATTATTTGTTGTCATAATGTTAATCCTTCTTTTTTTTACATCTCATTAACTTATTCACCCACTAATACTCACTTTTCATTCTACATTACCCTTTTCTTTCATTCTATATTTTTTTTCATTTACTCACATTTTTAATATTCTACTCTTAGTTTACTTTATTATCTTTTATTTAATTACTAATTCATTTCACACCATTTATCTTCTACATATAATGACTTATAAAGGAAAGAGAATCTACACACCATTCTACTCATAATTTTATATCTAATAAATGTTGTTTTTATAATAATCTGGAAACACTAGATTTGAAGCCATTCATCCACTAAAATATCCCTATGAAATAGGATATAAGATAAGATCGATAAATCATAGATATTTTGGGATTAATGTGTGTCAACTAGTAAAAAAGAAAACATTAACGTATATATATATATATATATATATATATATATATATATATATATATATATATATATATATATATATATATATATATATATATATATATATATATGTCTTCTTAACATTTTTTTTAATTTCTTACACATATATCCCATGTAGGCGGCTTTCGTTAGAGTTTTAGTTTAACTCATTTGCTGCATTGATGAATTTAGTTTCGGTAGAGACAAATATATTGGAAGTTACCAAGACAAGGCCACACCAAATTTCTTAGCATAGCGTTTTGGATTAGAGCCAATTAAATGTTATGCACACATTTATAATCACAAGAAAGACCATATAATGACACATTCCTACATATAATAATGGTAATCCATATGACAACTAGATGGGAGAAAAAGGAAAAGCCAACTAAGTCTGATTTTTCTAAAAAATAGAGTAAACAAAAAAAAGAAAGCAGCTAAACCCAATTTTAAAATATTAAGTAACTTTATTTAAAATAATGCATATGGTGGGCCTCACAATCCCTAACCCTAAAAGAAAACACTCAAGTCAAGCATACCTTCTCTACCATTTCCATTTAGTGCCCTAGTTTCTTTTGCAGCCACCCACCATAGTAGAGGAAGATGACTTGTGCCCGAGTGCCTACACCAACTCTGTGGTACGATTTCCTCTAAGGCTAGACATTATATTTAGGCTGTTGTAACCTCCTTGCTTTTTTCCTTTTGTATTTTAAATAGATTCTTAAATCTCCTCGACTTGGGCTCTACTCTCAACCATTCATGCAAAAATGGTAGGTATGGTGGGGTTCAAAATTGAGAGGGTCAATATCATGGAGTTGAGTCAAGAAGATCCCAGGGCACAACATTTGGAAGGTAATGGAATTATTACTATGTCTTAGCTACCTCCTTGCTATCGTTTTGATCCCAGGGTAGTCTTTATTTGACCTACGACATGGATTTGTAAGCTACTAAAAAATATGTTTGGTTTGATGTTGTTTGTCCTGCAGGTATGATTCCACCAGAAGATCAGGTAGACAAGGAAGGGGAAAAAGAGGATTGTTAAAATCTTGATACCCAAAGACTCACTATGGCACTACAAGCCATGAAGCCTGTGTAAAAAATAGAATCTGGCTTCCTGCTTTTCAGATTTACAGGAAGCTGTTTAAAAGGCAGAGCATAGGGTTTAGATTAATTAATAGTTTTCTTAAGGTAGAAAATATCCTAGCAATAGCCCAGGGATACTAAAATAGTGACTAAAAGAATGTCTTGATTGTGGGATCTTACTGACAATGAAACCACGAGTAACAACTGATCTCTCTTTTATTTTTTGAGTTATGATTATTTCTACCAATGCTATCAGTTCATTTCTAGAATAAATGAAATTTAGAATATATATATATTTCTCCTGTTATTTGCATAGGAATATAAATTTCACCAAATCTAGAATATAGTCCTTGTTTACTAATCACCCCTTTTTTTCTCTATAAATCAATTCACCACATAGATAACTTAAAATTCTCATGAACCAGTCACTCTACATACATCTCTTAGGACTCATCTATTTCAAAATGTAGTACATAAATACATTCATAGGCAAGACTCCACAATGTTACCCTCTAGACCAAGGTCTTCTCTTTTTTTTTAAAAAAAGAGTAAAGTATACATGAAGTCAACATGGAAATAGTTTCCCTCTCAGCATTCTTAAAAAACCAGTCCTCCTTGGCTCATCACTTAGTACTATGAGGCACAGAACCTACAAAAGGAAATAAATCAACTTCTCTAGCTAGTGATGCTCACCTCCCAGCCTATTCTAGTAACTGCCCACCCCCGAGCTAAGGGAAAACACTAGGAGACTAGGGTACCATACACACACACAATCTGCACTTCTAAGAAAGGTACACACCCAGATTACAAATATATCACAATTTTTTAGATCTTTCATCATACGTAGGTTTTAACCATCAGACCCATTATTGTAACTATAGGGGTGAATTTACAAGCATAAAACCTCCATACAGGGACATCAACTTCCTCTACTCCATACAAGGTTTTCTCAAACAAAAGACAATCTTAGACTCCCACACATACCGACATAACAACACACTAATATTATGAACAAAATCAACAAAACAACACACAGATACAACTTCCTTTATTTTGGATTTTCTATTTTGAGTTCATAGCAGAAATAAAAGAACATGGGTTTATTGAATTACCTCAAGGGTTTGAAAAATTTCAGAAGTTGCATTAAGATGTTAACCTAGAGGCTCAACAAAATTTGTGGACTATTTCAGCTCCACATTAATCTCTTTTCTTTTCCCAAACTGTCTTCACAGCAGCCAGAAATTAAAAGAGAATGCAGCAGGGCCTAGAAAATGAGACTAATTGCAACATTGGTCCAACCCCAAGTTATAGTAAAATGGTGAGAGAAAGCTATATCAGATGGTGAGGACAAGCTCCAGCAGTTGGATAGTGGTTTTTTTCTAGAATAATCTATAATCATCCCCCCAAAATCTCTCCCAAAAGTAAATGAATAATAGCCTTTCTTGACACCTCTCTTCTTGAGATGCAACACTTGTCCTTAAATTTAGGGCTCCACTTATCTATCCCCAGGTCCTCACAACACACACCCTCTTTTCTTTTTTTTACTCATCTTTTCTTAAATTTTGTCACTCCATTTAGGGCAAAAATGAAGATTTCAAAAAAAAAATTGTTATTTTCCCCTTCCAAAAGTGCCTAGACCATAGTCCTAGGTCCCAATGATTTATTATTAAGCCAAAAGTGTCTTTTTAATTATTTTGCACCCTTATAGGGAGTTGAAGGGAAAATTTAATTAATTTTTAGGTTATCCTCACAAAATAATACACGTTACAACACAAAGAACAACCACAACATAGGATGACACTTAATACAACATACGACACAACACATCACATGATAGTACAACCACAATAAGAAAGACCTAAGTCTCTTCTTAAGACTTGGTTGTCTTTACTGATTTCACACAATAGGGTCCCCTTGTATTTTCCCCATTTCCACTAGCTAGTACATACCTGCACACTCATTTTGATGTCAGCACTTGTCATGAATATCATAGCCAGAGCAACAATATACTAGCAACTAACTAAAACATTTGTAAATCATTTAAATCATTTGCATAGTTATGAACATACTACATCCACTAGATAATGGTATTAGAAATCTTTCACTAGTAGATGAATAACTATAATCAAGACACTCAAAGATACTTAACAACATTTTCATGGAGTATATGTAATGCTATATATATAATTTAATGACATGATCCACAGTCACAACATATCAATTTGCACAACACAGCTCATGGAGTGATATATTACTATACATGAATGAGGGATATAGTCCACTAACATTAGATACTAGTCATCATCCTAAGTATCATGTAAAACAACAAAAGTACATGAGAATATTTATAGAATATGTATCAAACATGGTCTAAGTTAGAATCATATGTCCAAAAGAAAAGTGTAACCATAGACGTAGTCTAATCAAAATACTGAAACCACATATAAGATGTCTCATCACATAACTATAGTAGCAAAAATGTAAGATCACTTCCTGTCATAATAGCAGGTACCGAGGAGGGGCCCTACACAAAAATCTTTGGTTGGTGTGCTACAATGGAGCCATTGGTTAAAATAGACTACCTATTCATAGGGAATAAAAAATGAACCTTACAATGCTTTAATTATATAGCCATATTTCATTTTTGAATAAACAAAAATGGCACAACATAATATTCCAAGGGTCAATTTTTTGTGTGTGATAGAATGCTTGTGATTCATCTAGAGCACATGATCCTATACTTAGAAAAACCCAATGTTCCTTTTTGCATAAAAATATAATTTACTTTGATCTAGTCACAATGTCATTTTTAACTTCTGAATAGCAATGAAAAGGCATAGGATTGTATGCCTATGATTTACATTATAATCACTTTATGTGATAGATCAAATTCATTGATTGATTATTGCATTAAAGGTGTGTAATGTTGGTCATTTCAGAAAGTCAATTGTTCAAAGCTGGGACCACTTTACAAAGAACAAGGATTTGCACTTAGATCTACCATGGCATTGATCTCAACATTTTGAATGATATGGATATGCAACTTTGATTACTTCTACTATATATTTGTATACTTTAGATCATGTTTTGTGTGCAATGCATTCACTATTAATTTTTTACTCTAATGCCATTTTCTTAAAATCCTCTATAGTGTTATATGCTAAATTGTAGTGAGAACCAAATATTCAATCATGCAATAGACAAAGTCAAACATAGATATCTTTCACAATAGGATTGTAGTTTTAGACAGGGACTACAACTACAGTTCAACCCTTGTTTAAGCATTGCATCTAGATCTTTTTGGCATATTCTGTTCATATGCACCTATGTGTCATTCTTGAGAGATGTCTAGGTCCAATCATTTTTCAGCTTCAGAAGTTTTCTCTACCCTTTCATGAAATTATATTATGGTTCCCCATATGTTTCACATCTAATAGTACTTTGCCTTCACATCTACTCATTTGGTTGCATTGTCTCCATGCCTTCAACATGCCATCACCAGACTATGTGCATGTGTTATTGCTAGATCTTGTGTCACCTACAAAGGGCCTTGCATCTTGTATGCTAACTAGAATATGCTTGTGAAGTCAATTGAAATTGTGCTCTCCCATCTAAAATGAATGAAAATATTTCTTGTAGTAAGACCACACTCTTTTACTCCAGATTATATTAATGAAATCCTTATTGCCCCAAAAAATGGGGTAGTTCTCTAGTTGCCTAGTTTGAGTTGTTACATACTTTCTTTTTGTTTCCCATTAAAATAGAGCATGTTGACCTTAAGGAAAAAGGAGTGTATTGACTTCCAAGGAAAAATAAGATGTAATTAGTCTACATGTAGAAAGAATAATGGAGAGTTAATAGATGATTTGTGTAGTATCATGCTTAAATGAACAATTTTGTTGAATAAAACAACATTGCTTATAGGTGATAATATAAATGTATGATATATTAGGTTATGAGAACAAATATTTAAAAATGTATATATTTTGAATTATAACTTGTAAACTATTAAAATTTTCAAAATAATGTAAATTAATGAGTAATAATTTTTTTTAAAGATTAAAATAGGAAAAAAAGTGTATATATATATATATATATATATATATATATATATATATTTGTAATGCATAACATTTTTTTTATATATTTAGATTAAAAAATTGTTCAAAAGGTGGTTTTATTTTTCTAATTTTTTTCAATTGTTCTTTTTATATTTTTCCACATGTGGCAAACAAAGGTGTTTACTGTTGGTTGAAAAACCTATTTTTTTATTTGAAAATAAAAAATAAATATTATAATTAAATAAAGTATATTAAAACCTATATTTTTCTTGTTACTTTTACCGCTATGTTTACTTAAAATTTCATGTCATGGCAAATACATTTGATCAAGAAAAATGTAGCCTAATAACCATTTTTTGTCTAATAAAATGCAAAAATGTGGATTGTACAGAATGGACTCCCATGTAAATGTCACATACACCTTTGATTGAAGAACCTTCAAATAAAAGTCCTTATGCTCAAACAATAAAGAGGTAGGCTTGGGCACAACCAACCCCTAAATAATATTTTTTTAGAGCTTTGATCAAAGGTCCTTCCCATATAGACGTGTGGACATTCAATAGAAAGTTACCTTCAAGCAAAGAGATCATATTTTAGATGGAAAACAATTTCACATATTTACAAATAATTCACAAATGAAACACATCATTATACTTCCCCCTTCATTTATGGAAACGGTTACTCCAATCAAACAAATCAATCAGTTTTATGGTAGTATCATATACAACAATAAGGGAGAGGGCCCAGTAGCCGCCCACCCTAACTTCGTGCACGTCAAGCACATAGCTAGACATATCAAATTTCGACGATTTTTTTTGGGTTTTTCTGTAAGCGACTGAAGAGCTTAAAGCTATTCTCTCAGCTTCTCGGCACTTATGCATTTCGCTGTAGGACGCGTTATGTGCACATGGGTCGAAAAATGGTCATTTCAACATGTCGCCCCATACATCCGCACTAATGTGCCGATAATCGCTCGCCATCACATTTGTACACTTGTCTTAATTTCATTGGTTAATTTACACATGTATTGGTGCATTTGTGAACATGTACAAATGTTGTGATCATGTATTGATGCATTTGTGTTAATTTATTTGGTTGGTATTTTACATGTATTGGTTCTTTTTAAAAATTTAATTGGAGTGTCAAGTGATTAAAAACATAGCGGTTATTAGGGCGTGGGCGGCAACTGGCCCTCTCCCTTAGTTATAATAAGATAGCGTGTTCGTTAGTTTCATTCCGATGGTCATGCACGTTGTCCGTAAAGAGTCCATGCATTACATTCAATGCATTCACTATTTATGTAAGAGCAGGGCCCCATTTTAACAGCAGGTGATTTGACCACAGCACACGGGATCACTAAGCTCTACCGGTCATGAAAGGCAAACTGTGAAAATTGTTCAGCTTCCGTGTAGTGGAAGATATGCACCTCAAGGAAAGCATTACCTAGGTACTCACTCTCCACTATTAAATTGCATGCGGCGGTAGCCAGTCTGGCCATGAATAGGAAATTACAAAAGCAGGAATCGAATTATAAAGTAAAATTGAAAGGTCCATTTTCCGGCCAAGAGCTACTAGACAAAAAGATGATGAGATTTCGTGCCGTCTTTAGATGATATGGTGACGACTTTGCCGAGGCCACACGCTATATAAGAGAGGAGAATCTAGTAGATTAATGATTGTGCCAACGCTAAATTCATGGTTTGCGCTTTCCAGGCCTTTTGCAGCTCATTCATTGTTTATAATGTGCAGTACTGCACGATATTGGTAGCCCTTTCAACAAAGCATTTGAGGTGTCTCCTTCAATCTCTTTGAAACCCATTCACAGTGTCGTCAAGTGTATCAGTCCACTATATTGATAGTACAAGTTCCAATAATATAATCAAAGTTGCTGGTTTAAACCTTTTACAATGGCTTCATAATCTCACCATGCGCATTAATCTCCTATATTGATAATAATTCCTATCAAGCTTGCTCCTTCAAGGTTTTTTCCTCGGATAGATAGTCTTATTATTTGTATTCCATGGTTCTCCATTTTAAAGGAAAAAATGCTTTACTGATCGTGGTGCAAACAAATACATCAAAATTAGAATGCTACAACATTCAATAACTTTCCATTGCTTATGATCAAAACAATTTCTATTGCTTTATGAGAAAAATCATTACTTGATGCTTTATTTTATAGAGGCCTTCACAATAGTAAAAAAACATTAAATGATTTTTACCTCTAGAAACTTCCCAGTCTTATCTTATCTCCTCTAAATCCTTTCAACTTATCCAACTTCATCTAATCTTATCTTCTCTAAATCCTTTCAACTTATCCAACTTCTTCTAGCACCATTCTCATCTAAAAACTTATAAGTTTCCTGATCCTTTTAGAACATTACAATTTGTCTTTTTCATTAGTTAACATAATACAATAATTAATAATAATGTTTTTTGAGAGAAATTACACACCAACAGTTGCCTAGCTATAAACAACTGGTGTGTTGTAAACGACTGGCTGTACGGCTAGATCAACCACTGACACAGTCGACTCCATCAACTAGTTTGTTCATATAGCCCGTCGACACATAGTGGGCTGCCAGTTTGTTGTCGTACAATTTTTGACCAGCTGGTCATTCACAAAGCACCGGCTGGTTAAGTCGTTCCCCAACAATCCCCCTTAATTTCTACCCACAAACATTGTCTTCATAATGTCTTTGCCAACTATTCTTTAGATCTACAAGATGCCAAATAGTTTTCTCCAATCTGCTTACTAATTTTCTTGAGAAAAACATGTCCAGCAATACTCTTCCAATTATCCTGTGCTTCTGCACTTGCAAATCGATCACCTAAAATGATTTCCAATCTATATCTTTCCTTCCAAATACTGTGATTATTTGGTGTAACTTCACTTGCCTTCTTCTTCTACATCTTTTGTGATATCTTCAGACTTAACAAATGTCTGCAAGTTGTCTTCAACAATTACCTCAGGAAATAAAACTCATAAATTGACGAATCTTTAGTCCCGCGATACTTCACAATTCCTTCTTTTATAGCTACGACTACTTTCAATTGTGGCCTATCTAGTGATCTCTTTTGGCTACTTCAACTGCATCCCAGGATTTTCCTTTTTACAGCTTATAAATTCCTTTGATAGTGGTTCATTTTTTTTTTAAAAATGCTTCTTGTAAGGAAGTTAAAGTACCAGAAACAACTTTCTACACCAATGTTGAGGAGAGATATTATGCAAAACTTTTTAAAAATTGATCTAACAGCTATAGAAACTCTAGAAACACATTCAAACCATGAAATAAACAATAAAACACAAAACACTATATATACGTGGGAAAACCCTTTCAGGTGAAAAAACCCACACTTCAAAAACCTGCTCAATGTATTCTAAATCCAATAATAAGATTACATACACTTGTAGAGCAAGTTTATTATAGGAGTATCACAGGTAATCAGCTATGGAAGACTTCCAGAAGCATTCTAGCAGCATACCAATACCTACAAACTCACACATACAAACTACTCTTCAAGCCTTCAATTTATAGACTTCTGGCTATACAAGAAACCATCTGCAGTTTTAGAAAACCATGTATAAAGCTTCTCAACTAAGATTCTAGTCTAAAAATAAGCTCTCACATCCAAAATAAAATCCCCTATTTTTGACCCTTATAGATGTCACAGAATCTGTCATAATATGCCTAAAAATAGTCCTTCAATAATATACCACTATGTGGGCATCTTTTGACACCTAATAAACCAAATTTCAAAGCACTGACAATGTATAACAGTTGTAGGAAAATATTATGTGAAAATAACTATTACAGGAAATATGCAAGGTTGAGACACCTCATTTCCCAATATTCTCCCACTTATCAAATACCTTGCAAGTGCCAGGGGAATAAACCATCATGGATCAATTGCTAGGGGCCAAAAGACCAATAGACTCAGAACACCACCTGAATGTCGTTATGCTCATGGGCTTAGTTAATGCATCTACAATGTTTGGCACAGTCTATACCTTTTCTAGCTTCACCCTGCCATCCTTGACCATATCTCTCACGAAGTGATACTGAACATCAATATGTTTGGTCCTGGCATGAAAAGTCAGGTTCTTCACAAGGCAGATTGCACTCTGACTGTCACAATAAACTATAACTGCACCCTGTTTCAATCCAATATCCAAACACAAACGCTTTATCCAAATGGCTTCTTTACAGGCACGAGTAGCTACCATGTACTCTATCTCAGTAGTGGACAAAGTGACCACAGCCTGTCGCTTGCTCATCCAACTGATTGCACCACCATTAAGAGTAAAAATGTATGCACTGGTGAACTTTCTACTATCAACGTCACCAACCTAGTCTGAATCCACAAAACCATGAATACTTAGGGAATGCTGATCTCCTGTACCATGAAAACAAATAAAGTACTCTGTTGTACCCCGTAAATATAAGAAGACCCTATTAACTGCATCCCAATGCACCCTTCCTAGATTAGACATATAACAAGAAAGAACTCCGACTTCTTGGGCAATGTCTGGTCTTGAACAAACCATAGCATACATTAATCTTCCAACTAAACTTTAGTAAGGCACTCTGCTCATGTCTTCTATTTCCACTGGAGATGTAGGACATTGTGAAATTGAGAGCTTCATTCCCAATGTAACAGGAACACAAAGTGGTTTACAATCCTAAATGTTAAACCTTTGCAAAACTAAACAAACATACTTACGATGGCCAAACCATAGCTTTCTATTCTCATGATCTCTTCTGATCTCCATCCCAAGTATGTGTTTTGTTGCACCCAAATTATTCATTTCAAATTTCACAGAGAGCTGAGATTTCAATTTTGCAATCAAACCTTTACTTTTCCCAATACACAACATGTCATCAACATATAAAGCAATTACCAGGAATAATCACCATCAGATTTAAAATATACACAGTGATCAGATTTAGACCGCACAAATCCCAAACTCAACACATAAGTATCAAACTTCTAGTACCACATCCTAGGACTTTGTTTAAGGCTATATAGAGATTTATTTAACTTACAAACCAACTTGCTTTTACCTTTCACAATGTAGTGCTCTGGCTGTGTCATATAAATTTCTTTCTCCAAATCACCATGAAGGAAAGTAATTTTCACATCCATTTGTTCAACCTCTAGGTCATAAGCTGCTGCAATAGATAATAAACACTGAATGGATGTCATTTTAGCAACAAGAGAAAAGATCTCACTATAATCAATACCCTCAACCTAAGAGTATCCCTTCGCAACCAACTATACCTTATACTTTTCAACATTTCCATCTGAGCAAATATTTTTCTTAAACATCCATTTGCATCCAACAGGTTTTCATCCTTTAGGAAATGGTACTAGGACCCATATATCATTTCTTTCAAGGATTGCCATCTCTTCATCCATGGAAATTTTCTAGGACTCTGCATCATTCATAGCCAAAGCCTCTTGCATAGATCTCGGTTCATCAATGTTAGTACTCAAAGCAAGTATACACTTCCAATCATTAGGTGAATACCCATACCTTTCAGGTGGTTGCCTATGCCTTGTAGACCTTCAAAAAAGATGAGGTGGAGGTTCTTCCACTTCTTCCTCCTCCTCTTCCTCTTTTGAAGATTCAGAGCTTGGTGAGCTCTCCTCTACTTCTGGTCTATCTTAGGGACTCAATTCAACATTCTTAGGTGTAGAAGAAAGTTGAATCACATCTTTTTTATGTTTAATTTCTTTATGTTGTTCTAGCTGAAAAATAACAGGAGAAGATTTAGTCTCTCTAAAAATAACACTTCTGGGATAAATTACCATATGTGCAATAGGGTCCCAAAGCTTGTATCCTTTCACACCATAGCTGTAGCCAATGGAGATACATTTGACAGCCTTAGAATCTGACTTTATTCTCTTCTCCTTAGGTACATGTGCATATGCCTCACAACCAAAAACTCTCAGATGTCTAAGTGAACGCTTTTCCCCCAACCACGCCTCCATTGACATTTTATCAACAAGCACTTATGTAGGAGATCTATCGATCAAATAACAAGCAGTGGCAACAACTTTAGCCCAAAAATTTTGTTGTAGACTAACTCCACTCAACATGCTCCTAGCCTTCTCCATCAATGTTATGTTCATTCTTTCTACAACTCCATTCTATTAAGGAGAATATGAAGTTGTCTTTTCTCTTTTAATCCTGAAATCTGTATAGAATCTGTCAAAATCTACAGAACAATACTCACCACCATTGTCAGTCCTCAAACGTTTAATTTTCTTTCTAGTCTGAGTTTCTACCATAGCCTTAAACTCCTTAAAATGACTAAAACTTCATATTTACTCTTTAAAAAATATACCCATGTTCTCCTACCGAAATCATCAATAAAAGTAACATAATAAACTAATTTTCCATTACAAGAAACATCAACAGAACCAAATATATAAGAATTGATTAGATCCAAGATACATGAAGACTTATGAGAAGATGAGTAAAATTGAACGTGTTTCTGTTTGCCATAAATACAATGTTCACATAAATCAAACTCTAGATTGCAATCATTCAAACCTTCAGCAAGGTTCTTATTTTCCAGGGCTTTTAAACCCTTCTCTCCAATGTGGCCAAGCCTTCAGTGCCATAACATGGTCTTCTCTATAGGCAACTTTGATTTGGTAGACATAGCACCCTTGGTTACCTAGAAGCCACGACCATCCGCAGAAGAGAAAACCATCTTTTTTTAGTGAAGTAGTTTCTAGCTTAATCTTATCAGAAGTACTATTGTACTCAACTGTGCATGCATCGAGCTGGTATAATGTACCTAATCTTCTTCCTCTTGCTATCACCATAGCACCTCTCACCTATTTCACACCTACTTCAGAAAACTATACATGCACACCCGCATCTATTAGCTTGCTGACAAATAATAAATTTCGTGCTAGTCCTAGGATATGCAAGATACCATCAAATCATCTAACTCTATCATTAGAAAATTTCACATGAATACTACCACGACCAACAATGTCAAGGAAAGAATTATCACCCAAATACACCTTACCACCATCATAGTTTTCATACTTACTAAACTAGTTTTTGTCAGGAGTCATGTGAAAATATCCACCTGAGTCTATCAACCATGCATTATCACCTGCATGAGTGGCCAATGCTACAATAAAGGCATCTCCATCTTCTTTCTCAGACTCAGAATCAGAATCTTGCTTCTTCTTTTTTTTTTTTCTTCTCTTCATTACATTCCTTTCAGAAGTGTTTGGGTTTACCATAGTTCTAGCATATTGCCTTGTACTTACAAGGAGATTTTGATCTCCCCTTATTCTTGGACTTGGAACGGCCACACTGCTCCTCATCTGTGCCTGGTTCTTTTTGTCTTCTTGAACACTCAAAGCCTCTTTGGCATTCAAAAAGACCTTCCTTCTCATCTCTTCAGAGAGTAGAGAACTAACAACATCCTCCACCATCAAGATGACTACAGTGCTCCCAATAGCCATGACTAGGCTATCCCATGAGTCTGGTAGTGAACACAACCAAATTTGGCACCTTTCTTCTTTGTCCATTTTCACCCGAACTAAGGTCAACTGAGTCACTAACATATTGAAAATTTCTAGATGCTCAGAAATCCATCCACCTTCTTCCATTCTCAAGGAATACAACTTGTTCCTTAAGAAAATCTTATTTACTAGAGATTTAGCTTGATATATCTCACCCAACTTCTTCCAAATCTTCTTTGAAGTGGGTTCTTCATGGACATTTATCATAATTGAATCTGCCAAGCACAATCTTATGAGACCTTTATCTTTTCTATCCATTACATCATATTTTGCAGCCAAATCTGTATCCACATGCTTATGGACATTTTCATCCACTGCATCCCATAGATCCTGATCAATCAACAGATCTTCAATCTTGATCTTCCACATTTCAAAGTTCATGCTAGAAAACTTCTCTACCTCAATCCTCCCTGATATGTTTGCCATCTAAAAAAATATATCTGTAACAAGATCACAAAGTATCCTCTGCACAAGCTCTCACTTAAACCATGATTAGCACATAAAACTCAACAACCCACAACTGAAACCAAAGTTGATCAAGTTCTGATACCACTTGTAAGGAAGTTAAAGTAGTAGAAACAACTTCCTATGCTAATCTTGAGGAGAGATATTATACAAAACTTTTTTAAAACTGATCTAACAGCTACAGAAATTATAGAAGCACATTCAAAGCATGAAATAAACAATAAAACACAAAGCACCAGATATACGTGGGGAAAACCCTTTCGGGTGAAAAACCCCACACTCCAAAAGCCTGCTCAATGTATTCCAAATTCAATAACAAGATTACATACACTTGTAGAGAAAGTTTTTTATAGGTGTATCACCAATAATCAATTCTGGAAGACTTCTAGCAGCATAACAATACCTACAAACTCACACATACAAACTACTCCTCAAGCCTTCAATTTATAGACTTCTAGTTATATAAGAAACCATCTGCGGTTTTACAAAAGCATGTGCAAAGCTTCTCAGCCAAGATTCTAGTATAAAAATAAGCTCTCACGTCCAAAATGAAATCCCCTATTTTTGACCCTTACATATGTCACAGAATCTATCATAATATGCCTAAAAATATGCCTTCCATAATATACCACTATGTGGGCATCTTTTGACACCTAATAAACCAAATTTCAAAGCACCGACAATGTATAACAACTGTAGGAAAATATTAAATGAAAATAACTATTATGGGAAATATGCAAGGTTGAGACCCCCATTTCCTAACACTTTTATAGTTGCGATGCCTTCTTTAGGTAGCATATGTGGTAGCTCAAATCTTCTACAATGGTGATCCACCTTTCCATTAACCTGCAAACATGGGTGACATTGTTTTGGCAGCCCAAATCAATAATCTATAGTTTCCTTCAATGATAAAGTCCATGGAATTCCATAATTTTCATTGGTTGCGGCCTTCTTTTTAACTTTAACTGTATCTTCTTCAAATCATCCTTCCATAATCTAGAGTTTGTGGTGACTAACTTCTTCCCTTCTATTCGTAGTATCTAGTAAAGCATCCAAAAGCTACTACACTTGGCCGGAAGAAGGATGCGAAGCATAAGGGTGACTAGGCCTAGTAGGAAAAGACATTGCAGCCATAAGTGACACATCCCTATTGTAATAGAGTGTATATACAGATTAAAGAATATAAGTAGATAGATAAGATGAAGTAGATAGAAGAAAATAAAAAAAGGACAAGAAATACAGACATGTATAAGACATTTTGAAGGATATATATAAGAAGTATTATGATCTATAGACTATATAAATATAACATGCAAGGTACCTAGACTCAAAACTCCAGTTTGTGACTCCACTTCCCATGTCAACATTTGGTTCTATTGTTGGGACCCTGGTAAACCAGTAAAGAATAGATAAAAGAAAATCCAAATAACCATTGTAGAGTAAAGGAAGTGATGAGAAAGGATTTTATAAAGAAAGTAGAATTTTTTAATGACTAGAAGTAGATTCTCCTAGGCCTTAACCTTGTGAGAGGGGGTTAGGAACCTGGGGGACAATAAATGGAATGGGAGAGATCTTGAAGAGATCCCTAAAAAGATGCCACTAACCAAAGTAGGATGGACATAAACCACCCATCGTAAACAACTGACACGTTGTCATGCCGACTCTTTATGGTTTTTTCAACCTCCTTTCATGCTGACTTTTGTAGTCAACATCCTCATTGCAACTCCTTTGACCTATTTAGTTAACTAAATTGTCGATCGATTTACTATGACTTATTCAGTCGATCAGATTTTTGACCAGCTAGTAATTTGCAATGTGCCAACTAGTTAAGCTTTACCAACATAAACACCATGGGGTACATAAAGGATCAATGAAATTCAAAATTATAAACACCCATGATAAAAGGAGATAATAAAATATTAAGGGAGATTTTTAAAAATATCCAATTAGCAATGGAATTGAACATGGAGGAAAAACAACAAAGAGAAATAAAAGAAAGATAAGAGAGATACCACAAAAGAATTGAAAAGGCATACAAGATAGAGTTAGAGGATGCCAAAAGGGTTGTTGTTGAAAAGGAGATTGAGGAAGAGATAGAGCGCACCATAAGGGCTATGGTTGATGACAAAGAAATATAATTATTTAATACTCCACATAAACTAAATCACATATTGATAAGGAAACAAGGATCCTCACTAATCTAGTAGGAATTATAAAAGAATATAAGATATCTCAATAAGTATGTGAAGATTGTTGTAGTAGGATGGAGGCTCCACCACTTCTAATATTACATCAAACACTACACTTGGAACTTGATTTATCTAATTTTTAGATTACAATAGATGAAAAACTTTAGAAGTTTTTTAATCCCATACAAAATTTGTAATCTTTGTAATTTGATGCAGAGTATTTGGATCAGTTGGTTACCAAAAGTGTGAGGTAATTAAGAGATGATGATGCAGGAGCACCCAGGCATAATGCAATCATGCATCACCCAAAAAAATAGCTATTTCAGTTTTCTTTACTTTTGATCTAGTTTCTTGTTTCAATTGTGATTTTGAGGTGTTGGTGGTGTTGTCCCAGTTGTTGGCGATCATGCGTCACATTATCTCAGTGTCATTTGTGGTTCAACTTGGCTAATTTCAATTCACTTTTGATGGTCCCAACTATTTTGTTAAAGTCTTGGATCATTTGTCACATTTTCATTTGTCATATGTTGTTCAGTTTGGGTTGATGGTATGCTGCAACTGAGTGTCGGTGACCGATATTCTTGTTGCCATATGCTTGTTGAAATATTTCATGAATAATGTGTCAACAAAACACTTGATGGAGTCATTATTTCCAAACAACTATATGGTGATTTTGAAGGCCAGAGGGCACGTTGGAAAGGCCATAGGTCACCCAAACTAAAATTGAAATAAAAACTATTCAATTTCTTCCCATGAGGTGACACATCACTTTATCTATGCCTTCTTTTGTGAAATTAAAGGTTGCTAATTGAAAATACATAAAATAAATAAATTAAGGGAGGTCGATTGTGTGGATTTTGGTGGCCATATGAGAAGTTCATCGTAGTAATTTCAGAAATATAAAATTTGATTGGAATAAAAACCCATGAATGGGAAATTTGCAAATGTTGGCATTCCATATCTGATTTTATTAACAGGTCAAAGGACCATTCCAATGTGTGGAGGATGGTTTTTTCATTTGGTTGTGATTTACATTTCAATGAATAATAAATTCTTCATGTATAATTCCTCCAAGGCATCGGTTCACTTGCTTCGATGACTCATTCTATGGTCTTCTTGATGTTTTTGAACAATATAAAAAATATAAATTGAACAGAGCAAGGGGTTCGATCTGCCATAAAAAAAAGAAGAGGAAGAGAATAGAAAACAATGATAGACAACAGGACGATGGGAAGAAAAGAAAGCCACTGCTAGCCAAATGGAGTGGCAAGAGAGGTGGTATAAATTGAATAGCTTGTTATAGATCAAAACAAAAGATAAGAAGATTGAAGCTTGGATACTGAAAGGAAAATAAAGGACTTGCAAAAACAATCAGGAGAAATAAGAAGTGTTGGCTGCAAAGTGGAACAGAATGGCACAGAGATTGATTTATTTTTTTGTAGAGTTGAAAGTGGAATGTAAGAAGGGAGAAAGTAGTTGTTTTCTACTCAGAGGGAGATCAACTAGAAAGAAAATTGTATGCATATCAATCCCTGATGCTTTGTTTGTCATAACATCAAATATGGACAAGTGATTGCTACCAATAAGAATAAAATTTGAGTTTTGGGATTATTGAACATAATGTCTATGAATTCTTTGTTTCATTGTTTGCAATTTCCTTGTGGTGGAGTATAAATGATAGTTTTGGTTCCATAGCTGTTGTCACAAAAATATTCAATTTATAAATTGATTTCATTGGTTGGTGATCCTTAGACTGTGTCATTGCTGCTTGAATTAACAATCCCATAGGACCCCTAATTCTTGTCTGCACCAATTAATATCAAAGCCACATTTGCTGAAGTGTTGAAGATAGGAACCCTGGAGAATTTTGTTGTGGGTGAGTGTGAGGATGAGGAGACTCGCGACTATGGAGGTTTCGTTGGCATGGTGCAAAGAGGACATGGGAAAAGAGGACCATGGAATGGACCATGAAATAATGACAATATGGCAGTCATGGAGATGATGAAAGGTATTGTAATGTGATTAGATATGATGGAAGTAGTGCAATAAAGAGGGATACCTATGGTAGATGTCAGTGATGACGAAGATGAGATTGAAGCACCAAAAGTTGATTTTGAGGATGATGAAGAAGGAGTGGAAGGCAAATTTTTGAGAGCAATGGTGAAGATCATTAGTAAGCCAAGATTGGAAACCTCTAGAGTTACAATGGAAGCCTCAATCTAAAAGATTTAATCAATTAGATATTAGAAATGGAGAATTATTTTGACTATGAGTCGATAGAGGATCTGAAAAGAGTAGAATTTGCTTGTATAAAGTTGAAGGGACACACATCATTATGGTGGGATCACATGCAGATTGATAGACAATGAAGAGGCAAGAATAAAATCAGAACTTGTGACTAAATGATAGAAAAGATGAAAGTTCAATTTCCGCCGAAAGATTACCAAGTAAGTTTATTTCAAAAATTGCAAAATCTGAAGCAAAAAGAGTTAAGTGTGCATGCTTATACAGAGGAGTTTTACAAGTTGAATATCCGAGTTGGACATGTGGAGGATGATATAGAAAAGGTTTCAAGGTATATAAATAGATTGAGATATAATATTCAAGATGAATTGGCTATGTTGCAAGTTTATATGGTGGAAGAGGCATATCAATTTGCCTTGAAGGCTGAAGAAAAATTATCATGAAGACATCAAGGTAATACAAGAGGAAGAGGAAGGTTTGTCATATGAACTGAACCAGCAAGTAATGGGAAAGGAAAACAAGTTTATGAGGAGTAAAATGACACTTCATGCAAGGAGGAATCAAGTGAAAAAAGTAGGAGAAGAGGCTATTCTAGAAGAGGTAGAGGAAGGGGATTTGGAGGCACATGTTTCCAATGTGGAGAGATTGGACATAGGGCCTCTTAATGCCCTTAAATACAAAAATACATTAGTGGGATGAGTGCACCAAAGAACTATGCAACACAAGATGATGAAGAGAGTGTGGATTCCCCAAAGAAGGTAGAAGAGCTTGAACATGGAGAGGCATTGATATTGAAAAGAGTTCTTTTGAAACCAAAAAAGGAACAACTAGAGTTGACATAAAGGTAAATTTTATTTCAAATGGTGTGTAAATTGGGTGGTAAGTGTTGTAAGGTAGTTGTGGATAGTGGAAGTACCGATAATTTGGCCTCATAAGAGATGGTGGAAAAGATGCAAGACATCCAAATCCTACCGAGTCACTTGGTTGCAAAAGGGTCATCAAATTCTAGAAAGTGAACAATGCTTGGTTCATTTTCAGATTGGTAATTATGTTTATGAGGTGTTGTGTGATGTGATGCCCAGGGATGCTTGCCATGTCTTTTTGGGTAGACCATGGCAATATGATAGACTATATGCTATGTATGATGGTTGGGAAAATATGTATACCATCACAAGAAATGGAAGGGAGTATCATTTGAGTCCATTGAGGGACAAGGAGAAATAAACGAGAGATAGTTTATTGGTTTGTTTTCATGCTAGTGAATAGGTTGACAGTGGGAAGTAAGGTTGGGAGCAGTCCAATAGTAGTTCATGAGAAGAGAATTTTGAGCGGGGTCAAAGGTAGTGGTGAAGATTTGGTACAATAGTTGCACAAGAAAGAGAAGAAGAATATGGGGCAGCCAAATAATTGTAAAAGAAGTGAAGAGATTCCAAGAGGAAAACATAATTTAGTATTGGAAGAAGATACATGCTTGTATGAGAAGTCTGAAATAGATCATTGTCATTGGGAAGAACCAAGTGGAGGTGACCACCGAGGTGAGTGCAGGTTGCAACATAAGAAACGAAGGAATGTGAAAGAGGGAAGAGGCAAAGGGGCTTTGTTCAATGGACAAAGGAAGGATCCAATTGATGAAGAGGAAATGTGGATAAAAAATGAATATGGGATCACCATCCCAAGCTCCCAATAATGTTCATAAGTTGTAGCCTCATGAAGCATTTTTCCTACCGGGCATGTTTGATAAAGGAGCACGCGGGCATATATGCAATCCTGCATTGGCCAAAAAGAATAGCTATGTCAATCTTCTTTTCTTTTGATCTAGTTTGTTATTTCAGTTGGGTTTTTGAGGTGTTGACGGTGTTGTTGTGCTTGTTGGTGATCATGCGTCACATTCACTCTATATCGATTCTGGTTCAACTTGGTTGACTTCAATTCACTTTTGATGGTCACAACTATTTTGGTGAAGTCTTGGATCATTTGTCACATTTTCATTTGTCATATGTTGTTTAGTTTGGGTCGATGGTATACTGGAATTGAGTGTTAGTGACCGATATTCTTGTTGTTGTATGCTTGTTGAAATGTTTCGCAAATAATGTGCCAACAAAACACTTGATGGAGTCATTATTTCTAAACAACTTTATGGTGATTTTGAAGGCTAGAGTGCATGTTGTAAAGACCAGAGGTTGCCCAAACTAAAATTCAAATAAAAAATATTTATTTTCTTCCCATGGGGTGACATGCTTTCTTTTGAGAAATGAAAGGTTGCTAATTAAAAATACATAGTAAATTTAAATTAAGGGAGGTCGATTGTGTGAGTTTTGGCGGCCCCATATGAGAAGTTCAACGTAGTAATTTCAAAAATATAAAATTTAATTGGAATAAAAACCCACGATTGGGCAATTTACAAATGTTGGCCTTCCATATCTGATTTTATTAAGAGGTCAAAGGACCATTCCAATGCATGGAGGATAGGTTTTTATTTTGTTGTGATTTAAATTTCAAAGAATAATATATTTTTCATGTATAATTCCTCCATGGTGTTGATTCACTTGCTTGGATGACTCACTCAGTGGTCTTCCTGATGTTTTTGAATAATATAAAAATATAAATCAAATAGAGGAAGGGGTTTAGTTTTCCACATAAAAGGAGATGAATAGAATAGAAAATAATGATAGACAGTAGGGTGATGGGAAGAAAAGAAAGCTACTACCAGCCAAATGGAGTAGGAGGAGAGGAGGTATAAATTGAATTTGTTGTGACAGATCAAAACAAAAGATAAGAATATTGAAGCTTCGCTACTAAAGGAAAATAAAGGAATTATAGAAATAGTAGGGAGAAATAAGAAGAGTGTTGGCCGCAAAGTGAAATACAATGGCACATAAATTACTCTATTTTTTTGTAGAGTTGAAAGTGGAATGTAAGAAGGATGAAAATAGTTGTTTTCTACTCAGAGGGAAATCAAATGGAAAGAAAATTGTATAGATATCAATACCTGATGCTTTGTTTTCCATAGCATCAAATCAGGACAAGTGATTGCTGCCAATAAGAATAAAATTTGAGTTTTGGGATTATTAAACATAATATTTGTGAATTGTTTGTTTCATTGTTTGCAATTTCCTAGTGGTAGAGAATAACTAGTAGTTTTGGTTCGATAGCTGTTGTCACAAAAAGATTCAATTTGTAAATTAATTTCATTGATTGGTGATCTCTAGATTGTGTCATTGCTGCTTGAATTAGTAGTCCCATAGGACCCCTAATTCCTGCATGCTCCAGATGATAGTATATATCAAGCAGTACATGAAGACAATAATAATATGTTCAACCTGAGTAATAATATAATTGGAATAAGGGAAGAAAAGTGGAAAATATCATTATCTAACAAGAAGTCATTCAGTAATGAAAATACATCTCCTATAATGAAATGCCACTTTGAAGAGTTACAATCCCCAGACCAGGAGTCATCTCCCATGCCATATAAATCAAGGAGTATTTTAACAGATCAAATACAAGTGAAAACTCAAGTAAAATAAGAGAATCTCAAGAATAATAGTTTGTACAGAATTGCGACGAAATACTAGGAGGGGAATATTTTGAGATACAACTAGCTAGAGATAAGGGACATGGACTAGGCAAATACCATAATAAAAAATACATAAAGGAAAGGCCAAACCATCAAAGAACACTACAAACAAATAATGCAAAAGAAACAAAGAACATTATTCAAATATGGATTCACCAGTCAAGTTCCCAATTTTGGGTAAATACACAATAAAGGTAGAACACATATTTTTCCTAAACTTGCCATGGAAGAGAAAATGAACAACAAAGGATCAAACAAAATTATTTAATTTTTTAGGCACTCTATGAAATGATGTACTAAAATGGTATAGGAAAACATGTCCAAAACATGACAAAGAGTGGGCACAGATAAAAAATGAGTTCTTATAGATTTTTGAATCACCAGAAATCCCCACTCATAGTGTAATGAGATATGGTATAGGAAGATGGGGAATCCATGAAGGAGTATGACTAAATATTTAAAGAGATATCTAGAAAATTGGAAGATCCTCTAATAGAAAAGCAATGCATAGAATAGTTCATTTATGGACTAACACCTAAAATTAGAACTTTTGGACGGAAGAATGTTAAATACATATTCATAAGTGGTAACACTAGTCTATTGCATAGAAACACAAACATGGAAAAGACAATACAAATCTATAGACAATAAGGAAATAGAAATGCTGAGATTTGAATTAGAACAATTAAAAATCAAACAAGAAATATTAGCTAACAAGGAAAATACCCAACAATCACAAAAAATGAATATATGGTGCACATATTGCTCAATGGAAAAACACGTTAGAAATTAATGCCTAGCATTTAGAGGGGATAAAATAGCTACTGCACTTAGGGTATACCTAAGAATAGCTCCAAGAAAAATGTAATCAGTCTATTACAGAATATGTAGAGAATAGGATCACTATTATTTAGACTCCAAAGAGAAGAAGAAGAACATGAACCATGGTGTGATCATCACTACAATAATAATGATCAACTTGTGCTTTCAAATCTCTCCAAGTTAGGACCTGAGTATTCTATATTTGTATCTACTTTCTACTCCACTAAAAGAGCTCTTCAAGCCACATGGACAATGCCATCCTTAGATTAATTCATTGTAGACTTTACTAGGGAGCAAGATAAGTTAATACACATGGGTACCCTGAAGACATCAAAACCTCAAGCTCTCTTTGCTAGGAATGTGGAACATAATTCTACAAATAACAAAGAGGAGAAAAATAAAATAGACAAGGAGATCAAGAAGGAACAAAAATCTGAGCCCAACATATAAATCTTCTTCAAATCAATGGAAACCTAACAAAAAAAAAGTCAAGTGCACCTATTGTAAGAAACTTTGGCATGATGAGCACATATGTATGAAGAAAAAAATATACCACCTCACTCATATTATTAATAAGCATAACATATGGATCCCTGAATCTATTAAAGAGTCCTCATTAACCCAAGAAACTTCTAAGACAAAGGAAAAAGGAAAAGAGAAACATAAGGGAAAAGCACTAGTTGCAGTAGCATCTTCATCAGTTCCATCTTGGATTATTGACTCTGCTGCCTTGCACCATATGGCTTCTTCATAGGTTGAGTTTTCTTCTATAGAGCCTTATAACATGTCTAGCATCATCCTGGGTAATGACACACTAGCAGCAGTTGTAGGGAGAGGGTATATTGAAGCTTAAGGTGGAATATTCACAAATGTTCTAAGTGTACCTTCACTTTCAACTAATCTCCTATCGGTGTATCAGATTGCTCACATAGGGAAGGGCATGCAATTTGAGCTTACTCCATATTCAGTTGAGATCATAGAGTTGCATATAAACAACTTAGTGGATTTGGGAAGGGGAGATCACCATGCTAGGTTATACACCTTCTCACACTTTGCCCCTGATATTTCTCCTTCTAGCCATTCATAGCAAACTCTTGAGGCAGAGTTTTCTTCTTTTTCTTGTTCTAATAGCAGGGATAGTGATGGGGTGTCATCTCCATCCATCTCTAGATTCATTTTGGAGGATGATGATTTAGCACCTGACTCACCCACATTCAACTCTCTTTGGGCTAGATAGCCACTTCAAAGTGCAAGAACTTGGGTACAGAATCCAGATGATGATTGACATACCTCGTCACATTATAGGGCACATGCTTTCTATGCCTCCACTTCAGAGTTCAGAGTAGCTTCTTTGAGAGTTTCCAATAATTTTTTAGAATAGGGTCTTATATCTGCTTGGGACACACTTCTACCAGACATTTGTTGCTTGTTTGTAGAGTCTCACATTTAAGATCTTGATGACACTTTGGAGGATCTTGTCTTTCTCTTTGATGATAGTACACATACCCCCACTATTACTACAGAGTTCAGAGAGGCTTCATCGAGGGCTTCTAGTGATTCTTTGTAGGACATCTCATAGGATTTTCATTGTATCCATATGGAATGCATTGACATTCCGCATCCATACATTAGTTCTTTGGATCTTGCTCTTTGATTAGTTTTCACATGATTTTGAGAGGTCACTTGTTTTAGTTAGGCCTGGGACTCCTTATTTGTTTCTGACTTATTTTGATATTAGCATTACGATATTTGAGCCTGGTGTTCTGAGATAGGAAACATCATGAGACTTACCACCTCACCTTGCTTCTTTGAGTTGGAGTTACTTCACCATTCACCATTGGAGTTATTTCTTCTGAAGGGGAGAAATGTCATTTTCCACAAATGGATCATTTTCAACATTCATACACGAGCATTCTCTTTTGGCATAAGGGCTACTTCATTGTGGGGGACTACACAGTCTCTTTTTCTATCTTATGGGGGTAGCTATCTACATCATCATAGTCAGAGCAACATGGTTTTAGGCTTGGTGTAGAGTTATCATCTTCATGAAGGCTTCCTAGTCCTCTGCTTTTATCTTTCTTTTCTCTCTTTTCTCACGTGCTCTTTTTCATTTCTCCATTATTATAAGAGATTGAATTCTATATGGGTACCTGATCATGCCTAGTTGCTAAGACTCATCTTCATTTATCCCACCGAACCTATGCTTGAGGGGGGTGTTGGTGTATATTAAGACTGCTTAGGAGTGCATCAGTCTATGTTTAGCCCCGAGCTATACTTGGCGTCCATAGATTAGCTTAACTAAGTTAAGTGGTTACTTTTCCTATTCTTGGAGTACCACTATTCTTAAGCTTTTCCCATTTCACTTTATTGTTTTTTTGATGTTGTTTTGTTATGTCCTGATACCGGGTGCACAGACTCACGTGCTATTGTGAATACCAGGTCTCTTACGGTGATGGATCCTTCATGATCGGGGATTTGGTCAGAGTGGCAAGAGAAACCATGACATTTAGAGAAGCAAAGGTGGTAGGCATGACAAGAGCAGCATATGATAAGAGACGTTGAGGCATACCTGCAAGTAGTTTGGCACTTGATACACCATCTCAAGCAATCTTGTCTCATCGTATGCCATGTTTGTGGATTGCAGGGTTTACACAACAAAACTACTATTTTCTTCTTAAACATAAAAAGATTATTCTTTCATTTCTCTATTATTATCATTTTGGTAGTATAAAATTTCCCCTTTGTTCAACATACTCTTTTCTTGAGTCAAGAAAACTTCTATTTTTTTGGGTTTTTTATTATTTTTAAAATTTAATTATTTATTTATTTGTTTGGGAGAATACCTCCAGAGTGTACAATTGTGTAGGAATTTTTTTTTTAAATATAAATCCATGAAATCATCCAAAAATCCATGAGATCTTGCATGGCATGCACTTGTATTTGAAAATTCACAATATAAAGAAGACCCAAATGCCATTTTTTTTCACCGTCTTAGACCAAGATCAGATGGAGGATAACATTTTTTTTATAATCTTTCTGTGCAGGTGAAGGTTCAGGGCTGCACTCCAAAAAGTGAATGGAGAGAGAAAGCTAGCTCTAAACATACTAATTAAATAAAAGTTTTTATAGACATTTCTAAATTTTCTTTATAAATCCATACTAATATCTAAATGTTTTTATTTGATCTTGTTAAATTTCATTCTAGAATAAACTTAGCTCTAAGAATAAACTCAGCTCTCCAACAAAATATTTCCTTAGATTTTTGTATTAAAATAAAATATGTTATATTATATTATTGTAATTATGCCTAGACACGTTCAGATTTACGTAAACAATGTAGAAAAACTTGGGCAGTTATGGATTGAAATCTTTATCATGTTAAACAAAAAATAAATAAAGTCAAATGGATAGAAAAAATAGAAAAAATTAAACAATTTTGGAGTGAAATCTTTATTACCTTTGAAGAATATGAAAAGTCTTGCATCATAGTCTCTTTAAATTAAATCATGTGCATATCAAATATTCTAACTGCAAGTAATTTATAAATGCCAACAAATGGGAAGATATCTATCAGCGTACAGTAGATATTTTTTTTTAAATATAAATATACTAGTACGCCGAGAGATATCTTCCAATTTGTTGGCATTTATAAATTACTTGTAGTTAGAATATTTGATATGCTCATGAGTTAATTTAAAGAGACTATTCTACAACACTTTTCATATTCTTCAAATGTAATAAAGATTTCATTCCATAACTATTTTTTGTTTAACATAATAAAGATTTCACTCCATAACTGTCCAAGTTTTTCTATTTTTCTATCCATTTGGCTTCCACGAATTTATTTATTTACACATTTTATGAATTTTGTTTACATGGAATCTGAATCTTAATTGTTTACAAGAATTTGAATCTTTCAACCCTTGCTGTGAGTGTAGAATGCCTCTCGGCGTAATTAACAAACTTGAACTACCTTGTAGATTCCTCAAATGGCCAATGGAAAGCTGCAACATGTCTGTATCAAAACAAGATTTGACAAGATTAAAAAAAATAAAAAAGAATGATTTTGTTTTAAACTCTATTTGTTCATCAAATTATGTTTCTGCAATGGAAAGCTCTCTATACCAAAAATCTTTAAAAAGAAAACATGTAGTTATTTGTTTTTATAGCTGAGCACTTAGACTAACTATTCTTACGAGATAATTATTTAAATCATTTAAAATGTAAATATTTAAATACAATATTTAATATTAATGAAAAATACTGTGAATCTTGATCATCTAAGTACCCTAAATGAGAATCCTAAATAATTTAATACAATATATGTAGCTTTTCCACAGCATTCAACTTAACTTTTTTTACAAAACTCTCCATAAGAGAAACATGAGACAATCCTAAATTCTTATATCCTTACTAGTCATCATATGTAAGAAGGACCAAATCTATAACTCTCCATTATAAGACAAAGGTTAAGCTTAGGGCTAAAATAATATTGTTTAGATGTTGCAAATCAAGGTAGGGTTAGGGTTAGGGATAGAATTAGGGTTATGATTACATTTAGAATTAGAGCTAGGGGTTAAAAATAGGGTTAGGGTTAGGGTTCAGATTAGAATTAGGGTTAGGGTTAGAATTATAGTTAGAAATAGGGTTAGGTTAGGGTTGCAATTACGATTAGGTTTTTCATTAGAGTTGGGGTTAGTGTTAGTGTTAGGATTAAGGTTAGGGTTACGGTTACAAATACAATTAGGGTTTGAATTAGGGTTTGGATTAGGGTTAGGGTTAGTATTAGTATTAGAGTTAGGGCAAGATTTACAGTTAGAATTGTGATTAGAATTAGGGTAGGTTTATGGTTAGAATTAGGGTTAGGGCTAGAATTAGGGTTAGCATTAGGGTTAAAATTTGGGTTAGCATTATTGTCAGGATTAAGGTTAGGGTTAGCGTTATAATTACAATTTGGATTTGAATTATAAGTTAGGGCTACAATTAGGGTTAGGGTTTAGGTTGAAGTTAGAATTAGGGTTAAAAATATAGTTAGGGTTAGCGTTACTATTGGCGTGATGGTTAGGGTTAGGGATAAAATTTGGGTTTTGTTGAGATTTGAACTTAGGGATATAATTAGGGTTAGGGTTACAATTTAGATTCAATTTACAATTAGGGTTAGGGTTAGGGTTCAAATTAAAGTTAGAATTAGGGTTACAAATATGGTTAGGGATATAATCAGGGTTAGGGTGCAAATTAGGGTTATGTTTATAATTATAGTTAGGGTTACAATTTGGATTAGTGTTAGGGTTCTCGCTAGAATTAGGATTACAATCAATAACCATTAGGTCTTGAATTAGGGTTAGAATTAGGGATTAAATTAGGGTTAATCAAACGTAGGGTAGAACTAAAGTTAGGGTTAGAATTAGGGCTAACCTTTAGGTTAGCATTATGGTTGGAATTAGGGTTAGGGTTAGCATTATTGTCAGGATTAAGGTTAGGGTTAGGGTTATAGTTACAATTTGAGTTTGAATTACAAGTTAGGGCTATAATTAGGATTAGGGTTAGTGTTTAAGTTCAAGTTATAATTAGGGTTAAAAATATGGTTATGATTAGCCCTACTATTGGGGTGAGGATTAGGGTTAGGGTTAGAATTATGGTTAAGGCAGGAATTAGGGTTAGCATTAGGGTTAGAATTAGGGTTAGCATTATTTTCACGATTAAGGTTAGGTTTAGCATTATAATTACAATTTGGATTTGAATTATATGTTACAGCTACAATTAGGGTTAGGGTTCAGGTTGAAGTTAGAATTAGAGCTAAAAAATATGGTTAAGGTTAGTGTTACTATTAGGGTGATGGTTAGGGTTAGGGACAAAATTTGGGTTTTGTTTAGATTTGATCTTAGGGATATAATTAGGGTTAGGGTTAGAATTTAGATCAAGATATAATTAGGGTTAGAGTTAGGGTTCAAATTAAAGTTAGAATTAGGGTTGGAAAAATGGTTATGGATATAATTAGGGTTAGGGTTATGTTTAGAAATATAGTTAGGGTTATGTTTAGAAATATAGTTAGGGTTATGTTTAGAATTATAGTTATGGTTATAATTGGGATTAGTGTTAGGGTTCTTGCTAGAATTAGGATTACAATCAATAACCGTTAGGTCTTGAATTAGGGTTAGAATTAGGGATTAAATTAGGGTTAATCAAATGTAGGGTAGAACTAAAGTTAGGGTTAGAATTAGGGTAAACCTTTAGGTTAGCATTATGGTTGGAATTACGGTTAGGCTTAGCATTATTGTCAGGATTAAGGTTAGGGTTAGGGTTATAGTTACAATTTAGGTTTGAATTACAAGTTAGGGCTACAATTAGGATTAGGTTTAGGGTTCAAGTTCAAGTTATAATTAGTGTTAAAAATATGGTTATGATTATCCCTACTATTGGGGTGAGGGTTAGGGTTAGGGTTAGAATTAGGGTTAGGGCTAGAATTAGGGTTAGCATTAGAGTTAGAATTAGGGTTAGCATTATAATTACAATTTGGATTTGAATTATAAGTTAGGGCTACAATTAGGGTCAAGGTTCAGGTTGAAGTTAGAATTAGGGTTTAAAATATGGTTAGGGTTAGCATTACTATTGGGGTGATGGTTAGGGTTAGGGATAAAATTTGGGTTTTGTTTAGATTTGAGCTTAGAGATATAATTAGGGTTAGGGTTAGGCTTTAGATTCAAGTTACAATTAGGGTTAGGGCTAGGGTTCAAATTAAAGTTAGAATTAGGGTTAGGGTTATGTTTAGAATGATACTTAGGGTTATGTTTAGAATTATAATTAGGGTTACAATTAGGATTAGTGTTAGGGTTCTCACTAGAATTAGGATTACAATCAATAACAGTTAGGTCTTGAATTAGGGTTAGAATTAGGGTTAACCTTTAGTTTAACATTATGGTTGGAATTAGGGTTAGGGTTAGCATTATTGTCAGGATTAAGGTTAGGGTTAGGGTTATAGTTACAATTTGGGTTTCAATTACAAGTTAGGGCTACAATTAGGATTAGGGTTAGGGTCAAGTTCAAGTTATAATTAGGGTTAAAAATATGGTTATGATTAGCCATACTATTGGGCTGAGGGTTAGGGTTAGGGTTAGAATTAGGGTTAATATTAAACTTAGTGTTAGAATTATGGTTAGAAATATGGTTAGGTTTAGAGTTACAATTATGATTGAAATTAGAGTTAGGGATGAAATTTGGGTTTTGTTTAGAATTACAGTTGGGGATATAATTAGGGTTAGGGCTAGCATTTAGATTGAAGTTAGAATTAGGGTTAGGGTTAGGGTCCAAATGAAAGTTAGAACTAGGTTTAGAAATATAGTTAGGGTTAGGGATATAATTAAGGTTAGGGTTATGGTTACAAATACAATTAGGGTTCAAATTAGGGTTTGGATTAGGGTTAGGGTTAGCTTAAGAGTTAGGGTAAGAATTATGGTTAGAATTATGATTAGAATTAGGGTAGGTTTATGGTTACAATTAGGGTTAGGGCTAGAATTAGGGTTGGGGTTAGGGTTATGATCAAGTTTAAGGTTAAAATAATCTTGTTTAGGTGTTGCCACTATGGTTAGAATAACCAATTTAGGGTTAGGGTTAGGAATAGAATTAGGGTTACTGAGATGTTTAGAATTAGAGTTAGTGGTTGAAATTAGGGTTACTAAAGGGTTCAAGTTAAAATTAGGGTTACCATTACAATTAGGGTAAGAATTATAGTTAGAAATAGGCTTAAGAGTTAGAATTAGGGTTGGGGATAGCATTAGTATTGGGTGAGGGTTAGGGTTACAATTAAGGATAGAATTAGGTTTAGGGTATGCATTATTATTGGGGTGAGGATTAGGTTTAGGGTTATAATTAGGGTTAGGGTTAGAATTATGTTTAACTAGATTTAGGGTTAACATTAGTGTTAGGATTAAGGTAGGGTTAGGGTTACAAATATAATTAGGGTTTGAATTAGGGTTATTAAAGGGTTTAGGTTAGAATTAGGGTTAGGGTTAGAATTAGGATTAAAATTATACTTAGAAATAGGGATAGAGTTAGAATTAGGGTTAGGATTAGCATTAGTATTGGGGTGAGGGTTATGGTTAGGTAAGAATTAGGGTTAGGGTTAGAATTATGGTTTTTATTGAGGTGAGTGCTAGGGTTAAAAATAGGGTTAGCAATATAATTAGGGTTTTTGTTATGGTTAGAATTATGGTTACAACTAGATTTAGGTTAGCATTAGTGTTAGGATTAAGGTTAGGGTTAGGGTTACAAATACAATTAGCATTCAAATTAGGGTTAGAATTAGTCTTAAAATTAAGGTTACAATTACGGATAAAATTTGGGCTTTGTTTAGATTTAATGTTAGGGATATAATTAGGGTTAGGGTATCTAACAGGTTTTATCTTAACGTTAGGGATATAATTGAATTATTCAAGTAATCACAATTCAGTGTGAAGGAAAGCTATTTATAAACCGTCCTTTCATTATCATGTTTCAAACATATGTTTCATATAAGATTCAGTTATTCTATCCTATGCATTTGATTCAAAAAAGTAAACATACATAAATCATGTGCATAAGGCAAAGTGACTGATCATATTCAAAGAAATGTTTAACTATGTCCCACACAAGTCGTGGGAGTGACTAACTGAGAAATACAAACATTGTGCAAGCTATACATCTGTGGATAAAAGGAAAAGAAAAGAACATATGAGGAAAATGTATATCCATCATTGCCTTTTTAAAGGTTGATCCTCTTGATTGGTTGCTTGATCTTCATGTCTTCATCTTTTGCTCCTGATTAGGACAATGTACCTGCAAAACTACAGAAAAGCCCTATTAGAAGCTCCGTATATGCAGATTCATCATATGCTTTATCAACAAACATATAAAACTTGCAAACATTGTGCATTGATATCAAAATCAGACATGTGTAATAAATCAGATCATCATGAGAAAGATCAATCAACTTCAAGAGGTATGTTTTTATGATAAATTGTTTGTTCACTATGTAGGTATAGGAAAAGTAATGTTGCTAATTAGAGGACATTTAAGCATGTGGAGAAAATGTGGCTCCCACAAGGGTAGAGCCAAGCATGCTTCCTTCTTATAAATTCAAGAAGGACATTAGATTGCAATAGACATAGTGCACTATGCATTGGAATATTCATCATTCCAAATAAAGTGAAGTCATCATAATAGAAGTGAAGAGGAGTAGTTACTCCTATAAACTATGCTCACTTCAGAAAAGAACTTGTTAAAATTAGATAATCAGGTTCAAAATGTTTTATCATACACATGCTACTAAATGAGCAATGGTTTTATTCAAGAGTTGTCAATATGCAAAGGATAGAAGTACAACAATCAAAATAATGGAGTACAACCATAGAAGGAATTTTTCTCATCTTCTTGGTATGATTGAAATATGCTTTTGTTGTTTAGATATACTTCATAGATAGAATAGTTGAATAATGGTACAACAATATAGAAGGAGACAATGTCTTGGAGCAACATTAAAATAGACTAGGTGTTGCTACAGAATTGAAAGAACAATGTATCATTTCATCAAAAATATCATGCTCTCTATCTCAAAAGAAATCACATCTTATCATGAGCCATGACAGCAAGTAAAGAATAGCACAATTAATGCAGTGATCATAAAAGAACAATATGTATGGCAGTCAAAAGTATCTACCATCAAATAGTTTTGTATTGTCATCATGAGCCTATAAGAAGATAAAAAAATAGCAAAGAGAGATGCCCCCTACAGGAGTATACAGCTTTGTTTTAAGTATTCATCAAAAGAAGAATATAGTTTACACAGTCATATGCTTTATGCATAGAAAGAGAAACTATGTTCTGATGAATAATGATACATTCTATTGCAATTGTACCACAATATACTTATGGCAATTGAAATAGAAATATAAACCCATTTGCAAAGCCTAAAGTGGAATAGCATGAAATAAATGTACAGAAGGAGATTACAAGAGACTAGACCAACATATAGCCATAACATCTTTATGCCAGATTGGAATAGCAATGGCAAGATACATCCATGGAAAATAAATCTACAGGAGGAGGATTAGTTTCTGAAGTGTTCATATCATTCAAAAGGTAAAGAATTATAAAGCTATAGGAGGTGATTGCTATATCAAATGTATCAGATGCCAAGAAGGAGAGGATACAATGTCTAAATCTATGCCTTTTCTTTCGTGCATCCAAATGGCAGTCAGAGAAAGAAACAAAGAATGAAAAGTTCTGTATGTTTTCACTTTCTACATATTCAAATGGACAAGACCAGTTTTGTCACCTGAATGCTTACAGTTGTGCAAACCCTTATCATTCTTTGTATATTGAAGTTACAGCCAGAGAGAGAGTAAAAAGAGTCTCTCAACACAATGTTAAATGCATATGGGATTTCTATACAAATTTCTTTTGCAGGTACAGAGGAACAAGGAGAGGTTGAACTTTAAAAAATACACTCAAAAATACATATGTTTGATAGCAGATTTACAAGAAAGATATGCTTAGAACAAAGAAGAGTAACAGGCCATGGCCAACAAAGGAGTTATTTCAAAGATTTACAAAGCTCTCACTATATAGTCTTGAAACCCTTGTATTTTTCATATCTGCAGGAGAAAAGGTTTAAAGAAAGGAATATACAGTCATGGCCGTGGCTAGAAAAGCCATTTTCTTCAAAGAAATCAAAGACCCACATCTTTCTTTTTTGAAACCCTTAATTAGTACGAAAGACATAGTTGAAAGATATGCATGTGTTAAAGTCATATTGAAAGCTCGCCTTATATTATTGCAGAGAAAAGAAGCTATAGGGGGCCTTTGTATTTTGAAATCCTTGAAATATATGGAGATATTCACCCAATAAACACAAAAATGTAGACAGACAAAGAAACCATGTTAAGGAAATAAATGCAGGTCTAAAAAAATGCTTAGAGAACCATATGGCTATGGCCAAATGAAGACATGGTGATAGAAAAAAATAAGGAAATGGTTTAATTATTTACATAGAGAGCTCACCTTCCATTTTTTTAACCAGAAATGCAGAGTAAATTGACCAAGCGAACCTGAGAGTTGCAGAGGAAAATGAGAATACCTTCAAACCCTAGCCGCTGAAGAAAAAGTTACAAAGAGAAAAGTTTGATGGCACAACAAAATCAAATGATGGATTTTAGGTTTCACAAGTTTCTTTTTGGTCGATGGAAGTTTCTCTTTCCACATATTCTTTTTTACTTTAAAAAATTAAAAAAATCCTTACCTTATCCATGCTATGGTCAAGACTTTTAAGTCTTGTAAACCTAATGATAATGCATAGGGGGGCTGTGAGGCCAAACCTTTTTCTGCCTTTTCATTTGATTTTATTTACAAAGTCAAAAATATTAATCATGATAAGGTAGGACTTAAACCTTTCTCCCTTTCACTTCCATGCGAATTGACAAATATGAAGGACAAGGCTAAATGCTTTATGATTTTTGCAAAGATTCATGTGCTATCTAAAGTCAACAAAGGGAGATCATTTAAAGGCATGGAGTAATAAGGCATATGTGGATAATGCAATGTGAAATCAAATGATAGCAAAAGAAATATGGACAAGGTAAAAATAAGGTTTGGAGTAGTGATAAGGTAATAATACATGTGGAGTCAAAAGTGCCATAGACAAAAGATGATAATGCATGTATTTACCTTGGGAGAGGATGAGGACTATTATTTTTTTTGCATGGAGTGATAAGGTGGTATTTTGTTATACCTTGTATGCATGTATAATGCAATAATGTATTTTCCTTTTGCATGGAGTAATAAGCTTGTATACATGCATTTATCATTCCTTTGATAATGCATGATATATTTTTACATGTAATGACCTATGTGATTGCATGGGAGGTATAAGGAGAGGAATATTCTTTATTTTTGAATGCATGATGACCTATTTCTTTTTGGCATCATTGATAATGCAATCATGCAAAATTTGTAAACCAAGATGGAGAGATAAGGTGTTATTTTATTTTTTATTCCATTCTTGCATGATTTTACAATTATAAATAATGTAAACAATTAATAAAGTAATATTTTATAAATTACTTTATTATTTTGTCACAAGTTGCAAATCAAGGAGATTAGATAAGTTGAAGCTCATAATAGAGTAATCATCCAAATAATTACTTTATTCATTGCCCACATCATTGACACATCCAAAATTATATAAAAATGGAGGAGTTGAGTTAACTGAAGACTTTGAAGTCTTTTTGTATGGTTTGGATGACAAATTGGAGAATTTTTGGACAACTCTTAGGTCAAACACATAGAGAGAAGCAGTTTTGAGCTATTTTTACTCATTTTAGGTAGTTTTGACCCTTATTTTTAGGGATTTCATTGTTTGCTCGTGGATCAAATTGGAGAGCTTAATTTTAGAGGCCACTGACTACATTTGATTTTTCTAGGCCTCTTCGAGAGTGCAAACTATATATTGTAAGAAAAAATTAAGTTTTTCTAGTTTTACCTTTTTTATTCTTTACACTTTGAGAGAGAAAGAAGGTTTGGTAACTCATTATTGCATATTTATAAAGATTATAGCAGGTTACAGGTTATATGCTTTCATTTTATGTAGTTATTTCCTTTATTTTTTAGCTTGATCAAGTATCTACCTTTCCATTAATGCATCTTTTATGAGTAATTTGATGAGATTTTATTATGTTTTACATCAGAACCTTTAAAATTATTATCTCATTTGTACTTGTATGTGTTAGATAGTATTGAAAATTACAGGTCTTAGGCTCTACAAATTGGAGAGATTTCCTTTTATGTTGTGAAAAAACCCTTTTCCTTAAAAAAAAACATTTTCCAGCCTTCCTTAGAATTGTTTTTGTGATCAATTTGTTGAAATTGGTTTGTGTCGATAGATTTTCTGAGATCTATTGTGAGTTAGATTATCAATTTTTCATTATTTTCAGGTGCATCACCATACTTTTATAGTTTTTATTACTTTTAGAAAGATCCTTTTTACCCTTTTCCACATCAAAGTCATAGGTCCAATTGAATATTTTAAGGGAACCAGCCGATAATCTAGAGGTTCAACCTCACCATAGGTCACCCACTTGAGTTTGATCCCATGTTACACAAGATTGTCGAGCCTCACAACTCTACATAACGGGTGCAATCCTGCTTGTCAACATTTTTTGGCTTGCCCAATGGGACATTCGAACTAATTTTTAGTTTTACAAGAACTTATTATTTATGTTGTTTTGGTATGATCAACAATTATTACAGCCTTTCAAAGGTTTTGTGTTTCAAATACCTGGCAACTCTAAATTTTTGGTTTGATAGATCAGAATTTTGAGCCTATGAGAAGCATTCACAAGATCAGGTGTTGTTTTATTTCAAGTAGTTTTGATTTCAATTGTTTTCCAACTTTTGAATGAGTAGGCATGTCTACCTTTCATGGAAACATGTCATATCATACATCATACCATGAAAATGCTACTAATCCACCATCTTATTAGCCATATCAGATCAGTCATGCTGCTAATTTCAACCTAAATTTTATGATTTCTCAAGGAAACAAGCATGTTTAATATGCTTACCTCCCACCTACCCTTGCTCAACCTTCATATCAGCATGTGTATGTCAAAAATCAACCTCAAAAAATATCTCTGATATCAAATCAACTCAAACAGTAATTCCTCCAAGGGGTTGAAGATATTAAGAAGAGCATGAATGATATGAAAGATACATGGTTAGACTTTGCAAAATAGATAGAGGAGTTCAAGAGGAAGCAAGAATATGAGCAGCAACAGGAAGAGATTGTTTATCAAGCCTATCTCTAGGAACAAGACTTGCTGATGCAAAGGAGACAATATGAAGAAGATCTTGCAAGGGAAGTTACAGCCAAAGAAGCACAAATGAAATACTTTCTTGCACAATTACAAAGGCAAGAGATCCAGAAAGATGCATTTATTTTAGATCAGCCGGTACAAAATGAGGTTAGTAGGTATCAAATTCCAAGTTTTAGAAGTTTTGATTTTAATCAGGAGCTTGTGTGCATTCAAAATCAGTCTATTAGTCCTCAGTATCAGTCACATCAAGTACCTAAACCAAGTAATCACAACCTTGAGAAACTATGGCAGCCTTCTTTGACCAAATATCCTGATTTTAAAATGCCAAATCCTTAGAAGGATACCCCTCCCATACCAATCCAAAATCAGGAAGAGGATGAGGTAGTAAAATCTGAACCAATCAATATTGCATGTTTCAATCCAGCAGCTGAAGGTTCTTGTAGTCCTTCCTGTGCCACCAAATCAGAAGAATCAAATGTGGAGCAAGAAGTTCCTGATGTTTTTACTATGTTCCTAGCTAGAAATGAACATAATGCATGTGTAGAAGGGATTGATTCAAACTTGACACTGAATCCTTTGCATATCAATTCATTTGAAATGTTTTCTAATGCTATTTATAAGATGAATGAAAGAAGATTACAGAGGTCACAAGGTGAAAGTCTTCAATTGTAAATATAGAATGCCCAAGATCTGTTGGAGAAAGCCCCGTGTGAGGAGGAAGAGAACTGGTTTCTTTGTTTGATCAACAACCTAGTTTCATTGAACCAAATGAGGAAAGCCTACCAATAGTAGTTTCAGAACAACAAGAAGACATTAAACAATATCAGGAGATGTTGATTAAAGCTAAGTAGTCTGACAATGTGTATTTGGATCAATTAGAAGAGTCTGAAGGTAAGCCTATCATGTAACTTACACAACCGATTGAGAGTTGTTATGAGATAATAAACAGTCCTCCTTTATCAAAAATTCAAGAGGAATGTGATTATGTTTTATTTTTGCATGACCTTGAGTCCTTTGTGTCAAACTTAGATGGCAAACAAGATCAGGTTGAACATGTTTTTGTAAAAGAAATAGAGACTAAGTCTGAGGATCTAGCTAATTTGTTTAATGAACTTCCTGAATTTATGGATGAAAATGAAGATATCATATGCATCCTAACATTTATGTCTAGTATTGAATAGCTATATGATATAACCCATTTGGATTTAGTGCAAAGTTATCAGTTAGATGAGAACATGTTTTCAGGCATCATAGAAGTTTTTTGTTCTAATATTGATGATAAGCTAGTATCATATGAATCAACAGTATGTGATCAACAGGATCAGGTCAAAGAGGCAAGTATTCCTTCATTTCATTCATGTGGGCTAACTCTTTCAAATCAGGTTGAAATTACAAGAGAAAATAAGATACCAAATCTTAATAAAGAGAATAGGAGTATTAACCAAAAGTTCATCAATGCAAGAGGTTGTCCAATTAGAGATTTAGTTAGCAGAAAACTAATAAAAGAGAGACATGTTACTATTGTACCCAAAGAGGAGACTTTAGCCTTAGAATAGAAGAATGAGATCATTTATTCACCTTATAACAATAGTATTTGTGACCATGATCAGATGGTGAATGAGTTTCTTTTCATTCTTCAGAGAGTTTTGTAGCATTATATAAGGTATGTCCTTATGAATCATATCTTGTCAGTAGCAAATCAGCTTGCAAAACATCCTTTATTAATCAGAGAGAAGTTATTTTACAAAGCCATTTAATGGTTTTGTTTGACCAACACCTTTGGCTAGTTAGTGTAGGGCAGGTTAGATTTTAGTTCAGTATTTCATTTTCTAAGAAGTACACATACATATTTTTGTTGGCCATGCCCTAAATAGGTCAGAATAGTTTCAATTTTAGTTTTGCTTTGTTGCTATAGTTTTATATTAGTTTGAGTTGCAAGAGGTTTCTCAAGGTTTCAGGTAGAAAAGGACTCATATGCCCAATAAAATTGCCAGGCTACTAGTTTTGTTTTGTTTAGCAGGCAAACACCCTTGAGAGGTCGCTAAAAATGTTACTAAATTATGTTGAAACCTAATTTAGCAAGGCCTGAGTTACAGTTGTTACAAAAGGAATAAATGAAAATTTTTTAAGTGTATGATCAATCAGTTGAATGTATGATATCTTGGCAAGAGAACAATAAAGATCATTTGTCAGGATAATCTGACAGTCCAATCAAAACTGTCAAACCATCATGACAAGTGAAGTTATCTAATGACAAGAGATCAGACATTCAATAATGACAGGTATCTAACTAGTTTTATCTTTCAGTTATGATATGATTGAATTATTCAAGTAATCACAATTTAGTGTGAAGGAAAGTTATTTATAAACTGTCATTTCATTATCATGCTTTGAACATATGTTTCATATCAGATTCAGTTATTCTATCCTATGCATTTGATTCAAAAAAGTAAACATACATAAATCATGTGCATAAGGTAAAGTGACTGATCATATTCAAATAAATGTTTAAATATGTCCCACATAAGCCGTGGGAGTGACTAAATGAGCAAAGCAAACATTGTGCAAACTATACATCTATGGATAAAAGGAAAAGAAAAGAACATATGAGGAAAATGTATATCCATCATTGTCTTTTTGAAGGTGATCTTCTTGATTGGTTGCTTGATCTTCATGTCTTCATCTTTTTCTCTTGATTAGGATAGTGTACCTACAAAATTCAAGAAAAGCCCTATTAGAAGCTCCGGATATGCAGATTCTTCATATTCTTTATCAACAAACATATAAAATTTGCAAACATTATGCATTAATATCAGAATCAAACATATACAATAAATGAGATCATCATGAGAAAGATCAATCAACTTCAAGAGGTATGTTTTTATGCTAACTTGTTTGTTCATTATGCAGGTATAGGAAAAGTAATATTGCTGATTTGAGGACATTTCAGCATGTGGAGAAAATCGTACAAGGGTAGAGCCCATCATGCTTCCTTATTGTACATTCAAGAAGGACATCAGATTGCAATAAATAGAGTGCACTATGCATTGGAATATTCAACATTGCAAATAAAGTGAAGTCATCACAATAGAAGTGAAGAGGAGCAGTTACTCCTATAAACTATGCTCGCTTTAGAACATAGCTTGATAAAATCATGTAATCAGGTTCAAAATGTTTTATCATACACATGCTACAGAATGAGTAGTGGTTTTATTCAAGAGTTGTCAATATGCAAAGGACAGGAGTACACTAATCAGAAGAATGGAGTACAACCATAGAAGGTTTTTTTCCCATCTTCTTGTTATGATTGAAAAATGACTTTTCTCTTTATATATACTTCATAGATAGAACAATTGAATTATGGTACATCAATGTAGAAGGAGACAATGTGTTGGAGCAACATTAAAATAGACTAGGTGTTGCCACATAATTGAAAGAACAATGTATCATTTCATCATAAGATATCATGCCCTCTATGTCAAAAGAAATCACATCTTATCATGAGCCATGACAGTAAGTAAAGAATAGCACAGCCAATGTAGTGATCATAAAAGAACAATATGTATGACAGTGGTAAGTATCTACCATCAAACAATTTTGTATTGTCATCATGAGCCTATAGGGAGATAAAAAATAGCAAAGAGAGATGCTCCATACAGGAGTATACAGT
This sequence comes from Cunninghamia lanceolata, assembly GCA_027924645.1. Lineage (NCBI taxonomy): Eukaryota > Viridiplantae > Streptophyta > Pinopsida > Cupressales > Cupressaceae > Cunninghamia > Cunninghamia lanceolata. The sequence continues at coordinate 3,040,780 of BSBN01001569.1, forward strand.
TATGTTTTAACTATTCATCAAAAGAAGAATATAGTTTACACATTCTTATGCTTTATGCATAGAAAGATCAACTATGTTCTGATGAATAATGATACATTCTGTTACAATTGTACTACAATATTCGTATGCCAATTGAAATAACAATATAAAGCCCTATGCAAAGCCTAAAGTGGAGCAGCATGAAATAAATGTATACAAGGAGACTAAAAGACACTGGAACAACATACAACCATAGCATCTTTATGCTAGATTGGAACAATAATGGCAAGATACATGGAAAATAAAGCTACAGGAGGAGGATCAGTTTCTGAAGTGTACATATCATTAAAAAGGTCAAGAATCATAAAGCTACAGGAGGTGAATGCTATATCAAATGTATCAGATGCCAAGAAGGAGAGGATACAATGTCTAAATCTATGCCTTTTCTTTCATGCATCTAAATGAAAGTCAGAGAAAGAAATAAAGAATGAAAAATTTTGTATTTTTTTACTTTCTGTGTATTCAAATGGAAAAACCTTATCATTTTTTGTATATTGAAGTTATAGCTAGAAAGAGAGTAAAAAGAGTCTATCAACATAGTATCAAACCCATATGGGGTTTCTATACAAATTTTTTTTGCAAGTACAGAAGAACAAGGAGAGGTTGAACTTTAAAAAATACACACATAAATAAATATGTTTGATAGCAGATTTATAGGAAATATATACTCAAAACAAAGAAGAGTTACAAGCCATGGCTAACATAGGAGTTCTTTCAAAGATTTACAAAGCCCTCACTATATATTCTTGAAACCCTTGTATTTTTCATATCTGCAAGATAAAAGGTTTAAAGAAAGGAATATACAGTCATGGTCGTGGCTAGAAAACCCTTTTTCTTCAAAGAAATCAAAGACCCGTGTCTTTTTTTTTTTAAACCCTTAATCAATATGAAAGACACAATTGAAACAAATGCAGGTGTTAAATTCCTATTGAAATCTCACCTTATACTCTTGTAGAGAAAAGAAGCTACAGGGGTCCTTTGTGTTTTGAAACCCTCAAAATATATAGAGATAGTCACCCAATAAACACAAAAATGCAGAGAGACAAAGAAACCACGGTAAGGAAATAAATGCAGCTCTTAAAAATGCTCAGAGAACCATATGGCCATGGCCAAGTGAAGACATAGTGACAGAAAAAACAAGGAAATGGTTTAATTCTTTACATAGAGAGCTCGCCTTCCATTTTGTTTTACCAAAAATGCAGAGTAAATCGACCAAGCGAACCCGAGAGTTGTAGAGGTAAATGAGAATACCTTCAAAGCCTAACTGCTGAAGAAAGAGTTGCAAAGAGAAAAGTTTGATTGCACAACAAAATGAAATGATGGATTTTATGGTTCACAGGTTTCTCTTTGGTTGATGGAAGTTTCTCTTTCCTCATATTCTTTTTTACTTCAAAAAATTAAAAAAATCATTACCTTATCCATGCTATGGTCAAGACTTTTAATTCTTGTAAACCTAATGATAATGCATAGGGGGCCCATGAGGCCGAACCTCTTTCTTCCTTTTCATTTGATTTTATTTACAAAGTCAAAATTGTTAATCATTGTAAGGTAGGACTTAAACTTTTCTCCCTTTCACTTCCATGCAAATTGACAAATATCAAGGACAAGGCAGAATGACTTATGATTTTTGCAAAGATTCATGTGCTATCTAAAGTCAACAAAGGGAGATCATTTAAAGGCATGGAGTAATAAGGCAGATGTGGATAATGTAATGTGAAATCAAATGATAGCGAAAGAGATATGGACAAGGTAAAAATAAGGTAATAATACATGTGGAGTCAAAAGTGGCATAAACAAAAGATGATAATGCATGTATTTACCTTGGGAGAGGAAGAAGACTATTATTTTTTTGCATGGAGTGATAAGGTGGTATTTTGTTATACCTTGTATGCATGTATAATGCAATAATGTATTTTCCTTTTGCATGGACTAATAAGGTTGTATACATGCATTTATCATTCTTTTCATAATGCATGATATATTTTTACATGTAATGACCTATGTGATTGCATGGGAGGTATAAGGAGAGGAATATTCTTTATTTTTGCATGCATGATGAACTATTTCTTTTTGGCATCATTGATAATGCAATCATGAAAAATTTGTAAACCAAGATGGAGAGATAAGGTGTTATTTTATTTTTTATTCCATTCTTGCATGCTTTTACAACTATAAATAATGTAAACAATTAATAAAGTAATATTTTATAAATTACTTTATTATTTTGTCACAAGTTGTAAATCAAGTAGATTAGACAAGTTGAAGTTCTCATAAAAGAGTAATCATGCAAATAATTACTTTATTCTTTGCCCACATCATTGACTAATGAAAAATCTTGCAAAAATGGAGGAGTTGAGTTAATTGAAGACTTTAGAGTCTTTTTGCATGGTTTGGATGACAAATTGGAGAGTTTTTGGTCAACTCTTGGGTCAAACATATAGAGAGAAGTAGTTTTGAGCTATTTTTGCTCATTTTGAGGCAGTTTTGACCCTTATTTTTAGGGATTTCATTGTTTTCTCGTGGATCAAATTAGAGAGCTTATTTTTAGAGGTAGTTGACTGCAGTTGATTTTTCAAGGCCTCTTGGAGAGAGCAAACTATATATTGTAAGAAAAACTTAGGTTTTTCTAGTTCTTGCCTTTTTTGCTCTTTACACTTTGAGAGAGAAAGAAGGTTTTGTAACTCATTATTGTAGATTTATAAAGATTACAGTAGGTTACATGTTCTATACTTTGTTTTTATGCAATTATTTCTTTTTTTTTCAACTTGGTCAAGTATCTACTTTTCCATTAATGCATCTTTTATGAGTGATTTGATGAGATTTTATTGTGTTTTACATCAAAACCTTTAAAATCATTGTCTCATTTGTACCTGCATGTGTTAGATAGCATTGAAAATTATAGGTCTTAGGCTCTGCAAATTAGAGAGTTTTCCTTCTATGTTGTGAAAAACCCCTTTTTCTTCAAAAAAGAAATATTTTCCAGCCTTCCTTAGAATCATTTTTGTGATCAATTTGTTGAAAGAGGTTTGTGTGGATAGATTTTCTGAGATCTATTGGGAGTTAGATTACTAAGTTTTCATCATTTTCAGGTGCATCACCATACTTTTACAGTTTTTATTACTTTTAGAAAGATCATTTTTACCCTTTTCCACTTCAAAGTCATAGATGCAATTGAATATTTTAAGGGAACCAGCCCATAATCTGGAGGTTCAAGCTCACCATTGGTCATCCATAGGCTAAGTTTGATCCCATGTTACGCAGAATTGCCAAGCCTCACAGCTCTGCATAACGGGTGCAATCTTGCTCGTCAGCATTAACACCTCATCTCAAGGCAAGCCTAAAACATATGCACATACACAAAAAGTACAACAATTTTTTTTATTTGACTAGAGAACAATGATAATGGGGTTTTGAGCATAGTGTCTGGAACTATATCCTAGTCTTCATGATAACTACTTCCAAGGCAAAATAAAATAAATAATTATACTTCCCATAAGATAATATTTGTAGCTATAGTCCTAGGGACATAGTAGTCTTTAAATTTCTCCTAGCTAGTTAAAAGTGACAAAATGAAAACTTCAAGAAATAAGAATAGCCACCATGATTATAAATACACATATATATTTTTTTAATGCAACGTCAAGAAATATCTAATATTGAAATAATTACATATAACTAGTTTCTTACTTTATCAACCTTTACTAATACCTCTATTTTATTTCATTATTTGTTGTCATAATGTTAATCCTTCTTTTTTTTTTTACATCTCATTAACTTATTCACCCACTAATACTCACTTTTCATTCTACATTACTCTTTTCTTCATTATATATTTTTTTTCATTTACTCACATTTTTAATATTCTACTCTTAATTTACTTTTTTACCTTTTATTTAATTACTAATTCATTTCACACCATTTATCTTCTACATATAATGACTTATAAAGGAAAGAGAATCTACACACCATTCTACTCATAATTTTATATCTAATAAATGTTGTTTTTATAATAATCTGGAAACACTAGATTTGAAGCCATTCATCCACTAAAATATCCCTATGAAATAGGATATAAGATAAGATCGATGCATCATAGCTATTTTTGGGATTAATGTGTGTCAACTAGTAAAAAGAAAATGTTAACGTGTGTGTGTGTATATATATATATATACACACACACGTTATATATATACACACACACACGTTAACATTTTCTTTTTACTAGTTGACACACATTAATCCCAAAATAGCTATGATGCATCGATCTTATCTTATATCCTATTTCATAGGCATATATATATATATATATATATATATATATATATATATATATATATATATATATATATACCAAAATGAATGTCTTTTTAACATTTTTTTAATTTCTTACACATATATCCCATGTAGGCGGCTTTCATTAGAGTTTTAGTTTAACTCATTTGCTGCATTGATGAATTTAGTTTCGGTAGAGACAAATATATTGGAAGTTACCAAGACAAGGCCACACCAAACTTCTTGGCATAGCGTTTTGGATTAGAGCCAATTAAATGTTTTGCACACATTTATAAACATAGGAAAGACCATATAATGGATGCATTCCTACGTATAATAATGGTAATCCATATGACAACTGGATGGGAGGAAAAGGGAAAGCCAACTAAGTCTGATTTTTCTAAAAAATAGAGTAAACAAAAAAAAGAAAGCAGCTAAAACCAATTTTAAAATATTAAGTAACTTTATTTAAAATAATGCATATCGTGGGCATCACACCCTAAAAGAAAACACTCAAGTCAAGCATACCTTCCCTACCATTTCCATTTAGTGCCCTAGTTTCTTTTGCAGCCACCCGCCATAGTAAAGGAAGATGACTTGTGCATGTGTGCCTACACCAACTCTGTGGTATGACTTCCTCTAAGGCTAGAAATTATATTTAGGCTATTGTAACCTCCTTGCTTTTTTCCTTTTGTATTTTAAATATCTTTTTAAATCTCCTCAACTTGGGCTATACTCTCAACCATTCATGCAAAAATGGTAGGTATGGTGGGGGTTCGAAATTGAGATGGTCAATATCATGGAGTTGAGTCAAGAAGATCCTAGGGCGTGACATTTGGAAGGTAATGGAATTATTACTATGTCTTAGCTACCTCCTTGCTATGGTTTTGATGCCAGGGTAGTCTTTATCTGACCTGTGACATGGATTTGTAAGCTACTAAAAAATATGTTTGGTTTGATGGTGTTTGTGCTGCAGGTATGATTCCACCAGGAGACCAGGTACACAAGGAAGGGGAAAAAGAGGATTATTAAAATCTTGATACCCAAAGACTAACTATGGCACTACAAGCCATGAAGCCTGTGTAAGCAACAGAATCTGGCTTGCTGCTTTTCAAATTTACAAGAAGCTATTTAAAAGGTAGAGCATAGGGTTTAGATTAATTAATAGTTTTCTTAAGGTAGAAATTATCCTAGCAATAGCCCAAGGATACTAAAATAGTGACTAAAATAATGTCTTGATTGTGGGATCTTACTAACAATGAAACCACGAGTAACAACTGATCTCTCTTTTATTTTTTGACTTATGATTATTTCTACCAATGCTATCAGTTCATTTCCAGAATAAATGAAATGCAAAATATATATATATATATATTTCTCCTATTATTTGCATAGGAATATAAATTTCACCAACTCTGTGGTTCTAAAGAAAGGAAACTAGAATTATTTTCATTTTCTTTTTCTTTTGTACCCTAGAATATAGTCCTTGTTTACTAATCATCCCTTTTTTTCTCTATAAATCAATTCACCACATAGATAACTTAAAATTCTCATGAACCATTCATTCTACATACATCTCTTAGGACTCATCAATTTCAAAATGTCATACATAAATACATTCATAGGCAAGACTCCACAATGTAACCCTCTAGACCAAGGTCTTCTCTTTAAAAAAAAAAAAGAATAAAGTATATATGAAGTAGACATGGCAATAGTTTCCCTCTCAGCATTCTTAAAAAACCAGTCCTCCTTGGCTCATCACTTAGTACTATGAGGCACATAACCTGCAAAAGGAAATAAATCAACTTCTCTAGCCAGTGATGCTCACCTCCCAGCCTAGGCTAGTAACTGGCCACCCCTGAGCTAGGGGAAAACACTAGGAGACCAGGGTACCATACACACACACAATCTGCACTTCTAACAAAGGTACACACCTAGATTACAAATATATCACAATTTTTTAGATCTTTCATCATACATGGGTTTTAACCATTAGACCCATTATTGCAACTACAGGGGTAACTTTACAAGCATAAAACCTCCATACAGGGACATCAACTTCCTCTACTCCATACAAGGTTTTCTCAAAGAAAAGACAATCTTAGATTCCCACACATACCAATGACATAACAACACACTAATATTATGAATAAAATCAACAAAACAACACACAGATACAACTTCCTTTATTTTGGATTTTCTTTTTTTAGTTCATAGCAGAAATAAAAGAACACGGGCTTATTGAATTACCTCAAGGGTTTGAAAATTTTTAGAAGTTGTGTTAAGATGTTAACTTAGAGGCTCAACAAAATTTGTAGACTATTTCAGCTCCACATTAATCTCTTTTCTTTTCCCAAAATGTCTTCACAGCAGCCAGAAATTAAAAGAGAATGTAGCAAGACCTAGAAAATGAGACTAATTGCAACATTGGTCCAACCCCAAGTTACATTAAAATGGTGAGAGAAAGCTATATCAGATGGTGAGGACCAGCTCTAGTAGTTAGATAGTGGTTTTTTTTCTAGAATAATCTATAATCATCCCCCCAAAATCTCTCCCAAAAGTAAATGAATAATAGCCTTTCTTGACACCTCTCTTCTTGAGATGCAACACTTGTCCTTAGAATTAGGGCTCCACTTATCTATCCTTAGGTCCTCACATCACACACCCTCTTTTCTTTTTTTTACTCATCTTTTCTTAAATTTTATCACTCTATTTAGGGCAAAAATGAAGATTTCAAAAATTATTATTTTTTGTTATTTTTCCCTTCCAAAAGTGCCTAGACCATAGTCCTAGGTCCCAATGATTTATTATTAAGCCAAAAGTGTCTTTTTAATTATTTTGCACCCTTATAGGGAGTTGAAAGGAAAATTTAATTAATTTTTAGGTTATCCTCACAAAACAATACACATTACAACACAAACAACAACCACAACATAGGATGACACTTAACACAACATAAGGCACAACACATCACATGATAGTACAACCACAATAAGAAGGACCTAAGTCTCTTCTCAAGACATGGTTGTCTTTACTAGTTTCACACAATAGGGTTCCCTTGTATTTTCCCCATTTCCACTGGCTAGTACTCACCTACACACTCATTTTGATGTCATCGGTTGTCATGAATATCATAGCCAAAGCAACAATATACTAGCAACTAACTAAAACATTTGTAAATCATTTAAATCATTTGCGCACTTATGAACATACTACATCCACTAGATAATGGTGTTAGAAAAAGATGAATAACTATAATCAAGACACTCAAAGATACTTAACAACATTTTCATGGAGTATATGTAATGCTATATATATAATTTAATGACATGATCCACAATCACAACATATGAATTTACACAACACAACTCATGGAGTGATATATTACTATACATGAATGAGGAATATAGTCCACTAACATAAGATACTAGTCATCATCCTAAGTATCATGTAAAACAACAAAAGTACATGAGAATATTTATAGAATATGTATCAAACATGGTCTAAGTTAGAATCATATGTCCAAAAGAAAAGTGTAACCATAGATGTAGTCTAATCAAAACACTGAAACCACATATAAGATGTAAGATCACTTCTCATCATCATAGCAGGTACTGAGGAGGGGCCCTACACAAAAATCTTTGGTTGGTGTGCTACAATGGAGCCATTAGTTAGAATATACTACCTATTCATAGGGAATAAAAAATGAACCTTACAATGCTTTAATTATATAGCCATATTTCGTTATTGAATAACCAAAAATGGCACAACATAATATTCCAGGGGTCAATTTTTTGTGTGTGATAGAATGCTTGTGATTCGTCTAGAGCACATGATCCTATACTTAGAAAAACCCAATGGTTCCTTTTTGCATAAAAATAGAATTTACTTTGATCTAGTCAGAATGTCATTTTTAACTTCTGAATTGCTTTGAAAAGGCATAGGATTGTATGCCTATGAATTACACTGTAATCACTTTATGTGATAGATCAAATTCATTGATTGGTTGTTGCATTAAAGGTGTGTGATATTGGTCATTTTAGAAAGTCAGTTGTTCAAAGCTGGGACCACTTTACAAAGAAAAAGGATTTGCACTTAGATCTACCAAGGCATTGATCTCAACATTTTTAATGATATGGATATGCAACTTTGATTACTTCTACTATATATTTGTATACTTTAGATCATGTGTTGTGTGCAATGCTTCACTATTAATTTTTTACTCTAATGCCATTTTTTTAAAATCCTCTATAATGGTATATGCTAAATTGTAGTGAGAACCAAGGATTCAATCATGCAATAGACAAAGTCAAACATAAATATCTTTCACAATAGGATTGTAGTTTTAGGTAGGGACTACAACTACAATTCAACCCTTGTTTAAGCATTGCATCTAGATCTTTTCGGCCCATATTATGTTCATATGCACCTATGTGTCATTCTTGAGAGATGTCTAGGTCTAATCATTTTTCATCTTTAGAAGTTTTCTCTACCCTTTCATGAAATTATATTATGGTTCCCCATATGTTTCACATCTAATACTACTTTGCCTTCACATCTGCTCATTTGGTTGCATTGCCTCCATGCCTTTAACATGCCATCACAAGACTATGTGCATGTGTTATTGCTAGATCTTGTCTCACATACAAGGGGCCTTGCATCTTGTATGCTAACTAGAATATGCTTGTGAAGTTAATTGAAATTGTGCTCTCCCATCTAGAATGAGTGAAAATATTTCTTGTAGTAAGACCGCACTCTTTTACTCTAGATTATATTAATGAAATCCTTACTGACCCAAAAAATGAGGTAGTTCTCTAGTTGCGTAGTTTGAGGTGTTACACACTTTCTTTTTGTTTCCCATTAAAATAGAGCATGTTGACCTTAAGGAAAGAGGAGTGTATTGACTTCCAAGGAAAAATAAGATGTAATTAGTCTACATGTAGAAAGAATAATGAAGAGTTAATAGGTGATTTGTGTAGTATCATGCTTAAATGAATAATTTTGCTGAATAAAACAACATTGTTTATAGGTGATAATATAAATGTTTGATATATTAGGTTATGAGAACAAATATTTAAAAATGTATATATTTTGAATTATAACTTGTAAACTATTAAAAAATTGAAAATAATGTAAATTAATGAGTAATATTTTTTTTTAAAGATTGAAATAGGAAAAATATATATATATTCTTGTAATGCATAACATTTTTTTTATATATTTAGATTAAAAAATTGTTCAAAAGGTGGTTTTATTTTTCTAATTTTTTTCAATTGTTTTTTTATATTTTTCCAGTGTGGCAAACAAAGGTGTTTACTATTGGTTTGAAAACCTATTTTTAAATTTGAAAATAAAAAATAAATATAATAATTAAATAAAGTATATTAAAACCTATATTTTTCTTGTTACTTGTACCGCTATGTTTGCTTAAAATTTCATATCATGGCAAATTCATTTGATCAAGAAAAATGTAGCCTAATAACCATTTTTTGTCTAATAAAATGCAAAAATGTGGATTGTACAGAATGGACTCCCATGTAAATGTCGGATACACCTTTGATTGAAGAACCTTCAATTAAAAGTCCTTATGCTCAAACAATAAAGAGGTAGGCTTGGGCACAACCAACCCCTAAATAATATTTGTTTAGAGCTTTGATCAAAGGTCCTTCCCATATAGACATGTGGACATTCAATAGAAACTTACCTTCAAGCAAAGAGAGCATATTTTAGATGGAAAACAATTTCACAAATTTACAAATAATTCACAAATGAAACACATCATTATACTTCCCCCTTCATTTATGGAAATTGTTACTCCAATCGAACAAATCAATCAGTTTTATGGTATTATCATATACAACAATAAGGGAGAGGGCCCAGTAGCCGCCCACCCTAACTTTGCACACGTCAAGCACATAGCTAGACATATCAAATTTTGACAATTTTTTTTTGGTTTTTCGGTATGCGACTGAAGAGCTTAAAGCTATCCTTTCAGCTTCTGGGCACTTATACATTTCCCTATAGGACACGTTATGTGCACATGGGTCAAAAAATGGTCATTTCAACATGTCGCCCCATACATCTACACTAATGTGCCAATAATCGCTCGCCATCACATTTGTACACTTGTCTTAATTTCATTGGTTAATTTACACATGTATTGGTGCATTTGTGAACATGTACAAATGTTGTGATCAAGTATTGGTGCATTTGTATTAATTTATTTGGTTGGTATTTTACATGTATTATTTCTTTTTAAAAATTTAATTGGAGGGTCAAGTGATTAAAAACATAGTGGTTATTAGGACGTGGGTGGCAACTGGCCCCTCCCTTAGTTATCAATAAGATAGCGTGATCGTTAGTTTCATTCCGATGGTCATGCACGTTGTCCGTAAAGAGTCCATGCATTACATTCAATGCGTTCACTCTTTATGTAAGAGCAGGGCCCCATTTTAACAGCAGGTGATTTGACCACAGCACACGTGATCACTAAGCTCTACCGGTCATGAAAGGCAAACTGTGAAAATTGTTCAGCTTCCGTGTAGTGGAAGATATACACCTCAAGGAAGGCAAACTGTGAAAATTACAAAAGCAGGAATCGAATTTTAAAGTAAAATTGAAACGTCCATTTTCCGGCCAAGAGCTACTCGACAAAAAGATGATGAGATTTCGTGCCGTCTTTAGATGATATGGTGACGACTTTGCCAAGGCCACACGCATTGTAAGAGAGGAGAATCTAGTAGATTAATGATTGTGCCAACGCTAAATTCATGGTTTGCGCTTTCCAGGCCTTTTGCAGCTCATTCATTGTTTATAATGTGCAGTACTGCACGATATTGGTAGCCCTTTCAACAAAGCGTTTGAGGTGTCTCCTTCAATCTCTTTGAAACCCATTCACAGTGTCGTCATGTGTATCAGTCCACTATATTGATAGTACAAGTTCCAATAATATAATCAAAGTTGCTGGTTTAAACCTTTTACAATGGCTTCATAATCTCACCATGCCCATTAATCTCCTATATTGATAATAATTCCTATCAAGCTTGCTCCTTCAAGGTTTTTTCCTCGGATAGGTAGACTTATTATTTGTATTCCATGGTTCTCCATTTTAAAGGAAAAAATGCTTTACTGATCGTGGTGCAAACAAATACAAATAGACAAACATAAATTGCTCAAAATTGGAATGCTACAACATTCAATAACTTTCCATTGCTTATAATCAAAAACAATTTCTATTGCTTCATGAGAAAAATCATTGCTTGATGCTTTATTTTATAGAGGTCTTCACAATAGTAAAAAAACATTAAATGATTTTCACCTCTAGAAACTTCCCAGTCTTATCTTATCTCCTCTAAATCCTTTTAACTTATCCAACTTCATCTAATCTTATCTTCTCTAAATCCTTTCAACTTATCCAACGTCATCTAGTACCATTCTCATCTAGAAACTTATAAGTTTCCTCATCCTTCTAGAACATTACAATTTGTCTTTTTCATTAGTTAACACAATACAATAATTAATAATAATGTTTTTTGAGAGAAATTACACGCCAACAGTCACCTAGCCATAAACAACTGGTGTGTTGTAAACAACCGGTTGTACAGCTAATTCGACCACTGACACAGTCGACTCCATCTAGCGACCATATAGACTGAGTCGACATTGACCAGTTTGTTCATACAACCCGTTGACACACTGTGGGCCGCCATTTTGTTGTCGTACAATTTTTGACCAGCCGGTCGTTCACAATGCACCGGCTGGTTAAGTTGTTCCCCAACAATCCCCCTTAATTTCTACCCACAAACATTGTCTTCATAATGCCTTTGCCAACTATTCTTTAGATCTACAAGGTGCCAAATAGTTTTCTCCAATCTACTTACTGATTTTCTTGAGAAAAACATGTCCAGCAGTACTCTTTCAACTATCTTGTGCTTTTGCACTTGCAAATCGATCACCTAAAATGATTTCCAATCTATATCTTTCCTTCCAAATACTGTGATTATTTGGTGTAACTTCACTTGCCTTCTTCTTCTACATCTTTTGTGATATCTTCAGACTTCACAAATGTCTGTAAGTTGTCTTCAACAATTATCTCGAGAAATAAAACTCATAAATTGATGAATCTTTAGTACCGTGATACTTCACAATTCCTTCTTTTATAGCTATGACTACTTTCAATTGTGGCCTATCTAGTGATCTCTTTTGGCTGGTTCAACTGCATCCCAGGATTTTCCTTTTTATGGCTTATAAATTCCTTTGATAGTGGTTCAATTTTTTTTCTAAATGCTTCTTGTAAGGAAGTTAAAGTAGCAGACACAACCTCCTACACCAATGTTGAGGAGAGATATTATGTAAAACTTTTTAAAAACTAATCTAATAGCTACAGGAATTCTAGAAACACATTCAAACCATGAAATAAACAATAAAAAACAAAACACTATATATACGTGGGAAAACCCTTTCAGGCGTAAAAACCCACAGTCCAAAAACCTGCTCAATGTATTCCAAATCCAATAATAATATTATATACACTTGCAGAGCAAGTTTATTATAGGAGTATCACAAGTAATCAACTCTAGAAGACTTCCAAAAGCATTCTAGCAGCATACCAATACCTGCAAACTCACACATACAAACTACTCTTCGAGCCTTCAATTTATAGACTTTTGGCTATACAAGAAACCATCTGCGGCTTTAGAAAACCATGTGCAAAACTTCTTATTCAAGATTCTAGTCTAAAAATAAGCTCTCACGTCCAAAATGAAATCCCCTATTTTAGACCCTTATAGATGTCACAAAATCTGTCATAATATGCCTAAAAATAGGCCTTCAATAATATACCACTATGTGGGAATCTTTTGACACCTAATAAACCAAATTTCAAAGCACCGACAATGTATAACAGTTGTAGGAAAATATTATATGAAAATAACTATTACGGGAAATATGCAAGGTTGAGACAGCTCATTTCCCAACATTCTCCCACTTGTCAAATACCTTTCAAGTGCCAGGGGAATAAAACCATCATGGATCAATTGCTAGGGGCCAAAAGACCAATAGACTCAGAACACCACCTGAATTTCGTTGTGCTCATGGGCTTAGTTAATGCATGTGCAATATTTGGCACAGTCTCTACCTTTTCCACTTCACCTTGTCATCCTTGACCATATCACTCATGAAGTGATACTGAACATCAATGTGTTTGGTCCTGGCAGGTTCTTCGCAAGGTAGATTGCACTCTGACTGTCACAAAAACTATAACTGCACCCTATTTCAATCCAATATCTGAACACAAACGTTTCAGCCAAATGGCTTCTTTATAGGCATGAGTAGCTACCATGTACTCTAACTCAGTAGTGGACAAAGTGACCACAGCCTGTCGCTTGCTCCTCCAACTTATTGCACCACCATTAAAAGTAAAAATGTATGCACTGGTGGATTTTCTGCTATCGATGTCACCAGCCCAGTCTGAATCCACAAAACCATGAATACTCAGGGAATGTTGATCTCCTGTACCATGAAAACAAATAGAGTACTCTGTTGTACCCCACAAATATATGAAGACCCTCTTAACTGCATCCCAATGCACCCTTCCTAGATTAGACATATAACGAGAAAGAACTCCCACTTCTTGGGCAATGTCTGGCCTTATACAAACCATAGCATACATTAAGCTTCCAACTGCACTTTAGTAAGGCACTCTGCTTGTGTCTTCCATCTCCACTGGGGATGTAGGACATTGTGAAATTGAGAGCTTCATTCCCAATGTAACAAGAACACAAAGTGGTTTACAATCCTACATGTTAAACCTTCGCAATACTAAACAAACATACTTACTCTGGCCAAGCCATAGCTTTCTATTCTCATGATCTCTTCTAATCTCCATCCCAAGTATGTGTTTTGTTGCACCAAGATCTTTCATTTCAAATTTCGCAGAGAGTTGAGATTTCAATTTTGCAATCAAACCTTTGCCTTTCCCAATATACAACATGTCATCAACAATAAAGCAATTAATAAGAAATAATCACCATCAGATTTAAAATATACACAATGATCAGATTTAGACCACACAAATCCCAAACTCAACACATAAGTATCAAACTTCTGGTACCACATCCTAGGACTTTGTTTAAGGCTATACAGAGATTTATTTAACTTACAAACCAACTTGCTTTTACCTTTCACAACATAGTGCTTTGGCTGTGTCATATAAATTTCTTTCTCTAAATCACCATGAAGGAAAGCAATTTTCACATCCATTTGTTCAACATGTAGGTCATAAGCTATTGCAATAAATAATAAACACTAATGTATGTCATTTTAGCAACAAGAGAAAAGATCTCACTGTAATCAATACCCTCAACCTGAAAAATAATAGGAGAAGATTTAGTCTCTCTAAAAATAACACTTCTGGAATAAATTACATTATGTGCAACAGGGTCCCAAAGCTTGTATCCTTTCACAGCATAGCTATAGCCAATGAAGATACATTTGACAGCCTTACAATCCAACTTTATTCTCTTCTCCTTAAGCACATGTGCATATGCCTCACAACCAAAAACTCTTAGATGTCTAAGTGAAGGCTTTTCCCCTGACCACGCCTCCATTGACATTTTATCAACAAGCGCTGATGTAGGAGATCTATTGATCAAATAACAAGCAGTGGCAACAGCTTTAGCCCAAAAAATTTGTTGTAGACTAGCTCCACTCAACATGCTCCTAGCCTTCTCCATCAACTTTCTATTCATTCTTTCTACAACTCCATTCTATTGAGGAGAATACGGAGTTGTCTTTTCTCTTTTAATCCTAAAATCTGTATAGAATCTATCAAAATTTGTAGAACAATACGCACCACCATTGTTAGTCCTCAAACATTTAATTTTCTTTCTAGTCTGATTTTCTACCATAGCCTTAAACTCTTTAAAATGACTAAAACTTCATATTTACTCTTTAAAAAATATACCCATGTTCTCCTACCGAAATCATCAATAAAAGTAACATACTAAACTAATTTTCCATTACAAGAAACATCAATAGGACCAAATATATCAGAATGGATTAGATCCAAGATACATGAAGACTTATGAGAAGATGAGTAAAACTGAACATGGTTCTATTTGCCATAAACACAATGTTCACATAAATCAAACTCTAGATTGCAATCATTCAAACCTTTAACAAGGTTCTTATTTTCCAGGGCTTTCAAACCCTTCTCTCCAATGTGGCCAAGCCTTCGGGGCCATAACATGGTCTTCTTTGTAGGCAACTTTGATTCAGTAGACATAGCACCCTTGGGTACCTAGAAGCCACGACCATCCCCAGAAGAGAAAACCATCTTTTTTTTAGTAAAGTAGTTTCTAGCTTAATCTTATCAGAAGTAATATTGTACTCAACCATGCATGCATCGAGATGGTATAATGTACCTAATCTGCTTCCTTTTGCTATCACCATAGCAACTCTCATCTATTTCAAACTTTCTTCAGAAAACTATACATGCACACCCACATCTATTAGCTTGCTAACAAATAATAAATTTCTTGCTAGTCCTAGGATATGCAAGATACCATCAAACAATTTCACATGAATACTACCATGGCCAACAATGTCAAGGAAAGAATTATCACCCAAATACACCTTACCACCATCATAGTTTTCATACTTACTAAACTAGTTTTTGTTACGAGTCATGTTAAAATATGCACCTGAGTCTATCAACCATGCATTATCACCTGCACAAGTGGCCAAGGCTACAATAAAGGCATCTCCATCTTCTTTCTCGAACTCAGAATCAGAATCTTGCTTCTTCTTCTTCTTTTTCTTCTCTTCTTTCCATTCCTTTTGGAAGTGTCTAGGTTTACCATAGTTCTAGCATATTTCCTTGTACTTACGAGGAGATTTTGATCTCCCCTTATTCTTGGACTTGGAACAGCCACATTGCTTCTCATCTTTGCCTCATTCTTTTTGTCTTCCTCGAACACTCAAAGCCTCTTTGGCATTCAGAGAGACCTTCCTTCTCATCTCTTCGGAGAGTAGAGAACCAACAACATCCTCTATAATCAAGATGACTGTAGTGCTCTCAATAGCCATGACTAGGCTATCCCATGAGTCTGGTAGCGAACACAACCAAATTTGGCACCTTTCTTCTTTGTCCATTTTCACCCCAACTAAGGTCAACTGAGTCACCAACATATTGAAAATTTCTAGATGCTCAGAAATCCATCCACCTTCTTCCATTCTCAAGGAATACAACTTGTTCCTCAAGAAAATCTTATTTACTAGAGATTTAGCTTGATATATCTCACCCAACTTCTTCCAAATCTTCTTTGAAGTGGGTTCTTCATGGACATTTATCATAATTGAATCTGCCAGGCACAATCATATGAGACCTTTATCTTTTCTATCCATTACATCATATTTTGCAGCCAAATCTGTATCCACATGCTTATGGACATTTTCATCCACTGCATCCCATAGATCCCAATCAATCAACAAATATTCCATCTTCATCTTCCACATTTCAAAGTTCATGCTAGAAAACTTCTCTACCTCAATCCTCTCAGATATGTTTGCCATCTAAAAAAATATATCTATAACAAGATCACAAAGTATCATCTGCACAAGCTCCCACTCAAACCTTGATTAGCACAAAAAACCCAACAACCCACAACTGAAACCAAAGTTGATCAGGTTTTGATACCACTTGTAAGGAAGTTAAAGTAGCAGAAACAACTTCCTACGCTAATCTTGAAGAGAGATATTATGCAAAACCTTTTAAAAACTGATCAAACAGCTACAGAAATTCCAGAAACACATTCAAAGCATGAAATAAATAATAAAACACAAAACACCAGATATACGTGGGGAAAACCCTTTTGGGTGAAAAACCCCACACTCCAAAAGCTTTCTCAATGTATTCTAAATCCAATAACAAGATTACATACACTTGCAAAGCAAGTTTATTACAGGGGTGTCACCAGTAATCAACTTTGGAAGACTTCTGGCAGCATAACAATACCTGCAAACTCACACATACAAACTACTCCTCAAGCCTTGTATTTATAGACTTCTAGCTATATATGAAACCATCTGTAATCTTACAAAAGCATGTGCGAAGCTTCTTAGCCAAGATTCTAGTATAAAAATAAGCTCTCACGTCCAAAATGAAATCCCTTATTTTTGAACCTTATAGATGTCACATAATCTATCATAATATGCCTAAAAATATGCCTTCCATAATATACCACTATGTGGGCATCTTTTGACACCTAATAAATCAAATTTCAAAACACCGACAATGTATAACAACTATAGGAAAATATTAAATGAAAATAACTATTATGGGAAATATGCAAGGTTGAGACCCCTCATTTCTTAACACTTCTATAGTTGTGATGATTTCTTTAGGTAGATTATGTGGTAGCTCAAATCTTCTACAATGGTGATCCACCTTTCCATTAGCCTACAAACTTGGGTGACTTTGCTTTGGCAGCCCAAATAAATAATCTATAGTTTCCTTCAATGATAAAGTCCATGGAATTCCACAATTTTCATTGGTTGCGGCCTTCTTTTTAACTTTAACTATATCTTCTTCAAATCATCCTTCCATAATCTAGAGTTTGTGGTGACTAACTTCTTCCCTTCTATTCGTAGTAGCTAGTAAAGCATCCAAAAGCTACTACACTTGGCCACAAGAAGGATGTGAAGCATAAGGCTAACTAGGCCTAGTAGGAAAAGATATTGCAGCCATAAGTGACACATCCCTATTGTAATAGAATGTATACATAGATAAAAGAATATAAGTAGATAGATAAGATGAAGTAGATAGAAGAAAATAAAAAAAGGACAAGAAAGATAGACATGTATAAGACATTTTGAAGGATATATATAAGAAGTATTATGATCTATAGACTATATAAATATAACATGCAAGGTACTTGGACTCAAAACTCCAGTCTGTGACTCCACTTCCCATGTCAACATTTGGTTCTATTGTTGGGACCTTGGTAAACTAGTAAAGAATAGATAAAAGAAAATCCAAATAACCATTGTAGAGTAAAGGAAGTGATGAGAAAGGATTTTATAAAGAAAGTAGAATTTTTTAATGACTAGAAGTAGATTCTTCTAGGCCTTAACCTTGTGAGAGGGGGTTAGGAACCTGGGGACAATAAATGGAATGGAGGAGATCTTGAAGAGATCCCTAAAAAGATGCCACTAACCAAAGTAGGATGGACATAAACCGCCCACCATAAACAACTAACACATTGTTGTGCCGACTGTTTATGGTTTTTCGGCCTCCTTTCATGCTGACTTTTGTAGTCGACATCCTCATTGTAACTCCTTTCACCTATTTGGTTAATTAAATTGTCAATCAATTTACTGTGACCTATTCAGTCGATCAGATTTTTGACCAGCTGGTAGTTTGCAATGTGCCAACTAGTTAAGCTTTACCAACATAAACACCATGGGGTACATAAAGGATCAATGAAATTCAAAATTATAAACACCCACGATAAAAGGAGAAAATAAAATATTAAGGGAGATTTAAAAAATATCCAATTAGCAATGGAATTGAACATGGACGAAAAACAACAAAAAGAAATAAAAGAAAGATAAGAGAGGTACCACAAAAGAATTGAAAAGGCATACAAGATAGAGTTAGAGGATGCCAAAAGGGTTGTTGTTGAAAAGGATATCGAGGAAGAGATAGAGTGCACCTGAAGGGCTATGGTTGATGACAAAGAAATATAATTATTTAATACTCTACAACAACTAAATCACATATCGATAAGGAAACAAGGATCCTCACTAATCTAGTAGGAATTATAAAAGAATATAAGATATCTCAATAAGTATGTGAAGATGGTTGTAGTAGGATGGAGGCTCCACCACTTCTAATATTACATCAAACACTACACTTGACACTTGAATTATCTAATCTTTAGATTACAATAGATGAAAAATTTTAGGAGTTCTTTAATCCCATACAAAATTTGTAATCTTTGCAATTTGATGCGAAGTATTCGGATCAGTTGGTTACCAAAATTTTGAGGTAATTAAGAGATGATGATGCAGGAGCACCTGGGCGTATATGCAATCATGCATCGCTGAAAAAGAATAGCTATTTCAGTTTTCTTTTCTTTTGATCTAGTTTCTTGTTTCAATTGTGATTTTGAGGTGTTGGTGGTGTTGTCCCAGTTGTTGGCGATCATGCGTCACATTCTCTCAGTGTCATTTGTGGTTCAACTTGGCTGATTTCAATTCACTTTTGATGGTCCCAACTATTTTGTCAAAGTCTTGTATCATTTCTCGCATTTTCATTTGTCATATGTTGTTCAGTTTGGGTTGATGGTATGCTGTAACTGAGTGTCGGTGACCGATATTCTTTTTGCCATATGCTTGTTGAAATATTTCATGAATAATGTGTCGACAAAACACATGATGGAGTCATTATTTCCAAACAACTATATGGTGATTTTGAAGGCCAGAGGGCACATTACAAAGGCCATAGGTCACCCAAACTAAAATTCAAATAAAAACTATTCAATTTCTTCCCATGGGATGACACATCACTTTATCTATGCCTTCTTTTGTGAAATTAAAGGTTGCTGATTGAAAATACATAAAATAAATAAATTAAGGGAGGTCGAATGTGTGAATTTTGGCAGCCATATGAGAAGTTCATCGTAGTAATTTCAGAAATATAAAATTTGATTGGAATAAAAACCCATGATTGGGAAATTTGCAAATGTTGGCATTCCATATCTGATTTTATTAAGAGGTCAAAGGACCATTCCAATGTGTGGAGGATGGTCTTTTTGTTTGGTTGTGATTTACATTTCAATGAATAATAAATTCTTCATGTATAATTCCTCCAAGGCATTGGTTCACTTGCTTCAATGACTCATTCTATGGTCTTCTTGATGTTTTTGAACAATATAAAAAATATAAATTGAATAGAGCAAGGGGTTCAATCTGCCATAAAAAAGAAGAGGAAGAGAATAGAAAACAATGATAGACAATAGGGCGATGGGAATAAAAGAAAGTCACTACTAGCCAAATGGAGTGGCAAGAGAGGTGGTATAAATTGAATAGCTTGTTATAGATCAAAACAAAAGATAAGAAGATTGAATCTTGGATACCGAAGGAAAATAAAGGACTTGTAGAAACAATTGGGAGAAATAAGAAGTGTTGGCTGCAAAGTGGAACAAAATGGCATAGAGATTGATTTTTTTTTGCAGAGTTGAAAGTGGAATGTAAGAAGGGAGAAGATAGTTGTTTGCTACTCAGAAGGAGATCAACTAGAAAGAAAATTGTATGCATATCAATCCCTAATGCTTTGTTTGTCATAACATCAAATATGGACAAGTGATTGTTGCCAATAAGAATAAAATTTGAGTTTTAGGATTATTGAACATAATGTCTATGAATTGTTTGTTTCATTGTTTGCAATTTCCTTGTGGTGGAGTATAAATGATAGTTTTGCTTCCATAGCTGTTGTCACAAAAATATTCAATTTATAAATTGATTTCATTGGTTGGTGATCCCTAGATTGTGTCATTGCTGCTTGAATTAGCAATCCCATAGGACCCCTAATTCCTGTCTGCACCAATTAATATCAGAGCCAGGTTTTCTTATGTGTTGAAGATAGGAACCTTGGAGAGTTTTGTTGTGGGTGAGTGTGAGGATGAGGAGACCCGCGATTATGGAGGTTTCATTGGCATGGTGCAAAGAGGACATGGGCGAAGAGGATCATGGAATGGACCATGAAATAATGACAATATGGCAGTCATAGAGATGCTGAGAGGTATCGTAACGTGATTAGATATGATGGAAGTAGTGCAACAAAGAGGGATACCTATGGTAGATGTTAGTGATGACGAAGATGAGATTGAAGCACCAAAAATTGATTTTGAGGATGATGAAGATGGAGTAGAAGGCAAATTTTTGAGAGCAATGGTGAAGATCAGTAGTAAGCCAAGATTGGAAACCTCTAGAGTTACAATGGAAGCCTCAATCTGAAAGATTTAATCAATTAGATATTAGAAATGGAGAATTATTTTGACTATGAGTTGATAGAGGATCTGAAAAGAGTGGAATTTGCTTGTATAAAGTTGAAGGGACACACATCATTATGGTGGGATCACATACAGATTGGCAGACAATGAAGAGGCAAGGATAAAATCAGAACTTGTGACTGAATAATAGTGAAGTTGAAATCTCAATTTCTGCCGAAAGATTACCAAGTTTATTTCAAAAATTGCAAAATCTGAAGCAAAAAGAGTTAAGCGTGCAAGCTTATACTAAGGAGTTTTACAAGTTGAATATCCAAGTTGGACATGTGGAGGATGATATAGAAAAGGTTTCAAGGTATATAAATAGATTGAGATATAATATTCAAGATGGATTGGCTATGTTGCAAGTTCATATGGTGGAAGAGGCATATCGATTTGCCTTGAAGGCTGAAGAAAAATTATCACGAAGACATCAAGGTAATACAAGAGGAAGAGGAAGGTCTGTCATATGAAGTAAACCAGCAAGTAATGGGAAAGGAAAACAAGGTTATGAGGATGAAAATGGCACTTCATGCAAGGAGGAATCAAGTGAAAATAGTAGGGGAAGAGGCTATTCCAGAAGAGGTAGAGGAAGTGGATTTGGAGGCACATGTTTCCAATGTGGAGACATTGGACATAGGGCCTTTGAATGCCCTCAAATACAACAAGACATTAGTGGGAAGAGTGCACCAAAGAACTATGCAACACAAGCTGATGATGAGAGTGTGGATTCCCCAAAGCAAGTAGAAAAGCCTGAACATGGAGAGGCATTGATGCTAAAAAGAGTTCTTTTGAAACCAGAAAAGGAACAACCAGAGCTAACATAAAGGTAAAGTTTATTTCAAATGGTGTGTAAATTAGGTGGCAAGTGTTGTAAGGTAGTTGTGGATAGTGGAAGTACTGATAATTTGGCCTCACAAGAGATGGTAATTATGTTTATGAGGTGTTGTGTGATGTGATGCCCAAGGATGCTTGCCATGTTCTTTTGGGTAGACCATGGCAATATGATAGACTATATGCTATGTATGATGGTTGGGAAAATATGTATACCATCACAAGAAATGGAATGGAGTATCATTTGAGTCCATTGAGGGACAAGGAGAAATAAGTGAGAGATAGTTTATTGGTTTGTTTTCATGCTAGTGAATAGGTTAACAGTGGCAAGTAAGGTTGGGAGTAGCCCAATAGTAGTTCATGAGAAGAGAACTTTGGGTGGAGTCAAAGGTAGTGGTGAAGATTTGGTGCAACAGTTGCACAAGAAAGAGAAGAAGAATATGGGGCAGCCAAATAATTGTAAAAGAAGTGAAGAGATTCCAAGAGGAAAACATAATTTAGTAGTGGAAGAAGGTACATGCTTGTATGAGAAGTCTGAAATAGATCTTTGTCATTGAGAAGAACCAAGTGGAGGTGACCACCAAGGTGAGTGTAGGTTGCAACATAAGCAACGAAGGAATGTGAAAGAGGGAAGAGGTAAAGGGGCTTTGTTCAATGGACAAAGGAAGGAGCCGATTGATGAAGAGGAAATATGGATAAAAAATGAATATGGGATCACCATCCCAAGCTCTCAATAATGTTCATAAGTTGCAGCCTCATGAAGCATTTTTCCTACTTGACATGTTTGATGAAGGAGCACCAGGGCATATATGCAATCCTGCATTGGCCAAAAAGAATAGCTATCTCAATCTTGTTTTCTTTTGATCTAGTTTGTTGTTTCAGTTGGGTTTTCGAGGTGTTGGCAGTGTTGTTGCAGTTGTTGGCAATCATGTGTTACATTCCCTCTATATCGATTATGGTTTAACTTGGTTGATTTTAATTCACCTTTGATGGTCGCAACTATTTTGGTGAAGTCTTGGATCATTTGTCACATTTTCATTTGTCATATGTTGTTTAGTTTGGGTTGATGGTATACCGCAATTGAGTGTTAGTGACTGATATTCTTGTTGTTGTATGCTTGTTGAAATGTTTCACAAATAATGTGCCAACAAAACACTTGATGGTGTCATTATTTCCAAACAACTTTATGGTGATTTTGAAGGCTAGAGGGCACATTGCGAAGACCAGATGTTGCCCAATCTAAAATTCAAATACAAACTATTTATTTTCTTCCAATGGGGTGACACATCACTTTATCTATGCTTTCTTTTGTGAAATGAAAGGTTTCTAATTGAAAATACATAGTAAATTTAAATTAAGGGAGGTCGATTGTGTGAGTTTTGGCAGCCCCATATGAGAAGTTCAAAGCATTAATTTCAAAAATATAAAATTTAATTGGAATAAAAACCCATGATTGGGCAATTTACAAATGTTGGCATTCCATATCTGATTTTATTAAGAGGTCAAAGGACCATTCCAATGCATGCAGGACAGGTTTTTCTTTTGTTGTGATTTAAATTTCAAAGAATAATATATTTTTCATGTATAATTCCTCCAAGACATTGATTCACTTGCTTGGACAACTCATTTAGTGGTCTTCCTGATGTTTTTGAACAATATAAAAAATATAAATCAAACAGAGGAAGGGGTTCAGTTTTCCACATAAAAGAAGAGGAAGAGAATAGAAAACAAGGATAGACAGTAGGGTGATGGGAAGTAAAGAAAGCTGTTGCCAGCCAAATGGAGTAGGAGGAGAGGAGGTATAAATTGAATTTGTTGTGACAGATCAAAACAAAAGATAAGAATATTGAAGATTTGCTACTAAAGGAAAATAAAGGAATTGTAGAAATAGTAGGGAGAAATAAGAAGAGTGTTGGCTGCAAAGTGAAATAGAATGGCACATAGATTACTCTATTTTTTTGTAGAGTTGAAAGTCGAATGTAAGAAGGAAGAAAATAGTTGTTTTCTACTGAGAGGGAAATCAAATGGAAAGAAAATTATATGGATATCAATCCCTAATGCTTTGTTTTCCATAACAACAAATCAGGACAAGTGATTGCTGCCAATAAGAATAAAATTTGAGTTTTGGGATTATTAAACATAATATTTGTGAATTGTTTGTTTCATTGTTTGCAATTTCCTTGTGGTAGAGAATAACTAGTAGTTTTGGTTTGATAGCTGTTGTCACAAAAAGATTCAATTTGTAAATTAATTTCATTGATTGGTGATCTCTGGATTGTGTCATTGCTGCTTGAATTAGCAGTCCCATAGGACCCCTAATTCCTGCATGCTCCAGATGATAGTATATATCAAGCGGTACATGAAGACAATAATAATATGTTCAACCTGAGTAATAATACAATTGGAATAAGGGAAGAAAAGTGGAAAATATCATTATTTAACAAGAAGTCATTTAGTAATGAAAATACATCTCCTAAAATGAAATGCCAATTTGAAGAGTTACAATCCCCAGACCAGGAGTCATCTCCCATGCCATATAAATCAAGGAGTATTTTAACAGATCAAATACAAGTGAAAACTCAAGTAAAATAAGAGAATCTCAAGAACAATAGTTTGTACAGAATTGCGATGAAATACTAGGAGAGGAATATTTTGAGATACAACTAGCTAGAGATAAGGGACATGGACTAGGCAAATACCATAATAAAAAATACATAAAGGAAAGGCCAAACCATCAAAGAACACTACAAACAAATAATGCAAAAGAAACAAAGAACATTATTCAAATATGAATTCACCAGTCAAGTTCCCAATTTTGGGTAATACACAATAAAGGTAGTAGAACACATACTTTTCCTAAACTTGCTATGGAAGAGAAAATGAACAACAAAGGATCAAACAAAATTATTTAATATTTTAGGCACTCTATGAAATGATGCACTAAAATGGTATAGGAAAACATGTCCAGAACATGACAAAGAGTGGGCATAGATAAAAAATGAGTTCTTATAGAATTTTGAATCACCAGAAATCCCCACTCACAGTGTAATGAGATATGGTATAGGAAGATGGGGAATCCATAAAGGAGTATGACTAAATATTTAAAGAGATATCTAGAAAATTGGAAGATCCTCTAATAGAAAAGCAATGCATAGAATAGTTCATTTATGGACTAACACCTAAAATTAGAACTTTTGGACGGAAGAATGTTAAATACATATTCATAAGTGGTAACACTAGCCTATTGCATAGAAACACAAACATGGAAAAGACAATACAAATCTATAGAAAATAAGGAAATAGAAATGTTGAGATTTGAATTAGAACAATTAAAAATCAAACAGGAAATATTAGCTAAGAAGGAAAATACCCAACAATCACAAAAAATGAATATATGGTGCACATATTGCTCAATGGAAAAACACGTTAGAAATGAATGCCTAGAACTTAGAGGGGATAAAATAGCTACTGTACTTAGGGTATACCTAAGAATAGCTCCAAGAAAAATGTAATCAGTCTATTACAGAATATGTAGAGAATAGGATCACTATTATTTAGACTCCAAAGAGAAGAAGAAGAACATGAACCATGGTGTGATCATCACTGCAATAATAATGATCAACTTGTGCTTTCAACTCTCTCCAAGTTAGGACCTGAGTATTCTATATTTGTATCTACTTTCTACTCCACTAAAAGAGCTCTTGAAGCCACATGGACAATGCCATCCTTAGATTAATTCATTGTAGACTTTACTAGGGAGCAAGATAAGTTAATACACATGGGTACCCTAAAGACATCAAAACCTCAAGCTCTTTTTGCTAGGAATGGGGAACATAATTCTTCAAATAACAAAGAGGAGAAGAATAAAAAAGACAAGGAGATCAAGAAGGAACAAAAATTTGAGCCCAACATAGAATCTTCTTCAAATCAATGGAAACCTAACAAAAATAAAGTCAAGTGCACCTATTGTAAGAAACTTTGGCATGATGAGCACATATGTATGAAGAAAAAAATATACCACCTCACTCATATTCTTAATAAGCATAACATATGGGTCCCTGAATCTATCAAAGAGTCCTCATTAACCCAAGAAACTTCTAAGACAAAGGAAAAAGGAAAAGAGAAACATAAGGGAAAAGCACTAGTTATAGTAGCATCTTCATCAGTTCCATCTTGGATTATTGACTCCAGTGCCTTGCACCATATGGCTTCTTCATAGGTTGAGTTTTCTTCTATAGAGCCTTATAACATGTCTAGTATCATCTTAGGTAATGACACACTAGCAGCAGTTGTAGGGAGAGGGTCTATTGAAGTTTAAGGTGGAACATTCACAAATGTTCTAAGTGTACCTTCACTTTCAACTAATCTCCTATCGGTGTATCAGATTACTCACATAGGGAAGGGCATGCAATTTGAGTTTACTCCATATTCAGTTCAGATCATAGAGTGGCATATAAACAACTTAGTCGATTTGGGAAGGGGACATCACCATGCTAGATTATACACCTTCTCACACTTTGCCCCTGATATTTCTCCTTCCAGCCATTCACAGCAAACTCTTGAGGTAGAGTTTTCTTCTTTTTCTAGTTCTGATAGCAAGAATAGTGATGGGGTGTCATCTCCATCCATCTCTAGATTCATTTTAGAGGATGATGATTTAGCACCTGACTCACCCACATTCAACTCTCTTTGGGCTAGATAGCCACTTCAAAGTGCAAGAACTTGGGTACAGAATCCATATGATGATTGACAGACCTCATCACATTATAGGGCACATGCTTTCTATGCCTTCACTTTAGAGTTTAGAGTAGCTTCTTTGAGAGCTTCCAATAATTTTTTACAACAGGGTCTTATATCTGCTTGGGACACACTTCTACCAGACATCTGTTGGTTGTTTGTAGAGTCTTACATTTAAGATCTTGATGACACTTTGGAGGATCTTGTCTTTCTCTTTGATGATAGTACACATACCCCCACTATTACTACAAAGTTTAGAGAGGCTTCATCGAGGGCTTCTAGTGATTCTTTGCAGGACATCTCATAGGATTTTCATTGTATCCATATGGAATGCATTGACATTCTGCATCCATACATTAGTTCTTTGGATCTTGCTCTTTGATTAGTTTTCACATGATTTTGAAAGGTCACTTGTTTCAGTTAAGCCTGGGACTCCTTATTTGTTTCTAACTTATTTTGATATTAGCATGACGATATTTGAGCCTAGTGTTCTAAGACAGGAAACATCATGAGACTTACCACCTCACCTTGCTTCTTTGAGTTGGAGTTACTTCACCATTCACCATTGGAGTTATTTCTTCCGAAGGGGAGAAACATCATTTTCCACAAATGGATCATTTTCAACATTCATACACAAGCATTCTCTTTTGGCATAAGGGCTACTTCATTGTGGGGGGCTACACAGTCTCTTTCTCTATCTTATGGGGGTAGCTATCTGCATCATCATAGTCAGAGCAACATGGTTTCAGGCTTGGTGTAGAGTTATCATCTTTGTGAAGGCTTCCTAGTCCTTTGCTTTTATCTTTCTTTTCTCTCTTTTCTCACGTGCTCTTTTTCATTTCTCCATTATTATAAGAGATTGAATTCTATATGGGTACCTAATCAGGCCTAGTTGTTAAGACTCATCTTCATTTATCCCACCGAACCTATGCTTGAGGGGGGTGTTGGTGTATATTAAGATTGCTTAGGAGTGCATCAGTCTATGTTTAGCCCTGAGCTATACTTGGCATCCATAGATTAGCTTAACTAAGTTAAGTGGTTGCTTTTCCTATTCTTGGAGCACCACTATTCTTATGCTTTCCTATTCTTGTCTCGACTATTCTTAGTCGGTTATGCCCTATATGTACTATATCTTGTAAGCTAATTGATTAACCCATATTTTGCACTCCAATTTTCTATGGTTTGCAATACTTGTTTTCTTCCAGGTTTAGCTATTTGTTTCAAGTGGTTTGAATCCATACTCACATGCACTCAATGTTCTTGGCTTCTACAATATTATTATAATATAAAAGTAATTTCTATATTTTGTTCTAATATATTAGTATATAACAATATGAATTTATTTAGCCTCTCTTAACACATACTATAATGCAAGTAATAATGCTACTTAATATAAAAGTAATTACTTTATATATATATATCATTTTATTTCTGTAAAAGTTTTTTAAACTTGGATTTATTTACTTTAGAGAGCTATTTTTTATTAAATGATATGATTAATATTATGTTTATTTTTAAATATTTATATTAATATTTTGATGTATGAATGATTGTGAAATTTAAGATGAAAAGTAAAATTTTACAAGTTCATAAATGTAGTTCTTTTATACTATTATAGAATACCTTTAGACATAATTAATGTGTAGCTTATTATTATAAATTTATAATTATAGTTTCATAAATTTACTTATAAATTTATAATTTAAATATTAAGAATTGATTTTTATTATTTAATTTGTCCTATTTAAATTTTTAATTAATTAAAAAGATAATAGTACAATATTCAGAAAAAATAATTAATAACTAATACAATATAAATAGGAGGGAATCCTTAAAATTAATTTTTAAAGTTTATATAAAATTTTATAAATTATTAATATATCAATTAAAAAAATTGAAAAATGAGAAAGGAGTAGAAAAGTACTTTGAAGGAGGAGATTTGGAAGTTCAAGGTGTTTGGTGCATGAAAATGAGGAGGATTAATTATAGTTCTTTCTCACAAGCATTTCCTAAAGTGAAAAATTATATTTTAAATTGAAGTGGTTTTTCTTCTCTCTTTTTTTTTTGGTTGTTGTTGTTGTTGAGGAGTGTTTGGTAATTAGTCTATTAATGGGATACAATTTCATGCTTCCACTGATCCCTATATAATTATATGAAGTCATTCCATTTTAACACAAAACTAAATGGACATTGGCATGCGTATTCAAATTTCACCATGACAACTATCAAATCCGCTATGTGGAATCAAACTTTATCTTTGCCGTGTATAAACGGGTGTCTATTTTCCACCTGTTTTGATAGGGAAAACTATCAAAAACACTCTTCTGCGAAAAGCAAAACCGGTGCTTGATGTTGTTATAAATTTGGAAGAGAGTTAAAATGATATGGTGAGGAGAAAGAGGGCTGAATGGAGTCAAACAAGAAAAGCTTAGGGCAATGGATACTCTTGGTATTAAACTGTGCGGCTTTGTGCATTGGCGTGACTGCAGGCCCCTTGTTAATTCGCTTCTATTTCCTGCACGGTGGCAGTCGCAAATGGCTTTGTGGGTGGCTACAGACTGCAGGGTGGCCTCTTCTTCTTCTGCCCATCTGGATTTCTTCCCGCAGAAAACAGCCATCCGCAGACATCCATGTCACTCCAAAGCTCTGCCTAGCATCCGTCCTACTCGGCCTCCTCACTGGCCTCGATAATTTCTTGTTTTCCTGGGGTATCGCCTACCTGCCTCTCTCCACCTCCTCTCTCTTGATTGCCCCTCAACTTTGTTTCAATGCATTCTTCGCATTTTTGTTAGTAAAGCAGAAGTTTACCTCATATTCAATCAATGCTCTTATTTTGCTCACCATGGGAGCACTTCTGCTGGCCTTCCACGCCAGAGGCGACAGGCCCCAGGGAGTCACAGCTGGCCAATATTGGCTTGGCTTTGTTGTTGCAGGCGCAGCAGCTGCCCTCTATGGATTCATTCTTCCTTTGATTGAGCTTGTGTATAAGAAAACCACACGCCGAATAACATACGCTCTTGCTATGGAGATGCAGCTTATAATGTCGTTTTCGGCCACCGTTTTCAGTACAATAGGCATGGTTGTGAACAAGGATTTCCAGGCTGTTGGGAGGGAGGCCAGGTCATTCGATGTGGGAGAGTTCAATTACTACATGTCACTGGTATCGCAACTAATCTGCTGGCAGCTCTTCTTTATCGGGGTGTTTGGTGTCATTTTTTTGACTACTTCTCTCTTGAGTGGCATACTCATGGCTTTTTTTCTTCCTGTGACGGAGATGCTTGCAGTTGTCATATACCATGAGAAATTCACTGGGGAGAAGGGCATGGCTCTCGCTATGGCTTTGTGGGGATTCACATCCTATTTGTATGGGGAATACAAGAATTCCATATTACAGAAAAGCAATATGCCGGAGGAGCACCGACAAAGCCATGAATCTGCAACCCTGAAAGAAGAAGAACCGACTTTGGAGCTGGTTGTTGAAGAACCCGACTCGAACAAAACCCCTTAATCACCAGTTTCTGTATAATTTTAAACATATGTAATGTGTAATATTTTGTTTCACAGCAAAACTTTGTTCTTGTGCACATTATAGGAGCTAGATAACTGATTTTCCAATGCATATATTACATGGGCTTTAAACACGCTGTTTGTTAAATCCAAGAGAAGTACTACATATTTTCAGGAAAATTGAAGATGTAAGCTAAAGTGGTGTACGTTTGTAATAAATCTTTACCCTGATGTGCACCAGTTATTTGAGATACTGTAGGGAGCGTTATCGAGAGTACCAGTCTCTATTTAAGTGGATAGACATAGCAGTCTCTGTCTCTATGGTTTACACATCAATTATTGGCCTAAAACCAGGTGAAGATATGGCCATATAGTGCTTCCAATATTAATCGAAACTTTCCAGCAGCCTGGTCTGTTTTCCTGTGTTCCCAGCATAACGTGTAAAATATATGCTTGAATTTCTGCCAACTGAAACTCCTTTAAAATGTGTTCCTGGTGGTTTCAAAAGAAAAAAGAAAAAACAAGAAAATAATTGTGTGATTTTTACAGTTGAGCTGTAGTCTCCTCATTTGTGGGGTAAGAGAGATACTTCCTACCAATTTCTTTTAATATTAATAATTAGTTTTCATAGCTACGGGGGGATACACAACCTATCCCTCTTGATTATGATCTGGTCGCCCTCCTTGGAGTCTTGGAGGGCCCAGGCTTTACCATCAGGCGCACTCAGGCTGTTGAATACTTCCTATCAATTTATTTCACTATATTTATAATAAAGTAATATAAATAGAATTTGGGTTAGGAAGGGCCTAAATTTGATGGTCGACCCTTGTCAATAGAAATTCTATTGTTAAAATCTCAGACCTTTGCTTATCCTCCTCCAGATAAACTATATTTATGAATGCAAGTAATATGGGGCTGCCTTTAAAACTCCTTCCTGAATACAGTCTTCATTATCTAAGTAGACAGAACCAAGCTAAGAAAATCCTTACTGAAAGGAGTTTTAAAGATAACCCCAGAATCATGGATGCCTCAAAAAAACCATTATTGGTGGGAGTTGAGAGTTAATCTCAAAATCAAATGACTGGTAGTAGATAATCATTTTACTTAAACATCATCCATTTCAATAACAATTTTGCACCTCATTCATACCAAATAGTGATAAATAAACAAAGTCCATAAAATTAATATACTACTGACAAAAAGAAATTAATTAACCTTTTACACATGTAAAGATAGCCAAATCTCCTCATCTTTTTGTCAAGTAACTCTTGTATAAAAAAATGAATCTTTCAACCTTACTGTCAGATCAGCATGGAAAGACAGAAAAACCTCATTTTTATAAGGTAGCTCTTGGCTGCAAAATGAATCCTCCAATCTTACTATTATTAACCTCATAGATTCATCTCTGACATAATGTCACCATGTGGCTTTGGTGAACGGACTGTCAGATCAGCATGGAAAGACACCGAAATCTCCTCTTCTTTTTTGTAAGTAGTTATTGCCTGAAAAATGGATCTTTCAATCTTACTGTTACTAATCTAATAGATTCTTCTTGCATAACGTGTGGCCTTGCCAAAGTTGCCACTTTTAGTAGTGAGAAGTCCTGTCAGATCAGGAAAATGAAATGAAATGTAATGTGAATACGTCCACGAGGCCCGAATCTTCTCAATGTCCAAAGGCACACCGAAATCTCATCTTTTTGTAAGCAGCTATTGCGTGGAAAATGGATCTTTCAATCTTACTATTATCAATCCAAAAGATTGCTCTCTCTTACATAGCGTGTGGCCTTGACAAAGATGTCATCTTTGGTGAACGGTTCTGTCAGATCAGCATGGAATGACCGAGCTTTATTTTTTTCTCAAACAGCTCTGGCCCGGTAAATGTATTTTCCAATCCATCTCTGCTTTTGTACTTTCGTATTCATGCCAAGAATGGCTTCGGCCCTATGTGATTTGGCTGAGAGGCGAACTACAGTTGCAGTGGGGTGGAGATGAGACCACTCATATTTTTTTTTTAATTATAAACCAAAAAAATTAAAAATTTAATTGTAAATGAAAAATTAAATAAAAATCTAAAAATAATTCTATAATCTTTGTGGTTTCATTAATTCATGGTGTTTCATTTATTTTATATTAAAATCCCCTCTTTCCTTTGGCATTACATTTCCTATTTCTGCCTTTCACTTTATTGTTTTTTTGGTGTTGTTTTGTTATGTCCTTCTTATACCGGGTGCACAGACTCGCGCTATTGTGAATACCAGGTCTCTTACGGCGATGGATCCTTCACGGTGGTGGATTTGGTGAGAGTGGCAAGAGAAACCATGACATTCAGAGAAGCAAAGGTGGCAGGCATGACAAGAGCATCATATGATGAGAGACGTTGAGGCATACCTGCAAGCAGTTTGGCACTTGATACACCATCTCAAGCAATCTTGTCTCATCGTATGCCATGTTTGCGGTTTGCAGGGTTTACACAATAAACTACTGTTTTTTTCTTAAACATAAAGCGATTGTTCTTTCATTTCTCTTGGTAGTATAAAATTTCATTTTGGTAGTGTAAAATTTCCCCTTTGTTCAACATACTCTTTTCCTGAGTCAAGAAAACTTTTTTTTTTTTGGTTTTTTATTATTTTTAAAATTTAATTATTTATTTATTTGTTTGGGAGAATACCTCCAGAGTGTACAATTGTGTAGGAATTTCTTTTTTTAAAAATATAAATCCATGAAATCATGCAAAAATCCATGAGATCTTGCATGGCATGCACTTGTATTTGAAAATTCACAATATAAAGAAGACTCAAAATGCCATTTTTTTTCACTGGCTTAGACCAAGATCTGATGGAGGATACTGTGCAGGTGAAGGTTCAGGGCTACACTCCAAAAAGTGAATGGAGAGAGAAAGCTAGGTCTAAACATACTAATTAAATAAAAGTTTCTTTTATAGACATTTCTAAATTTTGTTTATAAATCTATACTAATATCTAAATGTTTTTATTTGATTTCATTAAATTTCATTCTAGAATAAACTTAGCTCTCCACCAAAATATTTTTTAAATTTTATTCTAAGAATAAATTCAGCTCTCCAACAAAATATTTCCTTAGATTTTATTATTAAAACAAAATATATTATATTATATTATTGTAATTAACAAACTTGAACTACTCACATGACCAATGGAAAGCTCCAACATGTCTGTATCAAAACTAGATTTGCCAAGATTAAAAAAAATAAAAAAGAATGATTTTGTTTTAAACTCTATTTGTTCATCAAATTATGTTTCCGAGAAATAGATCAAGAAAAAGAATGATTTTGTTCTAAACCCTATTTGCTCCCTTCATTGTTATGACCAAGTTCTTCAAATTCTTCAACGTGTAAAAAAAAAACAAAATGGAGGTTAAATAATTTGAAAGGAAGAAAATGAGATGTTTTATTAAGAAAAGCAATCTATTTTCTAAATTTGAGTTGTATACTTTCCTAATTATAAATTGCCTATTTAAGTTCATATCATGTGCCTTTTTAATTGTAACTCTTTGTTTTATTAATTGTTTTTTATGATGTGTTTATTTTAGGCTTTTATTAAAATAATTAATTGTAGATATTAACAATTTAATTTCTTTAATTATTAATTTCAAATATTTACCCTAAACTTATTATTTTAAAAATTAAATTATAAGAAACAAAAACAAATTTAAAATTCTTTTGAAATAAACTTTGTAAAACAAATCTTAAAAAATTAAAAAAAAATATCCCTTACAAAACAAAAAGGAAGACAAATTTTTTTTGCATATCTTTAACTATATATAAAAACATGGAAATAAAAATTTATAATTTAAAAGTAATAATAATAATAATAAAATATATATTTTAAAAATATTATAAAAATCCTTAAAAAGCTTTAGAAAGTAAGAAAACATGTAGTTATTTGTTTTTATAGCTGAGGACTTAGACTAACTATTCTAATTATTTAAATCATTTAAAATGTAAATATTTAAATACAATATTTAATATTAATAAAAAATACTGTGAATCTTAAATAATTTAATACAATATATGTAGCTTTCCCACAGCATTCAACTTAACTTATTTTACAAAACTCTCCATAAGAGAAACATGAGACAATCCTAAATTCTTATATCCGTACTAGTCATCATATGTAAGAAAGACCAAATCTATAACTCTCCATTATAAGACAAAGGTTAAGCTTCGGGCTAAAATAATATTGTTTAGATGTTGCAAATCAAGGTAGGGTTAGGGTTAGGGTTAGGGCTAGGGATAGAATTAGGGTTATGATTACATTTAGAATTAAAGCTAGGGGTTAAAAATAGGGTTAGGGTTAGGGCTCAGATTAGAATTAGGGTTAGGGTTAGTATTAGAATTAGGGCCACAATTAGGGTTAGAATTATAGTTAGAAATAGGGTTAGGTTAGGGTTACAACTATGATTAGGGTTTTCATTAGAGTTGGGGTTAGTGTTAGTGTTAGGATTAAGGTTAGAGTCATGGTTACAAATACAATTAGGGTTTAAATTAGGGTTTGGATTAGGGTTAGGGTTAGTATTAGTATTAGAGTTAGGGCAAGATTTACGGTTAGAATTATGATTAGAATTAGGGTAGGTTTATGGTTAGAATTAGGGTTAGGGCTAGAATTAGGGTTAGCATTAGGGTTAAAATTAGGGTTAGCATAATTGTCAGGATTAAGGTTAGGGTTAGCATTATAATTACAATTTAGATTTGAATTATAAGTTAGGGCTACAATTAGGGTTAGGGTTTAAGTTGAAGTTAGAATTAGGGTTAAAATTATAGTTAGGGTTAGCATTACTATTGGCATGATGGTTAGGGTTAGGGATAAAATTTTGGTTTTGTTGAGATTTGAGCTTAGGGATATAATTAGGGTTAAGGTTAGGATTTAGATTCAAGTTACAATTAGGGTTAGGGTTAGGGTTCAAATTAAAGTTAGAATTAGGGTTAGAAATATGGTTAGGGATATAATAAGGGTTAGGGTGCAAATTAGGGTTATGTTTATAATTATAGTTAGGGTTACAATTTGGATTAGTGTTAGGGTTCTCGCTAGAATTAGGATTACAATCAATAACAATTAGGGTTAGAATTAGGGTTAATCAAATGTAGGGTAGAACTAAAGTTAGGGTTAGAATTAGGGTTAGGGTTAGCATTATTGTCAGGATTAAGGTTAGGGTTAGGGTTATAGTTACAATTTGGGTTTAAATTACAAGTTAGGGCTACAATTAGGATCAGGGTTAGGGCTCAAGTTCAAGTTATAATTAGGGTTAAAAATATAGTTATAATTAGCCCTACTATTGGGGTGAGGGTTAGGGTTAGGGTTAGAATTAGGGTTAGGGCTAGAATTAGGGTTAGCATTAGGGTTAGAATTAGGGTTAGCATTATTTTTAGGATTAAGGTTAGGGTTAGCATTATAATTACAATTTGGATTTGAATTATAAGTTAGGGCTACAATTAGGGTTTGGGTTCAGGTTGAAGATTGAATTAGGGTTAAAAATATGGTTAGGGTTAGGAATAAATACAGGGTTTTGTTTAGATTTCAGCTTAGGGATATTATTAGGGTTAGGGTTAGGCTTTAGATTCAAGTTACAATTAGGGTTAGGGTTAGGATTCAAATTAAAGTTAGCATTAGGGTTAGAAATATGGTTATGGATATAATTAGGGTTCAAATTAAAGTTACAATTAGGGTTATAAATATGGTTAGAGATATAATTAGGGTTAGGGTTATGTTTAGAATTATAGTTAGGGTTACAATTAGGATTAGTGTTAGGGTTCTCGCTAGAATTAGGATTACAATCAATAACAGTTAGGTCTTGAATTAGGGTTAATCAAATGTAGGGTAGAACTAAAGTTAGGGTTAGAATTAGGGTTAACCTTTAGGTTAACATTATGGTTGGAATTAGGGTTAGGGTTAGCATTTTTTTCAGGATTAATGTTAGGGTTAGGGCTATAGTTACAATTTGGGTTTCAATTACAAGTTAGGGCTATAATAAGGATTAGGGTTAGGGTTCAAGTTCAAGTTATAATTAGGGTTAAAAATATGGTTATGATTAGCCCTACTATTGGGCTGAGGGTTAGGGTTAGGGTTATAATTAGAATTAGGATTAATATTAAAGTTAGTGTTAAAATTAAGGTTAGAAATATGGTTATGTTTAGAGTTACAATTATGACTGAAATTAGAGTTAGGGATGAAATTTGGGTTTTGTTTAGAATTAAAGTTGGGGATATAATTAGGTTAGGGCTAGCGTTCTGATTGAAGTTAGAATTAGGGTTAGGGTTAGGGTCCAAGTTGATGTTAGAACTAGGTTTAGAAATATAGTTAGGGTTAGGGATATAATTAAGGTTAGGGTTATGGTTACAAATATAATTAGGGTTTGAATTAGGGTTTGGATTAGGGTTAGGGTTAGCTTAAGAGTTAGGGTAAGAATTAGGGTTAAAATTATGATTAGAATTAGGGTGGGTTTATGGTTACAATTAGGGTTAGGGATAGAATTAGGGTAGAACTAAAGTTAGGATTAGAATTAGGGTTAACCTTTAGGTTAGCATTATGGTTGGAATTAGGGTTAGGGTTAGCATTATTGTCAGGATTAAGGTCAGGGTTAGGGTTATAGTTACAATTTGGGTTTGAATTACAAGTTAGGGCTACAATTAGGATTAGGGTTAGGGTTCAAGTTCAAGTTATAATTAGGGTTAAAAATATGGTTATGATTAGCCCTACTATTGGGCTGAGGATTAGGGTTAGGGTTAGAATTAGGGTTAAGGCTAGAATTAGGGTTAGTATTAGGGTTCGAATTAGGGTTAGCATTATTTTCAGGATTAAGGTTAGGGTTAGCATTATCATTACAGTTTGGATTTAAATTATATGTTACGGCTACAATTAGGGTTAGGGTTCAGGTTGAAGTTAGAATTAGATTTAAAAATATGGTTAGGGTTAGTGTTACTATTGGGGTCATGGTTAGGGTTAGGGACAAAATTTGGGTTTTGTTTAGATTTGATCTTAGGGATATAATTAGGGTTAGGGTTAGAATTTAGATCAAGATACAATTAGGGTTAGGGTTAGGGTTCAAATTATAGTTAGAATTAGGGTTGGAAAAATGGCTAGGGATATAATTAGGGTTAGGGTTATGTTTAGAATTATAGTCAGGGTTATGTTTAGAATTATAGTTATGGTTATAATTGGGATTAGTGTTAGGGTTCTTGCTAGAATTAGGATTACAATCAATAACCGTTAGGTCTTGAATTAGGGTTATAATTAGGGATTAAATTAGGGTTAACCAAATATAGGGTAGAACTAAAGTTAGGGTTAGAATTAGGGTTAACCTTTAGGTTAGCATTATGGGTGGAATTATGGTTAGGGTTAGCATGATTGTTAGGATTAAGGTTAGGGTTAGGGTTATAGTTAAAATTTGGGTTTTCAAATTACAAGTTAGGGGTACAATTAGGATTAGGTTTAGGGTTCAAGTTCAAGTTATAATTAGCATTAAAAATATGGTTATGATTAGCCCTACTATTAGGGTGAGGGTTAGGGTTAGGTTTGGAATCAGGGTTAGGGCTAGAATTAGGGTTAGAATTAGGGTTAGCATTATAATTACAATTTGGATTCAAATTATAAGTTAGGGCTACAATTAGGGTCAGGGTTTAGGTTGAAGTTAGAATTAGGGTTAAAAATATGGTTAGGGTTAGCATTACTATTGGGATGATGGTTAGGGTTAGGGATAAAAATTGGGTTTTGTTTAGATTTGAGCTTAGGGATATAATTAGGGTAGGGTTAGGCTTTAGATTCAAGTTACAATTAGGGTTAGGGCTAGGGTTCAAATTAAAGTTAGAACTAGGGTTAGAAATATGGTTAGGGATATAATTAGGGTTCAAATTAAAGTTACAATTAGGGTTAGAAATATGGTAAGGGATATAATTAGGGTTAGGGTTATGTTTAGAATGATAGTTAGGGTTATGTTTAGAATTATAATTAGGGTTACAATTAGGATTAGTGTTAGGGTTCTCGCTAGAATTAGGATTACAATCAATAATAGTTAGGTCTTGAATTAGGGATTAAATTAGGGTTAATCAAATGTAGGGTAGAACTAAAGTTAGGGTTAGAATTAGGGTTAACCTTTAGGTAACATTATGGTTGGAATTAGGGTTAGGGTTACCATTATTGTCAGGATTAAGGTTAGGGTTAGGGTTATAGTTACAATTTGGGTTTGAATTGCAAGTTAGGGCTACAATTAGGATTAGGGTCAGGGTTCAAGTTCAAGTTATAATTAGGGTTAAAATATGGTTATGATTAGCCCTACTATTGGGCTGAGGGTTAGGGTTAGGGTTAGAATTAGGGTTAATATTAAAGTTAGTGTTAGAATTATGGTTAGAAATATGCTTAGGTTTAGAGTTACAATTATGACTGAAATTAGAGTTAGGGATGAAATTTGGGTTTTGTTTAGAATTACAGCTGGGGATATAATTAGGGTTAGGGCTAGTGTTCAAATTGAAGTTAGAATTAGGGTTAGGGTTAGGGTCCAGATTAAAGTTAGAACTAGGTTTAGAAATATACTTAGGGTTAGGGATATAATTAAGGTTAGGGTTATGGTTACAAATACAATTCAAGTTTGAATTAGGGTTAGGGTTAGCTTAAGACTTTGGGTAAGAATTATGGTTAGAATTATGATTAGAATTAGGGTAGGTTTATGGTTACAATTAGGGTTAGGGATAGAATTAGGGTTGGGGTTAGGGTTACGATCAAGTTTAAGGTTAAAATAATGTTGTTTAGGTGTTGCAACTATGGTTAGAATAACTATGTTAGGGTTAGGGTTAGGAATAGAATTAGTGTTACTAATATGTTTAGAATTAGAGTTAGTGGTTGAAATTAGGGTTACTAAAGGGTTCAAGTTAAACTTAAGGTTACCATTACAATTAGAGTTTGGGCTACAATTAGGGTAAGAATTATAGTTAGAAATAGGCTTAAGACTTAGAATTAGGGATGGGGATAGCATTAGTATTGGGTGAGGGTTAGGATTACAATTAAGGATAGAATTAGGTTTAGGGTTTGCATTAGTATTGTGGTGAGGATTAGGTTTAGGGTTATAATTAGGGTTAGGGTTAGAATTATGTTTTAACTAGATTTAGGGTTAACATTAGTGTTAGGATTAAGGTAGGGTTAGGGTTACAAATACAGTTAGGGTTTGAATTAGGGTTATTAAATGGTTTAGGTTAGAATTAGGTTTATTAAAGGGTTTAGGTTAGAATTAGGGTTAGGGTTAATATTAGAGTTAGGGTTAGAATTAGGATTAAAATTATACTTAGAAATAGGGATAGAGTTAGAATTAGGGTTAGGATTAGCATTAGTATTGGGGTGAGGGTTATGGTTAGGTAAGAATTAGGGTTAGGGTTAGAATTATGATTTTTATTGGGGTGAGTGCTAGGGTTAGAAATAGGGTTAGCAATAGAATTAGGTTTATTGTTATGGTTAGAACTAGATTTAGGTTAGCATTAGTGTTAGGATTAAGGTTAAGGTTAGGGTTAGAAATACAATTAGCATTCAAATTAGGGTTAGAATTAGTCTTAAAATTAAGGTTACAATTAGGGATAAAAGTTGGGCTTTGTTTAGATTTAACGTTAGGGATATAATTAGGGTTAGGGTTAGGGTTCAATTTAAAGTTAGAATTAGGGTTAGGGTTTAAATTAAAGTTAGAATTAGGGTTAGAAATATGGTTTAAGGTTGGGGATATAATTAGGGTTAGGGTTATGTTTAGAATTATAGTTAGGGCTACAATTAGGATTAGTGTTAGGGTTCTAGCTAGAATTAGGATTACAATTACTATTACAGTTAGGTCTTGAATTAGGGTTAGAATTAGGGATTAAATTATTGTTATTAAAGGGTTCATGTTAGAATTAGGGTTAGGGTTACAATTAGAGTTTGGGCTATAGTTAAGGTAAGAATTATGGTTAGAAATAGGCTTAGAGTTAGAATTAGTGTTGGGGATTAGTAACCCAGGGATTAGAATTTTGTTTAGTGTTAGGATTAGAATTAGGGCTAGAGTTAAATTGGTTAGGGTTACAATGGTTAGGGTTAAAATAATGTTGTTTAGATGTTGCAAATATGGTTAGAATAACCAAGTTAGGGTTAGGGATAAAATTAGGGTCAGTGTTATGTTAGATTTAGAGTTATGGGTTGAAATTGGGGTTATTAAAGGGTACATGTTAGAATATATAATTTATTATTATAAATTATTATTATAATATATCTTTCCTATATTATAATATTATAATTAGAATTATAATATATATTATATAATTATAATTTAATTCTTAATATATATAATATAGTTAGATTTAGGCTTGCCGCTGTGGATGCTACTAGCATATTTATATTAAATATAATATATCTAAAGTATGCCAAGAGATATTGTTCTCAAGGCACCTATTTTTTTAATCACTAATCCTAACATTAGGCACCTCGAGAAGGATATCTCTTAGCATACTTTAGATATATTATATTTAATATAAATATGCTAGTTTAATAGTGTCACTAAACTATACATCTTCTACTACAAGGAAGCTGAAGAATTTTCACAGTTTGCCTTTCATACCTAGAGATCTTAAAGATCCCTTCACCTTGTGCTACGGTCAAATCACCTAATGTTTAATGTATGCTCCTACGTAAAAGGTGCTGACCATCCAGAATGAAACTAATGTGTTCTATACAAGGATATGGTATAACTGGAGTCCACAGTCTAAATTAGTAGTTGCATGAAAGATATTAGGAAATAACTTGTAGAAATATTTAGAAACAAATGGACCAAAAAATTGTTGGCATGGGTTCCACTATTACCAGTTTAAAATAAAAAAATAAATGAAATTATATGTTCTAATTTAAAAAAAAATTACTTAGATTAAAAATTTTTTTAAAAAAAAATTGTTACTACATTTGACAATATAAAGATATATAAATTTTATAAAATACTAATACACTATTTTAGTATATTATAAGAAAAGAATTTAAACAAAACATTATGAAGGAAAACATAATTAATATATACTACAATTAAATATATATTAAATAAAATTAAAATAATCTATGACTTAACATAATAATATAGTTTTGATATCAAATTATAATTAATTATTCATTTTTAATTACAATAAACAATATCTATTAATATATATTAATAATTGATTTTATATCTATATACAACAATTAACTATATACTAAATAATGTTAAAATAATTTTGATTCAACATAACAATAGATTTGATACTAAATTATAATTAATTTTTCATAGTTATTTAAATTGATATATTAAATAGCAATCAATTAAAATCAATCTTAAAAATAATTTATATTAATATTGGATATATAATTAATTATTATATATATATAAAAGTTTTATTAATTAGGATATCTTTCCGCCTGTGCGTATTTTATATATATATATGTATGTATGTATGTATATATATATATATGTATGTATATATATATATATGTATGTATATATATATGTATGTGTATATATATATGTATATGTATATGTATATATATGTATATATATATATATATACATATATATACATATACATATATATATATACATATATATATTTCTAAAGATGGCTATGCTGAGACATAGAATTTGATGATGGAAGCGAGGATGTTGTTCCTTGATCGATGATCTAGCATTGACTCAGGTGTGTGAAGACATGGTGGTTTTGGAGGAGGACTCCCTCCTCCATGTGGTTTGCATATAATTATTCCTTATGCTTTTCATTTAATGTTCTTCTTTACTCTGCGTCCTCCATTTTAATTCTTTCCTCTGGCTGAGCATGCAAATTTTTGTCTGCCTTAATGGAGGTGGAAATGGATGGAGACCCTCAATCTCATCCTTCACCTACCTCTTCCCAACCCCCTCTGCAACCCAAAAAAACCTTCAGTGAAGCCATGGGTAGGGTTTTGTTGTCAATTACCCAGGATGCCAGATTCGTTGCCATCGGTGGAGATGGTGGAGCGAGTCCAGATGGTATGGACCTTGGCCTCAACTCCAACTCTATCTCCATTTTGCCTAATAATTCTATGGCCAATGAAATTGCTATTAAAAAAAATAGGTTGAAAGACTCTACAATTTTTTTTTCTTGTGTGGATGTTGATAAATGCCCTCCTCAAAAATTTATGGACGATTGGTTTCATAACTACTGGAATTTAAAATTAGGGTTTCGAATCTCCTTCTATAGGAAAGTTCAGAAAGGATTGTTCATTATTTTTTTAATTTTCATGAAATGCAGTTAGAGGTTCTTAAAAAATTATATTGGAATGTTCGTAAAACTTCATTTTGTGCCCTAGGTTGGTCTGCTGAGGTGATTTCTGAAGAAATCTTGGCTCTGTCGTGCCCTAGGTGGGTAATTATCAAGAACATTCATCCATTTTTGTGGAAATTTATACCTCAAATTGTGGAACCCATCAGTAAATTCATCCGTATGGATGACTCTCCATGGCTCGTACCCCATCTCGATGCTAGAGTGCTCATTTCCATTAAACCTGGGATTGATCTTCCTAATACTCTCAATCTCAATATTGAGGGAGTTATTTTCTCCTACCCTCTGGAAATTTTTGGGGGTTTAAACATGTGTTTCCTCTGTCAAAAAGATGGCCATGTTTGTAAAAATTGTCCTATTCTTAATAAGAAATCCTCAAGTTTGAACTCTCGGAGAACCCATACAGATAATATGGATCCCCCTAACCCTATGGCTCCATCCTCCCCTATGGTCTAGCCTATCATGGGTAGCACCCCTGCTATTATTCCTAACTTACCCATATCAGATACATGCCCTAAAAACTCTTAAACCAATATGGCTCCCCCCCACTCCCCTACTACAGATAACATAGAACAGCCAAGTGGGGAACAACAAGATAGTTTTCAAATGGTTACAAACAAGTCTAAGAAGCGCAGAAGGAAGAATGCGCAACAATTAGCCATTGATAAGATTAGGTCTAATAATTTTGATATTAACCCTGCTCAAAATAAATTCAATCTCACCCCACCCGCAGTTGATGCTAATTTCTCAAAAGTTAAGAGTATTATTAATAATTTTAAAACCCCCAGTAGATGCACTAGTGATTTCAATATGGGTGATGGCTCTGTGACTTCCCCGAGGGCTAATCATATCTCTGATAACCTCAGCGTCATTGATCCCACCCCCTATATTGGTATCATTAGTGAATCTAGTGGGAGTTTACGTCCAAAAGTCTTCAAAGAACTTGATGATGATGACGTGATTCAGGTCATCACTATTGATACTAGTGTTGATAGAAATTTTGCTTTTTTTTCCCTCTAACCTATCCTCCACACAAATGCCTTAGATGGTAGTGAATGATACCCCTGTCTAGGCTACTACCTACATGGAACCTCCTTCTAGAAATGTCTCTCAAGGAGATGATGATTCTGGTGAAGACCATGATGATCAAATTGAGGGATGTTCCAAACCCAATAGAAGAGGACGCCCCTCGGGCTAAAAGAACAAGGCCCCCTCTAGCAAGAAAAAGAATGGCAAGGGTCTCCCTACCTATGATAGCAGCCTTCATGCTGCTAAGGGCTTGTAATTTCCCCCCTATTTACCATGAAGTACATCTCATGGAATGTGAGAAGTTTGGAAGCTCCAGACAGAAAGTAGATTGTTAAACGTTTCTTAGACTCTCATAAAGACTTGGATTTTTTGATGCTTCAAGAGCTTAAAACTATTAATTTTACCTTGGATATTAACCCTAATTTCATTTGGAAAGACTCAATTAAAATTTTCTCCAATCACCTCAGGGGTAAAGGTGGTGTTGGACTACTCATTAATCCCAAATGGTCAAACCATATTACTGACAAGGGTTGCTCCCCATGTAACAGGGCTGTATGGGCCTCTATTAATGTTGACAACACCCTCATTGGGGTGTGCTCTATCTATGCATCCAATGATTATAAGGAAAGAATTGCCCTTTGGGATTGGATTGCATCCTTACTTGATATTCCCTGGATACTTGGAGGAGACTTTAATATGATTGAGAATTGTGATGATAAAATGGGGGGTAATGCTTTTGAATGGAAAGGCTCTGAAAAATCCCATTGGGATAGAATGAAATT
The DNA here is from genome assembly GCA_027924645.1 of Cunninghamia lanceolata. Taxonomy (NCBI): domain Eukaryota; kingdom Viridiplantae; phylum Streptophyta; class Pinopsida; order Cupressales; family Cupressaceae; genus Cunninghamia; species Cunninghamia lanceolata. The sequence continues at coordinate 3,085,346 of BSBN01001569.1, forward strand.
TATGAAAAACCTATTTGATCCTCTTCTCAGTAATAAGGTCGATACCAGGGGTCTCTGGAACACTTGGTGCAATTTCCAAAAAGGTTGTAATAGAATTTATTGCAGACTTGACCATTTTTATGCCAATAAAGATGTTTTTTTCATTTATCCCTAGTAACCATGGCAATTCTATTGTTGTTTGGCCTTTTACTCTCTCGGATCACCACCCTATTACTGCTCACATCAAACTTGCTAACTCCTTACCTGCTAATGTGGTGAGGCCTAAGAGGTTCATTCTTAACACTAATTTACTGAAAGATCTTGATGTTCTTGCTGCCATTAACCTCATCAGACTCCTAAATAAGGATAATAAGAACTTAGCTTCGTATATTGATAGGTGGAATTCTAATGTTGTTTCCTGGCAAAAACTCTATCAAACTATTGGTCAAAAAAGGGCCAAAGACTTTAGATTTGTGGAAAAGACTCTTAATCTTAATCTGCTTCACATTGAAAATGAAATTTAGTTGACTCTTTCATGCCCTAACCTTGCCAACCAAGTGGCGAAAGCTAGGGATGCCCTTAGATTGCATTAGCAAGTTAAGATCAAGGGGGCCATGATTAGAGCCCGTAGCCATTGGCTCCAATTTGGCGATAAATGCTCCAAGTTTTTCTTTAATCTTCTTAAACATAAACAAAACTGGGAAAAGATTGATAGACTAATTGTTGATAATCAAAAAATTGTTGATTTGGACAACATTAAAGAGGCCTTTGCCCTCTTCTACCAAAACTTTTCACCTCTAAAGACTCTGAGTCTGCCAAGGCCCTTAGACCTAAATGCAATTCCATCATTCCTTGTAGGATTTCTGAGGGGGAATCTTACCTCCTTAAGTAGAATTTCACAATTGATGAAATTCAGAAAGCCATCAACTTCCTCCACAATGACAAAGCTCCGGGGCCTGATGGGCTCCCAGTTGAGTTCTACAAAGCCAAACTTAACTGGATTTGCTCTGATCTTCTTGAGATCTACAATGAGGCTTTGGGTAAGGGTTCCCTTGGCATTATTATCAATAAGGGCATTATTAAACTCATACCCAAGGATGGTGACAAGGCCCTCGTTAAGAACTGGAGACCCATTACCCTTCTTAATGTGTCCTATAAGATCCTGGCTAAAATGTTGGTCATCCGACTGGAAAAGATCTTGCCCAAGTTCATCTACCCCACCCAAACTGGCTTCATTAAAGGTAGGCATATTCTAGAAAATCTCATAACAAGTTGGGAAGCCATGGAATGGTCTAAAGTTTCTGGTCAAGACACTGCTATGTTTATCCTTGACTTTGAGAAAGCCTATGATAGGGTGGAATGGGACTTTATTATTATGATGCTTGAAGCCTTTGGCTTTCCTAGTGAATTCTGTACTTATGTCAAGGTCCTCCTTCAAGATGCCTCTGCTCAGATTGATGTTAATGGCTCCCTCTCCTCTTCCATTATGCTCTCTCGGTCCATTAGGCAGGGCTGCCCCTTGGCCCATGATCTCTTTGTTATTGCCTTTGATGCTTTATTCTACCTCCTCAGGGATAACTCCCTCTCCCTAAAGGTTAATGGGATTAGGCTCCCTGATGACAATGAATTGATGAATATTCAATTTGCCGATGACATGACTCTTTTTCTTGAGCTCACCAAGAAAAACATGGATAACCTTAGCCTTAAAATCCAATGCTTTGGGTCAATTTCTGGAGCTCGGATCTCCCAGACCAAGTCTACCTTCCTTAGCTGGAAGGATCACCCCCTTGACTAGTTTGGACACCTTGGCTACCAATGGGGTGGTCCTAACAAAATTGTGAGATACCTTGGAGTTCCCTTCTTGGTGTCCCCTTCCCTCAAAGATATGTGGCTCTAGGTTAAGGAGAAAATTGATAAGAAACTTAGTAAATGGAACAATAGATTCCTCTCCATAGCTGGCAGGGTTCAAGTGTGCCAAAAAATCCTCTCCTCCTATAATATCTACTACTCCTCTGCTTGGATGTTTAGCAACTATCAGATCTTTGAAATTCCAAAGGCTGTTAGACAGTTCCTTTGGTCTGATGGCAAAGGTAATAATAAATTACACATTGTTAACTGGAAGTGGTGCCATAATGAGAAATCTCTTGGTGGCCTTGGATTAAAAGATCTTAGGATCCAAGGTATTGCCCTTGCGGCTAAATGGATCTTCCATTCTCTCGAAGGTTAGGAACCTTGGAAGGTTTTAATCAGACACAATATTGAGAGGGCTGTCCCTAAGAATGCTAAGTCTTGGAAGGGTTTACCACTCACTGACCTTGTGGTTGGTGGTTTTCCTATTTCTATCTAGGGCACTTGTGTGTTCAAGTCTATTTGGAAAGCCTGGGAACAAGTTAGAGGGTTTTTGGTCAACACTAGTGTCAACAATGGTGACCTGATTCATGGCGAGAGATGCTTATGGTGTATTGATTTCAGTCTTCCTAAAGACTGTGATGTTGATTCTCATAGATTTCTATCTTTTAAATGGGCTGATGGTACTCTTTTGGCTAAAATTATGGCTTGTAACATTTACTCTGTCTTGACTTATGAGGCTTCCATTATTAATCATGTTAACATATTATGGTATTCTGATCTGTCTATTATGCAGTGGCAGAAGACCTTCAGCAGGCTCTGGAAAAGTCTGATCGAGCCAAAAATCAAGTGCTTTAAATGGCTTATGATACTTAATAGACTTCCTCTCAGGAGGAATTATGATAATAATGATTTGTGCTCTATTTGTAAACTTCCTGAGACTGGCAGGCATATTTTCTTTGATTGCTCCATTGCTAAGGAGATCTAGTTAATGTTTGTGTTTTCTATCCCTGATCTTGTGAATATTATGGAAATTATTTCTGGGCACATTCAAGGATTGAAAAAGGATGCTAATATCTTTTGGTTTACTTTATCTACTAATATTCTTTGGTATATATGGAAAATTAGAAATGCTGATAGGTTTGAAGGCCAAGCCAGGGCCCTTACTAAGTCTTTTCGAAGACTTACATTCTTCAAAATTGCTATGTAGGTTGCCTCTACTATGAATGTTGAGAGGAACAAACTCCTGAGGTTCCTCAAGGATGGACACACCACCATGTTCATCTATGAGATGAAGGATGGTTATGAGTGGAGGCGCAACGTGGACAACCTATCCTCCTTTGAGGAGGCTCTCAAGAAGCTGAACAACGAAATTAAAGACGATAGGGAGCCCTCCTACGCCCAAGTTGAGATGCTGACTCAGATTCAGAGTTTGGATGGAAGGACCTCAAGGATGGGTAGCATGGGTTGAAGCCCATGACGACACCCTCTCTTGATGCTTTTGTTGATATTTTGTATATACTTTCTTCTCATGATGCAGTTAGTTTGTTAGTACTCTTTTGTGCGGATTACGCACCCTGTTGTAACTTTTGTTTTTGCTGTCCTATGGCAGTGAGAGCTATGTTTTGCTGAGGCCTGGCCTCCTTGTACTGGATTCTCTCAATTTTGAATATAAAAAAAAGACGTGTATGATAGTTATAAACCTCCTACATACTCTTAAAAGTTTACTTTATGTTAAAAGAATCTACAATAAAAAATATACATTTGTTAAAAGGACAACCCTAAACCTCTTTCCTATTTTTTCACCTCATTCTATATTATTTTTATTATTTTTCCCTCTACCTAAATGGGCCACAACATGGTAAATCAAGGTAAACATGAGCAAGTAATAGCAAATTTTATTTATTTATTTATCGTTATCTACATTCTTTTCATTATTATATTATAAACAATATATATTAATAACATTAATTAACTAGCATAGATACCTTAAATACATCTATCTAAAAGACGCTGAGAGATATCAGTCATGATGCCCCTATATTGGAAATGTTATTAAGAATAGATAGGCACCTCGAGAGTGATATCTCTTGGCATCTTTTAGATAGATGTATTTAAGATATCTATGCTAGTTCTAATTTACTTCTTGCATCGTATTGACTATTAAATATTCATTGGCATGTTTATGACATATATTTCCTTCCTAATGATCCATAAGATATAAAATATTACATGTCATTTATAAAATTAAAATTGAATGCAATTTTGGTATATAATTAAAATGTCATGTATTAATAAGTGAAAAAAATAGATTTATTTATTTAGTTTTTACTAAATATTTCATCACCAAAACTCCAATACTATATAACACTTAACAAAGTTATAAAAGAAAAAATTTGACATATATTTCCTTCCTAATCATCTATAAAATATATTAAAAAATATTACATGTCATTTAGAAAAACTAAAATTAAATACAAATTTGATATATAATCAAAATTCTTTATAATATTAATTGGAAATAATATATTAATTAATTGCGAGAAAACAAAACGAAACCTAATAGAATAATTTATTTCTTTTTAAAATATATTTTATTTTTTAAAAATAAATATATTAAATTTATTATGCTGGAAAAACAAGAAAATTAAATTGATGAGTAAAAAATCTATAAAGTATATTGCACTTATAAGATTTTTGGATATACTTTGCTCCTTTTTATTTCATGTAATAAAACCCTAATAAAATATAGTTTTATAAAATTTAATTTATATCATATAAATAAAAAAGGAGCAAAGTATATTCAACAATAAGATAAGTTATATTTTATAGATTTTACTATGGAGGGATCAATTTAATTTATTTTTATTTTCTACATAATAAAATTTAATTTATTTCTTTTCCAATGGCTAATGTTTTATAAAAATAGAGTGTGCTAAAGTAATATTTTATAACATTATATTTTATTAGGGTTTCATTTTATTACATATAAAATAACATTATTTTAGGGGTTAAAATTTAGGGCTTAAAATTACTTGTAACTTTTATTTTATTTTATAAATTTATGACTTTATAAATTTAGTTCTACAAAAATATTGGTTAAAAGTCAAAGACAACGACATGTTCATGAATAATCGCATTTTAATTTGTTGTGTTTGCTTAGTTTTAGCAACAATGTTGATAATGTAATAACTTTTTTAATTTTTTCTTACCAAATAAATTTGTGAAACAATGCTGTTATTATTTATAGAAGGTTAGATTATGCATTGCATATTATTATTGCACTTAAAGTGCACCTTAAATTATGTAATGTATAAATTATAATTTATTTAATATTCTTATTGCATAAACAAATCTTTGAAAATGAAGGCTAAATTATTAAATAAATTAATATTAATAGTGGGGTTAGGGTTCTTCAATCTAAAAGCGAGAAAGAAAATAAATATTTAGTTTAATGACCTTTGTTTTAGACATTTACTATGGAAATTAATTCCTTTAAAAAATTATAATAAGTTTTTTACTATGGGAATTAATTCTTGTAAAAAAATATAATAAGTTTTTGGTATCATTTAGATTAAATTATTGAAAATATTCATTAAAAACTAATTATTAGAAGTAACAATTAATTAGCAAAGAAAAACTTTATTTTAGTTTAATGAAAGTAAACAAATATGTAACTACACATGATTGATATGCAAGGTTTAAACAAAGACACAGTTTTAAACAAATGCCACATTAGTTGCCTTGTAGTGTTGTAATTATAGTATGTGTTTTAGTTGTAATATTAAGATATTTTTATATAGTCTTATATTATATATTTATATTATTACATTATTGTAATATTATGATATTTTATATAGTATTATATTATATTTTTAAAAATCTAAACCAATGACAAGATTGATGATTGATTTTCCAATAATATTTGCATATAGACTTAGGAAAAATTTAATATTTTAGTTTAATGACCTTTGTTTTAGATTTTTACTATGAGAATTAATTGCTTAAAAAAATATTAATAATTTTTTTACTATGAGAATTAATTCTTGTAAAAAAATATAATAAAATTTTGGTATCATTTAGATTAAATTATTGAAAATATTTCATTGAAAACTAATTATTATAACTAACAATTAATGAGTGAAGAAAAACATTAATTTAGTTTAATGAAAGTAAACAAATATGCAAGTACACATGATTGATATGCAAATATAAAAGTACTAGTTCCTATTATTTCTAAATTAAACAAGAGCTGCAGACCAGTGAAGTTTATAATAGTTGTGTTTTAATTTGTTGTGTTTACTTAGGTTTAGCAACAATGTTGCTAATATAATAACTTTATAATAATCTTGAAATTTATCAATTTTTTGGTTTAAGTTAGAGTTGACAGTGTTGTGATATTTTTTAGGTTCCATTTTTTGGTAGTGCTTATCAATGACAAAAGAACATAAAAGAAGCAATAGAGTTCAGGTTAGGGTTAGGGTTATGTTTTGATTAGAATCAGGGTTAGAATTATAGTTAGAATTTTGGTTAGTATTAGGGATACAATTATGGTTAGGATTATAGTCACATTTCAGTATAGGGTTGAAATTAGGGATAGTGATAGAATTAGGGTTTGTGATAGAATTAGATTTAGGGTTGACGTTCAAGTAAGAATTAGGGTTACAAATATGGTTAGGGTTGGGGATAGATTTTAAGTTCGAGTTACAATTAGGATTAGGTTTAGGGTTTAGGTTAGAATTAGGGTTACAGATTATTATAATTAGAGTCTAGAATACTATATACTATATAATATTATTCATAATATGAAATATATTCTGTAATGCCCCTCATCTCATCGTCCATCAGATTGGTGTTTGTTTAGACTTTATGATAGTGTCTTAGATCGTAGATGATGGATCTCTTGTTATCTTGTTACTTTATTATGAACCTAATTGTGATGATAACAGATATTGATGTTGGAATAGGTTATTTTATGCTTTAGAATTTGATAAATGAACTAGATGTTACAGATGTTTTGATGTTAATTGCGATATTGGATTGTAGGAGGATTGAATGTTTTATGTTGTTGACTAGTAATCAGATACCTTGTTCAACATAGTTAATTATTTATTCATAAACGTGAATGGAACAGTGTCGTATTACTCGCTCTCGAGTACCCTACATCACTGCGATTTCCATTCACTATAGGACTGTATGTGGATTTATATCTTGAATGTTTAACCGTGCGTTGTTGCAGGAATGCAGGTACTAGGCATCGACTCCACCTAATTACAGGTCTGAGCGTGCCTTCGCCAATGGATTAGTTGATTGGAGTTAACGTGAGGTCCCATGTCAGTATGGTATGGTTGTCAGTTTATCCTTTTGGTTATTGTCTGTCATTTGATCATGATTTGCAGACAAGTAATATTGCACCTTGGAGTCTAACTAGGTTAGAAAGTGTCTAAGTGTGTAAGGTGTCGTTGTGCTTTTATTAGAATCATATTACAGAAATTATAATGTTGATGATTAAATATATTTATAAAAGATAATATTGAGTCGATAGTTGTTAATTATTGTTGTAAATAAATTATTATTTTATTAGTAGTATAGTTGTTAAATAAAGATTGTAAGAGGTTTTGTATTATTTAATATAATATTATATGCAATAAATATTTAAATAAATAAAACAATTGTAAGTTATGTTGTAATTAGTGATTTGCAACTAAATTAATAAAATAAATTAATATATAGTTGTACAATTATAGATTGTTGTAATGTTATACCTTTATTAAATGCAATATGGTTGGTCGGCTCTAAAGTAATTAAATGTTGTTGGAATTGTGTGTTAATATTTAAAAAAGAGTAACCTCTTGGGATTATTAAATTAAATAAAAGTATATCTCGAGGAGGGAGATGCATGGGATCGCGTGCTGAGTTCCTTGGACGATAGAAGGGATTGTGTTATAAAAGGGAAGCTTGTAGAGGCAAAGAGAGGAGCATTGCAGGTAGAAGCAGAAAGAAGAAGACTGGAGAGAAGCTTGGTCTGTAGTAGTGGGAACAGCTTCCTCGATTTGATACTGCAGCCAGGTTCCTTTAAATGCATAGTTCCTTTCCTCTGAATTTTGAATCTGTGGGTGTTGATTGTTTCCTTGATTCTAAATGGATTGTCTTGGTTGAATTTATGCTTCAAGAGATATGTCAATTTGCAATTAAGCTGTTTTCTGCGGTTAGAATTTCACCATTTACGCCATTTTCTGTATACTAGTGGCTATTATTATATCTGTTGCACTGGGGTCATCTTTGGGTAGCAGCATCACTTTATCATATGGACCTTATCTCCTAGTTTACTATCACAGAGATTATCGTTGCAAATGCCTTTTCTTGGATGGAATCCTATCAATGCATGCCACTTAAAATGGAAGAGTTCTGCTGCTCTGTGAAAGTCGGTCTATAGTGGAGAAACTCATTCTGAACTAACTTTCTTTTCTCTTTTCCATGTTTAGTTGTGGATTGTCCATTATGGTATATGAATCTTAACCCTCCAGTCTCTTCCCCACTCAGCTATGGATAGTCACAAATGCATTCTGTTGCTGCTGGCCGTGTTCAATGAGAGCTGGGTGGTACGAAGTATCTGAGTGGCAATAGAACCCATGCCAAGGCACACATCAATGCTAGTTGTTGTCTTGTAGTCTCCATTTTGGCATTGTCGGCAGGGTTTAAACCTGCGAATTTCATTTGGTTACATGCTTTTAAAGCCTCCTCAACAAACCCATTTTGTATATATCCTGTAACTATGGCATGGCATCTGGTGGAGTCACTTCTATCAAAATGCTTAAAAACTGTCAGAAAATACGATTTATCCTACAATCGCGTCCAATGTGGCACTTTAAAAGTTGCCATTTCCCTGTTTACTTTAAAAAGAAAAAAAAAACTGGCGATTTACTTTATTTGATAAACTTTGCCTATAGTTTTTGAAGGCCTGTTCAGTTTTTTTTTCTTCATCGGATCTACTCAAAAGGAACAGCTATAATTTAAAAATTGAAAACTTAACTATTAAAATATGCATCAGAGCTACTGTAACAGACAAATGGGAGAAATTCATTTGAAATATTGTGGAACGCGAAATGGACTTCAGCTAAGAAACTGATGGGGTTATATCTATGTGAATGCAAGCATCTCACGGAATTGTTCGAATGCAAAATCTGCTAGATGAGGCCTCCTCTTATTTTCAGCATTTTGGTGTCACTCAACCCAGAACTTGTCATACCAATGGAGTACCAAATTGCGCCCCACTCCGGGGCAGAGTATCACTTGGCATACCTTCAAAATGTATGTACCCCTAAAAAATTGAAGGGCGCCAAAAGTCGGGTGCTCGGATTTACCCCACACGGATTTGAAACAAAAGTACAACTAAATTTGCCTCTGATTACAACCGAGGCATTTGGTATCTGGTACAAGACTCTAACCTTAAACCTCAATTACTTCCTTATCTTTATTTAGTTTAGCAAATCATGGTCTAAAAAGTTTTGTCAAATAATATGGGACTACTAAATCCAATTGATCTACCAATATTATCATCATTTCTGGGAGGGACCCCAAACCGAAATCCTTCCATCACTGAATTCCACCCACACTGAGTGAGAAACGCTCCCATAGAAGAATGACTAAGAATGTGCAACCGAGGGGCTACTCCGTCACCAAAAGTCCTCTTCCCTGGGTGCGCTCCACAAAGCCTTGGGGCAACTCAGCAGCCATATGGTGGAGAAGAACACACAAAAATGAAACCTCAGAAAAGATTGATTGAACTCTTTAAAAATGAGTCCAGCATGTTGTGAATTCTGTTTGGGCTTGGACTCTGCTTCGGTCCAAAGCTTGGCCAATTAATATGGTCAAATGTCAATGAAAACCACCGAAAAGATGACCGAACTGGTTTTTCTTTAAGCCTTAAGACTTCAATGATCAAGTGGAATCTTTTCCAACACAGTTCCTTGCTGCCTAGGTCTACTGTCAATATGGTCTGCAATCAAACCCTCTTCCTTTCTGCTATTCTTAGATTTCTAGTCAATATCTGAAGATACTATCCCCATATTATTGTCATCAGTAGTATCCTGGTAGAATGCCTATTCATCTTGTTTCTCTTGGATTTCTATTTGAAATGGCTTCAAATTCAGCTCAGAACAGTGTTCACCCTCATCACATCAGAGACCAATTTGTGCAGGCAAATCCTGAGGGAAGAAAGCTGTAATGTCTGCTCTTAACTCACAGCACGGAGTAAGTACCCTTTCCACGGTTAGAATAAAGTTAGTTAGGATGTCACCCCATAATATAAGGCAGCTGTTTGGGTTTTCATCTCCTACCTGTCTGACCTGTTTGTTAATATCGGTGATTGGAGGGAGTTATTGCTCAGTCAGTTGCCATCATTGAGAAAGTTAGTTGTTAGTTAGTGCTACTATTTGTCAGACTGATTTCCTATGATTGGGGATCACTGGGAGCTTTTAAACAGGCGTATACACAAATATGGGTTTGTGGAACAAACTTTAGAAAACTTAAAATCAAATGCAATCTGGCAGATGTAAATCCAGACTCTAGAACTAGCGCCAGCATCCTCTTCAACGTGTCAAAATGAATTTTGAAATGGATTTCTGTCAGATATATTTACTTTTCGTGCATTAACGTTTATCGTTTCAACTCTAGTCTGCAGAAACCCGTCATTGTTAATCCAGGTTAGTTGTGCTTTCTTGTATGCATTTCGTCTGATTGGCTTAGATTAACCCTAAGGAATGTTTATTTACTTTACAATGTGTTTGAATGCATGTGTGTATTAATAGAAGTACTATTAATATCAATGTTGTTATTAGTATCATTATTATAATTATAATTATTATTATTATCATTACTGTTATTATTACAATAACAATGATAATAATTATTGTTACTATTATTATTATTTCAAAAGTATAGTTGATTGTTTTAAAAGCCAAATAAATTGGGAATTTAGAATAATGTTGTCATTATGTATTTGATTAAAAGAAAATCGCTGTGATTATATATTATGGTTAATGAAATTCAATTTAGATTGACATCGGTTTTAATATGGTTTCTTCATTTTGTAAAGATAATGGATTAAGGATTAGGTATATGATTATTGTATTGGAAATTTGATTTAAAGGTATTAGATAATTAGTTAGTGTGAATTGGAATGTATATGAAATGGGCAAAGTATAAGTTGTCAAGGGTTCATTTCCAGAGGCCAAGGTTGTTGTGTTTCGACTTCATGTAATGTGTTGATAAGTGTCCTGAGTTTTTGAAGTCGTGTCACCTTTTGTTATGTATAAGGAATTTGGTTATGGTGTAGTGGAAGAATGTAAATATTTTGAATGCATCGTAATGTGTAGAAAAGCTCTTCATGAATGTTGTGATTTATTTATTTGTTTGTTTGGGATGTTGTGTTGGATTAGACAATGGGGAGACGTCGGTATTCATGAAAAAAGTATTTTTCTTATGAGTTACTTCATTGGAAGCCATGGAAAATGTATTAAGAGTATGTCCTTGTAATTGAGATGATATGCAAGAAGGTGAATGCCTTGCATCATTACATATATATATGTTCAAATCAGAATAATTGTTATGCAAGATGGTTAATGCCTTGCATTAGTTATTGTATCATCGTCGTCATGATGATGTTTGCTGTGTTTGTTGAGTAGGATCTTCTAGATGTAGGTAGGGGAGTGGCTTTCAACGTGGGGCCGGTGCCCAAAGTGGCAGTCAGGATAACCCGTTGGAAGTAGATTAATCAAGTGATAACCTAAATAATGAATTAGGGGTTTGGGTAGTTAAGCACACTAAACAAGATAAATGGATGCCTCACTCATGGCTCAAGTGCTTGTTTAGGCTTGAGATGAGATGAGAAGGCCTGGAATGGCAAGATCAACTACCTTGTCCTCATGAAAGGTATGTTGATTTCCGCATGAGCGTTGTATGGGGGCCGGGAGTCGGGAGAGGCTACCAGGACAACCCAAGATGGGGGCCGGGGCCTAGGAAGGCTTACCAGGACAACCCATGACAAGCCATGTGATGACACTTCTCCCTACTACAGCCTAGCATTCCCTAGTTGTACTCTCCCCATTCGTTATGTGTTGCCTCTGGAAGTTAAGATAAGTGTGTTGTGTTGTTTATGTTATTGCTATGTGTTGTATTGGCGTTTGGTCATCCTTTATTCTTGTTTGTCTTCTGTCTACCTGACTGTTATTGTTGGGACCTCATGTTAACTCCTAGCTCGAGGGGTGGACCTTAGGGTTCCACATGGTCAGGTGGAAGAGCTATTTAATCCATTGGTTATTCTTGTCGAAGTTCATGTGCAGAAGAGATTTATTCCAATTTTTAGACAATTGTACTCGTCCCAGTTGGTGAAGATGTATGTGTAATCTTGTACCAGATTTGTGTAACAAATCAATCATAATGTATGTGATTCTTATGTAGTCTGAAAATGGTAATGTAAAGATGTACTTATGAGTAAGGAAAGCATTTCAGTTATGTATTTAATTATGTAGATTGTATTACATTATTTGTCGACATGCAAAGAATATGAATAAGTTATTGTGCATTGGATTCGAATCAGTTACTGATGAATGTTAAATTATGTTAGTTGGTTTGTAAAGTAATGCAGCCTTGTATCCTTAGAGAATATGTCGTAGTTAGTTATGTTAACATTATTTGTTATCTTAAACATTTAATAAAAAAAAAAGTTCCTGTTTCATGTAGCATAAATGTGTATTTCTTTAAGGTGTACAAGGAGGGCGTTACATCTGGTATCAGAGCAAGGTTTGCTAACACTGGGTACTCTGGGATTTATATTAGCCCATCGAGCTATACTAGTTGTTTAAACTCTGAAGAATATATTCATTCGTAGTCCTCGCCTAGCAACCTGAAGATGTTAAGTGGCAAGTGGAATTAGTCTCTGGATCTAGAGTATCAGTAGACTCTCTTGTGTATGGTTATGAGTTGAGGATAGGTCCCTTATCTACCACGGCGGATCTTTGCATTATACCACTAGGATCCTATGACATAGTGTTGGGATGGATGGGTTGGATGCCCATCGTGTAGTGAAGAGACTTCAGCTACCTGGGAAGATGCATCCCGAATGCGAGAGCTATATCCACATTTGTTCGTAGCCTTCCAGGAGTAAGCCTGATCCTAGGGGGGGAGGATGTAATGCCCCTCATCTTGTCGTCCATCAGATTGGTGTTTGTTTAGACTTTATGATAGTGTCTTAGATCGTAGATGATGGATCTCTTGTTATCTTGTTACTTTATTATGAACCTAATTGTGATGATAACATATATTGATGTTGGAATAGGTTATTTTATGCTTTAGAATTTGATAAATGAACTAGATGTTACAGATGTTTTGATGTTAATTGAGATATTGGATTGTAGGAGGATTGAATGTTTTATGTTGTTGACTAGTAATCAGATACCTTGTTCAACATAGTTAATTGTTTATTCATAAACGTGAATGGAACAGTGTCGTATTACTCGCTCTCGAGTACCCTACATCACTGCGATTTCCATTCACTATAGGACTGTATGTGGATTTATATCTTGAATGTTTAACTGTGCGTTGTTGCAGGAATGTAGGTACTAGGCATTGACTCCACCTGATTACAGGTCTGAGCATGCCTTTGCCAATGGATTAGTTGATTGGAGTTAACGTGAGGTCCCATGTCAGTATGGTTTGGTTGTCAGTTTATCCTTTTAGTTATTATCTGTCATTTGATCATGATTTGCAGACAAGTAATATTGCACCTTGGAGTCTAAGTAGGTTAGAAAGTGTCTAAGTGTGTAAGGTGTCGTTGTGCTTTTATTAGAATCATATTACCGAAATTATAATGTTGATAATTAAATATATTTATAAAAGATAATATTGAGTCGATAGTTTTTAATTATTGTTGTAAATAAATTATTATTTTATTAGTAGTATAGTTGTTAAATAAAGATTGTAAGAGGTTTTGTATTATTTATTATAATATTATATGCAATAAATATTTAAATAAATAAAACAATTGTAAGTTATGTTGTAATTAGTGATTTGCAACTAAATTAATAAAATAAATTAATATATAGTTGTACAATTATAGATTGTTGTAATGTTATAACTTTATTAAATGCAATATGGTTGGTCGGCTCTAAAGTAATTAAATGTTGTTGGAATTGTGTGTTAATATTTAAAAAAGAGTAACCTCTTGGGATTATTAAATTAAATAAAAGTATATCTCGAGGAGGGAGATGCATGGGATCGCGTGCCGAGTTCCTTGGACGATAGAAGGGATTGTGTTATAAAAGGGAAGCTTGTAGAGGCAAAGAGAGGAGCATTGCAGGTAGAAGCAGAAAGAAGAAGATTGGAGAGAAGCTTGGTTTGTAGTAGTGGGAACAGCTTCCTCAATTTGACGCCGCAGCCAGGTTCCTTTAAATGCATAGTTCCTTTCCTCTGAATTTTGAATCTGTGGGTGTTGATTGTTTCCTTGATTCTAAATGGATTGTCTTGGTCGAATTTATGCTTCAAGAGATATTTCAATTTGCAATTAAGCTATTTTCTGCGGTTAGAATTTCACCATTTACGCCATTTTCTGTATACTAGTAGCTATTATTATATCTGTTGCACTGGGGTCATCTTCGGGTAGCAGCATCACTTTATCAGATGGACCTTATCTCCTAGTTTACTATCACAGAGATTATCGTTGCAAATGCTTTTTCTTTGATGGAATCCTATCAATGCATGCCACTTAAAATGGAAGAGTTCTGCTGCTCTGTGAAAGTCGGTCTATAGTGGAGAAACTCATTCTGAACTAACTTTCTTTTCTCTTTTCCATGTTTAGTTGTGGATTGTCCATTATGGTATATGAATCTTAACCCTCCAGTCTCTTCCCCACTCAGCTATGGATAGTCACAAATGCATTCTGTTGCTGCTGGCCGTGTTCAATGAGAGCTGGGTGGTACGAAGTATCTGAGTGGCAACAGAACCCATGCCAAGGCACACATCAATGCTAGTTGTTGTCTTGTAGACTCCATTTTGGCATTGTCGGCAGGGTTTAAACCTGCGAATTTCATTTGGTTACATGCTTTTAAAGCCTCCTCAATAAACCCATTTTGTATATATCCTGTAACTATGGCATGGCATCTGGTGGAGTCACTTCTATCAAAATGCTTAAAAACTGTCAGAAAATACGATTTATCCTACAATCACGTCCAATGTGGCACTTTAAAAGTCACCATTTCCCTGTTTACTTTAAAAAGAAAAAAAAAATTGGCGATTTACTTTATTTGATAAAATTTGCCTACAATTTTTGGAGGCATGTTCAGTTTTTTTTCTTCATCGGATCTACTCAAAAGGAACAGGTATAATTTAAAAATTAAAAACTTAACTATTAAAATATGCATCAGAGCTACTGTAACAGACAAATGGGAGAAATTCATTTGAAATATTGTGGAACGCGAAATGGACTTCAGCTAAGAAACTGATGGGGTTATATCTATGTGAATGCAAGCATCTCATGGAATTGTTCGAATGCAAAATCTGCTAGATGAGGCCTCCTCTTGTTTTCGGCATTTTGGTGTCACTCAACCCAGAACTTGTCATACCAATGGAGTACCAAATTGCGCCCCACTCCGGGGCAGAGTATCACTCGGCATACCTTCAAAATGTATGTACCCCTAAAAAATTGAAGGGCGCCAAAAGTCGGGTGCTCGGATTTACCCCACGCGGATTTGAAACAAAAGCGCAACTGAATTTGCCTCTGATTACAACCGGGGCATTTGGTATCTGGTACAAGACTCTAACCTTAAACCTCAATTACTTCTTTATCTTTATTTAGTTTAGCAAATCATGGTGTAAAAAGTTTTGTCAAATAATATGGGACTACTAAATCCAATTGATCTACCAACATTATCATCATTTCTAGGAGGGACCCCAAACCAAAATCCTTCCGTCACTGAATTCCACCCACACTGAGTGAGAAACACTCCCACAGAAGAATGACTAAGAATGTGCAACTGAGGGGCTACTCCGTCACCAAAAGTCCTCTTCCCTGGGTGTGCTCCACAAAGCCTTGGGGCAACTCAGCAGCCATATGGCGGAGAAGAACACACAGAAATGAAACCTCAGAAAAGATTGATTGAACTCTTTAAAAATGAGTCCAGCATGTTGCGAATTCTGTTTGGGCTTGGACTCTGCTTCGGTCCAAAGCTTGGCCAATTAATATGGTCAAATGTCAATGAAAACCACCGAAAAGATGACCGAACTGGTTTTTCTTTAAGCCTTAAGACTTCAATGATCAACTGGAATCTTTTCCAACACAGTTCCTTGCTGCCTAGGTCTACTGTCAATATGGTCTGCAATCAAACCCTCTTCCTTTCTGCTATTCTTAAATTTCTAGTCAATATCTGAAGATACTATCCCCATATTATTGTCATCAGTAGTATCCTGGTAGAATGCCTATTCATCTTGTTTCTCTTGGATTTCTATTTGAAATGGCTTCAAATTCAGCTCAGAACAGTGTTCACCCTCATCACATCAGAGACCAATTTGTGCAGGCAAATCCTGAGGGAAGAAAGCTGTAATGTCTGCTCTTAACTCACAGCACGGAGTAAGTACCCTGTCTACGGTTAGAATAAAGTTAGTTAGGATGTCACCCCATAATATAAGGCAGCTGTTTAGGTTTTCATCTCCTACCTGTCTGACCTGTTTGTTAATACCAATGATTGGAGGGAGTTATTGCTCAGTCAGTTGCCATCATTGAGAAAGTTAGTTGTCAGTTAGTGCTACTATTTGTCAGACTGATTTCCTATGATTGGGGATCACTGGGAGCTTTTAAACAGGCGTATACACAAATATGGATTTGTGGAACAAACTTTAGAAAACTTAAAATCAAATGCAATCTGGCAGATGTAAATCCAGACTCTAGAACTAGCACCAGTATCCTCTTCAACGTGTCAAAATGAAGTTTGAAATGGATTTCTGTCAGATATATTTACTTTTCATGCATTAAGGTTTATTGTTTCAACTCTAGTCTGCAGAAACCCGTCATTGTTAATCCAGGTTAGTTGTGCTTTCTTGTATGCATTTCATTTGATTGGCTTAGATTAACCCTAAGGAATGTTTATTTACTTTACAATGTGTTTGAATGCATGTGTGTATTAATAGAAGTACTATTAATATCAATGTTGTTATTAGTATCATTATTGTAATTATAATTATTATTATTATCATTATTGTTATTATTACAATAACAATGATAATAATTATTGTTACTATTATTATTATTTCAAAAGTATAGTTGATTGTTTTAAAAGCCAAATAAATTGGGAATTTAGAATAATGTTGTCATTATGTATTTGATTAAAAGAAAATCGCTGTGATTATATATTATGGTTAATGAAATTCAATTTAGATTGACATCAGTTTTAATATGGTTTCTTCATTTTGTAAAGATAATGGATTAAGGATTAGGTATATGATTATTGTATTGGAAATTTGATTTAAAGGTATTAGATAATTAGTTAGTGTGAATTGGAATGTATATGAAATGGGAAAAGTATAAGTTGTCAAGGGTTCATTTCCAGAGGCCAAGGTTGTTGTGTTTCGACTTCATGTAATGTGTTGATAAGTGTCCTGAGTTGTTGAAGTCGTGTCACCTTTTGTTATGTATAAGGAATTTGGTTATCGTGTAGTGGAAGAATGTAAATATTTTGAATGCATCGTGATGTGTAGAAAAGCTCTTCATGAATGTTGTGATTTATTTATTTGTTTGTTTGGGATGTTGTGTTGGATTAGACAATGGGGAGACGTCGGTATTCATGAAAAAAGTATTTTTCTTATGAGTTACTTCATTGGAAGCCATGGAAAATGTATTAAGAGTATGTCCTTGTAATTGAGATGATATGCAAGAAGGTGAATGCCTTGCATCATTACATATATATATGTTCAAATCAGAATAATTGTTATGCAAGATGGTTAATGCCTTGCATGGTTTATGTATCATCGTCGTCATGATGATGTTTGCTGTGTTTGTTGAGGAGGGTCTTCTAGATGCAGGTAGGGGAGTGGCTTTCAATGTGGGGCCGGTGCCCAAAGTGGCAGTCAGGATAACCTGTTGGAAGTAGATTAATCAAGTGATAACCTAAATAATGAATTAGGGGGTTGGGTAGTTAAGCACACTAAACAAGATAAGTGGATGCCTCACTCATGGCTCAAGTGCTTGTTTAGGCTTGAGATGAGATGAGAAGGCCTGGAATGGCAAGATCAACTACCTTGTCCTCATGAAAGGTATGTTGATTTCCGCATGAGCGTTGTATGGGGGCCGGGAGTTGGGAGAGGCTACCAGGACAACCCAAGATGGGGGCCGGGGCCTAGGAAGGCTTACAAGGACAACCCATGACAAGCCATGTGATGACACTTCTCCCTACTGCAGCCTAGCATTCCCTAGTTGTACTCTCCCCATTCGTTATGTGTTGCCTCTGGAAGTTAAGATAAGTGTGTTGTGTTGTTTATGTTATTGCCATGTGTTGTATTGGCGTTTGGTCGTCCTTTATTCTTGTTTGTCTTCTGTCTACCTGACTGTTATTGTTGGGACCTCATGTTAACTCCTTGCTCGGGGGGTGGACCTTAGGGTTCCACATGGTCAGGTGGAAGAGCTATTTAATCCATTGGTTATTCTTGTCGAAGTTCATGTGCAGAAGAGATTTATTCCAGTTTTCAGACAATTGTACTTGTCCCAGTTGCTGAAGATGTATGTGTAATCTTGTACCAGATTTGTGTAACAGATCAATCATAATGTATGTGATTCTGATGTAGTCTGAAAATGGTAATGTAAAGATGTATTTATGAGTAAGGAAAGCATTTCAGTTATGTATTTAATTATGTAGATTGTATTACATTATTTGTCGACATGCAAAGAATATGAATAAGTTATTGTGCATTGGATTCGAATCAGTTACTGATGAATGTTAAATTATGTTAGTTGGTTTGTAAAGTAATGCAGCCTTGTATCCTTAGAGAATATGTCGTAGTTAGTTATGTTAACATTATTTGTTATCTTAAACATTTTTTTAAAAAAAAGTTCCTGTTTCATGTAGCATAAATGTGTATTTCTTTAAGATGTACAAGGCGGGCGTTACATATTCTATATAATATATAATATTAATAATATATTATATAGTATATAATATTATATATTATTAACTTATAATTTATATGATATTATATATAATACAAATTATATATCAATAATACATAATATTAACTATCTATGGCATACTTTAGATATATTTTATAAATATAAGTATGTTGGTTAATAAATATTGGATACACAATGTAATAATAGTCTATAACTAAAAGGAAGTAAAAAAACTATAAAACAACTCTTAATTAAATAAAATAAAATAAAAATTTAATAATTAAAAAAAATAAAATAATTCTCAAATAGTTCTAAATAAAATAAAATAACCCTAGCACATTAAAATAACAGTTAGTAAATAAAATAATTCAATCTAATTTTTTGATAGATATATTTAAGATATTTATACTAATTTTAATTTTAGATAACACATTAAAACTTACTCTTATTTTATTTTAGATCTATTTTTTAATAAATAATTTAAAAATATGTATATTTATAATACAAAATAAAATTGTAAGAAAAATAAAAAAGTAAAAAATAAAAATAAATTTTTAAAATAAATAAATAAATAGAAATAAAAATGAGTTTAATGAAAAAAATATTGTAATATTGAGAGAAAATTGAGAGTTTTCCCAGACCTATGGGAATGGCGGAATGTTTTTAATTTATTGAAGTGAACAATAAATTAGGAGATACATTCATTTATTCATTTATAGATTTGAGTAGTGAATTTTAGTTTCTATTAACTAAAAATATAAGTATAGATATTTAATGCCACAAGTTAAAAATAAATTTTAATTAAAAGTAAGATAATTATTATTTTTTATTATAAATAAAATATAAAACAACTATTTACTTAGTATAAAACTATTTTTTTTACCTACTACGATGCAGTCATCCCTTGCACAATTAACATTCATAATATACACATGTTTTTATTAGTATCTGCACTATTGTAATGAGTTCGCACTTATCTAGTTATTAATCGATTGATTGTAAACCAATCAAAAGACATTATTATTTTTCTTGTCAGACAAATTTGATTTAAATTTGTGCTTTTCCTATGTAACATGATAATTTCAAGACTACCCCTTGCAAACATTACTAGTTTGAACGGTTCCAACCCAGTAGCTTTTGCTATTCTCAGTTTGGTAAGATGGGAGGGGACATTGTTGAAATTGAACCTAGCTTGGCGGAGGAATTCAAACAAGACCCTCTTGTTTGGTATATAATTCACGAAGGAGAGGTGGTGCCCTTTTTGAAGGAATGGTGGGACATGACGAAAACCTGTCACGACAGTTTGTGGAAACCTGGGATGAGGAAACTAGAGAGGTAAGAATTGGGAAAATAGGCTTCCAAGTTTCAGAAGAGGTTATTGGAAGGGCCACGGGGTTACCGATGAAAGGCAAAAAGATTTTGAGGAGAAGTAGAGTCTCTGACCTCGAGCATATAAATCTTTTCTTCTGAGAGGGCGAGGCACTTGTAAAACTTCATCAAGGGTTTGAGAGGGAGAAACTGTTGGAGCCATGGTGTCAAATCTGCCTGATGATAATGAAATTCTTCACGCTGGAGGGAAGATTTTGGGTATACTATAACTACCACTTTGCTCTTCTAAATCATTTCAGAAATAATGTTGAGATTAACTTTCCTTTCTTTTTTCTTTCTTCGTTGGACAATTTTGTTAAGTCTGTTAGGGAGCTCAAAGTTAAGAATGCCAACTACCCTCTTATTCCTATTCACCAAGGTCTTATTTTGAGGTTGTATCACTTCCATTTTGGTTTGTGTCCACCCAAACAAATCCAAGTCAAGATTCTTGAGGATCCACAGCCGAGTACTTCCCATGGGGGTAATGGCAAAGTGAAGATTTGTATGGGGACCCCCAAGATTAAGGGTGGCCCCCATGCAATGGAAGGGAACCCTGTTGAAACCTGTGTTACTGTTAAAATCAAGAAACAAAATCACACGACCCCGGTGATAGAAAGGAAGAATGCGAAAAGGAATAGGGTGGAGGTTAAGAAAATAGTGACTACCCTGAAGAAAAAACATAAGGAAGGTAAGGGGGTTTCTTCTATGGACACTCCTGTGAAGATTGTGGAAGTGGATACTGGGTTGGAATCAAAGAACAACAATGAAGGTGGAGAGACTGCTCCTCCAACCATTCGCAGCTCCAAGCAAATTGTTGGGAAACCGCTGATGAACACTCAAGGTGTGGAGGATTCTGATGACTCTGAGCTTGTGGAAGAGAAGATGAAGGAGGGCATGGATGAAACCCCCATGGAGTCAGTGCACGAAGTTGAGGGCACCAGTCACTTTGCTTCGAGGAATGAATCTAAGTGTCACGAGGATACTACAAGGGTTACTGCTAGTAAAGTCACTGTGAAGGATGTTGTGGATCAAGTTAGTAAGGTTAGCTGTGCTGGGTGTGACAAGAACACAAAGGATATTCAGAGCCTCCAGAAGAGAATGGATACTATGCAGAAAAAGTGGAAGGTGATGGCTGAATTTGCGGCCAAAGCACTGCACCGGGCTGCTTCCATCTTTGCTACGGTCAAGGACATGGACGATAAGGTTAAATAGATGGGAATTGATAGCTTGGGCAACTACAAGGAGATAGTGGACTTCCTTGCTAAGTTTGGGGTGACTGATAGCCCATAGTTCCTTATTTTTGTTATTTTTTGTTATTGTCATTGTTTTGAGGTTTTTGGTTAGTTGTTTTTTGGTTTGCTATTTTTGTGATGTTCATCTACTGTTTCTGGCTCGTTGAAGCCTAATGCCCTAGGGATTGTTTTGTGTTAGGGATCTGGACTCTCTTTTCCAACTAAACTAATAAAAAATATGGTAATTTTTTAACAAAAAATTATTGAAAAATGAGTTATCTATATTGTCATTGGCTGAAAAAAATGACCTTCTCTATAGATTATCAGAGAATACAACAAAAAACTATAAATACGGAGAGAATTTTGGTTTGAGGGGAGGATGTGGCAAGTAAACAAATTATGAACACAAATTTTGTCTCCCACTGGTTAAGTCATGCCTAAATGGATGGTGATAATTATGAGAGGGAAGAATCATCAGTTTTTATGAATTTAATTTTTTGCCTAAAAATTACTTTTTGTCAAAGGGACAAAGTTATAATATTAATAATACTATTAAAAATATAGGGTTCTACAAATTTTATTTTATAAAATTAGATTATTTTTGGGATTTCAATTTTATTTACTCAAGAGTTGAAAATCTAGTATTTCAATTTTATTTACTAAAAAGTTAAAAATCTATCAACTAGAGCTAATACAAATATGCAGGTTTTATAAAGTTTAGTTTTATAGATATGTAAATATTTTAGTGCTATTTTATTTTTACCAAATTAAATTATTTTTTATGTTTCAATTTTATTTACCCAAGACATTTCAAAACGAGTCCACATAATTTTTTCCTTATAAATTTAGTTCTGGAAATATAATAGTTACAAAATGATAAACAATTCTTTAACTTTAGAAAAAATTATTACTAAACCACAATATTAGATTAATTAAAATAATTAAAATCATGTTCTCTAAAAATACTTACTATTATTACTTAAATAAAAAATTAAGTGACTAAGATAAAATATTGTAGTAATCTAAATATGAATATGTTATTGTTATTATATTGTGTAATTATTCTTCAAACTTATAATATTTTAATACATGTTAACTTGTAATAGTATTCAATATTATTATATGTTAATATCTGAGGCAAACATTTCAAATCTCTCTACACCCAACTAGGGTTAGGGTTCTACACATTTTACTATATGAAATTAGATAATTCTTTTGATTTCAATTTTATTTAATCAAGACTTAAAAAATTAGGATTTCAATTTTATTTAGTCAAAAGTTAATTTAGTTAAAAGTTAAAATTTCACCATATTATTACATTTTTTTATTTTATTCTTCAAATTTACAATATTTTAATTCATTTTAAATTATAAAAGTATTAGTATTATTAAGGAAATATTTGTGTTATTTAATAGGCTTTTTAAAATTTAGTTTTATAGTTAAAAAAATATTTTAGTACTATTTTATTTTTACCAAATTAGATTTTTTTTAGATTTCAATTTTATTTACCTAAAACATCTCAACACACTTTAAAAATTAATTTTTCAATTATTGGAATACAATTGGTCTATACAACCAATACCTAATCAACAAAAAAAAAAATTACAACTAAACAAATACTATACACAACTAATACCTAATCAACAAAAAAAAATTACAACTAAACAAATACTATATACAACCAATAGCTAATCAACAAAAAAAATTACAACTTAACAAATAATATAATAACAACACTACAATGCAGGGCACTGCCACTATGTGGCACTTGTTCCCAGTACTGTGATTGAAAGGGTCTAATAAATTATTAATACGTATAAGTACCTGTTCCAATGATACAGTCTTGTATCAAAATGTTGGTGGATGTAAACGTATCAATTCCGTCAGTGTTGGGACTGTTTCTCTGGTGCCATTATTTCAACGCCCAAGAATTGTACATTATCGCACACCGACACTGTGAAATGAAATTTGTTTTCTGGTGCTGTTATTTCAACGCCGAAGAATTGTACATTATCGCACACCGACAATGTGCAATGAAATTTTGGACTGTTTGATATGCGCAATCCTTTTATTACCAGTCCACTGCAGCCATTAAAATGATTTGCCTACAAACATTATGAATTAAACGTCAGTTTGTTCAATAATCTCTAAAATAAAGTAAAAACACTCTGATATAACGTACCGGGTAAACATTAACTGACGGTTGGCCGCTCATCAGAAGCTTTCTGCAGGGAATAGGATCATGTGAGACAAAGCCAAAATATTCAAGTTTCAAGTTTGAATTTTTTATTGACTATTTTCCAAATGTTCAGCGTTAATCGAATGAAATATTGGTATTTACCTTTTCAACCTTTAGTTGGGATAGGTTACCCCACCACTTATTTCCATGGCCATCAATGGCTCCACTCCCTGTAAGAGTCAATTGATCAAGATGCTCAAATTGCAACCACACACTTTTTGCTTTCCCAAGCCTTTGGATCTTCAAGAGCATTTATAATTCCATCTACCTGCAATGCAAAGAAAATCAAATCATATATGATAGCAACATGCATAATGGTTCTAGTCTTTTTCCAACAGGTTCATGCCACTCCCTTTCTATAAGCTAATATTACCGCCATTATTGTTATGATCCGCATTAATCACCCTTATCATGTAAAAGTTTTATGCCAATTAGATTGAAGAAAAAATATGTTTCAAATATGTTTTGTTAAAATATTTGCATCTATACAATAGCAATAGCTAAATTTTTTTAAATAGAAAAACTATTTCAGTTTTCATTGGTTACAAAAAGAATTAATAATAACTAGTTAAGAACAAGCCTCACCTATAGTTTCCTTGCCAGAAACTAAAAAATATTGATTAAATGATACATTATGGACTATAATAAGTCTCTTTCAAAACATATAGAAGTGTAGGGTTTAAACAAAGACACAATTTTAAACAAGTGCCACCTTAACTACCTTGTAGTGTTGTAATTATAGTATGTGTTTTAGTTGTAATTATAGTTGTGTTTTAGTTTTAATTTTCTTCTTAGAATAAATATTTGTTGTATAGACAAATTGCATTTAAATAATGTTAAACAAATAATTATTTTTAAAGCCAATATTATAACAAAATTGTAATATTTATAGTATACTTTATAATTTTTTTTATTTTAAATATTAATGAAATAGTATAATTAATTATTGATTGATAATAAACAATCTTTATATTATGAATATGATAATAATATATTTATATTATTACATTATTCTAATATTCTAATAGTTTTATATAGTATTATATTATATTTTTAAAAATGTGAGCCAATGACAAGATTGATGATTGATTTTTCAATAAGATTTGTTAAAATATTTGTATATTGACTTAGGAAAAATTTAATATTTCTTTAACGTTTAAAAAATATTCTCTTGTCATTGGTTTATTCAACAAATATTTGCATATAGATTTAGGAAAAAATTAATAATTGTTTAACATTTAAAAACTACTCTCTTGTCGTTGGTTTATTTTGAATAGAATAATTATTAAATAATAAAAAAATTGGTCAATCTCCCACTCCCTTTCCATAAGCCAATATTGCTGCCATTATTGTAACTGATGCCCATTAATCGTTGTTCTCAAGTAAAATTTTTCTACCAATTAGATTAAAGAAAAATAAATTTTTAAATATGTTTTCTTATAATATTTGCATCTATAGAGGGATTGCAGAAAATGAAGAAGCTATTGATTTTAACTGCATCTATGGTTTCTTATGGAGCTACTTTGGGCAAACGCTATGGAGCTTCTGCGGAGGGAATGTATGCTTCGATGGGCACCATTGTCTAGAGCTCACAAGGCGCAGATGTCATGCCCGGTCTCTGTGCTACACAGACTTCCTCTCTGCCTAGGGTTGCGGGCTCACTCAGTGGTCCGGATATCTTGATCTAGGCCCCCACAGAATTCCTAGAAGATGAAAGAAATGCTGACCAGATCAAGGCTAATAGGAAATTATCACCAGAAATGGGTTTGTGTAGGGCTCAGAATGGCCCACCCAGAGTTTCAATTACCTCGGACAGTGATATTGGGGGTACATCTTATACTACCCTAATTAAGCCTTCATCTTCTATTAAGGGCGCTCGAGCTGCAATTGGAGAAAATCCTCGAGGGTTTGGTATATGTCAACACCCCTCCATGCCGCCATCCCCAAGAGACAAAATGGCTAAAAATTGCACTTCGCAGATGTAGTAAAATGCGGAAAGGGCACTTCCACACAAATTTCAATGGCCTCTCTTTCGAGTGCCCCTTTGGTTGAGATCAAATCTAGGTATGAGTCATTTTGGGCCTCAACATTGCCGCCAAATTTAGGAACTACAAATGGAAGGCAGGTCCAAAGCTCAAATAAACCATTGAAGATGAATTTTGATCATACATTATTGAAAGAGATGCATGAAAATGAAGAATATTTCTCTAAGAATGGGTTGATTGGTAGGTTTAATAAATTTTGGCCCAGTCTTCCTATATTACATGAATGGATTTTAAATTCTTGGGGTCCTTTAATGGAAATATATCTGAGCACAAATAGTTTTTTTTACAGTGGTCTTTGATAGTTAGCAAGAAAAAAATGTCGAATTCTCAATCACACTTGGACGTGGGGAGATAGCACATTTCTCGTAAAATTGTGGCATCCAAACTTTGATCTAGCCACTAAATCCTTTTCTGTTATGCTGATCTGGGTTCACCTCCCAAATCTTCCCCTACATTACTAGTTTGAATTATGTTTTGCAGCCATTGTTAATTCTCTTAGTAAATTCATATGCACAGATGCAAAATTAAAATATTTCATTCACACAACCTTTGCCCAGATATTGGTTGAGATGAATACCTCCAAAGCCCTCCTAGCATAAATTAACTTGGATGCAAATGGCAAAAGCTAGATGCAATCATTGGACTATGAAGGTTTAAATTTTAAATGCAGAAGATGCTACAAAGTTGGACATGTTGCAGTTAATTGTTCAATTTGGAAGTCTCAAGCTAATTGGGAGGCATCATGGTGGAAAGATGCTTCCCCTAAGCATTACTCTGTCCCAAACTCACCCAAGAAGTGTGGATCTTTGAAGACTGAACTCAACACAAAGGAGGAGAGGCAGTTGGGTGAGATCTCTTCCAATTCTAGGGCTGCTATTGATGGTGCTCAAACCATAGTTACTGAGTGTTCCCTCTCTCAGGTTCTGGCATATGCACAAATGGATTCCACTGATGAGGTTGGGAAAAATGATTAGCAAACATTATGGAAAAATAAGCGGTTTAACAATCAAAATAGGGATGTATGCAAAGGAGTGTAGGTTTAGCCTCACTCCATTCCTGATGCAGAGTAAAACCAGTTACAACATAAAAACAAGTTGAAGACTCCATTTGAAGCCCACAAAATAGCCATTATAGTGCGTATCGGCCAGATAAGGTAGAAGTCACACCGAAATATACATATGTCTGCCTATCGGCAAGACTATACACCGTTGGTTAAGCTAAAACACTCCTTCGCTGATACATATCTCTTACCGATATGTTTAATACCATAGCACCATCGGCAAGACCTTTTACTTTTCTCACCGAAGCAATCCCCCGATCACACACCTTTCACCGATGAGCCATCCATCGGCAAGACTTCTTGAATCTCACCCCAATCGACTTGACATAAATCATCGGCCACTTCATAAATTCCTTCGCCGATAAGTCTCCTCTCCCCGATGGTTAGAACCATCAGCTAGACCGATACTGTCGGCCTAACTTTTAGTGAGTCTCCCGATGTGGTCACTCTTGTCGATGCATTAACGAGACTTCATTGTCGGTCAGATACATTTCTTCGGTCAGACCTGAGGCTCTTCCACCGACACTCCTTCTCACCCTGATGCCTTAGGTCAAGGCAATCATCGGTGAGACTTTCACCGTCGGGCCAGCCAATTTCAGTTCCTCCGATGATGATTCTTTCGCCGATGACTTCGGCCATACAATACATGACCTCCTACCACTGGTAACTCCTTTGTATTTCCTTCCACTGCGACCGCTACTGCCGGTAAACATTTGTATCTACCCCAATGTACATTAACAATGTACATTCGCTCATACATACAATCATGAAATGCAATTGTTGGATACACACATATTGTCTGCGACATACAAATGACAGATACTCACAAATTGTATCTTCATACAAATACAGTATATGCACAAACTGCTCTGACATACAACGAACGCATACACATGAAATGCTAATTCCTTCTCTGCACAGTCTTGCAACCGAACGGACAACACACAGAAAACTACAGAAAGCTATAGAATAGAAATAAATCTAACTACATGGAGGTCATTCCACTGGTTTCGAAGAAACCCACCAGTGGAATGACTCCAAATCGATGCTCTGTAATTAGACCAGGAACAAAACTATTTTCTATTCCTTCCAGAGATTATACATACAAAAATTGTTTCTTTTCTCTTTCTGTTCGTTCGCTTCTCTCTCTACACG
The DNA here is from genome assembly GCA_027924645.1 of Cunninghamia lanceolata. Lineage (NCBI taxonomy): Eukaryota > Viridiplantae > Streptophyta > Pinopsida > Cupressales > Cupressaceae > Cunninghamia > Cunninghamia lanceolata. The sequence continues at coordinate 3,113,424 of BSBN01001569.1, forward strand.
AACAGAGACCAACTATATAAAGACTCTCAATTGACAGTTACACACGGTGGAAGGTGAATCACCTATAACCACCCTGCCAATCAGTTACAAACCTTTTAGACATTCAATTCAGTTACAAATGATAATGACACGTATACAAACTACTCAACATTATGCCGTTACTTGGCCATGTATGACTCCATGGGGCACGAAGGCCTTACAATATTACACTTTGGACATAACATAAAATGTATAGAATCCTCAGATTCTTAATGTCTTCGAGGTGCTTCTGCACCATACTCCCAGACTTGAAAATTTTCCATGTCCCATGGAAATGCTCAGTGAAAAGCCTGCAATATCTTTTGGCTTTCTCGATGTCTGCAATGCTAACTGGATGCCTCTGCTGCTTCCTCTTCATCCTCAACTGTGCCTTCTATCAATGGCTGCCTCCGAAATGTAACAACTGAAATCCACTCCTTCATGCTACACCAACACATCTGTCCCTCACCTGGAAGTCCTTTCTCGCCTCCCTCCCCAGGACTTTTGGCGACACCAACTGGACCTCCTTCTTAGGCCCATGACAGATCTCTCATCTACCTACTGTAGCGAGTGAATCTGCACCTGCAACCAGAAGTCAACAAAATTCATTTCTAGCACTCTTGTCAGCTTCTTGCTTCTCTCTTCTTCTTTCTTCTTCTGCCTATTCAGTGACAGAATACCAATACACAAATAGCCCAGTTCTTTCGCTGGGCTCTGATACTAATTTCATGCAGAGTAAAACCAGTTATAGCATAAAAACAAGTTGAAGACTCCATTTGAAGCCCACAAAATAGCCATTATAGTGTGTATCAGCCAGATAAGTTAGAAGTCACACTGAAATATACATATGTCTGCCTATCGGCAAGACTATACACCGTCGGTTAAGCTAAAACACTCCTTCGCCGATACATATCTCTTACCGATATGTTTAATACCATAGCACCATTGGCAAGACCTTTTACTTTTCTCACCGAAGCAATCCCCCAATCACACACCTTTCACCGATGAGCCATCCATCGGCAAGACTTCTTGAATCTCACCCCGATTGGCTTGACATAAATCATCGGCCACTTCATAAATTCCTTCGCCGATAAGTCTCCTCTCCCCGATGGTTAGAACCATCGGCTAGACCGATACTGTCGGCCTAACTTTTAGTGAGTCTCCCGATGTGGTCACTCTTGCCGATGCATTAATGAGACTTCGTTGTCGGTCAGATACATTTCTTCAGTCAGACCTGAGGCTCTTCCACTGACACTCCTTCTCACCCTGATGCCTTAGGTCAAGGCAATCATCGGTGAGACTTTCACCGTCGGGCCAGCCGATTTCAGTTCCTCCGATGATGATTCTTTCACCAATGACTTTGACCATACAATACATGACCTCCTACCACTGGTAACTCCTTTGTATTTCCTTCCACTGCGACCGCTACTGCCGGTAAACATTGTATCTACCCCAATGTACATTAACAATGTACATTCGCTCATACATACAATCATGAAATGCAATTGTTGGATACACACATATTGTCTGCGACATACAAATGACAGATACTCACAAATTGTATCTTCATACAAATACAGTATATGCACAAACTGCTCCAACATACAACGAACGCATACACATGAAATGCTAATTCCTTCTCTGCACAGTCTTGCAACCGAACGGACAACACACAAAAAACTACAGAAAGCTATAGAACAGAAATAAATCTAACTACATGGAGGTCATTCCACTAGTTTCGAAGAAACCCACCAGTGGAATGACTCCAAATCGATGCTCTGTAATTAGACCAGGAACAAAACTATTTTCTATTCCTTCCAGAGATTATACATACAAAAATTGTTTCTTTTCTCTTTCTGTTCGTTCGCTTCTCTCTCTACACGAACAGAGACCAACTATATAAAGACTCTCAATTGACAGTTACACATGGTGGAAGGTGAATCACCTATAACCACCCTGCCAATCGGTTACAAACCTTTCAGACATTCAGTTTGATTACAAATGATAATGACACGTATACAAACTACTCAACATTATGCCGTTACTTGGCCATGTATGACTCCATGGGGCACGAAGGCCTTACAATATTACACTTTGGACATAACATAAAATGTATAGAATCCTCAGATTCTTAATGTCTTCGAGGTGCTTCTACACTAATTCCCATCACTGAGGATCAAAAGTTGGGGAGGTGAGGTTGAATGGCTCAGTGCTCAAAAAAAGGAAAATGTTATCCTCAAGTTAAAGGAGATTGGTAACAATTTGCATGATCAAATTAATTATAGTGTCAGCTCTCAGCAAACAACTCCTGGATAGAAGGGTTGAATTGATAATTTGTGATCTGTAGACTTTTTTGATTGATCAATGGTAATCTTTTGGGGTTAGTCTAATAGGTTGGATGGATGGGTTTGAGCAGTTGGATCTACAAATGTATCTGCATGGCAGAAGATGTACTCCTCTTTTTTTATTTAAATATAAAAATTCTACTTACCAATCAAAAAATATATTTGCATCTATATAATAGCAATAGCTAAATATTTTTTAAACAGAAAAACGATTTCAGCTCTCATTGGTTGCAAAAAGAATTATTAATAACTAGTTAATAACAGGCCTCCACAAACTAAAAAAATATAGTGCCGTAAATTTACAATGATTGGTTTACTATGTGTATATATGTTTTGAGTAAATATGAAAAAAAATTCAAAACCCTCACTTCTAGCTTTGTTATACATCTTCAAGTTCCAACTATAGATGCTACTTGAGGGATCTGAACTTGAATCTCCATGATGAGAACCTTATTGCCTTGCCATTAAGCCCAACCCCTTTCACAACTAATTTCTAATTTATTGAAAATAAATAAACAAATCTAATTTGAATACTTGTTCTATTTATTCTAATTATAAATTCTAAATAATTCCACTAATTATATTTAAAATTAAAGTATCTAACATACTAAATGATCAAGCAGTAATAATCTTATGTCATCATAGTGTAAATATAAAGTATCATCTAAAGGGGATCATTACAATAAAACAATGAATTTGACCTAGAACTTAAGGTTGAAACTATAGGACCACTTGATGTTGAGATGTGGCACAAGAAGGAAGGTGGGAAGAAATTGCAAAGTATATTTGCATGGGGAAAGTAGAAAGTGGTGAGAATGTAGCTAGTGCTAAACCTTACAAAAATTGCATTGAGTGGAAGTGGAGAGCTTGATGCATAACTTCGGAGGAATAAGATAGCTATCCAAATCAACCAAGTTCTTGTCCTTGGAATCTAGCTTGAAGCAAGCATGTGTATGTTCCCAAGGATACTAGTTTAAGGTTGAGTAGACCCAAATATCATTGAAGTGGCATATTGCATTCTTGAAGAGGTGGTAATGTTGCTCTTAAACACTATTAACCATGGGTTTGTTGTCCACTTGGTTGAGTTATTTTATCATTTCACCCCTTCAATATAATCAACTTCAAAATCTCCTTGATAGTTAAGAAATTCAATGGGGAAAACTTCACCCTATGGAAATGGAGAAGATTTTAGCTAATTAGAGGGAGAATTTAGAGGAAATGAATAAGTCAAAGGCAAAGATCACAATGCAAGGTGATAGGGTGGAAAACATAGAGAGGGATGCTCTTGAGGAAAAAACCAATCCACAAAAGTTCATGGACTATAGTCATGCACAACCATTCATAACATAGCCAACAACATTAAATTATTGTAGAAGAATGTCAAATCTCGTTTTGGGACTTTATTTTTATTGGACATTTTTACAATGATTGATTTACTACGAGTGATTCCACGTGTGTGAAAGTAAATATCATGAAAGTTATAAATCTTTAATTCTAAAAGTCGACTTAAAAATTGAATATTATTGGTACGATTCTAGATGTACATTTTTTTTGCTTCGGCCAGAATTTTTGGATAATAACTTGTTAATGAAAATCTAAGTGTGACTGAGTGCAGGAAAATGTCGAAGACGAGAACATGGTTGAGGTAGAGATGTTCTAGCCACTTGGAAAGAACTTCTTGGGATGGATAACTAGATGCACGTAAGCACTCACATAGTCTCATTTCATATTGTATTTTTGAGTGGCTTTATTTATGCATCATTATATGGTTACTAGTCACGTTAAACATTATATGGTTAATAGATGTGACTAATGTATGATAACTAGTTAAATATGTGTTTTCATTGCTACACGATGTTCTTTGAGTTAAGTTAGTCATGTAATTATAATTTCTTTTGACTTTAGATCTAATGAAAATTATTTGAGTTGTTTTTAATTGATTTATTTATTAATTATTAAAATGTTTATATACATATACCCACCATCTCCTCACGGTGATGCCCCTCAAATCCCTCCTTTTATTGTTCACCATTCGACATTTACTCCAGAGGTTTGTCTGGATAACTTCACTCGTGACAGAAAGGATTATTTATAGGACCATGCCATCATATGTAGATTGACAAAGATATGGCAAAAGTTATGTGATCTCCACTCTTGGATAAGTTCAAATTGGAAAGAGTACCTAGAGGACGAAATTAGTATTTACCCCTATGCAAAAGGGTTTTCTTATTTTGGAATTTGAATCAATGGAAGACAAAGAATTGGTGGTTAATACTGGGCCATGGTTCTTCCAAGGAGATATTTTGTGTATGAAACCTTGGTTCCCTTCATTTGACCCACAAATAGATACTTTCTCCTCTACATTTTTGTGGGTACATTTACCTTACCTTCCCCTATAGTTTTCAAAATTTGATTGTTTGAAGGGGATTGGAAATAGCCTGGGAAAATATCACAACATTTTGAAGGAACACAATTAATTACAAAAGATCAACTTTTGCTCTTCTATGCATCCAAATGGATGTTTCAGAAGGTCTTCGGGCATAATTTTTTCTTTAAAGTAGGAAATAGGTGTTGGTGCCAACAAATAGATTATGAAAAAATTGCCTTCGGAAGCAGAAAATGTTTTGCAACAGATCATGTTATTGCAAAATGTGGAAGGGGATGTGTTGTTGAGTGGGCTAATTCTACCCCCACAAACAAGCCTTCTTGGTGGGATGGGGTTGATTCCTTCCATTATGTTATCTCTCCTTCCGAGCAGAATGCTACTACTACTACCTCTATTCTTTAGGGAAAGGTTCCAACATCGAGCCCTCCTTCTTTAGTTATTGAGAAAGACCATTCTCAAAATATTGTCCTTGATAAGAACCCAAAACATGCTCTCTTGGTGGCTTCTCCAGCCATATTGGAGAAGCCAGAAATGTAGCATAGGAACATTGAGATTTCATCTATTTCTTCAATTACTCCAACAACCAACATATAACAGTGAGTCTTTGAATGTGGAAAATAGCAATGGTCTACATATCCCCTCTGAAATAGAATAGGCTTGGACAAAGGTGAAGAGAAAAAAAATGTCATCTTCAAATCAAAAGTACCCAATGAACTTAAGATCTTCTAAGAAGGAAGATAATATTAGTCTCTAAGATCATCCAAGAAAGGAATGTCTGTTAGTTTAGTGGAACTCTAAATTATTCAATCCATTTAGGAAGGATGTGTTATCTCAATTTTGGCACCCCTGGGCTTTCAGGGCATGTAGTTCTTTAAGGAATTTTGTCGGAGCAGTTCCCTTAACTACATTTATAAAAAGGGAGATGTCCCCTCTGATAGCACTTGCCTAATATATATATAGGCAAGTACCATCTTGAGGATGTCTCACATTATATATATTATAAAGAAAAACTTACATATTAGCTAGTGCTTCACTGAGCATGCCATGAGTACATATATAATAAGGCTATATAATGCTTGTGGTTATATATAATATGGCTGTGAGCAGCCTACAATTACATTAATTCATGCATAATAAACATTAGGCCTTCAACGGTTCCCATCAGCCTACTAGCTTGACCCTCGATAAATTCATCCTTCTTCCCCTGTACTAGTTTGCATATAGTCTCCATATTTCTACCTTCTAATCTAGCATTGAAGGCTACCAACTTACTGCTAGCCGTTCTCGATCTAACATTCCTTGCATAAGCACCCTTTAACATTTCCTCTATGAGGGATGGGCCTGCAATAGGGATCGTACCCATCACCATTGGGTGGTTTGCCTGAGACACCAACCAGGCTCCCCACGACACTCCCTAGTGATCTCCTTCCATAACCAGAGCAATCTTAGCAAAGAAGAGCTGGTAGACATGACCATCATGAATATGGCCCCTACTCCAAGAACCCCCCCTTATCATGTTTAGAATGGCTTCTCACGTCGGTTCCTCCTATAGATGGAAGAGACAAATCACTTGTTGTTCTTTACCTTCCTCGACACAAGCACACCTTATGCACATCAACCTTCTCCATGTCATCTTTGATTACCAGCAAACCTCCAACAATTTCTTTAAATAGCACCTCCTGACCTTCTTAAGCATCCATGGAAATCTAGGCCAAGCGTCCCTTCTATCCAAAAACTGGAAAAAAAGTTGGAAACTTTCTTTCTTTGATTTCCTTATCTATCCTGACTATCCTGCCAAATCTTGAGATCACAAGCCGTAGGAAAAGTATCCTATTTTAGATCATCCAATCCACTGTGAAAGACCCACCCATCCTTAGTAGCTACCAGATTCCTCATTCCTCTTTCTAAGTTCTATGATTCTTCTCTGAGGAAAGTTCGTCTCAGTCTATTTGCAGTATTATGTCAAGGCCTTCCCAGCTAGCAGCGTCTAGACTACTCTTGTCAATCAAGTTCCTCATGACCCCTCTGTTTGCAAGGAAGTCTATTGGCAAATTTACTTATCTATATATTTGCTAGATGGAAAAATTAAGCTCCTGAAGTACATCCCAGATTCTCCTCACCCCTTTATGTAAAAGCCAATTTACTGTTCCTCTCTTCTTTATGGCATTGATAATAATCAATGAGTCACCCTCCATATCTATTTTCTACCAACCTTTGTCCTTACATTCTTAAACTCCTCGGGCTAATGCTTCTAGTTCATCTATATTGTTTGTAGCAATACCTAATGATCTAGAAGCCACCCACATAAGACTCCCCTCTTCATCTCTGATAATGTAGCCATAGCCCGCCACCCCCTGGTTGCCTTTGGCTGCCCCGTCAAAATTGAGTTTGAGTCTTCCACTCGAAGGGGCCATCCATCTAGTTTGTTCTCTCTTCTTCTTCCCTTTGCCCATTCCACTTGGAATCTTCAAGCCTGGCCAAAGCTTTATAATCTGATCATCCCAAGCTGTGAACTTAACTCCTCTCGAGGAAGCTCTAGAATTAAGAATCAAAACTACTCCATTCTCTATCTTCCTAATCACCATCTTGATATTATTCTCTTTCCCTTCAAAATTTTTAAGGTTCTTCTCCCTCCAAATGTGCCACATGATCATCAAAGGGAGCGTTATCTAGATTCCACTCACCCAAAAAGCCTTTCTTAATTAGTATCGACTAGTTTCTAAGAAAATTGACTATGGTGCTATTCCTCACTCCTTTGAAACCAAATTGGTTTAGGAAGTAATTCCAACACTTCTCTGCAACATGACAATTCAGCAACAAATGGTCAAGGCTCTCTTCATTCTATTTGCAGAGAATACATCTACTTGGGCCGCTTATACCTAAGTGGTGCAACTACTTGCCTATCATTATACTTTTGTGGAGGACCATCCAAATAAATGCTCCCACCTTGGCTAAAACATGTTTCCCCAGCATAAAACCTTTGGCGAGTATTCTGTCAAGTTTCCACTTCTTTCCATTTTCAAGATATGATAACCGATCTTTACCAAATACTGGCCAGATTTGGCCCCACACCACTATACTTCATCTAGTTCATTGTTGATGTAAACTCTTCTCTCCTTCAAAATCTCTCTAAATTTCATCTTGACTTCTTCTTCAACATCAAAATCCTTCACCTCCACCCATTTTACTTTCCCTTGAGCGTTGCAACGGGCAACATAATCTGCCATCTTTTCTCCTTTGGCTTGCATCACTTGTTCTTTCAGTCCCTCTAGTTCTTGTATACTCTCTAGGGGTTCAAACCCTTCCCATGAATCCATCCAAAAGTTATCTTTTTTCCCATCATTAATGCTCCATGTTCGATGATCCAATATAACTATTCTATAATCTTTCATAAATTTCCATACAGCTAATCCACCCCTAGGATTGGCTAGGGTTAGGATTTTGTTCGGGTTTGGGTCATCTAAATATTTATTTTGCATTACTCTGGAATAAAGTTTTTGAGGGTGCTTGACCATCTTCCAAATCAACTTTGCCTCTAAAGCTTTGTTTTGAAGCTTTAGATCCCTCATACCCATTCATCCTCTTTCTTGTGGACAAGTAGATTTGTCCTAGCTTATCAAAGGTATTCTCTTAACATCCTTTGCCCCTTTCCATAAGAACTTTTTCAAAGCTCATTCCAACTGTACCTTAGCTTTGTTTAGGACTAGTAGACATGACATCAAATGAATAAGTATTGCCCCCAAAACCGCTTTGAGCATTGTGATCCTCCTGGATAAAGTTAGCCATCTCCCTTTCCAAGCTTCCAGCTTGCTTTTGGAATGAGAGATCACCTCTTCCCAAAGATTTGATTTAACTAAACCATTGAATAAGGGAGTTCCTAGATATTTGGTCGGAATTTTATCAACCTGGCATCCTAATATGGCTGCAATTTGAATCAACCATCTTCTCGAGACATTGAAAAAGAAAATCCTTGACCTCTCCTTATTTATGATCTGCCCAGACAAATTACTATAGCAGTCCAATACTCCTTGAATTGCTTCCACTTCAATGATGCTGGCTTCCCCAAATATCATGGTATCATCTGCAAATTGTGTGTTGGTGATTGGATCTATATCTCTAGCTACTTGCACACGTTTCCATCCTTCCACTCTCTGGCAATTTCTGATCAACCCTCCTAGGGCCTCTGCTATCAGGACAAATAGACATGGGGATGGGGGGTCCCCATGCCTCTGCTCCTGTGTTGTTTCAAACAAGTCACAAAGAGAACCATTTACTACAATCGATACCCTTGATGTGGATATGCACTGAAAAATACTTTCTAACCACAACTACCTAAATCCCATTCTCTTTAAAACAATTAACAGAAAGCTCCATCTGATTCTTCCATATGCCTTACTCACATCCAATTTAATTAGCATGCTTCTCTACTTTGACTGATTGATAGAATGAATTGCCTCATTCACCATTATAATGCTATCTACTATTTCCCTTCCTGACGTGAAACCATTTTGATGTTCTGAAATAATCCTTCCCAGGACCAGTTTTAGCCTATTTGCAATTGTCTTAGAAATGACTTTATACATCATATTATAAAGTGAAATTGGCCTAAAGTCTATTACTGCCATGCTTTTTTCTTTCTTAGGGATCAGTGTAATCACCGTATTGTTGATTTCTCGCACAAATTTCTTTTTCTATCTAAATCCTCCACTATCCTCCACACTTCTGGTAAAAAAGAGTTGGGAAGCTATCGGCGCTTGGTGCCTTGTCTAGATGTCATTGGAAAGCGACCATCTTCACCTCCCCCTCTGTGTCATTTAGCCTGTCATTCTCTTCTTCTTTAATTATTGGCTCGATAAATCTCAAAATTTGATCAATGTTTATCCAATCAAAGCCTTCTTTTGGTGCCAAAAATTTTTAGAAGTATTTTGCTATCTCTTTCTCAATTTCTTCTAGTTCATTTAGGGTTTCCCCATCTTTGTTTGTGAGCTCTATAATTTTATTTCCATTCTCCTTACTTTGACTGAATTGTGAAAGAATTTTGTATTTTTGTCTCCTACTTCCAGCCAACCTTTTCTTGTCTTGGCTTTCAAAAATTCTTCCTCCCTTGCAAGAAGTTCTTCCCATTCAACCATTAGTTCCTTCTCTTTTAAAAGATCTGCTTGGTACATCCCATCTTTGATGATCTTCTCATTTAGTGCTTCCAGCTCTCCCTCCACTCTTTCTTTCTCTTTGACTTGAATGTTTCCTTGTTCCACTCCTTCAATATTTTCTTGACATGTGCTAGTTTTTTGTAGAAAACATAACTAATGGATCCTCCATTCCTTGGAACCTCCTCCCACCATTGGCCAATAAGATCAATCAAATCTTCTTTTCTCCACCACATCCTCTCGAACTTGAAGTAGGAATTCTTGGGTTTGACCAGACAGCTAATCTCCAACTTGATTAGATAATCATCAGACAAGAAAGAATGTAGAATACTTGATTCCAGCCCCAAATCCATCTCCAACCAAACCATAGTGCATAAGAACCTATCCAATCATTCCATAATATTGGTAAAACCTTGTCTTCTATTCATCCATGTGTATCTCCCTTCCTTAGGTGGGATGTCTAGAAATTTTCCTTCCCCTGCAAATTCTCTGAAATCTTTCAAGGAACTACTCTCTAGTCTCATACCTGGACTCTTTTTTCTTCCAACCCTAGAACCGCATTAAAATCCCCCCTAACACAACTCCTTCATCCCCAATCAAATGACATTTGTTCAATATGCTTGTCCAAGCTTCCCTCTTGTCTTCTGATTTAGTTGGTCCATAAACACAGAAAATCAAAAAGGAAAAATTCATAAAGAGCAGATTTACCTTACAAGAAATCCAATGTTGACAGATCTCAATGTCTCTGATTTCCACTTTTATGGGATTCCACATGAGTCCTACTCCTCCAGCCATCCCTCTTGGCTCGCTAAAAACTCATGTTAATGGCTTGCAGTGCATTGAGAATCTCAACACCTCTTCCTGTATCAATCTGGTTTCTTATAATAGAACAATATCCATCATCTGTTTAGATAAATGACACTTTATCAAGCATCATTTGCTAGGGGCATTCAAGCCCCTAACATTCCATGATATGATTTTCATGGATTTCCAAGGGAGGCACTACCTCCCTTGGACCTCAACATATATTTCCTAATGCTTGTCAGGCCTTTCTCTACTGCATACTCCTCTCTTTTTTCCTTATCCAACTTCCTTCCCAATTTTCTACCAATACCAGAAGTGCCATGAACCCCTCATGATGTGGTCTGACTGATGTGCCTATGATCAATTATCCCAACCTCTTCTCTTTCTTCACAAGCCTCCTCTTCCTCTGACCATGCTCTACTCAACTCTCCTTCTCGACCTTTAATAAATTCCAGCACCACATCTGGTGAAGAAACATCCTAGCCCTCGTGATACTCTCTTCTTATTGAAGCCTCTGATCCCTTTGATTGGTGAATTTGCTCCCTTGCTACCATTCTTCCCTCTGTCTCTTTGTTTCCACCTTCAAGATTGTGAATTGCATTCATTTCAAATTCTTTCCCTAGTAAAATTCCATTCTTCGTAGCATTTTCCATGTTTTGATCCCCTACTGTAGATTCTTCTAAGGGTTCCTTCATCCTTCCCGCTGAGGGGGGCTCTTAAAGTCTACCAAAATTTCCTTAGGTTCTGTCTCATTCCTAGTTGTCGCCCTAAACTCCACCACCTTCGTGCTTCCTGCATCCTATTCTTTCATCACAACCTCTTTTCTCCCAAGCTAATATTCTTCACCTCCTCCTTCGGCTTCCTAGGGCATTCTGATTCCATATGTCTCCTACTATTACAATGAAGACAAAAGAACTTCTCTATCTCAATCTCTTGAATCCATTAACCTGTCGATGTGATCAGATTGATTGACTTCGGCATTTTCTTTACTGTTATAAATTTTATCCTTTCATAATACATAGAATCACTGTTACCCATTTCTATGTCCACTGCATTTCCCAAGCTATCACCTATCTAATATAGGTAGCTTCCTGACCAACATTCGAATGGGAGATTATACAACCTAATCCAAATTGGTTCCTTGTATGGGTCAAAAATTTTGGGATTAAAGTTTAGTCTCCATTTCTGAATGTTAACATAATCTGGGCCAAACTTCCATGGTAATTTCTCTAGAATCTTATCCCTTTGGGCTTCACCTTGAAAATCTACCACAAAGTATTTCTTTGGAAGGAAATGGATGATTTTTGCTACATCCCAATTCTCACCAATCCATTTCTTGATTTGCTCCTTCACCCTGGTTCCTTCGATCACTCTGCGAATTAGTGCAGATTGGCTTAGGGTTTTAGCATCCTTATCCACCTCCTTCACCACATCTATTTCCACCAGTTCCTCACAAACTGGCTCCTCTAAAATTCACAGAATGTCTACAAAAGTTCTCCTAGGTTCCTTTAGAGGAATTGCGTTAACTCCTCTCACTACATAAGAAAATCTGCCATCAAAAGCCTAACTCTCACCTTCTCCCTTGCCACCTTTTTTGTCTTCTGTGGTCACCTTATTTTTCCCTATATTCACTCACTCCATCTTTATATCATTGCAAAAATTATCGAACATCTAAAATTGGATGTAAGGTCCCTCAATTGTTGACATGGTAAAGGGCAACCCCATGAGGTTTGAACCTGGGTTGTTGGCACTACAGACAAGAAGCCCCACCATTTCACCACAAGATCTTCCCTAGGTAAGGTCCCTCAATTGTTGACATAGTAGAGGGCAATCCCATGAGGTTTGAACATGGGTTATTGACACTACAGGTAAGAAGCCCGACCATTTCACCACTAGGTCTCCCCTATATATATATAACTCTTGCTTGAAAATAATATCTTTGATAGGTTAAAACTAAAAATATATTATATAGTTATTTAATTTAAAATTATATTATTGTCTTACTTTGGATTATTAAATAAATAATTGAAGTGTTTTCTTCTTTATTTAAATAAGTTTATTAATAAATATAAATATATTCTTTTTCTACACTTAAATAAAAATGTATTATTGAAGATATATATATATATATATAATATATTGAAATCTAAAAATAATAAAAATAATTCTTTTGCATGCAAATTGAGAGTGGTACCAATAAAAATTTATTTATTTTAATAAAATGTCTTTTATTTGGAATGCTAAAAAGACATACAAAAACAAAAGATAAACTAGAGCTATCAAAGGCCAAAAAAAAGGATCAAAAATATATGAACGCCATTTTTAATAGGGATTTATTATTCATTAAAAGAATAAGAACGGAAGGAAGGGAAGAGAGGATTATTTAGCAACAATAATAAATATTTTTAATAATTTATTTTAAGCAAAAGATCCATTGTTTTGAAGGGGAAGCATAATGCAAACTGGAAGAAAATGACATTTATGAAAACCAGTTAAAATAGTCATAGAAAAATGGTGATAAATTTGTGATTTTGAAATAAAATTTAAAAATAAAAACTGTTCTGGAAATCTGGGGAATGGGAGAACAAAACCCAGAAAGGCTTTGAAGATATTCATAGCAGTTAGTGAGAAGTTTAGAAAAAGATAGACGTGATTTTTTTTGGGCGTGAGAAAAGCACAGGGATTTCAACAATAGAAGGAAGAAAGAACAAGAGGAGACCATTATCTTTGACCAATGATAGAAGAAGGGAATAGGAGATTAGTAATCTATGCTAGAAAGGAGAACAACTAGGGAAAGTAAGTAAAAAAGGGCATTCTTCTAGATTTGTATTGCCAAATTTCTGATTGTAAATACTGTCTAAATGTAGGTCATGAATTTGTCTTCTCTCTGGTGTTCATGAAAATTATTGACCTGGTGTGGTTCTAAGATTGCATTTATATTAAAACTTGGTGTTTCTTTCCTTTTCTATTATCCTTCATTTGGACAGCCATACTAAATCATCTCAGAACTTTCTTCAATCTACCTGTTTAAATCAATTGTTGCCTACTTGTATTTTTCCTCTAATTATGACGTAGATCAGCACTCTCTTCAATTTAATGTCAGCGTCTTACTAGTATGTTTAGCATGTAGGTATCAACCTCTTTTTATCTTCAGATGATAGTACGTAATCCTTATTATGGTTACTTAACATTGAGACTGTGTTTATTTCATTCTATAGCTATTTATTTTCTTATTCTTGTTGTTAGAACTTTTCGTCGCAACTTTTTATTGTTCCTATTTACTATTTTATTAAACTCTGTCGCTATTGGATATTTGCCCCTGTCATAGCATACTTAGGTCCTTTTATTTAGAAAACTAATCACTTCCCTTAGCATTCTAGGATAGTTATTTAATAAAGGAAACTTTAAGTTTCTGTGGTTGTTGTTTACTTTATCCTTCACACAGCTTATTTGGGTTCCTATCATAGCCTATGTCTTATTGTATTAGACTCTTTGTAAAGTTTTTGTAGTTTTGTTTTATCTCTATCACCATATTGTTCATTTTGTAGTTTTGTTTTATCTCTATCACCATATTGTTCATTCTTGTCGCAAACATGCTTTATTTCTTTAGCTTATTTTATTACTTCCTGTAGAGGGAGTTAATATTCCCTATAGCAGTTAGATTAATGCTTGGACTAGAGATCATGCATTTCAGATTATTTACCTATGCTTTTGAATTTAATTTGTGTGATGCTGGAAATATCCATTAGCTCTTATTAAATCTTTGCTACAAAGAATTGCTTTGGATTATAAACTAGCTTTGGGTAGAAAGTAGTTAACATTAGTTTTCTTCAAAATATTGAAAAGAATGAAACAGAGGTTAGGGAATAGAATCAATTTTATAGCCTCTTATGTGTACGTAAATGAATAAATGAATCTCTTTATTGAAATATTGCTTGAAAGTGCACTCTCGTTGGTTAAGCAAAGAAAAGAATTGATAAACTATATTTAGGCAAAAGAATGTGTTATTGACTTGGATATGAAATCATAGATCAAACCTTTGAAATCATTTAACATATTTACCATTTGGTTGTCTATGTAAGCACCATCTTAAATATTACTCGTATCTATTCTATTTAAAGTGCCTTTTTTTCTTATCTCTGCTGCATGAATCATTAAATAGATAGCAAAACTAATGGAAGATAGTAATGATATTTGAAATAATCATGCATGGAAACACATTGTTAAAAGTGGAGTTGGCATACATCATTATTGATTTTTGTTTCTTGAATTCTATTTCTGTTGATTGTGCAATGGGAAAGAGATTATAATGGTTTAGGTGAATATGGAATTTTATCTATTATATTATCTATTATGTGTGTTTGGGGTGGCTTTTGGGCTAGGATGTCGAATGTGGATCATTAGAGATGGCTTTTCCTCTTTTTGAGAATTGAACTTGTAACTATTTTTCAAATGTTTAGGCCTAAGAGAGAAGCCATTGAAAAGATGAATATTTGTCTAGCAAACTTTATTTATATATATCTCCACCACATCCTATTGTAAGACAATTTGCATTTCATTGTTTAGAATTACACATTAGACATCAAGTTGCATCAGGTGTTCCCTCCTACTAGTTGTTTCTAGGTAGCTAGATGTTTTGTGTAGGGCTAAATTTTCTTTCATGTCATGAAGGGATCTAGGGAAGTGTAATTGCATCATTGTTGGGTGGAAAAGTGTCTGAGCCATGTTCCTATCTCTCGACTCGTAGGAGGACCGTGTGAGTTCGTGGTGACTAGAGAGTTTGTTTGATCTATTATACTTGTTGTACATATTTATTGTAACTTGTGATTGGATGAATTATGACATGAAAGCCAATGGACTTTGTATTTTATTTTATAGTGCTATCACCTAGACTGAGCACATGATTTTGTAAGATCTAATGACTTTTATTGATTCATATTTATGAGATTTGTCTTTTACTTGAGATGTTGTAATTATGTGGATTATTTACTTGTAACTCTTGCGGTGGAATGTGTACCTTATAGTTGGTAACAGAACATGGTTCTAGTATTGGGAGCTCTAGGTTTATGTGTTTCTCAGTTTGATTGAGCATGTGTGGGTTCTTATGTTATGACATGATAGGAGTACCATGTGTCTTTTTTTGTTGTGTCTTCCTTGCATGTGTGTGGTGAGGGATACATTGATTTTAGGGATAGATAGACCCTAGTGGATGCTTAGAAGTTGCTTATATGTGTTTTTCTTCTTGATGTCCTAAAGCCTTATCATGAGCCTTTGCAGTGTGTGTGAGTGCTTGAAGTGGCTGTTGTAGGGTCATGTTCACGCTTGTATGACCACTTGTCGTAGTGAGTTATGAGAACCTTTGTATGAAAGAAAATACTATGTTCTTGAGTGTGATTAAACTTAGTTTACTCTTTTAAGAGTTATGCATTAGTATGTGAAGGAGGATGTTGATCATATGCTTGACTTATTTTAACAATTGCCTCTATATGATGACTGGTAATGCTTGCTTGAAATGTATATTGCATTGTCTTACTGAGAGCATGATCTTGAGTATGGATTCATTATGTGGTTGTAAGAAGGATAGTATTGCATTGCATTGCAAGATATATCATTTAGGGTAGTGACTTATGTTCCTAGATTGCATTCTTACCTAGGATTCATGTGGGAACTTGGGTGTAATTATTGCATTGTATTATTGAAGTTTTAAGGTGAGAAATGATAACTGCTACTTGTTGGAAAGAATGGTGTGTTGAGATATATTAGTTGTGAACTTATTTTTTTCCTAGCTTAATCTTGGTTGTTGAATGTTTTCTAGTGTATGATTGTATGTCTTTGCATGATGATTGTGATTTCCTTGATCAAAATGTGACTTTTGTTGCTAGCATCATTGAATATTGTTTGTGTGGTTAAATAGAAATGATCTTATGATATAGATGAGTTTGGAATCTTAGAAGACTTATTTGTTGGTATGATTGAGTGTGTTCTATTACTCGCCCCAATTTTGGTATTAGGCGTAGTGTAGCATCATACTCCCTCTCAAGTGGCTAGAATTAGTCACATAGTTCATGTAATGTGAAAACTTTTAATTTTAATATTTATCCATTTGACTTTGGTAATTTCTCTAACATTGTAAGGACCAACATTGAAATTTTGTTCTTATTTATGAAAAAGTATAGCCATAAAAATTTGATATCTACTTATCTTGTGGCCTTAATGGTCAAGTTGGATTTACTATTGAAATTGTGTACATTTTTTCTTTTTTTTTTAGAGTTTATTTATTTATGGTGGCTATGCTTGAATGTTTGAAATTGTTGGTCATGTATCATGTTACATTTTCTATCATGTCCATGATGGGCCTCTAGTTGTATAAGGAAGTAGGATGTCGAGAATATATTGTTTCATAGCATGTGTGTTATACTAAGAGCTTTGGTAGAATTGAATTCATTAGTTGTTGTTAGATGCATTAAACATTATTTGAAGTATTAAAGAAGTTATTAAATGGATTTTTGAGTCTCTAAGGATCACTTGATGTGAGTTGAATTTTTTTTGTGAAGTTAAATGTTGTTTATATGATATATGTAAAGAGCTTATTGGATTGAATCTTGCTTTTGGAAAGTATTTTGTTGGTGTGTTCCTTGTTTGAGAGTTTATTAACTATGCTTATGTTTTGACATAGCGTAGGATGAGATAGAACCTTAGTTAGTGCATAAGAACGTAATGTATTTATGGCATTATAGTTGTCTTCTTACTTTTGTTGACCTTTAGGTATAGCCAGATTAAGAATTGAAGTGGTATTGTAAGTAGTTTTGCACCTTGTTGGCGAGTTGTAGCAAATGTAGATGTGCTTCTAGTAGTAATAGATTTCCAAGCTTTGCTTTTTGGAAAGGCTTATGTTATTAAAAGAACTGGTTAGATTCTTCCCTCTAAGAACCTATTGGATGATCCTAGTTTTGGTAGTAAAGAGCTTTTAGTGGTAGAGAAACCCTCTCTTTTAGGAGTGAAACATGGGGAAGTACCTCATGTGGGGCAACCATGTCTAGATTTGATGCATGCTTTTGATCAAGATAAAGGTGCAGTAGTGATGTCTATAACCTTTTTTAGTTAAATTTTCATGAACATGGAGTTCTTTGGTTATAGGTAGTGCTTCAAGAAGAAATGGTGAGAGAGTAACCTTTTGTTGAGAATGGGTATGATAGCCTTGAGAGTTTCATTAGACTTAGTAGATAGCTTGGGATGTTATCCTAGCATAGTTATGATCCTAAGTTCTACAGACTTGACTTGCTTATAGTTTGTTGCACCTTTGGATAGAGCCTCTTTTCATTGCAGTAGTAGTTGAAGGAGGGAGTGGAGTAGTCTCAAAAGAGTTATTTTCAATGGTTGGATATGACCTAGTTGGTACCCCATGGGAGTTTTGTTTTGTGATCTTGACCTGTGTTTATTTGGAGGACTGATCTTTTGATAGTATATTACGTTACCATGAGATTGTATGTGCATTGTGATGATCAATTCATGTCCGTATGTGTCTATGATTAATTGATTTATGCCTCGTTTGGTGTGCATTAAAGATGTGATTGTTATTCTTATGCTAGAATGAATGCAATTGAGTGGTAGTTGTGCCATGTGAATTGATTGATTGATTATATACTTGAATTTTATTGAAAGATGCAATGTTA
Source organism: Cunninghamia lanceolata (assembly GCA_027924645.1). Taxonomy (NCBI): domain Eukaryota; kingdom Viridiplantae; phylum Streptophyta; class Pinopsida; order Cupressales; family Cupressaceae; genus Cunninghamia; species Cunninghamia lanceolata. The sequence goes on from BSBN01001569.1 coordinate 3,131,797, forward strand.
AAAAGTAAAATAAAGATGTTGTTCTATATAGGATTGAGTAGGACCAATAGTTATATTAGAATGATTTATTTAAGTATGTGTGTAATAAGACATTGGGACGATGTCTCTTCCTAGTGGGGAATGATGTCACATCTCATTTTTGGACTTTATTTTTATTGAACATTTTTACTATGATTGATTTACTATGAGTAATTCCATGTGTGTGAAAGTAACTATCGTGAAAGTTATAAATGCCTAATTCTGAAAGTTGACTTAATAATTGAATATTATTGGTACGATTCTGGATCTACATTTTCTATTGCTTCGACTATAATTTTTGGAGAACTAACCTATTAATGAAAATATAAGTGGAGAAATAACTATTTGGGATGGATAACCTGATGCACACACACACTCACATAGTCTCATGTCATATTGCCTTTTTGAGTGACTTTATTTATGCATCATTATATGGTTACTAGTCACGTTAAGCATTATATGATATATATGTATATAATTTACTCTTGCTTGAAAATAATATCTTTGATAGGTTTAAACTAAAAATATATTATATGGATATTTAATTTAAAATTATTATTGTCTCACTTCGGATTATTAAATAAATAATTAAAGTGCTTTCTTATTTATTTAAATATGTTGATTAGTAAATATAAATATATTCTTTTTTTAGACTTCAATAAAAATGTATTATTAAAGATAAGTATATGATATTAATAAATATATATATTATAAATTGAAATCTAAAAGTAATAAAAATAATTCTTTTGCATCCAAATTGAGAGTGGTAGTAACAAAAATTAATTTATTTTAATAAAAAGTATTTTCTTTGGAATGCCAAAAAGGCATGCAAAAACAAAAGATAAACTAGAGTTATCAAATGAAAAAAAAGGAGGATAAAAAATATATGAATGCCATTTTTAAGAGGGATTTATTATTCCTTAAAAGAATAAGAATGGAAGGAAGGGAAGAGAGGATTATTCAGCAACAGTAAGATATATTTTTAATAATTTATTTTAAGCAATAAATCCATGTTTTGAAGGGGGAGCATCATGCAAACTGGAAGAAAATGGCATTTATGAAAACTAATAAAAAATAGTCATAGAAAAATGAGGATAGATTTGTCATTTCAAAACAAAAATTAAGAACGAAAATAGTTATGGAAAGCTGGGGAAGGGGGGAACAAAACCTAGAAAGGCTCTGAAGATATTCATAATAGTTAGTGAGTAGTTTAGCAAAAGATAGACATGATTTTTTTTTGGTGTGAGAAAAGCACAGGGATTTTAGCAATAGAAGGATAGAAAGAACAAGAGGAGACCATTATCCTTGGCTAGTGACAGAAGAATGGAAAAGGATACCAGTAATCTGTTCTAGAAAGGAGAACAACTATGGAAAGCAAGTAAAAACTAGGTATTCTTCTAGATTTGTATTGCCAAATTTCTAATTGTAAATACTTTCTAAATGTAGGCCGTGAATTTGTCTTCTATCCGGTATTCGTGAAAATTATCTGAAGATGAGAGAAATCTAGAGGTTAGAAAACACAAACAAAATGCAAAAACACAATGTTTATACCTCAAGATCTTCCTTCTCCTTTGATAAGATGGAGGAGTTTGCACCCGAAGAGCTCCTAGCTTTACCCAAATAAATGATAGTTGGAATGTGGATTGCTCTTGGTTACATAATGTAGATGAAGAGATTTGATGATAGATTGATAGAAGATTGGATAGAGCTGAGGATGAGAGATAAGGCTAGAGTGATTTTGGCATGACAAGGGTAGGATGAGATGCTATGAGAGAAATTTTGGCACAATGATGATAGGATGAAGAAATTGTGAAAATGGCTTGGGTAAGGGCTGTATTTATATATTTTTGATACAAGGATGGAGGGTGAGGATTGAAAGTTTAGATCAATGGCTAGGAATGCTTGAGGATTAGGGTTTGGATTGGAGTTGTAGTCTTGTGACAAGTGTCACAAGAGGGTTGGGTAAGAGAGATTAAGGGTTAAGATTAGGTCAATGAGATTGGATAGCTCTCATTATTTATGAATTTTAAATTCACATGGGGAAGGGTGATGAGGATTAAAATGAATTAAAAATTCATTTTGGGGAAAGAGTTGGATATGACAAGTTAGATGTGAATTTTTAATTCACACATGGGGAACAGTTCCATTCATGGGGAAGAGTTTCCATTAATGGAAACTAAGACAAGTGGGAAGATTAAGGACACATGTACACTTACATGTGTAAGAGGAAGATGTGACCCTTTGAATTAAAAAAATTGATTTTTATTCAAAGTGTGTGGGAGAAGGGGTTAAGCAAGGTTTAATTAAGTGTTTAGCTTAATTAATATAGGTCTAGGGGATAGGTAGGATAGGGTAGCTAATTAAATAATTGTTATTTAATCAACTAGGCTAGGTTCAGGTTGATTTGTAGTATAGATTAATCAAATAAGCATGATTTATCCAATTAATAAGGATTAGGGAGATGGATAAATTAACTATATAAATATTGAGAATGTTTATGTAATTAATGAGGGATGGTGTCATAAGGTATAGTGATAAATTAAATGAATTAATTGATCACAAAGGATGGATAAATGGTTAAGGGTAGATGATTAGGGATAAATTAATTAAATAAAATGAATTTATTTAATTAATAGGAGGGATAATTGGTGGTGTAGAGATATGGGAAATTGGTTTGCAGAGCAAGTCAATTTTAGATGTCTACATTTGCACCTCTTTGAAATGGTGTTGTGGCTAAGTAACATTATTTCAAAGAAGTTAAAATATAGAGTTGGATTGGATAGAAAAAGGTTTTGTCTTAGAAGAATAGGATTAGATTTAGTTGTGATTGGTAAGGGTGATGCCCACTCGAGAGGATAGGTGGGTTGCAAGAACACGGGTGTGCTCTTGAAATGGATGGAACGAATTGGTTGAAGTGGTTGGAGGATAAGGGGTGAGATAAAAGATTGATGATTTTGGGTAGATTGGTTGATCATTGTGCTGAAAATGATTTAGATCAATCCTAGGTTTGTTATAGAGAAGTGGATATTTTCACCAAAGTATAGAAGACCAGGGTGATTATGTTTATCTGACATTTTGCATGGACTAGACATGCAAATAAAGCGATGATCCCATGCATGCCCAAGATAGTACAAACTTTTCTAGATGAGGAAACGAGACTCATAGCGTAAGCCCTTAATATACAAAAGGTATGATGAACCTTAGATGCACAAGGAGATCAATATGCTAGAACTGACCCACCGATCCACAAGATATGAATACTAGATTGGAGTAAGGAGACCAACCTACAAGCACAACACACAAAAGCAATGATTATGCCCCATTCTAGATGTTTTCGCCACATACCATGATATAGTGAGATCAAGGTAGTTTTGATGTGATTTTTGAATAGGACAGAAGATAAAAATAAAAAATGAAAAGACCAACAAACCAAACAAATAGCCATTGTATCTCTTGCCAAGATGGATGATGATAAGATAGATTATGCCTATTGTAGGAATGATATATCCATTAAGGTAGGAACTGCTAGATGATATCGATAGTTGATGTTGTGAGATTGGCACAAGATATGATGGTTACAAGTTGTGGTTGATGTTGATTTGATAGCTGATGTTTTTTTTTGTTAAGGGATGATTGCTTTGATAGGTAATGTGATGCTTGGGATACTGCATTTGTATCTAGTGGAAGCTCAATGGGTAGGGACCATCCAAGTGGGTTGGATGGGTGCATCTTATGTACCTGAGTACTAGAAACTTCCTTCCTATTCCAAACTACCTACATACCGTGTATTCACGAGATCAAGGCACATTAAGATGTGGGTGGTGATGATATGTAGTTTTGATTTGTGATGATGATGTGGGATGATTGAAGATAGATGTGATGATGTTGGATGATTTGGGTGACTGTGATGATGTTGTGGGATTTTTTTTGTAATTTTTGATCTTTTTGGATTTTCTAGATTTTTTATTGTGTTTTGGATTTTGCGGATAGTTTATTATGAGATGGTTGCATTGGATTGCATTTGGATAACCTTTGTTCTAGATACCAATGACAAGGGAACACCAAGTCTAGAGGTGAAGGTGGATAAAGTGATAGGATTAGATTGGATTGGGAGATTGGTGATAAAAGGATAATGGATAGGAGATTCAAGATAGATGGATGAAGGATAGAGGGGGTACAGGGTATATGGATGGAAGAGTTTCAGATGATTTTCCAAAGACTATGTTGCAAGGAATCATATGCCCCATGCATGATGGACTCATGTTTTAATGGATGGACTTCATAGTAGATGGATGGATGAAGGATATGCTTGGAAAAGGACATATACCGAGAGGTGTCCAAAGCATGTTTTAATATTTTTTCCCTTGTCTTTTATCAATATTTGAGGAGAGAGGTGGTAGGAGGAAGATATAATTGATAGGATGGACGAAGATGGTGGATTGGAATATGATAGGATAAGGATAAGATAGTGGATAAGATATGCACAGGATTATGGATGTTGATGAAGGGTATGATTTTTCCCCCAAGTGTAGGGATACAAAATGGATGGAGAAGGGATTATGCATGACACCCATAAGGGGTTTTCATCATGGTACTTGCCCATGGCTCCACGAGGAGTGGTTTTCACCATTGGGCAGATTTTTCTCTTTACTATTTTCTTGATTTTTCTTTTGCTTCTATGGATGGGGATTCTAGCATATGTTTCCATAGCAACTGGAAGATGATCCCATGTTGGATAGTTGGAGGATGATGGATAGATGTTGGGATGATAGGAGAAGATGGAATGGATGGTGGATAGTGGATTATGATGTGGATTATGTAAAGTTTATGCAAAATCATGTACCATAGGGATGTGATGGGGAAGATATGTAGGATAGTGGATGAAAGATGGAGAGATGGGGGTATGTGGGAATGCAATGTGTTGGAAGGGAACCAAGACCAATGGTTGCATGCACCGTTTTGGATTTTGAAGCTTATAGTTTGGATGGGGGGTGGATAGTAATGAGGATTGGGATACAGAATTTTTGGATGGTCAATTTGGGGTTTTAGGGACCCAAATGGACTTAGAAATTATGGGATTTTTAGGTGGGGAGTGGGATGTTTGGGATTTTGGGGTGGATTGGGAGTTGGATGCCTCATTTTCTTTGTTGGCTCTTTGCTTGGGGACCCACACTATTTTTGTTTTGCTTTTTCTTTTGATGGTGTGAGCTTTGATAGCCTTTTGGATTTTTGATTTTGCTTGGAAGGGATAGCATCATTAAGTTTTATGCTTTATGAGTCAAGGCATTCAAATTATTACTTTTAAATCCCATGGATTTGGTGGAAGATTCATGTTTGAATGATGTGTACTTTTGTTGGTCTTGATTTGGAATTTTAGGGGATTTATGGATAAATGGATTAGGGGATTTAAGGATAGGGATATTAGGCATTGGGAGGATGGGAGGATAAGGGGGTTTATTTTTAGGAGTTGGAAGGATAGGAGGATAAGGGGATTTGAGGATGGGGATGTTAAAAGTGGTTTTATGGCTAAATGAATGAGGGGATTTGAGGATAGGGATGTTTGGCATTGGTAGGATAGGAGGTAAAGTGGATGTAATAGGGATATTTGGGGTTGGAAGTAGTGGAGGTAAATTTGATGGAGGAAGATGGATGGTCACATGCCTTTTCTCATGATATGAAGATGGAGGAGGGATAGCAACATATGATTTGTGGGTGCGATGAGATGCACCGTGTTTGGATGAATAGATTTTGGAGAATGCATGGATGTCACCAACATGTTTAGATTGTTTTCCTTGGGATGTATAGCCAAGGCCATGCAAGGATGGATGGGATGTGGTGTGGATGGGCTCCAAGATGCCTTGTTCATGAAGGCCTAAGCCTTTGCCTTGATAGTTCATATGTTGGAGCATGTGGCATGCAATGGGATGTTTAACGCTCTGGAAACAAGACACGAGTCATTATTTGTTGGAGAAGGATAGATGGTGGATGGAAGTTGTTCACTTCCTATGAGAGAGCCACCATGGATGAAGGTACTTTTTCCAAGTAGATAAGGGGAAGCATTTGGAGTGGAGTTGGTAGATAAAGGGGTGATAGAAGATGGTGTGGGATCAATAAGTTGATCAATAGATGGGAGGGGATCGGGGATGGGATTAGATGGGATGCTTAGATCTTGATTAGGATAGGGGTTGATGCTTCAATATTCTTTGGATTTGTCTGTAGACATAGCTCGAGTGTTAACATTGGAGTGGAAGTGATTTGGATAGATGTGTTGGGTGCTTCGATGGATGTGATAGGTGTTTGACTTATGATAGGAGATTATTCAAGAGTTTTGGTGGGTGTTGGATTGTATGAGGGTGTTTGATTCCTTGCTAATAGTCAATGGATGGCATCCTTCATGAGTGTATGGGTTGAAGGACAATATAATGGATGGATAGTAAGGGTGGATGGTGTAGGATTAGGGTTGGGATCGGATAGGTGGGTGATAGGACTAGGTAGTGATGGTTCTTGGATGGGTTCAAGGATAGCTGTTGGATTAGATGATGGTGTTGGAGGGGTGGGGTATTTGGAGGACTTCCTAGCTTCTCTTTTTCTTTGGAGAAAATCCCTCAAGGATTCGTTGGGTGTTCTTAGCTTAAGATTTGGAAGGTTTGATGGTGGATTAGATGGTGGATGGGTGATAGGGATGGATGGATTGGGAGATACATAGGATAATAGATTAAGGTTGGTAAGATTAGAGGGATATTGTTGTGGGGGGATAGTGATTGATGGACTATAAGATAGGTATGGTGATGGATTAAGGTTGATAGGATTAAAGGGATATTATGATGGAGGGATTGGAGGATGGGGAATAGAGGATGGGGGATTCACATAGGATAATGGTTTTTGATATCAGCTTTGAATTTCAGTGATGAGGTGTGCTAGATTGGTGTTCCCTTGATCAAAGTTAGCATGACGAAGGTTGAGGGATGGATAAGTTGGAGGCATTGATTGCTTGGATAGGTATGATGGCCTAGATGTATAAGGGGATGAAGATTGATATGAGGGTAAAGGTTGATATGATGAAGGTTGATATGAGATTGATGGGGTGGATATGTAAGATGTTGAAGGTTGATATAAGGTTGATGGGGTGGATATATAGGATGAAGGTTGGTATGATGAAGGTTGATATGATGACGATGGGGTAGGGTTTTGGGATTCTCCAATGATGAGGTGTGCTAAGGGGATGTCTTTAATGATGTTTTTGCATTTCTCCTTGGTGATAGGATCAAAATCCTCATAGGCATATTTAATTCTTTTTAAATATTGCATTGCCACATAAGGATCCATGTTGGAAGGATATCAGATGATGGAGGCTAATGGATGATTGTGATTTTGGGGATCAAATTTCAAGACCTTAGGATGATTTGTTTTTTTTCAAAAGATGGATAATTCTCTATACTTAAGGTAGACTAGTGGCACTTAAGTAATAGAGGTGATTGGTTTGATTGTTGATTGGATGACTTACTTGAGATAGTCTAATGATCTCAAGCAAATTTGGATAAAGGTTGATCATAATGATTAACTAAGGTATTGATTTTTTATTGGGTTGGTTTGGATTTGGATTTTGATAATGATGTTGATGATTGTGATTGGGATTTCAGATGAATGGTTGACAGAGGATGAATGAGACTAAATCCTTAACCAAAGTTTGATTTTCAAAGGGTGATTATTGATTGGGATGTTTCATTTTGGAGATAGATGTGATTAGGATAGAATTGGATTGAATGATTTGGATGAAAGTGATAGGTTGATTGAATGATGATGTGGACAAGATAGATGGTTGGGACGATTAGGATAGATGGGTGATTGGATTAAGATGAGGTTGATAAGAATGATTAGGATGATGAAGATAGGATATAACTAAGGATGAAGTGGATTAGGATGAATTTGACTAAGCTCAAATAAAGGGATTGGATAAGCTCAATTGATGGGGTTTGATAAATGGGGGTTGGTTTAGCAGTGTTGGGAGGAAAATCTAGCCCGACGTGAAGGGGGTTGTGGGGGCGTAGCCCCCAACTAGATTTTTTTAAAAAATGGGCTTATAAAATTGATGTTTTTAATGGGAAAATTTGATTTTTTGACATGGATGAAAAAGGCAATAAAATAGATGGAAAAGGCACTAGAACATAGGGAAATGACACTCAGAGATAGATAGATGGTGCTACAGGATGAGTAGATGGTGGTAAATAGAGGAAAGAAGGTGCTAAATGGGTGGTCCGATGTTGAATGTTGTTGGATTTGATTGGGAATTTGGATTTTTTTATGGTTTGAGTTCTTGGCCAAAGATAAATCAAACAAGAAAACACAATGGCCAAAGGTTTTGTTTGTTAAATGTGGTAATTTATCAAGCACTTGTACAACATAAGGCAAGCAAAGGACAATACTTGTTGGATTCCCACTTGGATTTCTCCAGTAGCACTTACTCAAAGCAGATAACTTAGAAGCTTGGTGACGCTAGCTCCCCCTTACATGGCACTCACTTCTCAGGTACACAAAGCTTTGCATCCAAAAAGATGCACAGATCTCAAGGGATTTTGTTATCTCTACTTTGAATTGTGAAAACATGGGACGGCTTCAGAGGTCTAACCTCTTGTGCTAACAAGTAGAAGGTTTTTGGCTTCTAAAACAAATGGTGTTTAGTGGGGGAACATTCGGGGACTTGATGCTCATTCATGCCATAATGACCCACTTAAGAGCCTATCCCAGCCACTTATGTACATCAATCCTTTTGCAAGGAGAGAATTGGGTTGACGTATCTCACACACAAGTATGTGGATACTGAGGAACTGTTGGAATGAGAATATGTCGTCAAGAAGCTTCAACTTTTTCCTAGGCCTTTTATATAGTAGACCGAATGGAAAGTACCTCTTAGGGTCACCAATGAGTTCTCTGTATAGATGTGTCTCAAGAGCAAGCCCCTTCCTAAAAGGAAAGAGAGCATAGAACCATTTCTCTTCACCCAAGATCCTTTTGAAGGCTAGGGGAGAGGATACTTTGATTATATCCTTTGGGTGACAAAGATGTGCAAGTGCACCAAACACGGAAAACAATTGCTAATGTTCCTTTTTAGAGCCCAAATGAAGTGTTCCTAAAGATTGTCTGCAAATACTTGTTAATTTTAATGCACCAATTTCAAATGTTGTCTATGCTAAGAAAACAATGTTCTTTTTAGTGCACCAAGATTAAATGTTTCTAAGCTAATAAATCCCTACAAGACGTTAGTAGTTTTGGATTAATGTCTTGGACAAACAAGTTTCAAATTGCAAAGATGAGTTAGATTCCTGCATAGATCTTGAAAAATACTATCAGAAAAAGGTGCCAAAATAGAGATAAATAGTGCCAAAACAGAGATAAATACCAAAAATTCACAAAACGGTGCCAAAACAAAGAATGGCACCACAGATTTGGCAAATATTGCCAAAATAGGAAATGGTGCTAAACCAGAGGATGGTACCAAAGTAGAGGATGGCTCCACAAAATGAAAGGATGGTGCTAAACTATGTTTTTATCTTGATTTACCTTCTACAATGAGTAGGATGGCATTGATCTGGGCATAAATAGCACCAAAACGGTGCAGTGCTTCAAAAGGGGCTGCAAAAGAAGTGTTCAATGGCAAATATTGATTCAAAAGGATGCAAAAGGGTTTCTTATCCTTTTTAAATACCCCCGTTAGATTCAAACACATAAAAAAGCATTGTTAGAAGACAAATGAGTGAGGGTGAAAGATAAGGAATATTTCAATTATTTTTTTTTTTAAAATTGCCACTATCTCTCCTTGTTCCTGTGTCATTGCTATCAAAAAAGAGAACAAGACAGTATAAAAGATCATAAAAACATCAAAAAAGCCTTAAAGATCAAACTATGAGCTCAAAAGTTAGTGATAATGTCATGCAAAAAAAGTGCCAAAATAGTCAAAAATGGCACCACATGATGAAGAAAACTCACACAAAATGTTAGATTAGGACCTTGTGGGTCCCACCAAGCATGCCAAATGAAGACAAGAGAAATCTAGAGGTTAGAAAACACAAAAAAAAATGCAAAAACACAATTTTTATACCTCAAGATCTTCCTTCTCCTTCGATAAGGTGGAGGAGTTTGCAGTCAAAGAGCTCCTAGCTTTACCCAAATAGATGATAGTTGGAATGTGGATTGCTTTTGCTTTCAACACAATGTAGATGAAGAGATTTGATGATAGATTGATAGAAGATTGGATAGAGTTGAGGATGACAGATAAGGCTAGAGTGATTTTGGTATGATAAGGGTAGGATGAGATGTTATGAGAGAAATTTTGGCATAGTGATGATAGGATGAAGAAGTTGTGAAAATGGCTTGGGTGAGGGTTCTATTTATAGACTTTTGATAAAAGGATGGAGGATGAGAATTGAAAGTTTATATCAATGGCTAGGAATGCTTGCGGATTAGGGTTTGGATTGGAGTTGTAGTCTTGTGACAAGTGTCACAAGAGGGTTGGGTAAGAGAGATCAAGGATTAAGATCAAGTCAATTAGATATGATGGCTCTCATTATTTGTGAATTTTAAATTCACATGGGGAAGGGTAATGAGAATTAAAATGAATTAAAATTTTATTATGGGGGAAGAGTTGGATATGACAAGTTAGATATGAAGTTTTAATCCACACATGGGGAAGAATTCCATTCATGGGGAAGAGTTTCATTCATGGGGAAGAGTTTCCATTACTGGAAACTAAGACAAGTGGGAAGATCAAGGACACATGTACACTTACATGTGTAAGAGGAAGATGTGACCCTTTGAATAAAACAAATTGATTTTTATTCAAAGTGTGTGGGAGAAGGGGTTAAGGAAGGTTTAATTAAATGTTTATCTTAATTAATTTAGGTCTATAGAATAGGTACGCTAGGGTAGCTAATTAAATAATTGCTATTTAATCAACTAGGCTAGGTTTAGGTTGATTAGTAGGATAGATTAATCAAATAAGCATGATTTATCCAATTAATAAGGATTAGGGAGATGGATAAATTAATGAAATAAATATTGAGAATATTTATTTAATTAATGAGGGATAGTGTTGTAAGGTATAGTGATAAATTAAATGAATTAATTGATCACAAATGATGGATAAATGGTTAAGGGTAGATGATTAGGGATAAATCAATTAAATAAAATGAATTTATTTAATTAATAGGAGGGATAATTGGTGGTGTAGAGATATGAGAAATTGGTTTGCGGAGCAAGTCAATTTCATGTGTCTACATTATTGACCTGTTGTGGTTCTAAGATAGCATTTATATTAAATCTTGGTGTTTCTTTCCTTTGTCATTATCCTTCATTTGGACCACCATACTAAATCATCTCAGAACTTTCTTTAATCTACTTGTTTAAATCGACTACTGCCTACTTGTATTTTTCCTCTGATTATGGCATGGATTGGCACTCTCTTCAGTTTAATGTCGGCCTCTTTCTAGTATGTTCAGTCTATACTTATCAGCCTCTTTTTAGCTTCAAATGATAGTACATAATCCTTGTTTTGGTTACATAACACTGAGACTATGTTTATTTCATTCTATAGCCATTTATTTTCTTATTGTTGCTGTTAGAAGTTTCTGTCATAGCTTTTTTTATTCCTATTTACTATTCTGTTAAACTCTATCACTATTGGATATTTGCCCCTGTCATAGCAGACTTAGCTTCTTTTATTTACAAAATTAATCGCTGCCCTATAGCATTCTAGGATAGTTATTTAACAGAGGAAATTTTAAGTTTTTATGGTTGTTGTTTACTTTATTCTTGACGTAACTTATTTGGGTTACTATCGTAGCCTATGTATTACTGTATCAGACTCTTTGTAAAGTTCCTACAATTTTGTTTTATCTCCATCACCATATTGTTCATTCTTGTTGCAGATATGCTTTATTTCTGTAGCTTATTTTAAATTACTTCCTGTAGCATGAGTTAGTATTCCCTGTAATAGTTAGATTAATGCTTGGACCAGAGATAATGCATTTCATATTATTTACCTATGATTTTGAATTTAATTTGTGTGATGCTGGAAATATCCATTCACTCTTATTAAATCTTTGTTACAAAGAATTGCTTTGAATTATAAACTAACTTTGGGTAGATAGTAGTTAACATTAGTGTTGGTGTATACCTTTAATCCAAGGCATATACACATTTTCTTTAATCATAGTTAGGCATATTTTCTACGTGTACTTTGAACTTGTCAAGTAGTTAGTCATTTTGGAGAGGTGTCAACTTGCATCAACACCTCGCTCTATCTTTGTGGGTGGTTACTCACCACCACTTCATGTAGAGGAGTCTTATCCTCATTTCATGGAGAATCGAGTACCCACACTCACCTATTTATATCCGTCTCTTTTGTGAATACAATTGGTCGATTCATTTGTAATCTAGTGTGCTTGTTTATCTAATCCACAATCTTGGTTTTCTACATGGTATTAGAGCATTGTGGATAGCTTCAAGCCATGTTTCTATGTTGTGCGATTCATCCCCTTACATGTTGATCTTCATACTATGAGGCATCATTTTTGTTTGGATTTTATCTATTAATATTGTGTTCATTTGTGTGTGCAAGAGGAAGGAGATATGACGTTTAATGCCCTTTGAAGGGTTCTGCAAAGGAATGATTATGCAGTGCCTCACACAGACACTTTTATCTCTATGCAATAGTGTGAGGGCTCCCATACAACAGTGCCCACACTGCATCCGGTTGGCCATGCCATGACCTTCAAAGGGATCCTCAGCTAGGCCTTTGATTACCCATTCACGGGCACCACAAAGCAACCAGCGACACCCACAGTCACCCTCAAGGGGTGTCGACCCTTTTCACAGAGGCACCTTCATTGCACTCTCCCACACAGAACCTCATGCTGCTTGTTCATCCTCCAATGGACCCTCATTAGAATGGTGAGCTTGTCCCTGTTCAGTTTATACATGCCTTATTTTCAACAGCAAAAAGGAGCAACATCCTTCAAGTTTTTTACAGCAAATAGGAGCACTATTTAGCTGACATAAGAAACTAGGGGAGTGATGTCGGCAAAGGGGAGGGGGTACAATTTCAAATCTTAAGCCCTTGGTCACATGGAGTTTTAGCCCCTAGTCGTACATAGCCCAAGGGGGCTTATTTTTCTACTCTTTTGATTTTTTCTCCAACAAATTTGCATGCAAATTTAATTTTTTTAAAAATTGAAATTTTTTTTGCTGAGGAAGGATTGTTTTTGTGAATACAAAAATTGCAAGTCTTATAACTTTTGTAAATCAACTCAAAATTGAGTGATTCTTTTTTCAAAAGTGGATTTTTTTTTGTTGTCGATCTAACTAGCCTAAAATCACACTAAAATTATAAAGTGTCTATTTATGCTATTTTAGGGTGACCTAGTGCACTCCTTCTATAAAGTGCCAAATTTGTTGGGGGGGACACATAATTAATGGGGGTATTGTGTGTTCATCATTCACACTTCCTAGAGAAGTGCTTTTTTGTGTGGGTTGTGTGTTCTTTCACTTCTTCACTTGCATTTCTTTAGCTATTTCTTTATGTATTTCTACAACTGCTATCTAATGACTAAGCATCATGGAGTGTACTATCCCTATACCACCCCTAACTCCTTTAAATTATCATGATTGGAAGATTAAAGTAAGTCTTGTGCTGAAAAGTAAATGTTTATATAGGATAACTATGGGAACAGAAAAAGAACCTGATGTAGCCAAAGAGAAAGAAAAGTTTTTCAACACTTGTGACCAAGCATTTGATTTTGTTTGTTTAAATCTATCTCCTGAATTACTATTTCATGTTGAGAATTTGACTACACCCAATGAAGTTTGGGATGTTTTAAACAAATTATTCAAGAAAATTGATGAACTCAGAAGTCATGAATTGGAAAATCAACTCTTAGGTCTCAGTCCTAGAAGTTTCTCATCTTTAGAAGATTCCTTCACAAAATTTAAATCTTTGAAGTTGCAGTTAAAAGATTATGGAATTGATAAGAAATAGGATCATATAATCCTTTATACTTTCCAAACTAGGTCCTAATTTTTTTGTGTTTGTCTCAGTCTTCTATTCTACTAAAAGTGCTCTTGGAGCATTGTGGAAAATGCCCACTCTAGATAGCTTTATTTATGATCTCATAAGAGGGCAAGAAAAATTAATTCATATGGGTTATTTGAAGTCTACTAAGTTGCAAGATCTAATTGTAAGGAATGATAAGCCTCAAACTTCAAAAGGAAAGAAAAAGAACACTAAAAAGGACAAGAATGGTAAGAAAGCTGATAAAATTGACAACTTCAAAAAGGATAACTTTTCTCAACAAATTAAGTCAGTTCTTGAGAAAGTTACTTGTGTCTTTTGTAAAAAACTAGGGCATGATGAACATAAATGCATGAAGAAACATATTGAAAATCTCTCTCATACTCTTAAAAAGAATAATATTGGGCTACCCAATTTTGTCAAAGCATCTTCATCAACTCAGGATAATTCTAAAGACAGAGAAATTGAAAGGCAAAGACTTAGTTGCTACTAAATCTTCATCTCCATCATGGATTATTGATTATGGTATAACCCATCATATGGGTTCTTCTCAGGTTGTTTTTTCATCTTTAGAGCCATCCAGAATGTCTACAATCACCTTATGTGATGATACTCAAGCATTGGTTAAAGGGAGAGGGTCTATTGACATTGAAGGAGGAACATTTTCAAATATTCTAAGTGTACCTTCACTATCAACTAATCTCCTTTTAATGTATCAAATAACACACTTAGGGAAGGGCATGAGAGTATATTTCTCTCTAAATTAAGTTGGGATAAGAGAATTACAAAGTAACAATTTAGTTTCTATAGGGGAGGCAAATCACCAATCTAGATTATATACCTTCTCCAATTTTGCTACTGATATTTCTCCAAAGGCACTACTAACTCATTTAGATGAAGTTAGTAAACTATGGGATGAGTGGTTCAACCACCTTAACTACCACTATCTTGAATAACTATGTCAACAAAAAATTGTTAATGTATTACCAAAAGTTATGTTTTCTAAAGGACTTTGTGAAGGTTGTGCACTTGGTAAACATCTTGAAGCAAAGTTTGACAATGAAAAAACATGGAGGACAAAACAAGTCTTAAAACTTATTCTTAGTGATGTTTCAGGGGCTTTTCCCCATCCATCTTTTATAAAGGCTAGATATGTTCTTACCTTTATTGATTATTTCTCTCGGTTTACATGGGTCTACTTCCTTAAGCAAAAATTTGAAGTGTTTAAATCTTTTCAAGATTTCAAATCTCTAGCCAAAAAAAAGTCAGGGAAAGTCATTAAATTTTTTCATACTAATAATGGTAGATAGTATGTTAATAATCATTTTGAGAAATATTGCATAATAGAGGGGATAGATTTGCAATGCATATTTCCCTATACTCCTCAACAAAATGGTGTTGCTAAACATAAAAATAGATCTTTAAAAGAGATGGCTAATTGTATGATTCATTCTAAAGGCTTAACACCATCGTACTAGCCTAAAGAAATCAACAGTGTATGTTACATTCAGAATAGAGTTCCTCATAAAGCCTTGAAGGGAATCACTCCTTTTGAAGCTTGGAAAGGGTGGAAACCAATAGTTGATCATTTCAGAGTCCTTGGTTCTCCACCTATGGCACACATTCCTAAAAAGCATCACAAGGCTATGGATCCACAATCCAAACCTTGCATCTTTGTTGGATATCCAGATGGTGTAAAAGGCTATTGCCTACTTCACCCAACCACACATGAGTTGTTCATTGAGAGAAGTGTTAAGTTTCAAGAAACACCTCTTGAAACTATTCTTGACATTCCTCAGCATACTGTTGATTCTCTAGATCATGATAATACCTCTGATGATTCAGATCATTTGCAGCAGATTCCTAATGCAGAAAATAGTTCTTCTTCTTCTTCTAGTTCACAAATTGATGATAGTACTGGGAATTCATCTTCATCAAGTTAGGGATTGCATTAAAATTTGATATTTCTACACCTGACTCACCCTCATCTAGAAATCTATGCTCACTTCATAGAGTAGATTCATGGGTACAAATTGTAGCAGATTACAGACAAATTTAGATAGACTTTCAGGGGGGATCACCTATCTTATTTGCTTCAATGTCTGATCTGCAAACATTTACAGAAGCATCAGGCATACCTGAGTGGGATATTGCTATGAATGAGGAATATAATTCCTTGATTAGAAATCACACTTGGGATTTCACTTCTCTTCCTAAGGGAAGGAAGACATTTCGATGTAGATGGATATGTCAAACTAAATTTGTAGAAGATGGGTCAATTGATAAGTACAAAGCATGTTTGGTCACCAAAAGTTTTTTGACAAGTTACAGGCATCAACTATATAGAAACATTTGCACCAGTTGCCAAGATGAGATCGATTTGACTCACACTAGCTATAGCCACAACACATGGATGGGTTGTACATTAGATGGATGTGAAGAGTTCATTTCTACATGGAGACCTTGAGGAGGAGATCTACATAGAACAACCACCAGGGTTTATTTAGGATTCATCCTTGGTGTGTAGATTGAGGAAATCTATCTATGGTCAAGCAAATAAGCCCCCAAGGCTTGGTATGCCATGATGGATTCTTACCTTCTATCTTTAGGATTTTCTAGATGCCATTTAGATCCTAATGTGTATCTTTTGTGGTAGGATGATTCACTTTTAATACTAGTTCTATATGTTGATGATCTTTTTATTACTAGGAGTACTTCATCCGCCATTGCAATAATAAATTTAGCACTGCAGGACATATTTGACATGACAGACTTGGGTTTATTGCACTACTTCTTTGGTATTGAGATATCACAGTTAGATTCAGGGGTTGCTCTTACTCAGCCTAAGTATACTCTTGATTTACTTGCACATATTCACATGACTACTTGTAAACCATCTTGGACTCCCTTCCTATCTAGAGTAAAGCTTGAGACTTCTTGCCCTATACCTTTAGTTGATGCTACATTGTATCGGCAACTTGTAGGTAGTCTTATATACTTAACATATACTAGGCTTGACATATCATATGAAGTTGGCAGGGTTTCCATATTTATGCAGGAACATCATGAGTTCTATGGGAAAGTAGCTAAGAGGATCCTTCACTACCTTCATGGTGCACATGCATTTGGGATTCACTACAGAGTTGGTTCATCAATTGGCTTGTTGGTTTTATAAATTTAGATTGGGCTAGTGATACTGAGTATCACAAGTCTACTTCTGGTTACAATTTTTCACTTGGTTTAGGTCCTATTAACTGGTCTAGCAAGAAGAAGAATGCTATTGCTATATCTTCTATAGAGGTAGAGTTTAGGGGAGCTATTAACTCAGCTACTGAGGCCATATGGATTCAAGGCATTCTTTTGGAGTTTGGTATTCCCTTCAGTCAGGCTACAATTATCTTTTATGATATCCAAAGTACTATACAAATATGCAAGAATCTGGTTCAACATCAATGAACCAAACACATAGATATTCATATGCATTATATTCAAGAGCTTATTCATGGTCAGATCATCAACTTAGTCTTTTGCCAGTCTTCAGAGTAGGTTGCTAACATTTTCACCAAACCCTTTATTGATCTAGCAAGTTCATTCATCTATGAGATCTTCTTGGCATGTGGTCTACATCAGCAACATCATATTTTGGGGGGGCTATCTAAGCCTTTCTTTCTTAATTCTCTCTTTTGGAGGATAGTTTCTTTCCCACAAGGTTTTCTATCTTTCTCCACTTTTGAGAGTTTGCATTGTAATTAAGTACCTTATCAAGCTTCATGATTGGGATTCATATTTCTTTTGCATTGTATATGGGTACCTCACTAGGCTTATAGCCAGGACCCATTTTTCATAAACTTACCTAAGCTATGCTTAAGGGGGGTGTTTGTATACACCTTTAATCCTAGGCATATAGACATTTGCTTTAATGATAGTTACGTGTATTTTTCACATGTAATTTGAACTTGTCAAAGTAGTTAGTTATTTTGGAGAGGTGTCGACTTGCAACAACACCTCACGCTATCTTTGTGGGTGGTTAATCACCACCACTTCATGTAGAGGAGTCCTAACCTCATTTCGTGGAAAATTAGGTACCCACACTCACCTATTTATATCCATCTCTTTTGTGAATACAATTGGTTGAATCATTTGTAATCTTGTGTGCTTGTTTGTCTACTCCATGATCTTAGTTTTCTACAATTAGTTTTCTTCAAATTATTGAAAATAATGAAACACAGGTTAGGGAATATAATCAATTTTATAGCCTTTTATGTGTATGTAAATGAATAAATGAATCTTTTTATTGAAATATTGCTTGAAAGTGCACTCTTGTTGGTTGAGCAAACAAAAGAATTAATAAACTATATTTAGGCAAAAGAATGTGTTGTTGACTTGGATATGAAATCATAGATCAAACCTTTAAAATCATTGTGTGTATTCACCATTTGGTCATCTATGTAAACATCATCTTAAATATTACTAGCATCTATTCTATTTAAATTGAACTTTTCTCTTATCTCTACTGCATGAATCATAAAATAAATAGCAAAACTAAGGGAAGATAGTAATGATATTTGAAATAATCATGCATGGAAACACATACCTATTATGTGTGTTTGGGGTGGCTTTTGGGCTAGGATGCCAAATGTGGATTACTAGAGATGGCTTTTCCTCTTTTCAGGAATTGAACCTGTAAGTATTTTTCAAATGTTTAGGCCTAAGCGAGCAGTCATATAAAAAGATGAATATTTGTCTAGAAAAATTTATTTATATATATCTTTGCCACATCCTGTTGTGAGACAATTTACATTTCATTATTTAGAATTGCACATTAGACATCAGTTTGCATCAGGTGTTCCCTCCTACCAGTTGTTTCTAGGTAGCTAGACGTTTCATGTAGGGTTGGATTTCCTTCATGTCATAAAGGGATCTAGGGAAGCATAATTGCATCATGGTTGGGTAGAAAAGCATCTAATCCATGTTCCCATCTCTTAGCTCATAGGAGGACAATGTGATTTCGTTGGAGATTGGAGTGTTTGTTTGATCTATTATACTTGTTGTACATATTTATTGTAACTTGTGATTAGATGACTTATGGCATGGAAGCCAATGGACTTTGTATATTATTTTATAGTTCTATCATCTAGATTGAGCACATGATTTTGTATGATTTAATGACGTTTATTGATTCATATTTATGATATTTATCTTTTACTTGACATGTTGTAATTAAGTGGATTAGTTACTTCATGTAATGTTTGTGATGGAATGTGTACCTTGCAAAGAACATTAGCCCTCATGTGATCTAGGCTAATGTGAGCCCTAATATTAGAAATTGAAGCCAAAAAGCTAAGGAAGCCATGTATAAAGATGAGGAGTTTGTGGTGAATTAGATGAAGATCCTCCGAGATGATTGGGAGGAGGCTACCATACTTAACCTTAATACTTCATTTTTATAAATAGTTCTATAATATTTTGTTGGACTTAGTTTTTATTTGTGTTATGTAAAAAAGAGTGAACTAACCTAAGGAGATAAACTAGGTCAAACCCTCTTCAATAAAAATTATAACACAAACTGAGCTTGGATTCTACCTAAGAAAGAGAGCCAAACTATAGGGGTTTTGCCCTTTTGTTGTAGAGAGATGAATCAACCCAGTCCAACCAAAGTCAAACAAGCAAGATAGGGAAAATGAGCAAACCCTAGATGACAAAGATTGACTTATAACTAACAGATGGAAATAGATCTCAGAAAACCAAAAGAATAGTAGATATTAGGGAGTAGATCAGAACCTAGATCTAGGAGCAGAAATACCAAAGACTAGGGCAATTGGGCATCCTAGACCATAATTAGGGATTTGTAGAATCTTGGGCTATCATCAAACCTATACTTGCAAGCTCTATCTTCTTCCCAGAAATAAGGTATAGCAAAAGAATATTGGAGAAACATATTATATTTACACTTTACTAATACATTTTATTAGAGCTTAAATTTTTTTTTATAAACCGTGCTAAAATAATATTTTTGTAACACTATGAAGTAGTATGTTTTGCCTTGTTATTTATAGTGCCTTTATTCTTTTCATTACTCCTTGGCACATGACCAATTTGTTGTTTATAAGGATTTCCTAAAGACATACAAATACCAAATCCTTTCTGCAAATTAACTATAGGTTTTGCAATTTTAGATGTTTTAGGATTTGCTTTGTGAAGTGCTTTAAAATAGGAAGGTGCATAAATAACATTAGATTTTATCATTGTACAGGCTCATGTGGTCTTATAAATTGCTAACTTTATCAAAAAGGTCACATGTTGGGTTCAACAAAATAAAAAAGAAATAAAATGTATTATTTTTTAAATATTCTATGTATAGGTTGTAATGCCCCATCATGCAACCCTAGAAAGTAAGACTAACAAGAGCAAAATTCTAGAATTTTTTTTTTTGAAGCAAGGAAATGCAATAACAGTAACCAAAGATATCATAATACACAACATAAAGAAAAGTGTACATCTAACTCCTCTAGGGAAACATAACAGCATCAGTGAAAAGAAAGTTAAAACCACACAAGTGATATACATTAAACTACTACTACAAGTAAGATCAACTTTTACATTAGCAAGAAAGTTAATTTACATAGTTACAAAACCAGATTATAGGACCGATTGTGTTAGTTTACAAAAGAGTACAAATGAAAGTATTCAACATCACAAAAAGTGTTTAGGCAATTCTAGAACCAGTTCACTTCTGCAAGGAACTCAAACTGCATCTCCAAGAAGACCAATGGATAGCTCTATCTCCCAACCATGTGGAACCCTAAGGTCCACCCCACCAAGCTAGGAGATAATAATGAGGTTAACCACTAGGACAAGGTTATAGCCAAGAACATAAAAAACCAAATCTAGACTCCATGCAGATAACCAAGATAACAAGACTGCAAAAAAATGATAATAATCCACCAGACAAATCAAACATCCAATAAAGATCAAACAAGAAGCCAAGATTATACTCTAGAGGTATCAACAAGGATAAAGAGAAAGCAACTAAATCATGTAAGGAGAGTTTCATCTCGCATGGCCCTAGCATGGGTTACCTAGGCTATCACTCACCAGAAGCTAGCCCCCATCTATGGCTACCCTGGCAGCATCTCTCTAGGCATCAGCCCCATAGGGTGACACATGCAGAGCTGACATGTCCTCTCATGAAGACGAGGAGGTCAGCCTTGCCAACCAGGCCTTCTCATTCCATCCTTAGCCTGCGAAAGCACTCAAGGCATGGGTGAGGTCACTTTACTTATCTTGTTAAGTGTTTTACTACCCCAACCCTCCTAAATACATTATTAAGTTTCCACTTGCTTACAACTTCCATGGGGTTACCCAGGTGGCCTCTCACTAGGCACCAGCCCCACCATAAAAGCCACTCCCTTAGTGTTCTCTGATCAACCATACATACCCAACATACAAGAATAAAGTCATAAATCAATTCCGACCCAAAACTTATGCCATTCACTAGGCCATAATTTGAAGCAACACAATCTAAAAACCAAACTGACACAAGTAACAAGACCAACTGTTATGCCTCTGAAGTTGGTAATGGAGTTCTTTACTAGGTAACAACAACCATGACCATAATTGAAAAATGACCAGGGATCAAGAGAATCAGAAAGCACAACACCAATATGACCTTGCCACTATACTACACTGGATTCCAAGGTGACAAGTCTCTGGAGTTACACAGAACTATCATGACAATCAAAATCAACTAACCAACATGTCACTTACCAATCTAATCTCTTATGGAACTCACATGCACACCATTGCACTAATTAGACAAAGCACAATCACAAGACTCAACACCAAAATGATTGCAATGAGCCAAAAGCATCATTACTATACTTCGGTTCAGGGTCAACAATAACATCAGAGAGTATATTACAAGCATGACTAGCAAATTTATATTTAACAAGGTAATTAATACTTGATTAGCATAATATTGTTACCTCATGAAACTAGAAACGTTAATAAAAATTACTCTAAAATTTCTATTTCTATATTTGTTTACTACAATAATGTATCATGGAATGACTACCCTATATACATCATTACTCCTAACAAGTAAATTCCCAAATAAGACCTTATTAAAATTTGACTCAACATAATACCAATGAGTGACATAGATCGACCACATAGAAGGACAAAACAACCTATATTGATTCATCTAATAATTGCATAGTCGCTTACCATAGAATCTAACATGCTTAACTCGAAACACAATAAAACTTAACTGATTATTTAATTACTTACTAACATTTACAACTAGCATATTCCCATACATAACTAACAAGTTTAAATTTAACAAGATGCAAGAAGTATAGCTAATATTTAATGTCCACAAGAGTCTAGTATAACTCTAACTCATAATTTAATTCCATGCAACGTTGTAATCAACATCTGATAGAAAAGAAATCACATCATGGACCTTATTACCCACAACCTACCCCTCTTACATTGAACATTATCTATGAATCTTTGCTACACCCATTAACTACACAAGTATCTTCTATTTTGGCAAACAAGACTATTAATAATCTAGTTCAATGAATAGTGAAGATCATTGAGACAAGAATGTTTTTCCTAATGAATGGGATACACAACATAAATTTATCTTCTTCTTGTTCATGAAGCTTCTAGACCAACTAGGTGAAATGAAAACCAAACTTTATTAACATGAACTGATAATTGATCTAATAAATTCTAATTTCCTACAAGAAGCCAATGGAAGAAAGCTTAAGT
The DNA here is from genome assembly GCA_027924645.1 of Cunninghamia lanceolata. Lineage (NCBI taxonomy): Eukaryota > Viridiplantae > Streptophyta > Pinopsida > Cupressales > Cupressaceae > Cunninghamia > Cunninghamia lanceolata. Next base: position 3,154,655 of record BSBN01001569.1, read on the forward strand.
ATCTAATTTAGTCACATTTCAATTATAGGGAGGAATGATAACATGCCAAGGCATTAATACTACGTTATTGATAACTCTATTATATTCTAGGGACTAGTTAGATATAATAAACAAAAGATCAATGAGGGAGGAGATTTAGTTATTCCTTAACAATCTTCTAAATTTCAAGTACTTAAATAGGTCAAGACATATTATAATTAATAATAGTAACAATACACTACACAAAACTTAATTTTCTTATAACAAAACAAATAAGGACATTCCTACAACAAACATGTGTGCATCAAATAACATCAATAAATCTTTCCTATAAACCCAAGTCACATGCTAACATTATTACAATTTCAAACAACTACTATCAACCTAGGCAATCTTCCTAAGCATACAACTACTTCACTTTCCAAATCGAGGTAAATGTATAATCTTATGTGCATGGATTCTATTAAACAAGTTATCATTACAACTACTAATAAACCTATCTAAGAGGAAAGTACATCAATTGCTATTCATAAGAGCCACCCCTACGAACCTATGAGAGAGACCAAGCCATTTCAACTTACAAGAATTTGTTATAAAGGTCTACTATTCACTGAGTCTACTGTGACTAGAGTGCAAGAAGATAGCAACTGCAACAAAGGAAAGAACTTATAACATTCCTTAAATTTCAACCAACATAGAATGTTGGTTTACTGAAGGTGACTTGCAGAAATAGAGGAATCTTCTAAGTAGAGACTTCAAAACTAACTAAGACATGCACGCCAATAGGGAAGAGTTGTTAAAAATTAAGAAGAGAGCCCTCTATTCAATCTTGCCAATAGGGATTTCATAGCAAAAGACAATGGTTTACACAGAAATTTTCTGACAGAACACCATGGGTATGTTCACTCTAGAAGAACAATTCTAAGCTCATGCACCAAATGACAATGAGGATAATGTGGGTCGGCTCTAAGGTCACTAAAATTTTTGGTAACAGTTCTCTTGTTTTACATAGTGACCAACCATGGCAGAGGTAATCAAGAATGAAGGAACTTGCAATAACATTACGTAGAACGACTCAAGGGTGATCATCTCAAGCATGAGCAAGGCCAAGAGGGGACGTCTATAGGTGTATGCTCATAAAAATGTTTAAGCAGTTCAGATAAGGATTTGTATCAGAGAGAAAAACTAAGCCATGACCGGAACCACAAGGTTCAGCCAAGAAGATTCCTCAGCAATGCGAACTGGCACCCAACAAGAATGAAGCATTGGTGATCTCCAACCGGTTCTACTACTCAGACGAAAGTTGAGGAGAGTCTCTTCAACAATAGGTCATGATTTGGGTTGAAAACATAGTAAGAAAAATCACTTGGAGATTAGCGACTTAAGACAAATGACAAGAAGGGTTAGATGGAAACAAGTTCATTGGTTTACAACAAAAATGAGTGCATGGGTGGTCATGAAAATCAAGTGCACAAACAAAAAGAGTGAAAGATTCAAAAAGAGGTCAAATCAAGAAACACTTTCTATAGAGTTACCAAAAGATTTAAAGGAGATTATTGGGGGTGGTCATGAATGTAATGGTATTGACTTCATTAGATTACCACAGTGCAGATAGATTTGAAGTCCTTAACAAAAGCAGAATGAAATGACAAAGGAAAAACTTATTACACTAGAAAAACTTAGAAGAAAATGGCAACAGGACAAATCAAAACACAGTTCACATCCCACATGCATCAACATAGGAGGATTACTTGGCTTAGCAAAAGTTTAGATGGATAAGGGAATCACAGAGTGACAAAATAAAAGTCTGCCGATAGAGCAATAACTGAGAAATGGTTTGCAAAGCAATAAGTTACAAGGACAAGAGTAAATACCATACCAATTCCATAACAAAAACCCACAACAAGATATTTAATTCCTCAGAGCATACAAAGACAAAGAAAATATAGAAATTCACAAGACATACCCGTAGATTTCATGCTCCAGAGTTGAAACTTCTATATGAATTTCCTTCCCTTTTTCCTTCTAATATTTCTCTGAAGCCCCTTCTTTTTCCAAAACTAAAAACTCCCCGAACAAAACATAACCCTCGACTTAAAAACCCCCTCACGCTAATTTCCTTGAGACCAAAATAGACAACAGCCATTAATTCCAGTAACCCCCAATCAGTTACACAATCCCTCACCATAAGGGAACTTTTAAATTTTTACCTAACTTAGAGATTCCCAAATCTCCAAATATATTCGACAACTATGAACATTAAACTACTCACCAAACTATATATTTTTAAATCAACTGTGCACTAATTACCTTCATAAACATTTAAAATATTACAATAAATGATTTTGTCAATAAAAGGATTTACTTCAACAATATTCCAAATTCTACGACTATACAAAAATTACTATAAGATCATAAGGATAACAAGGAACACATAGACCATCTTAAACAACTGAACAAAGTTCCACAACACATGATGACCAACAACAAGAACCAAGGAGCAACGTCGCATCACGACACAAGACTACGACAAGGACACAAGACTACGACAAAGACTAGAATTGACCTAGTGGTATAAACCTCATGTTATCTCCATCACATTATCCATGGTGTAGGGCCCGCTCAGACCTGCTAAGTCAGGTGAAGTCGAGGCCCAGTACTTGCAACTTGCATGAAAACCAATGGGTTATATATGATCAACTGTATATGTATCTATATATAACACACTGAGATAGAGAATCGCGGCGTAGTAGGGTGCTCAATCCGAGCAGTACTACACCATCCCTGCTCTGAAACAAGACTATAACTAATTCTATTTAACATCAGATGCATAAACATGATATTTTCTAGCCATCACTAAACATGTCCTCATCATAATTGGAAAAAAAAACAACAATGTCATCAAAGCACATTCTACAAGTCAGAATTAAATTAGTCGAATATAATCTATCAAAATCAGAATAAGCATAAACCATAGTCTCAATAGCTCAAATGTCTCAAAACTGTCTGGATGCAAAGAAAAAGCTAACAATTGTCTCAGATCAAGCAGAGAGTGATGCAAAACTAACAACTACCACAAGCCAAAAATGAGGGGGCATTACATAGGTTAATAGATTAATTAAATAACTTGATGATAGATAATTCTAGCCGAAGACAATTAAATGAGATAGTAAATTACAAATTAATAAGAATAATTTTTGAAATTAATAACAATGGATCGGGGTTATTTAGATAGAGGTGTGTCTTGATGACATTACATTACAAATTGTCACACCATGATCTAAAATGACACTCTAATATTAGATTCTAATAGATAGTAAATAGAAACATTATTTTTCTCTTGGGACAAATCATGATGTAATATTGACTTGGTTAGATTTTGTGGTGTAAAATTAAACTATGTGCACACAACCAAGCTCCAAGATGTCAAGTACAATTTTTTTTACTGAAAATCATTAACCTCCATCTTGGAGATTGATCCAACTTGACTATCTAATTGAGGTTGTGTCCACAATTGTAAGGTCATTGTCATAGTTGTGATTTTGATCCTTTTCTTTTAAAAATCAAAATCAAATGTTTAGCCAATTGACCCCATTCTACATTTTGCTTCCAAGTGAACTTTGTACAAATCTCCACTTTGGTGTTATGTTTATGTATAAAAACGTATTCACTACATTTAATTCTAATTATCCAATCATCCAATTTCAAAGCATTCAAAAGAATCTCTTAATGAAGGACATTCAAAAATAATTATTTGCACTTACTCATCCTAGTGCATGTGAATCACGTAGTGAACATTCTAGAGTTTATGTGCACGTTTGAAATGTGTTGTCTATCAAAATATTTTTAAATACTACCAACTTAATAGAAAACCCCTAAAAATGCACTACTAAAATTAGCAACTAAGTATAATTATTTAATTTATTTATATTCTACACTTTATTTGGTCAAATATCTTAAGATATCTAACATAACTAAGATTAATTTAATTTATAATTAATTATACTTTATATACATATTAAGATAAATAACTTCAATTAAAAACTTGGTTAAATTTATTCCCTACACTTATACTCAAAATAAATCTACTAAAAAAATCCTTACGAAACTCTTGTTTTATAAGAAATTATTTAGACACGCTCAAGTTTCCTTGCTACAAGTTTTAACCTAACAACTACTCTATACTATAATTTAATACTCAGAATTAAATGAATAATTTTTTTTAAACCATCGATAAATACAAGACGGTTCACAAAATCACCTTTTCTCCCCACGCCTTGATTGTTGTTGAGCTACGTGAACCATGAGGATTGTTAAAGTGGACAGTACTCACAACTGACAATGGTAAAGGATGCTCAAGAATAATAGCGGAATGGTGGGAAAACAAAAAATATGGCAACCTTTTTACGGCAACAACAGGTAAGTAGGATGACACATTATTGGTGGATTTTTTTGGTGCAAGCTAACAGGCGAGATGACGGACGAAACAAGTCGTAAAGCAGAAAACGACAGATTTTTTCCTATGCAAGCTAGCAGGCGGGATGATGATTTTCTAGGGATGACATTTTCCGTGAAAAAAAGCTCCGACTAATAAGCCTATCGGCTAATAAGTAATGGTGGAAGTATAAAGACGTGTGTTATTCGTCGTTTACTCCTAAATTTGTGAACTTGTTTTCATCAAAAGTATGTTACTTTTGATTGAAGGTCATCTTTTATTCAAAGGTCTTTGATGTCTATATGGAAAGGATCTTAGTTGAAGGTTTCAAAAAAATTACAGGGTTGGTTGGGTAAAAGAATTTGTCATGAAAATTCTATGTCAACATAACCCTAGAAGTATTTTTTTTTAAAATATAGTGTTTAACATATTTTATTTATTTATTATATTTATTTATATTTTTCCAATCAACTTAGATTTCTTATAAAAAGTAAACACCTAGTCATAAATGGAAAAATAGAAAAAAAATAGAAAAAAGCCACCCTTTGTATTAATGTCCTTCTTTCAACAAAAAAGATTAATTCAATATATACAAAAGGAAGTTATGCATTAAAAACTGTCTTAATTATAATTACTCTAAATTAAAAATGTGTGTTTTACATATTAGTGTTGGTCATATATGTTTGAGAAATGATGAAAGAATTTTATTTCTAGTTTGAACAAGTTATGCATTATAGAAAAATATTACTCATTAAAAAATACTATAAATATAAGAAATGTTTTATTAAAAACATTTAAAAATGGAGATAACTTTATTTTCAAATTTTTAAAAAATCAGAAATAAAAACTTATAAAAAATATGAAAAATGATTAATTTACATTATCTTCAAGTTCTCAACAATTTATTTATTGAAAGAAAATTAGAAATAGGTGAACAAAAGTTAGTTGATAGGATCACTGTTATAGCCAATGATGGAGCAACTAAGATGGAGACTAAGAGGAAAAACTATTTAGCCTCATTTCATATTCAAATAGCTTTAGATAAGAGTTTATTTCTAAAAACTAAAGGTGCAAAGGCAACCATGGATGCTTGGAAGACTATACAATAACCTTACCAAGGTAGTGATAGAGTCAAAGGCATCAAGTTGCAAACCTTGGAGAGAGAATATAAGAATTTGAAGATGCAAGAAGATGAGACTGTGAGTGATTACTATGTAAGAGTAAATGATGTGGTCAATAAGATGGCTACTCTTGAGCAACTCTTTTTGGGATAATATAGTTGCTACTATAGTGTATATATTCAATCAAAGTCTTACTAGTGCACTTGATAACATGACTTCTTATGAAGCATCCAATTAGAAAAGACTAACTTTAATCATTCCAAAGATTTTGGTTGTTTAGCCTATGTTCATGTAGCTCATCAAAAGAGACATATACTAGATCCAAATACTAAATTATGTATTTTTGTTGGGTATGATGAACAAAGTAAGGATTATATGTTGTATAACTTCTTACTAACAACATTTTTGTGTAAAGAGTTGTTATTCTTATGAAGGGCAACTATATGCTCATCATAAAGATCATGTTGACAAGTCAAAATCTTTTTGTAATGGTTATATTATTAATGTTATTGTTAATGACAAGGCCAATAATATTTGAATTCCAAGTACTACAAGTAAACCAAGTAGCCTCCCATCTAATTCTAGTGTACTTGTCCAACTTCAAGTCCTAGTTCTTCAAGGAATGTACGAATCCTAAGTCAAATTGATTAGATGAGTACAAGTCAAGCACATGAAGAGAATATAAGGGGTGAAATGATAAATTTTCCATGACTTTCACAGGTTGATTTTGAATCATCATGTATTGAAGATGCATGTACTCATGGTGTTTGGGAGCAAGCAAAACAAAAGGAAATTGCTTCCATTCATAGGAATGATACTTGTGAACTTATAGAACTTCCACATGAGAAGAAATGTATTGGTACTAAGTGGGTGTACAAGACAAAGTACAATAGTGATGGTAGTGTTGAAAGACATAAAGGACAGTTAGTTGAAAAAGTCTTCACATAGAGGTATGGAATGAATATAAAGAGACATTTGTACTAGTATAAATATAAAGAGATCATTAGAATGGTAGTTTCACTACAAACACAAAATAAATAGAGCATACACCACATGGATGTGAAAAGTGCTTTCTTGAATGGGTGCTTAAAAAGAGAGTATATACATTAAAAAACCATATGATTTTGAAGTGCAAGGTAGAGAAAATGAATTATACAAGTGGAATAAATATTTGTATGGCATCAAAAAAGCACAAAGAGAGTGGTATTCTAGAATTGGTGGATATTTTTAGTAGAATGGCATCAAGAGAAGGAAGAATGTGCTCTATACTTTTCTACAAGCAAGAAGGTAATGATATCCTTATTGTAAGTTTATATTTTGATGGTTTGTTGTATATGGGTAGTAGTTCTAAGATGAGGGATGGATTCAAAAATTATATGATGAATGAATTTGAAATGAAATATTTAGGTCTCATATAATATTTCCTAAGAATGGAGGTTCATCAAAGGGGACATAATTTTTTATTTGTCAAACAAAATATGCAAAGGATATTGAGGTATGTGAAATATACTATTAATTTTAGTATTCATTATTATGATATTAAAATGTTTGAACTTGTTAGATTTAGTGATTTTGATTGGGGAGGAAGTTTGGATGATCAAAAGTCAACATATGATAATTGTTTCTCACTTGGGTTGGGTTTGATTACATAGAAATCAAATAAGCAAAGTTTAGTTTCTCTTTCATTTACACATGCATAGTATATTGTAGTCATTTCTACAGGTACACATGCATTATGCATTCAAAACATTCTAGAAGAAATTAGGGAGAAACAAATTCAACCTATACTAAATTTTGTGATGACATGATCTATCAAATTAGCTAAGAAACTAGTTCATCATAGTAGGTCAAATCATTTTGATTTGAAATATCATTTCATTTAAGATTTGGTTTAGAAGAATGAAGTAGAATTGAGGCTTATAAATACTCAAGAACAAATTGAATATATCTTCATGAAAGCAATTGCAGAAGTTTAATTTTTGAATCTCTGAAATGGACTTTTGATCCTATTTAGCATCATAGGGGGCGAGGAGTGGGGGGTATGTTGGATAGCTACTACTAAGGACATTGGTATTCTTAGCATACACATTCTAAATTTAATGCATCTTTTCTTAGTATTTTTTGCCTTTATTTGAAATGTTATTTATAACAGTTTAAAAAGTTATTTAGATTTTTTATTTATAAGTTTAGTCACTATTTTTAGTATGTTTTAAAATAGTTCAAACTTTTTTATTGTCATCTATTGGAGGTGTTAAATTAGACTGTGATAGGAATGAATGGTCACATTGACTCACTAGTCCAATTGGGATTGCCCTCTTTCTCATAATGATAAAGGTGTGTTAGGAAAATAAGAATATAAGGTGGTTCTTGCAGTAGATTAGTGGAGTAGACATCTTTTGAGGGCTAGGTACAGACACCAAATGTCACAGAGGTTGAAGTGATTTTGCAGACACTAGCTCAACTGGAGCATAAATTAAATGTTGTTGTTGAGAGATTGCAGAGTATATCCCACATAGAGATAATTGAACAGAATAGAGACTTCAAGACATTAAAGAAGAAGGGTTGTCCTTTACAAAATCAATGGGCATCTCTTTAGACAAATCTAGAGGTTCATCAAAGGGAACATAATTTTTTATTTGTCAGACAAAATATGCAAAGGATATTGAGGTATGTGAAATATACTATTAATTTTAGTATTCATTATTATGATATTAAAATGTTTGAACTTGTTAGATTTAGTGATTTTGATTGGGGAGGAAGTTTGGATGATCAAAAGTCAACATATGATAATTGTTTCTCACTTGGGTTGGGTTTGATTACATAGAAATCAAATAAGCAAAGTTTAGTTTCTCTTTCATTTACACACGCATAGTATATTGTAGTCATTTCTACAGGTACACATGCATTATGGATTCAAAACATTCTAGAAGAAATTAGGGAGAAACAAATTCAACCTATACTAAATTTTGTGATAACATGATCTATCAAATTGGCTAAGAAACTAGTTCATCATAGTAGGTCAAATCATTTTGATTTGAAATATCATTTCATTTAAGATTTGGTTTAGAAGAATGAAGTAGAACTGAGGCTTATAAATACTCAAGAACAAATTGAATATATCTTCATGAAAGCAATTGCAAAAGTTTAATTTTTGAATCTCTGAAATGGACTTTTGATCCCATTTAGCATCATAGGGGGGCAGGAGTGGGGGTATGTTGGATAGATACTACTAAGGACATTGGTATTCTTAGCATACACATTCTAAATTTAATGCATCTTTTCTTAGTATTTTTTGCCTTTATTTGAAATGTTGTTTATAACAGTTCAAAAAATTATTTAGATTTTTTATTTATAAGTTTAGTCACTATTTTTAGTATGTTTTAAAATAGTTCAAACTTTTTTGTTGTCATCTATTGGAGGTGTTAAAGTAGACTGTGATAGGAATGAATGGTCACATTGACTCACTAGTCCAATTGGGATTGCCCTCTTTCTCATAATGATAAAGGTGTGTTAGGAGAATAAGAATATAAGGTGGTTCTTGCAGCAGATTAGTGGAGTAGCCATCTTTTGAGGGCTAGGTACAGACACCAAATGTCACAGAGGTTGAAGTGATTTTGCAAACACTAGCTCAACTGGAGCATAAATTAAATGTTGTTGTTGAGAGATTGCAGAGTATATCCCACATAGAGATAATTGAATTGAATAGAGACTTCAAGACATTAAAGAAGAAGGTTAATCCTTTACAAAATCAATGGGCATCTCTTTAGACAAATCTAGAGGCTCTATAAGGTTAGTCGCTCATTTCTCATTTTTGAAATTTTGGTTTCTATCACTTTTGGAATTTGAGATTTGGCGTGCACGAGCGCACTTCCCCTAGAGTCACCAAAAAATGTAGAACATTTTAGTTCTACACTTTTTTGAGTCAAGGAAAGTTGACATCAGTTTTGAGTGCATCCATGATTGAATAAATTGTGCATGGTTGAAAGGTGCCCACCCTTATTTTGAGCCTCTATCAATTTTGAATCGAATAAAAATGTGTTGCAAAATTAAAATGATGCTCCTTTCCATGCATGAAGATTTTGCAAGACATTAGGGTGGCAGAAGGAAAGCATTGTTAGGAAGTGTTGAAGTGACAAGTGTACCTAATTCCACAAAGGTGGGCTCAAGCCATAAAGGCTTTAAATGAAACAAATGGTTATGGTCACTACTATGTGTCATCATGGTGCAAGCCCAATACCTTGACAAGGCTGCAATAATTTCAAGAAGCACCAAGATGCCATGTGTCTTGACTATGAGCCAAAAGTTGGCCTAGTATCTCAAAGGCAAGGACCACAAGAGGACCTGAAACTTGGTGTGCTCACCATAGTTTTAAATTTATAGTCCTAACATCACAAGAAGATACACCACACCACCATAAGGTATGGTAACCAAGAGGATTGATCCAAGAAAAAGAGCCTTCCCAAGTGATAGATCATGACCAACATAGGAATATAACAACTAGTAATTTTATGAAGAACCTTTCAACATCAGGAGCAAAAATAATGTGTCAAGAACTAATAGATATATTAGCAAACCTTTAAGTCTTGCAATAAAGGTGCAATACTGCCCAAGGTTCCCTTTGGTGGTGCAACAATATTGTAAGGAAACATCAATACACTTGTTTAACCTCCTATGCATTTCTTGGTAGGATTTTAATGTTGCAAGATGGCACCATCAAGTTTCAAGAAAGAAGGATAGCAGAGTTAGAGGAATCTCAAGTCCATGGTGACAATTATAGCTATGGTAGATATTTTTTTCCAACTTCATTTTAGGGCAATTAGATTTCTATATAGAGGACCATGAGCCATTGTAATAAGTGTTGGGAAATGTTTATTTATTGAGCCAATTCTTAGATTGTAGGAGAAGAATCAATAATCTTTCAAGCCTTTGTGTATTCTCTTTGTTAGAATAAATATTACATTATTTTGTTTGTTACGTAACCATATACAGTTACGTTCTGGTTCTGCAGTTATACAACTACTGTAACAGTTTCATCATCTGTTACCTAGTATTTATACTGATGTTGTAATACTTTCCAGCATCGAATACGTCTACTCTTTTTTCTGCTTTACCATTAAATGGTATCAGAGTGGCATGGTCTGTAGGGAGTGTAGCCAGAGCAATGTGAAGCGTTGAAGAAGTCATAGCACCCAGGAGTTCTGTTAAGTGGCAAACAGCGATGGGGTCTTCAAAACCAGCGATGGAGTGCTGCTGATGCTATTGGCCAAACAATAGAAGGAAGAAATAATTTTTGGTGTCTGCAGCCTATCTCTCCACATGAAGAAGACTAGGAGGCTAAAAGGAGACTAGAGAAGTGCTTATGGTGTAGAAGCTAGTCTTTAAGCCTACGTAGGAAAACAAAAAAGATGCTGAAGTCATTGTCCTCTACATAGTGGTGACAAGAATGTGAAGGAGAGGTAGCAGCAAGCCCATGAGAGCTATCTTGCCAATGGTGAACCCTGCTTGAAGAAGGAGGAAGATTTGTCTGTAGAACAATACAATTAGAGAAAACTAGATGTCCACCACATCTGATGCCAGCAGTGTGGCCAGTAATCATGCTAATGAGCCACCTTGAGGTGGACGTGCTGTTTCAGAAATCTTAGGCTTCTATTTTGCCCTTCTAGATGCCCTATAAAACACTGGTAATCTTCAATTCAATGAATTGTTTAGGCCAAGATTGCTAGATTACTTTCTATTTGATGTACAATGTCAAGGAAGGAAGATTAGAGCAAAACTTGACAAGGTTTATGATGTTGATGACAAAGATGAGGTAGAACACACACCCAAGCGTCCCCATCTCACAGTACAGGCCTATCGTGCTCATCTCCATGCCATAATTTCCTCTTGAAAGTGAATGTACTATCAAATAAAATAATAATAAATTTGTTGTCTGGATTACTTTTTTTATTTGTGGTCAACAATGTTAGCCCCGAAATTACTTCTTTCCGATGCTCAACTTTTGAAAGGGCCAAATTATGCCGCATGGAAGACAAAGATGCGAACTATTCTCATTTTTTAGGAGCTATGGGGAATTGTCATTGGTGACATAACCAGACTGGGAGACCTAGATGATAGGCAAAAGTTTGACAAGGCCGATGCCAAAGCATTGATGTTGATAACACTTAGCATCACCAATGAAGTTCAACCTCACATTTAGGATGCAGAAACATCAAAGGTGGCATGGGATTCTCTCTCCACAATCTACCAAGCGAAGAACTAGACGAAGATCCTCCATCTATAGTCCAAGATACATACACTCAGTATGCAAGCTGGCGAGAAAGTTGAGGAATTCTTACGGCGGGTATCTGAACTATGAGCTGAGCTTGTTGCACTTGGAGAAAAGGTGGAGGACAAACTACTTGTCCCAATTACACTAAGAGCACTACCATCTTAGTTCAAAATCTTTGTCACCACGCTGAACATCACCAAGAAAAATGTGTCATTTGACGAATTGGTGAATTTGTTGCAGCAAGAAGAAGCCATTCAATCTGTCCAAGGTAAACTTGAAGACAAGGCCCTGATCTCCAGACAATCAAAAGGTCAGAAGTTTCATGGAAAGTAGCCACAAAAACAACAAGAACATCAACAGTCGAAGCCTCCAAAGGCCAACCAATGGTGTCATATATGCAACAAGAACAATCGTGACACTATCAACTATTGGTACAATGCCTTAACACAAGGCAATTCAAGTAAAGAAGGTTTTTTTGGTTGCAATGATACTCAGCCATCCAAATGCCATCATTGTCGCAGAAGGCACAAAGGCAATGTAGCGGCCCAACAAGATGATGCATTAGACGAAGATGAACCAGAAATAGCCAACTGTGGCACTCATCACAATCTAGTCCTTGTCTCCCAAACCTCGCAGCCCACGAGGGATATTTGGTTGATAGACTCAGGTCCCAGCAAGCATATGACAGGCAATCGCGAGCTGTTCGATGCACTAATAGAACAACCTACTGGAGATAGAGTTTAAATTGTTGACAATAAGGAGTATGTTGCAGAGGGCATAGGCAAGGTCATCATTCCTCTTGGGACAAGCCATCGTACCCTCACCAAGGTGTTGTATGTTCCTGGTTTGACAACAAACCTGCTCTCTGTCAGTCAACTTCTAAAGCACAAACTGAAAGTTGAGTTCCAGGTGAAGGATCGGGTCAAGACCTGTCTAATCTCAAGAGAATGTATGATACTTGCTAGAGCATTTATGAAGGATAGACTATTTGCATTAGATGTTGTCTCCTCTCCTATAGTAGATCTATCAGCTTCAACAATAGAATCTACGGGACTCTGGCACTATCGCTATGGGCACCTTTCAGTCCGCCCCTTGCATCAGCTCAGCTCCAAACAAATGGTAAGAGGTCTTCGTCCAATTTCAAATTCATTGCCTATATGTCCTGGATGCCTTGCAAATAAACAACACCGGGATCTATTCAAGGCTAGTAGCTTCCATGCTACACATCGGCTTGAGTTGGTACATACCGATCTGTACGGACCCATGCCTACTTCATTTTCAAGACATAAGTACTTCCAATTGTTCGTGGATGACTTCTCACGAAAGACTTGGGTGTACTTTGTCAAGAAGAAAGATGAAGCCTTTGCCAACTTTCAGGACTTTCACAAGCAATTTGTCAAAGAAGCTAACCAGTCTCTTCTTGTCCTCCGCTCAGATTGAGGGGGGGAATTCACCTCCAAGGAGTTCATGGCATACCTGAAGCATCATGGCATCAAGCAGCACCTAACTACTCCCTATACACCCCAACAGAATGGAGTTGTAGAACGTCGCAATCAGACTGTCGTGGAGATGGCTCGATCATGCTTTCCATAGCCAAGTTGGAACAGCCTCCTACTTCTCATAAATTGCTTTCACAATCAGATGATGAGCATGTGGAAGACTCTCACAGAGAAAGTGAACTACAAGGAGAGTTGTATGTTGATTTGGTCCCTCTAGAAAACATTACACACCAGCAGCAGCACAGTCAACCTCCAAAGTGGGTCCAAAGTACAATCAGGGACTCTAACCTGCACACTCTTCTAAACACTTCGTCAGGAATCAGAACTAGGAGTCAGACAAGAAATGAAGTGAATCTTGCACTCATGAGTATTATTGCTGACAGCACTGAACCTGACACAATTCGAGAGGTATTAAGCCAACCTCAGTGGAAGAAGGCTATGGATGCAGAGTATGATTCTCTGATGCAAAATCATACTTGGGAACTTGTCAATCTGCCTGAAGGGAAGAAACCCATTGGTTGTAAATGGATCTTCAAAATAAAGTATAAGGCAGATGGATCTATCGATAAGTACAAAGCATGACTTGTAGCAAAGGGATATGCTCAACAAGAGGGCATTAATTATGAAGAGACCTTTGCACCCACTGGGAAGATCAAAACTATCAGAATGGTCTGTACATTGGTAACACAGAATGGATGGAAGCTTCAGCAGATGGATGTCAAGAGTGCTTTCTTAAGCGGTGATCTCAAAGAAGAAGTGTACATGACCTAGCTAGAAGGGTTTGTTGATGAACATCATCCACACAAGGTATGTCATCTTATCAAATCTCTTTATGGCCTTAAGCAAGCTCCTAGGGCATGGTACATCAAGATTGATGGTCACCTATCGTAGCATGGATTCACCCGTAGCCCCTCAGATCCTAATTTATATATTAAGAAGGTAGACACAGAGATTGTCATTATGGTTTTATATTTGGACAATCTTATTCTCACTGGTAGCTCAGACAGTCTCGTTGATGATGTAAAGAATGATCTCAAGAACTCCTTCGACATGACAGATTTGGGGCTACTTCATTATTATCTTAGCTTGGAGATATGGTAGAAGAAGAACCACATATTCATCTCCCAAATGAAATATGCCAAGACACTCCTGGAAAATTATGGAATGGTCAACTATAAGCCTATTTCCACTCTAATGGAGAAAGGTTTGCAACTATCCCGTTTCTAGGATTCACCTCAAGTAGATGTCACTCTCTACACGCAGCTAGTTGGGAGCCTTATCTACTTGACCTACACCAAACTAGATTTGTGTTTTTTTGTAAGCTATCTCACTAGATTCATGTAGGAGCTAAAGAAGTGTTATTGGGTTGCAGCAAAGCATGTGTTGAGATATATCCGAGGAATAGTTGATTATGGTCTAGAATATAAGAAGAACAATCAGTTCTTCTTATAGGGATATACAGACTCAGATTATGCAAGATCTGTAGATGACAGGAAATCCACCTCAGGTTATGTTTTTCATCTTGGATCTGGGCCAATTTCATGGGTTAGTAAGAAGCAAACTGTTGTTTCTCTTTCATCCACTGAGGCTAAATATCGCGCCGCATGAGGAGCTATGTGCGAAGTGATTTGGTTACGTCGCATTCTAGTAGATATGAACATTCCTGAAGAAAAGTCACCAGTTCTCCATTGCGACAATCAAGGTGTGTTAAAACTTGTGAAGAATCCAGTTTTCCATGAGCGCACTAAGCATATTGAGGTTGAGTGTCATTACATTTGGGATCAAGTTTTGAACCACCACATCCAGCTCCAGTACTACCCTACAGACTCTCAGATAGCAGATATGTTCACCAAATCTCTTGGTAGGATCAAATTTGAACTATTTAGGGGATACATTTGTAAAAACAATGTAATAAGGGGGGAATGTTAGCATAAATATTACATTGTTTTGTTTGTTACGTAACCATATACAGTTACGTTCTAGTTCTATAGTTATACAACTACTGTAGTAGTTTCATCAACTATTACCTAGTATTTATACTGATGTTGTAATACTTTCCAACATCGAATACATCTGCTCTTTTTTTTGCTTTACCATTACTCTTCAAGAGTGGATTGAATATTTTATGACTATGCCTTTGCACCTTTTGTAGCTTGTTCTATGTTCATAAATGAAGAATAAGTGACACCCTATGCTTATTGTATGCTTATTGAGTCTTTCTTTTAAGTCTGAAACACTGATGTATGTCATTGTTTTTAGTATCAATGAATGATGTTACTAAGTTTTCTGAAATCATGGTCCTTTGAGCTCTTGGTAGCCATGAGTTAATATTTTGAGTTAAATAGGGAAGCAATATTCCTTTGTTGCATCATTTCAAGTCTTATCTTCTAGTGTATCACCTTAGAATAGATTTTACTTTAAGTTTCTCTCTTCTTTTTTGCCTACCCAACATTTTTAAAGAATTAATGAGAATCTTAAGAAGAGCCAGCTTATAAAATCCTAGAGGTTATCTTGCGATTTGCAAAATGAGTCCCATAGTCGCATGATTTCCCATTACTTTAGTTGTTATATATGGTGAATATTCACATCCTAGGTGTATACAACAAAAACTGACAACACATAACATATAAATAATTGTGTCCTTATCTAGTTTCAAACAATTCCATTGATAGATGTACATGGATATTGTTTGTCGATGATAATATGGCATAGGGAGTGCAAGTGTAATGTAAAGTCCCAATATTCTATTGAAAGGATTAAATATAGTGCACATCCCTCATCATATATTTTGAAACATTAGCTTTATATTCAATGAGTACCCATAAATTTATAAGTTCAAAATAGGTTTTCCCACCACAAATTACTCCACCACTTTGAACATATGAGTTTCCCATATTAAGTGCAATCTTCCATCCCCTTGAGTATTGCTCAAAACCACATAACAAATTGTCTTGAATTTCGAATGATCCATAGATTCCACTTGATTTATATGTGCTCTATGGTATAATGCAATGAAAATATATTAGAAATCTTTATTTTATTCATATTGGAGCTCAAATTCTTCACAATATACACTATAACTTTCTAACAACCCATGATGTAGGAATCTTTGTTACCTTTGATAGTAAACTAGTTAGCTTGCTCCTTACTCCCTTCTTGTATCTAATTCCTAGATGGGTGTATTGTGGAAATGCCAATTATTTGGGATGATGGATTTGATGTAGCTTGGATTGTGTTTATAGAATTTCAAATAATTTTAGATTGTTGTGAACAAGGCTCTCTTCTTCTCTCAGATAATGTCTCTATTGTTTCATGCTTGAACATAGAATATACATCTTTGTCATGCATAGGAATTTTGAACACTACACTTGACTTTATTTTGAATGATAGGCTATTAAACTACCATGGTGTATCAGTAGTGTCAATAATATATAACTAGAAGCTTGGCATAAATTTCAAAAGGAATTTGTAACTTTGGTTTCCCATGCATGGGTGTGTCAGAAATCTTTTAATTCAAGGTATTAAGTGTGGCTCATTAGAATTTTGCATATTGAAAGTTTTGGCCTCCCTTAGACAATGTAAGCATTTTGTAATCTCAGAGAAATGTTAAATAATTTTCCTCGAATAATGAGAAACTCCTTGTAAGATACATACTTCATTCGAATTGTTTGGTTTTGACCAAGTTCTAATATGATTGTTTTATAAACCTTGAACTTATCACATCCAACCACAAGTAAATCAAAGATTTCTTGGTAAATTTTTCTTTTCCTTTTTTGAATAACAAATGTTGGGCTTGTAGAGTCTGAAATAGCTTCTCTAAATGTTGCAAGTATTCATCTCATGTTTATTTAAAGCTAGAACAAAATCAAACTTTCATGTTAAACTACAACAAAGAATACCAAGAAAAAAAAATGTCAAGACTATCCAACACATGAAATTTCAAAGCTAAAAATATACATATATGCTACCTCAACACACATGAATGTCTCAAAGAATCTATTTATTAGGTAAAGATATGCTTACTCCCTTGCCTAGGCCATGAAGTTCTTTACTATTTCAAAAAATCATACTCTTTTGTATATTGCACAAACGTGACATCTAAGTAACAAGTGTTTTGGTTATTTTATTTTGATGTGTAATTAGTAATTTTTTTGTTGATTCTACAACATATAAAAGTAGTTTTTAGTGTGTTAATTTGAGGATTTCCTTTTATAGTGTGCCACATCCTCACAACTAATTTTTTATAATAAAAGTAAAGGTTTTATTCAATGAAAACATGTAAAAAGGACAATGAAGGCATTCTTTTGCACCAATCAGAAAATTTAGAAATAAAGTACAGATGTAACCGTCATGTTGAATTTAATGATCAACATACTGGCATTGCTAGAGCAATCCAAGGATAGGAACATCTCTATGGAGAGCAAGACTAATGTAGAATATCATCCTCCCATTAAAGTGTAGGATTCATTATTTGGATGTAGAGTTAAATCTTCCTCTAGATATACTTCTAATCTTTGTATTATACATTCTCATTGAATAAAATATTCAAAATTAACCTTGCCTACAATTGTATTACATTTAAGTTGGTAGTGAAACTTGTTTTCCTTAGTATTGAGTTTGTGCTTAATATCCTTTTATGTTTTTGTTTGAGTTTTTCTAAGGCATGGTATTATCATCATTGACTTTTCCTTTGTCACAAAAATGTCATTATGAAATTGTTTAGTATGCTTAAGTTTGAATTTGATTTTGTGCTTAATATTATTTAGTGTTTCTCTTTGAATTTTTTCCCAAATATGTAAAATACCATCATCATTGGCTTTGGCACTAAAGTTTTTATATTAAATTTTGTGTTGAGACTTCTTCACCATGGATGTCTATCAAATATGCTTCAAATTAGATTTGAATTGTACTGAACATCTTTTACATTTTTTTTTTATATTTATATCTATAACATACCATGAAATCATAACTAAATTTATCCACAAATATTTTCAATTGAATTTATATCATTTTGGATCTCTATTGAGTATGCTTAAAATTAGATTTTATTTAGTGCTTAAAATCTTTGGGATAAATTGATTTGTATAGTTAAATTATAGATACCAAGGAGCTTCTTGATTGGCTAATTTTACTAAAGCTTGATGTTAGGTTGGGAACAACCATGGGATTTACTAGCCCCAAGTAAGTTTTAGAAGTGTGTATATCAAAAAAAATTCTTAGTAGTAGTCAGGAATTAGCAATAAGTTTGATAAATCTTGGGTTTTTTCTATTTTCGTGATGTAGAATATTTTTATGAGTAGTTCTTCACCATTTGGTGGGGCTAAGTGAATGGATATAAAACTATGCATAATTGTGTAATTGGCCACCTATGTCTAATCAAATTGTTCAATTTTCAATGACTATTCTTCATTGGTTTTTTGTTCAATTTTAAAAGTTTCTAGTAAAATATTTCTATGATATAATTATTATACACTAATCACTTTTTTGTGATAGAAAGTTTTGATTGATATGTTACACATGCACAATGGGGTGGAATAGACTAATAATGTCTAGGGAATAAAAAATGAAGCTTACTATGTTCTAATTATAGAGCTAGATTTCATTTCTAAATTACTTGAAATGTTAGGGCATAATATGCCAGTGACCATTTTTATGTGTGATAGTCTTCTTGATTGGTCTGGTGCATGGGATCTTCTAAAAAGGACAACCCCATTGTGCTTTTTAACATAAAATTGAAATTTACTTTGATCTAATTACAATGTCAAATTTAAATTTTAAACTGCACTAAAATTGCATTGGATGATATGCCCATGATAACTATTGTATTTATTTTAATGGGTGATAGATCAAATCTCTTGACTAGTTGTGGCACAATATCTCTTACATGGGGCAGCCTAATAATGTTTGTGGCATACAAACTGATATTTTCTTTGATCTAATTATAATCCTTTGTTTCACATCTAAAATGCCCTAAAATGGTAGTGTTTCTTGATATTCACTATGATCAATTTTATTGTGACAAAAATCCTTGGTTGGTGTGCTACAATGGAGCCATTGGTTAGAATAGACTACCTATGTATAGGGAATAAAAATGAAGCTTATAATGCTCTAATTATATAGCCATATTTCATTTCTAAATAACCAAAAATGGAAGGGCATAATATGCTAGGGGTCAATTTTGTGTGTAATAGAATTCTTGTGATTGGTCTAGAGCACATGATCATATAGATAGGACAACTGAATGGTTCCTTTTGGCATAAAAATTGGAATTTACTTTGATGTAGTTATAATGTCATTTTTAACAGTTGAATTGTATTGAAATGGCATAGGATTGTATCCCTATGATTTTCATTGTAGTCACTTTATATGATAGATCAAATTTCTTGATTGGTTGCTGCACTGAAGGTGTGTGATGTTGGTCATTTTAGGTAATCAATTGTTCAAAGCTGGTACCTCTTTACAAAGAAACAGGATTTGCACTTAGATCTAACATGGCATTGATCTCAACATTTTGAATGATATAGATATGCAGCTTTGATTATTTCTTCTATAATTTGTATACTTTAGATCATGTTTTGTGTGCAATGTAGTCACTATTATTTTTTACTCTAATGTTGTTTTATTAAAATCCTCTATAACATTATATGCTAAATTGTAGCGAGAACCAAAAATTCAATCATGCCATAGACAAAGTCAAACATAGATATCTTTCACAATAGGCTTGTAGTTTTAGGTAAGGACTACAACTATACCCACCTACATGTCATTCTTGAGAGATGTCTAGGTCCAATCATATTTCATCTTTAGAATTTTTTTCTACCCTTCCATGTAATTATATTACGGTTCCTCATATGTTTAATATCTAATACTACATTTGTTTCATGTGCTCATTTGGTTGCATTGCCTACATGCCTTCCACATGCCATCACTAGACTATGTCCAAGTGTTATTACTAGATCTTGTATCACATACGAAGGGGCTTGTATCATGTATGCTGACTAGAAGTTGCTTGTGAAGTCAGTTGAAATTGTGTTCTCCCATCTAGAATGAAAGAAAATATTTCTTGTAGTAAGAACACATTCTTTTAGTCTAGATTATATTAATAAAATCTTAACTGGCCCAAAAAATGGGAAAGTTCTCTAGTTGCCTAGTTTGAGGTGTTACACAATTTCTTTGTATTTCCCATTAAAATAAAGCATGTTGACCTTAAGGAAGAAGGATTGTATTAACTTCCAAGGAAAAATAAGAAGATGCAATTAGTCTAGCGAGAGAAAGAATAATGAAGAGTTAATAGGTGGTTTGTGTAGTATCATGCTTAAATGAACAATTTTGTTGAATGAAATGACATTGTTTATAGGTGATAATATAAATTTTTGATTTATTAAAAATTTGAAAATAATGTAAATTAATGAGTAATATTTTCTTGTAATTTGAAATAGGAAAAAAAGTCTTTTCACCATTTCTTATATATAGATTGATAGTATAATTATAATTTAGATTTTCTTGCAATGCATAACATTTTTTTATATATTTCGATTAAAAAATTGTTGAAAAAGGTAGTTTTATTTTTCTGATTTTTTTCTATTATTTTTTCTTATTTTTCCACATGTGGCAAACAAAGGTGTTTACTTTTGGTAAAAAAACATATTTTTGATTTGAAAAGAAAAAATAAATATAATAATTAAATAAAGTATATTAAAAACTATATTTTTCTTATTACTTTTAGGACTATGTTTACTTGAAATTTCATGTCATGACAAATTCATTTGATCATGAAAAATGTAGCTAATCACCATTTTTTGTTTAATAAAATGCAAAAATGTGGATTGTAAGGAATGGACTCCCATATAGATGTCCTTTGAAGGTCCTTGATGCTCAAACAATAAAAAGGTGGACTTGGGAACAACCAACCCCTCATAATATTTTTTAGACCTTTGATCAAAGGTCCTTCCCATATAGGCGTGGGGACCTTCAATAGAACGTTACCTTCGAGAGCATATTTTATATGAAAACCAATTTCACATATTTACAAATAATTTACAAATGAAACACATCTTTATACTTCCCCTCATTTATGAAAACTGTTACTCCAGTCTCCAATTAAACCAATCAATCAGTTTAATCGTATTACCATATACAACAATAGTTATCAGTAAAATAGCGTTATCGTTAGTTTCATTCGGATGGTCATGCACGTTGTTCATAAAGAGTTAATGCCTTACATTCAATAACATTCACTATTTATGTAAGAGCATGGCCCAATTTAAACAGCCGGTGATTTGACCACAGCACACGGGATCCCTAATCTCTTCCAGTAAGGAAATCATTGCCTACTCACTCTCCACTATTAAATCGCATACGGCCGTAGCCAGTCTTGCCATGAATACGAAAGCACAAAGGAAGGAATCAAATTTTGAAGTAAAATTGAAAGGACCATTTTCCGGCCAAGAGCTGGTAGACAAAAAGATGACGAGATTTCGTGCCGTCTTTCCATGATATGATGACGAGTTTTCCAAGGCCACACGCTATGTAAGAGAGGAGAATCTACTAGATTAATGATTGTGCCAACGATAAAATAATGGTTTGTGCTTTCCAGGCCTTTTGCAGCTCATTCATTGTTTATAATGTGCAGTACTCCACGATATTAGTCGCCCTTTCAACAAAGCATTTGAGGTGTCTCCTTCAATCTCTTTGAGACCCATTCACAGTTGGCAGCGTCTACGGGGCATTCAGGATGCACCGATGTCTTGCCATACCATAGATGGGATGCCGCTGCCATCCATGCAACCATCGCTGTCAGAGTGTACCTTCGTTCTGTACAGGTAAAATGTTTTAAATTTAACTTGTAGTTTTAGGTTTTAAATTTTTCATAAGATTTTAATTTTAATTTAAAACATGAATTTAAAAATGTTTATTTTTTTTTATCAAATATAAATATAAATTTGTAATTTTGAATATTAATATTATATTCTTATTTTTTATTTATTTATTGAGTATTTTATTAAATATAAATATTAATATTATATTTTCATTTTTATTTATTTTATTGATTAGATAATATGATTATTAATAGTTTAAAAGTCTTGTTTAATATGGTCATTTGTCATTTTTTTATTTTTCTTTGTTTTTATTTTCTAGCTTTATAATTAGTCATTTTATTTTTGGTTGTTCTCTGATTTAAACATTTATGTTTTATATATGTTTTAATTATTAATGTTGCATTTGTCGGCTATTAATTTTTTAAAATATTTTTAAAGTTGTTTTTGTCAATGCTGCCACTGTAGTTATGACTCTCGACTAATTAAATATAATAATTTATAATTATTATATAATATATTATAATAATATATTTAATATAGTTATATTGTGAAGTTTGGGACGACAACATTCTCCTTCAATGTAAAACATAAAAAAATTAAATTCAAAATTAGTGAATGGTTTATAGCAATGTAGTTGTAAACTTGTAAATTAAATTCAAAAAAATTCAAAAAATTAAATTTCTATTTTATTTTTTATTTTTTTATTATTTTAAATTCTATTGCATTATTAAATTTCTATAAATTATTTTATTTTTTATATTTTAAATTCTATTACATTATGTCTATTATACTAATTTCAAATTTTTTCCTTAAAACAATATATTTTATTATAAATAATAAAGTAAAAAGTGATGTCTAAATTTTATATATGATGGGTGATTTTTAAATTTGATATCTATTACATTATATATTCTTTTACATTATTAGAAATAAAATATAGTTAAATTCCTATCAAATTAGTTAAATAATTAACTCTTGTATATCAAAATGTCTTTTTCTTTCTTTTTTTTAATTATAAGTTTTAATATGTAGTTTTTTTTTTTTAAAAACAAATAAAAGAAATATTGATGTTTCTCTTTTACTCTTAGTTTTCTTAACTTTTTAAAAATGTGTAAGATTTGTAAGGGATATATATATTTTTTTAATTTTTAATTTTCAACTTAATAGCATTATGACTTGTTTTTTATATGCCTTCTTTTATATTTAACTATTGTTTTTTTTCTTTCTTGTCTTATTCTTTTTATCTATTTAAAAAATTATGAATTTATATTTTTGTTTCTTATATTTCAAAAAAATTATTTCTTTTTTTATTTTTAATTATCAATGTGATTAAATTATGATATGATTTTGCATGCTTTGAAAACTATTTTTAATAAATATATTTGTAAATTAGATAACAATTATTATTATTATTATTATAATAACGATATACCAATATATTATTATAAATATATTCTATTATATTATGGATCAATATATTAATATAAAAATGGTAGGAAAGACCTAATATTATTATAATTTAATATTAAATTATATTACTATCTATATTAAATAAAAATAATAAATATATATATTTTTATTTAAAAAAGAAAAATAAAAAATGACAAATGACCATATTAAACAAAACTTTTAAACTATTAATAATCATATTATCTAATCAATAAAATAAATAAAAATGAAAATATAATATTAATATTTAAAATTATAAATTCATATTTATATTTAATAAAATACTCAATAAATAAATAAAAAATAAGAATATAATATTAATATTCAAAATTACAAATTTATATTTATATTTAATAAAATAAATAAACATTTTTAAGTTCATGTTTTAAATTAAAATTAAAATCTTATGAAAATTTTAAAACCTAAAACTACAAGTTAAATATAAAATATTAAAATATGAAGTTCAACTACATGGTAAAGCTGGCGTAAGCGTTTGAGGCAAGAGATAATTAGTGTTTGACCTGTACAGAACGAAGGTACACTCTGACAGCGATGGTTGCATGGATGGCAGCGGCATCCCATCTATGGCATGGCAGGGCATTGGTGCATCCTGAAGGCCCCATAGACGCTGCCCGCAGTCCATTGCGTACTGGGCTTCTATGTCTTTCAACTTTAAATATCATCAACTTCAACAGTTAAAGGTCAATTTTGACCAATAAAAATAGGACAAATATTTAACACTTTTTATTGTGAATGAGGTGTAAAATTGTTATTGATTGTTTGACCATTGAAGTGGATGATATTTAAGTAGAAAGTTGTTTGATATCCTACGGGAGTATGAATATGTCTAGGCTAGTGGATTTGTTCTTCAATTCGGAAAGGTAGAGGGCGGCCCTGGCGGATTATGATTTTTAGGAGGGGGCCGCGCTCATTAGTGGCCTCTTCGATAGAAATCTCCTATAGACATCGCACCATACAAAATGTGTCTGCAATGCTATGCAGAGAGGACTTCAAGTGGATTGCTATAATTTTCTCAATAGAGTACTGAATTGAATGCCCACTGAGCACCAGGAACATCGACGTTCACCCTTCCTTTTGCTATCCCTTCTCCAGAAGATCCTCACGTATCTAATTCAGATTAAGTTCTGATATGTAATGCATGTATATCTGGTTTTTGGTATTTCTGTTTACTACTTTTGTTTGATAGCGGTTCCCACTCCTTTTTGGTCGAGTGGCTTAGACTGTTCTGCTGGCCTTCCACGCCAGAGGCGACAGGCCCCAGGGAGTCACAGCTGGCCAGTATTGGCTTGGCTTTATTGTTGCAGGCACGGCAGCTGCCCTATATGGATTCATTATTCCTTTAATTGAGCTTGTCTATAAAAAAACCACACGCCGAATACAATACGCTCTTGTTATGGAGATGCAGCTTATAATGTCCTTTTCGACCACCGTTTTCAGTACAATAGGCATGGTCGTGAACAAGGATTTCCAGGCTGTTGGTAGGGAGGCCAGGTCATTCGATGTGGGGGAATTCAATTGCTACAAGTCACTGGTATCGCAACGAATCTGCTGGCAGCTCCTCTTCATCGGGGTGTTTGGTGTCATCTTTTTTACTACATCTCTCTTGAGTGGCATACTCATGGTTTTTTTTCTTCCTGTGACGGAGGTGCTTGCAGTTGTCATATACCATGAGAAATTCAGTGGGGAGAAGGGCATGGCTCTTGCTATGACTTTGTGGGGATTCACATCCTATCTGTATGGGGAATACAAGAATTCCATATTACAGAAAAGCAATATGCTGGAGGAGCACCGACAAAGCCACGAACCTGCAACACTTGTAGAAGAAGAACCGACTTTGGAGCTGGTTGTTTTAGTACCCAACTCTAACAAAAGCCCGTAATCACCAGTTTCTGTATAATTTTAAACGTATGTCGTGTAATATTTTGTTTCACAGCCACACTTCCTTGTTGTGCACAATATAGGAGCAAGATAACTGATTTGCCAATGCATATATTACATAGGGTTTAAACATGTTGTTTGTTAAAATTGTACAGAAAATCGTAGCAAGTAAAATTCAAACTTTGAGATTTTCTAAGAAAAGTACATATTTTCAAAAAAATTGTTTATATAAAGTTTCATATGAGGGTTTTTACTTAAAGTATCTAATATAGGTTTCTTTCATTATGCTTCTGAATAAATAAAGGATAAAAGTTGCTAATTATCCACCGGAGCTTCGTACTGTTCGGAGCACATCTCTGCAAACATCAAATCTTCTGACAATCAGCTTTTGTATTCAGAAACTAGGTGTTTGTCTAATCAACCCCATCCAGTTGAAAAGTGCAGACTAAAATACCAAACTACAATTTCGAATAGTCGAGAGTATCTTGGAGGTACTCGTGTAGTGGTTTCTATGACTCTGATTTATATCATGTCGCTGGATTTATCTGCAGTTCTTCATCGGTAGTTGTAGCTTTCTTCTTTCTGAGTTTAAATAAATTGTTAGGAGTTTTTGCACCTAAGTTTTTTCCTTTCCTCCTTGTAATTGGGTACCTAATCAGGCTTAGTTGTCGGGACCCATATCTCTCTTTTCACCTAGCTACACTTAAGGGGGGGTGTTAGTGTAGAATTTCTATTCTAGGATATTCCTCTAGATAAGTTTTCTAGTTGTTAGGTTGCTAAAATAATGATTGCTTAGTTGTGCAATCTTGCATAAAGCTGACTGCTTAGTTGTGCAATCATGCATGGAGCTACATGTCTTTTATTCTAGTTGGCAGTTGTTGTTCTAGATGGCTCATCTTTTGCTATGTATATTGTACTAATTCTTAAGCTATTTGAAATGCAAATGCAATGAGACCAATGCAATCAATGCAATTATTCATAGTTTATTCTTCATTTTAATTTGTGCAAGTGTAATTTGCAACTCGACTGATTCACAAATTTTACAGTAAAATTTGTGAATCAATCAAGCTACAAATTACACTTGCACAAAATAGAATGATGAATAAACTATGAACAATTGCATTGATTGCATTGATTATATCGCTTGCATTGCTTACATTGCTTACGTTACAAATAGCTTAAGAATTAGTACAATATATATAACAGAAGATGAGCCATCTAGAAAAGCAACTATCAACTAGAAAAAAAGGCATGCAACTCCATGCATGATTACACAACCAAGCAATTAGCTTTATGCAAGATTGCACAACTAAGCAATTATTATCCAAGCAACCTAACAACTAGCAAACTTATCTAGAGGAATATCCTAGAATTGAAATTCTACACTACACCCCCCTTTAAATGTGGCTAGGTGAAAAGAGAGATATGGGTTTCAGAAACTAAGCCTAATCAGGTACCCAATTACAAAGAGGAAAGGAGAAAAACCAAGTGGAAAAACCAGAAAGAAGAAAGTTGCAACTGCCGATGAAGAACTATAGATAAATCTAGTGACAAGATATAGATCAGAGTCATAGAAACCATTGCACGAGTACCTCTAGGATACTCTCAAATGCTCAAAATTGTAGTTTGGTATTTAGTCTGCACTTTTAACTTGATGGGGTTGAAAAGACATACATCTGATCTTTGGATATAGAATATGATCATTTGAAGACAGGAAGATTAGATGTTCGCAGAGATGTGCTCTGAATGGTACGAAGCTTCAGTAGTTAATTAAAAACTTTTAACCTTTGTTTATTCAAAAGCATAATGAAAGAAACCTATACTAGATACTTTAAGTAGAAACCCCCATATAGAACTTTATATAAGTTTGATTTTTACAAAGCCCCAAATTTTTCGAGATCTTTATCATGTGGTGCTTGCAAAGCATGTACAATTTTTAAAGAATCAAACTAGAAAAAAAAGAAAGGAACATGCAAAAAAAATAGGGGAAGTAACATGCATGCATCTAGAAACAAAGGTTTGCATCTGCCTGCATGGTGGTGAAAATCTTCACAGAAATCTGCCTGCATTTAGAAGCAAAGGTTTGCATCTGCCTCCATGGTAATAAATTTGCACAACATAGAACAAATTTGCACTCAAACTAATCTAGCTCTAATACCATGTAAAATTTGTGAATCAATCGAGTTGCAAATTACACTTGCACAAATTGGAATGAAGAATAAACTATGAATAATTTCATTGATTGCATTGATTTCATTGCATTTTTATTTCAAATAGCTTAGGAATTAGTACTATATATATATATATATATATATATATATATATATAGCAAAAGATGAGCCATCTAGAAAAGCAACTGCCAACTAGAAAAAAAGGCATGCAACTCCATGCATGATTGCGCAACTAAGCAATCAGCTTTATGGAAGATTGTACAACTAAGCAATCATTATTTTAGCAACCTAACAACTAGCAAACTTATCTAGAGGAATATCCTGGAATAAAAATTCTACACTAACACTACCAACTGAAACTCCTTTAAAATGTGTTGTTGGTGATTTCAAAAGAAAAAAACAAGAAAATCAAGTGTGATTTTTACAATTGAGTTGTAGTCTCCTCATTTGTGTGGTAAGAACTATACTTCCTACCAATTTCTTTTAATATTAATAACTAGTTTTCATAGTTATACTTCCCTCTTGATTATGATCTACTTGCTTAACCATCAGGTGCACTCAGGTTGTTGAATACTTCCTACCAATTTATTTAACAATATTTAAAGGAAAGTAATATAAATAGAATTAGGGTTAGGTAGGGCCTAAATTTGATGGTGGACCTTGTCAATAGAAAGCCAATTGTTAAAATCTAAAACCGTTGCTTATCTTCCTTTAGATAAACTATATTTATGAATCCAAGTAATATGGGGTTACCTTTAAAACTCCTTCTAATACAGTCTTTCATTATCTAAGTAGATAGAATTAGGGTAAGAAAATCCTTACTAAAAGGAGTTTTAAAGGTAACCCTAGAATCATGGACTCCTCAAAAAACCATTACTGGTGGGAGTTGTGGAGGTAACCTTAAAATAAAACTATTGGCAGGTAGTAGATAATCACTTTACTTAAACATCATCTATTTTAATGGTCAAACAATCAATAACAATTTTAACCTCATCCATATCAAAGAGTGATAAATATTTGTCCTATTTATATTTGTCGAAGTGTATGACATTTACGAATAGCCTTAAATAATGTAAAATAGTTATCATTCTCCTCTTTAAACAAATTCGATAGAATTAATGTAATATGAACAAAAATAAGTTAAATGAGTAACACTTTTTTTATCTAGAGTACAAACTTGTCCATACATTGAAATGTGTCGAGTATAGAACTCTTCAATTGTAGAAAACCAAGATCATGGAGTAGAAAAACAAACACATGAGTTTGCAATGAATCAACCAAATTGTATTAACAAAGATGCAAATATAAATAGGTGAGTGTGGGTACCCGAATCTCCACAAAACAAGGATAGGACTCCTCTACATGAAGTTGTGGCGAGTAACCGCCCACAAAGATAGCGTGAGGTGTCGATGCAAGTTGACACCTCTCTAAAACAACCAACTACTTTGACATGTTCAAATTAACATGTGGTAAAATGACTAAGTGTGATTAAAACACATGTGTATACACCTAGGATTAAAGGTATACACCAACACCCCACCTTAAGCATATCTTAGGTGAGTTTTATGTTTAAATGGGTCCTAGCTATAAGCCTAGTGAGGTACCCATGTGTAATGCAAAAGAAAAATGAGTCCCATCCCTGAAGCCTGATAAGGTACTCAATTACAATGCAAATTCTCTAAAACTGGAGAAAGATAGAAAACCCAGGGGGAAAAAACTATCCTCCAAAAAGAGAGATTATGCAGGTGAAGAAGTACTACTTCTTTCACTAAGTACAATATAAGATTCCCCCCATAGGAGAGAAACTAATAGAAGGTATATGAGACCCCTCCATAATGCATGTCCTATTGCAGTGATGTTGAATAGTTGACAAAGGATGCAAATGTAGATCCAAGAACACTTAACAACGTTCCTTCCCTTTGGAAGAAAAGAAACCACCTAAAGATGAATGATATCTTCTCATGTGAGAAGATGTATGTATGATCTTGAATCATGCTGAAGCTGATCCAAGGATGATGGTGCCCATGTTGATGCCTTCAAAGAGTGCTCAGGTATCCCCATGTCTATGCTGAAGGATGCCATAATCAAATTAGGTGCATGCACAATAGATGAGGATGATGATGATCTAGAACCATGTGTAGGATAATGTAGAGCATGAATATACAAAGTGGACAATGTTGATGCAGCTTCATCAAAACTATCATCAAAGAGAACATTGATGTCCTCAATATGTACTTCCATGTCAACAATGCGGGACTCTATAGATTGACAAGTGATGTCAGGTAGAAATTTGACCTAATCAACAATGCTAGGAAGACTGATATCTTATTGCAAAGAAGTAATGGAAGCTTTCGAAGAAATGACTTTGGAATATGATGAAGCAACGGTAGGAGTGATGACTTCATCTATGTTAGTGGAACATTCTATTTTTGTATCATGATTAGGGATGTGAGTTGTGATCAAAGAAGGATCATGTGGGAATAGAGAAACATTTGAGTCTCCATATATCTCCCAAATTTTGATCCATAATGCATGTGGACAATCAATATCCATGATGGCATACAAAGTAGCATTTGGAATATGCAAACTTATTAATCCACAAATATAATCACGATGATTAAACCACTTAGCCTTCTAAGATTTTTTACCAGGTTCAGGGACAAGTCCATACAGATGGGGTATGGGATTATGGATCCTGAGATGTTTTACAATGCTGTCACACCAGGACTTATAGATTCCTTTGTTTAAGTTATTTATAGAAGAATGAGTTTCATATCCCATGATTAGAACAAGTTAGTTCAACTAGACAATAGAAATCAACACATTAAGTAGCCCATATTAGTTAGATTCCTAATTAAACTTTATGTAAAGTGGCACATTATAACTTGAGTGAATGATTTTGCTTATTTCCTCCCTTAAAGTGATACTTTATATTGTTAATGCCTTGTGAAAAATGAACACACATGACCCCCCCTTAATTATGTGTATTCCCCCCAAATTTGCCACTTTATAGAAGGAGTGCATTAGGTCACCCTAAAATAGCACAAATAGGCACTTTATAATTTTAGTGTGATTTAAGGCTAGTTAGATCAGCAATGAAAAAACATCCACTTTTGCAAAAAGAAGCACTCAATTTCAAGTTGATTTGCAAAAGTTATAGGACTTCCAATTTTTGTATTTACAAAAAGACTTCCTCAACAAAAAAAAATTAATTTTTGGAAAATTAAATTTGCATGCAAATTTGTTGGTCTAAATGCCCCTAACAAGAGACGCCTCATCAGGCATCAAATTGATGAGGAGAAATGCAATATCATCTTGTTCTAGGAGACCAAGCTTTCTTTAGAAATGAATGAACACATTTTTAAGAGCTGGTTGGGATGGCACTTTGTCACTATGGCAGCATGTGGTGCCTCAAGCAGGCTGGCGATTGGTTGGAGATCACATATCCAAACCTTGGAAGTGCTTGAGAGAAACAATCACTACTTAACTGGCAAATTTCTAGAGCTAATTGCGGGCTCTGACCTCTGGGTTATTTGTGTTTATGCTCCTATTGACTCAACACAAAAGAGGCAGGTCTAGTGTAACCTTTCCTCATGGTGAAGTTTACATAAGAGGGAAATAATTCTTCTTGGAGGTGACTTTAATGCAATTCTGGATGATTAATAGAAAAAGGGGGGTATCTCACATCCTCCTAGATCCCTGCAAGACTTTAAAGAGTTTATAAATCAAAACAATCTGCTAGATTCCATTCTAAATAATAGAAAATTCACATGGACAAATAGAAGAAAAGATTTTTTAATATAGTAGAAAGGATTGATAGATTTCTTCTCATTCTGGAGTGTTTTCACCTCAACACCAATTATGAGGCTGAGGTTCTACCGCTGGTGGGATCTGATCGCTTTCTTGTTAGATTGAGAATTGGGATGGACACCTTGCTGGGTAGGAAAAAAATTAGATTTTAGACTATGTGGTTCAGGGATCCCTCCTTCACTCAAAAGATTGAGGGCTGGTGGAAACAAGCCCCATTTGTAAAGGGCTATCATATGTTTCAGCTATTACACAAGCTCAAATTTCTGAGACAGAAAGTTATGGAATGGAATAGATCCCAATTCAAGAATATATTTGTAGAGAAACATAGACTCCAACAAGAATTGAGATATCTTGAAGAGAAGGTCATTAGAGAAGGAATGGATGCAAATTCTTATCAGTTAGAAAAAAGTCTTAAACTTGAGTTGGAGGAGGTTCTAAAGAGAGAAGAAATCTTTTGGATACAAAGATCAAGGGAAATATGGCTCAAAGAAGGCAACAAGAACACTTCCTAATTTCATCTATCTGCTAAGATCTAGAAGGCTTCAAACTCCATAAAATCTATCCAGTCAGAGGATGGGGAAATACTCATGGATCTAGAAGACATTAAAAAAGAAGCAAAAAACTTCTATAGAGGTCTCCTCACCAAAAGATTAGTTTCTGCAAGGGCGAAGTGGTCTTCATTGAATTCATTCCAAAGTTGGTTACTAAGCGACACGACTTTGAAATGATGAAAGAATTTTCCATGGAGGAAGTTAAGGCGATAGTTTTTCAATGCCAAGCGAGAAAGTGTTGGGCCCCGACGGATGGACTGGTCTTTTCTTCCAAAAGTGCTGAAATAGGTTAAGTAGAGACATTTTCTTGGCTTTGGAGGAATCTAGGAAGTCCATAAATGTGCTCAACAAATTGAAAACCACTTGTCTCATGCTTATCCCAAAAACAAAATCCCCCCAAAGTTTTGAAGAGTTCATGCCAATTTCATTATGCAATTTCATATATAAGATCATATCTAAGGCAGTGGCAATGCGGCTAGCCAGTTTTCTACCTGAACTAATTTCAGAGGAGCAAGGAGGCTTCGTGCCAAGAAAAGAAACTCCAGAGGGAGCCATTTTAACCCATGAAATATTACACTCTCTAAACAAAGACAAAGAGGTAGCAATGCTCATTAAATTAGACATGTCAAAATCTTACGATAGGGTGGAGTGGAATTTCCTTCTACTTATGCTAAAAAAGTTGGTCTTCTCCAAGGTCATCTTTAAATGGATTTCCTCTTGTATTACAGGTTTAAAGACCTTAGTCTTGGTCAATGGAAGGGAATCAGAGACCTTTAAACCTTCAAGAGGATAGTGGCAAGGGAATCCCATATCCCCATACCTCTTCATCCTCATGTCTGAAGCCCTCACATGGGCTATCAAGGAAGCTAAATGAAGGTCTGAATCGCAAGGCATTAGAATTAAAGGCACACATGATTCTTTCACACATGCCCTTTTTGCAAATGATACAATCTTGTTCAGGCAAGCAACAAAGAGAGAAGCCAGAACCATCATGAAAATAGTGGATAACTATTGCTTTTTATCTAGCCATCTCATCAATTGTAGTAAGTCAGTGGTCTACTTCTTCAATGTTCCTCTAGCTACTCAAGATGAGATAAGTAGAGTTTTTAACTTTAACTTGGAATCTCTCCAAGCTAGATATATTGGTCTACCTCTATTTAGTGGAAGACATAAGAACAATCTTTGGAACAACATCATCCACAACATGCACTCCAAGATGGCTGCTTGGAAGGGACATCGGCTCTCTCTAGTAGGCAGAATTGTAATGGTCAAAGCTATCTTAGCTGTAGTTCCATTCTACATGATGTCAATCTTTCAAATTCCAAAAGGGGTCAACATAAATATCAAGTGGATTAGCAAACAATTTATGTGGCAAGGCACCTTCCAAGAGGAAAAAGTACACCTCTTGGCCTAGGATAAAATTTGTAAACCAAAGGATGTAGGAGGGGCAGGTATTCTAGAATTAAGTGCTCAAAATCAAGCGTTAAGGGCTAAATTGGCATGGGGATTATACAAGAAGCCAAATTCAAAATGGGCCCAAATAATAAAAGTTAAATATTTGGACTCACTTGAAAGTGAAAGAATATTTACAATCAAAAACCCACCTCGGGGGTTAGTAATTTGTAACTTTATTACAAAAAATAGAGACATCATTCTACCAAAATTGTCATGGATTATTCACAATGGGGAGAAAGCAGATTTCTGGAATGACTTTTGGTGTGGGGAACCTAAGCTCTCAAGTAGGGAAGATCTCATAGTAGCTAAATTATTTCTGGAATTGAATTTGGGTTATAAGGTGAAAGATTATTGGTGTTTTTCTAGGGTTCGCGATACTGTTTCTATTGCTTGGAAAAGCACTCAGGACTGTAACTTTCCAAATTAGCAAAAAGAGCTCCTGAGAAAACTTCTAGGGAAAAGAGTAGTATATTCTCCAATAAGGAGGATGAATTGGTCTGGACAGGGGCAAAGACAGGCTCCTACTCAATTAAAGATGGTTATAGGTCTATCATGGAGAAGGTGAAATCGGATTGGCCATCAAAGCTATCTTGGAATAAAGCTATTTTGCCCAAGCCTGGAGCCTTTTCTTGGCTGGCACTTCAAAAAAAAGTTTTAACGGGAGATAGAATTACAAGACTAGGCATTGGCTCCAACTTTGTATGCGTCGTCTACAGTAGGGAAGAAGAATCGGTGGATCATATTTTGCTGCATTGCCTGTTTAGTAGAGAATGCTGGCTATGGTTCATAAGGAAGTTGAACTGGCTTTCTCCATTGTTTAGGACCCCAGTCCACATGTTCAAAAATTAGCTTATCCTATTTACTAAATCTTTCTTTTCTTTCATATGGGAATTGGGCCCCTCAATGATTGTTTGGCATCTGTGGAGAGAGAGGAATTATAGAATTTTTAGAAGGGAAGCTGCTTCTTTGAAGAAATTTTGTTCTAAACTAGAGGAGGCCATTTTAGAACTGGTTTTGGCAAACGTTAGAAGAACAGGCACCAAGCAATCCAATTGGTCAAAATGGGATGTAGACTTGATTAAAAATTGACACTATCTCAGTAAAGCTGGGGTAGGTTGGGAAGCTCTGGTTAGAAATCTGGCTTCTAAGGGAGACCACGTCAGATGCATACCTCCTATAGCTCCTTTCTCCAAGCTTTACTTTGATGGAGCATGTAGAGGGAATGTTACATCCCCTTTTTGGATTCAATATTACTATTTACTTTTTCTTAAATAATACAGCCATGTGGATATGTTTTAACATCATAGAAAATGATGATATGTTTAGAAAAGGTTAATTTTATGAAGTCATGGATTTTTACTTGATTAGGATCAATATGATGTTATGAATTAGAATGTCTTTTCGATATGAAATGAAATGATTTGATATAAATGTCTTTTGATAAGAACATTGGTAATTTGACCACAAATTGTATGTGAGATTGTCAATGACAGGAATAGATGGAACATGTTCACCAGGAAGAAAGAAGAAGAGAAAGTATCTTTGAGAAAGAGAGAATAGACTCTAGAAAAACCCATGGGTGCTTTCCACTGAAAACAAATATCAGGTAGATAAACCTAGATGCTTTCAATTAAGCTTTGTTTATAGGCTAAGTCAATTTTAGTCGAGATGTCGAGGTTTGCAAGAATAGGTCTTTCTCCTTTTGTAAGTCATCATATTAAGTATGGGAAATTGACATCAGTGTTGTAATACTCTGAATCGTGTCATCAAGTATGAACGACTGATATATTGTTTATATGTATATATATGTATATACTTGAGGTCAAGTTGTAAATCATGTCTTGTTATTGGTTCAGCGCAAAAGTTGAAAATTGTGCATAAGTCAATCCCAAACCTTGTTTTGCATTTGCGCTCAATTAGTCGTTATCTTCGTAAAGCTCTATGAGTGTATGACGTAAATGTTTCCTTCTGAAATTCGATGGATGTTGAATTATTCTGTATTGGGCTATTTTCATATTATAAAAGGATTAAATAATGTTTAATTCTAGAGACCATGGTGTGTAATACCTTGGGTCGTATCATAAAGGAATATACTAAATTATATAAGTTATATTTATATTGTCGATTTGAGGTAAGTCCTTTAAATCCTTTAATCTTTAGTGATTTCGGTAATTGGGCAGAAGCTCAAGAGGAACTCACTTAAGTTCTTTCTATGATGTCTTTTATTTCGAATAGTCTTTTTCCCTTCAAACTTTAGACCTCATGATGGTCATCGGTCTAGCTTTTAATTCATAGTCCATGCATTTGATTTATACTCATAAGAGGATATGAGTAGTATGACAGTTTGTTAAAACTACCAACCGCCACCTTGCCAAGTGTGGAGCTCCATCTTGGAGAATAATTGTGAAATGAGTGGAAAGGCCAAACCATTTTCTGGTTATAGTCATGTAAGGAAGAGAACGTTTTTGCATGTTAGGTAGTTACCCTTATTGATAGGCATGGTCTTGTGAGTGGAAGAGATAGTTATCCTTCACAGTTAGACAGGATTTAGAGAGTGGCAAGAGTTAGTTTTTGGAAAAAAAATATAGATTAGAAGTGGGACAAGACTGAGCAAGGAGCAAGAAGGTGAATGGCTAAGAGAAGATTAAACACCTTGGACCGGTCTGTAAGCAGACACTGGAGAATAACTTCAGGTTCTCTTCACCTCATTCTGCACAGTCATAGTTTTCAGTTATGTTGTAATAAGTAATGTTTTTTTCTTGCATTTCGAAAGAACTTAGTTTTTCTTAAAGATGCAAGCTGTGAGTTTTACCATTTGTAGCCTGTGTGTTTTATCACTGTCAAAACTAAAACAATGTTTATGTCTCCTGCATTGCACTGCACCACAATCGTGAAACCCACAGTAAAAACACATTGTACTTCAAAGCATCTCTGAAGGTCGAGATTATTGTGTAGCTATTGGCTTAACTTTAGGAGTTTATTTGGTTATGTGTTATGTGCATTAGAGACTAGTGTTTGGTCATAAAACATCTCATAGCTATTACAAGCCGCAGTGGCAAAACCTTTGTCGACATAGAATGAGTTCTCTTAGGATAGTCGAATACCATCGCTCTAGTTTCAAAGTGAAAGATTTGTTTTGTGATAACCATCGACAAAGGAGAATCCAAAGGTGTGAAGTGTAAGTCAAAAACATGCAAGACTTCACAGTCCTCCTCTATTTCTAAGTTTAAAATTTGGTCTGCCGACCATAGTGAAATTACTAACCTTGTTGTGAATAATAACAAGCTTTAGTCTATTTGTCTTTGTAAGTAATTCTTTTGCTATTGAAGCATTTAAACTATTGTGTCCCCGGGAGAAGACTTTACAGTCATACAACTTAATATAATAAAGTTTTAAAACAATGTAATGAGTCTTTTGTCAAGTATCTAGCTTAGACTTGCATGCAATCTTATTGCTAGAAGAAACAACAATATAGGGTTTCTAAATGCTTAGACTAACAAAGAGTAAGCTATGTCAAAGATTTTGACAAGTTGAAGTAGAATCTTATGAGTGTTTAATTTTAACGTAGGGTCTTCGAACATTTGTATTCTTTAAATTGGCTTTTAGTGAAACCTTTCTGAAACAACAAAGATGAGTTTAGTGACCTCTCTTGAGTGGATAATTTAAGCAGTGGACTAACTTAAAGATCAATGAAATAACTTTTAGCATTATCCAAATAATTGGTAAGCTAGGAAACCATTCTTTTATCATGTAGACGGAGATGTTTCCATGATCTAGTAGAGAGAGAGTAAACCTCACTGCCATGCATTAATGCATGATGAATTTCAAACACCTTGAGGTTATCGAGGTCATTGTACTGAACTTATTTATAGGAATATATAGGATTGCGATTAATTTGAGTTGAGTTGGGGTGGGTGAACTTATTACTTGTGTTGGTGCAATGCTAATTATAGTCAAATCCTTTGGCCAATGTAATGCATGAGCCTCAAGTGCATTGATAGTTCATTGTGACTGGATGGCGTAGCTTGTGGAATGGTCATGCTTGACTAGAGGATATCTACGGGATTGCATGATAACAAGTCATGTAGGTCACAACACCAAAACTTAGATGGCAAACACCATTGGTTATCTTAAGTCTATCCTCTTGAGTAGGGTAGGGCCACTTCCTGTTAGGAAGGAGTGTGGGAGACCAATGGTCTATGCTTGGAGATTAAGCTCCTTGAAGATACTTTCTCTTCTTTATTCTTGAGGATTTGTGAGACTTGAATTTGGATGGTCGACAATCGAGATGCAGTGACATAGGTAAGTTCCTATTTTGGAATTTTTCTAAGTAACTTTTAACAACATATTGTTTAAATGTTGTAGATGGATATAATCTTATGCCTAAATTATAATTTCATGAATATTGATAGTCGATGGATGAACTACCTGATTTTAATTTAGGAACAAAATACTTTTCTATTGTAAACTTTGAAAAAAAAATTATTACCTTTGGTTAAACTTAGTTTTTAGGGTGAAATCAAAACATGGTGTTACATATGTTATCAGAGCTAACCAGGTTCAGCACTAGGGCTGATGAGTCCACTAACCTGATTAGGAATCAACATTATGTGGGTAGCTAATGATTTGATTTACTGTGCCAGGATGGTATGTATCAAGAAAACTGCAAGGAAGTCATTCCCTAGTAAGGAACATTATCTGCAAGGTAAGCATAAATGACTTGCGATGATTAGGACTATTGAGAAAACAAATGATGAAAATGACATTTGGCTAGATGATGTGGAAACTTTTGCCAATGCTCTATCATGACTCAAACGAATGAAAAAATAACTCCTAGAGACAGCTAAGACGACAACTTGAATTATGGTCAATTGTTGCCCTATTAGTGTACCAATGATCACTAGGGATCCCCGTATACCACCTAGAGCTGAAATCATTGTACTATCATCTGATAACGAATATGAGGGTTATACACCTCATGAATATGTGTTGGACAATGAATCTAAAGGTTACACCCCTCTTGTAAATACTGAGTGAAACATGAAATATGTCTATCCTTAAAGAATGTATATACAATTTTGCAAAGTATAATAAAGACAAATTTTGGTTTGAGAATAACTATGGTTATGAGAAACTATTATGTTTTGATAATATACAAAATGATAAATCATAGACCTAATTAGTACATGCTTAAGCAGGTGAGAAAACAAACAATCATGGATCAATCAGAGTTTAATGAGAGAGAAGAATGGGAAGGTCACAACTCTCAGGAAAACTCCACCAATAAATTGGATAGAATTCTTAATATGCTTACTGAAACTAAGGAAAGGTTGGGCAAATTGGAAAACAAAGTGTGAAACTAGGAATACGGAGGGTGAAAATGAGTATTATAATAATACAAGTAAAAGTAAACAATGGGATCATGGCATGTCAAGTGAAAATGATTAGGAAGAGGTTGGTAGAAGCCAACGATAGGCAAAACGTTATGCAGATCGCAAATGAGTGCCTAGACATTTCTCTATTGGTGAAAAAGTTCTCTTCTGAGTGAAACCCCATAAAAGCTCAATCAAATTTGGTAAATCATCAAAGTTGGCTCCTTGATATGTTGGACCTTTTGAAGTCCTTGAGATTATCAATCCAGTGGCCTACAAAGTTGCTCTACCTCCAATCTTGTCCAAAATGCATAATGTTTTTCATGTTTCATACCTAAAGAAATATTTTGTAGGTAATGACCACATTCTTAAATGGAATTCTTTACAGATACAAGAGCCAAGAGTGGTTGTGATTGAGCCACTCAAGGTGCTCGAAATGTGTAAACTTTGTTTACATAATTGAGAGGTTTTGCAATGCAAAATTTAGTGGGACCAATATGGCGAGGATAGCGCCACTTGGGAAGACTATAATGGCATCCACCAAAGATTTCCTTATCTTTTCAAAACCATTAATGTTAAACTATAAAAGTTTGTTTTATGTTAAAATTTTGCTTGGTAAACTCAATCATCGGGGATGATTATTCTATAGGGGAAAGATATGTTACATACCCTTTTTGGATTCAATATTAGTATTTACTTTTTCTTAAATAATATAGCCATGTGGATATGTTTTAACATCATATAAAATGATGATATATTAGAAAAGTTTAATTTTATGAAGTCATGAATTTTTACTTGATTAGGGTCAATATGATGTTATGAATTAGAATGTCTTTTCGATATGATATGAAATGAAATGATTTGATATAAATGTGTCTTGATAAGAACATTGGTACTCTAACCACAAATTGTATGTGAGATTGTCAATGATAGGAATAGATGGAACATGTTCGCCAGGAAGAAAGAAGAAGAGAAAGTATCTTTGAGAAAGAGAGAATAGACTCTAGAAAAACCCATGGGTGCTTGCCACTGAAAACGAATATCAGGTAGATAAACCTAGATGCTTTGAATTAAGCTTTGTTTACAGGCTAAGTCAATTTTAGTTGAGATGTTGAGGTTTGCAAGAATAGGTCTTTCTCCTTTCGTAAGTCATCCTATTGAGTATGGGAAATTGACATCAGTGTCATAATACTCTGAATCGTGTCGTCAAATATGAATGACTGATATATTGTTTATATGTATATATATGTATATACTTGAGGTCGAGTTGTAAGTCATGTCTTGTTATTGGTTCAGCGCAAAAGTCAAAAATTGTGCGTAAGTTGATCCCAAACCTTGTTTTGTGTTTGCACTCAATTAGTCATTATTGTTGTAAAGCTCTACGAGCATATGACGTAAACGTCTCCTTGTGAAATTCGACGGATGTTGAATTGTTCTATATTGGGCTATTTTCATATTATAAAAGGATTAAATAATGTTTAATTCTAAAGACCATGGTGTGTAATACCTTGCGTCGTACCATAAAGGAATATACTAAATTATATAAGTTATATTTATATTGTCGATTTGAGGTACTTCCTTTAAATCCTTTATTCTTTAGTGATGTCGATAATCGGGCAGAAGGTCGAGAGGAACTCACTTAAGTTCTTTCTATGATGTCTTTTATTTTGAATAGTCTTTTTGCCTTCAAACTTTAGAACTCATGATGGTCGTTAGTCTAGCTTTTAATTCGTAGTCCATGCATTTGATTTATACTCATAAGCAGATATGAGTAGTATGAAAGTTTGTTAAAACTACCAACTGCCACCTCGCCAGTGTGGAGCTCCATCTTGGAGAATAATCATGAAATGATTGGAAAGGCCAAACCATTTTCTGGTTGTAATCATGTAAGAAGGAGAATGTTTTTGCATGCTAGGTAGTTACCCTTATCGATAGGCATGGTCTTGTGAGTGGAAGAGACAGTTATCCTTCGCAATTAGACGTGATTTAGAGAGTGGTAAGAGTCAGTTTTTGGAAAAAAAATGCAGATTAGAAGTGGGACAAGATTGAACAAGAAGCAAGAAGGTGAATGCTTAAGAGAAGATCGAATACCTTAGACCAGTCTATAAGAAGACATTAGAGAATAACTTCAGGTTCTCTTCACCTCATTCTGTGCAGTCATAAGTTTCAGTTATGTTGTAATAAGTAATGTTTTTTTATTACATTTCGAAAGAACTTAGTTTTGCTTAAAGATGCAAGGTGTGAGTTGTTACCATTTGTAGCCTGTGTGTTTTATCACTGTCAAAATGAAAATAATGCTTATGTCTCCTACACTACACCGCACCACAGTTGTGAAACCCAGAGTAAAAATACATTGTACTTCGAAGCATCTTTGAAGGTCGAGATTATTATGTAGTTGTTGGCTCAACTTTAGGAATTTATTTGGTTATGTGTTATGTGCAAATTAGAGACTAGTGTCTGGTCGTAAAACATCTCACAGCTTTTACAAGCTATAGTGGCAAAACCTTTGTTGACATAGAATGAGTTCTCTTAGGATAGTCGAATACCATTGCTTGGTTCTATCAAGTTTAAAAGTTAGCTAGTTTTAAAGTGAAATGTTTTTTTGTGATAACTGTCGACAGAGGAGAATCCAAAGGTGTGAAGTGTAAGTTGAAAACATGCAAGACTTCATAGTCCTCCTCTATTTCTGAGTATAAAATTTGGTCAGTCGACCATAGTGAAGTTACTAACCTTACTGCGAATAATAACAAGCTTTAGTCTATTTCCCTTTGTAAGTAATTCTTTTTCTATTGAAGCATTTAAACTATTGTGTCCCCAGGAGAAGACTTTACAGTCATACAAGTTAATATAATGAAGTTTTAAAATAATGTAATGAGTCTTTTGTCAAGTATCTAGCTTAGACTTGCATGCAATCTTATTGTTAGAAGAAACAACAAGATAGGGTTTCTAAATGCTTAGATTGACAAAGAGTAAGCTATGTCAAAGATTTTGACAAGTCGAAGTAGAATCTTATGAGTGTTTAATTTTAATGTAGGGTCTTCAAACATTTGTATTCTTTAAATTGACTTTTAGTGAAACCTTTCCGAAACAACAAAGATAAGTTTAGTGACCTCTCTTGAGTGGATAATTTAAGCAGTGGGCTAACTTAAAGATCAATGAAATAATTTTTAGCATTATCTGAATAATTGGTAAGCTAGGAAACCATTCTTTTATCATGTAGACAGAGATGTTTCCATGAGCTAGTAGAGAGAGAGTACACCTCATTGCGATGTGCTAATGCATGATGAATTTGAAACACCTTGAGGTTATCGAGGTCATTGTATTGAACTTATTTATAGCAATCTGTAAGATTGCGATTAATTCAAGTCAAGTTGGGGTGGGTAAACTTATTACTTACGTTGGTACAATGCTAATAATATTCAAATCCTCTGGCCAAGGTAATGCATGAGCCTCAAGTGCATTGACAATTCACTGTGACTGGATGGTGTAGCTTGTGGAATGGTCATGCTTGACTAGAGGGTATCTAGGGGATTGCATGATAACAAGTCACGTAGGTCACAACACCAGAACTCAGATGGCAAACACCATTGGTTATCCTAAGTCTATCCTCTTGAGTAGGGTAGGGCCACTTCCGGTTAGGAAGGAGTATGGGAGACCGACAGTCTATGGTTGGAGGTTAAGCTCCTTGAAGATACTTTCTCTTCTTTATTCTTGAGGATTGCTAAGACTTGAATTTGGATGGTCAACAATCGAGATGCAGTGACATTGGTAAGTTCCTATTTTGGAATTGTTCTAAGTAACTTTTAACAACATATTGTTTAAATGTTGTAGATGGATATAATCTTATGCATAAATTATAATTTCATGAATATTGATAGTCAATGGATGAACTACCTAATTTTAATTTAGAAACAAAATATTTTCGTTTGTAAACTTTCAAAAAAAAAAATTATTACCTTTGGTTAAACTTAGTTTTTAGGGTGAAATCAAAACATGGTGTTATAGGGAATCCTAGGTTATCAAGGACTAGGTGCATGTTAAGGAGGGAGGATGGCTTCCTGATAGAAACCAGAGTGACTAAGATCCCCAAGAGGTCGAATAATGAAGCTGAATCTTGGGCCTTGGTACATGGTCTCCAATTGGTAGTTAATTAGGCATCAAAATTATCTTGATAGAAGGTGATTCACATATTATCATGAATGTTTTAAAATCTAAAGGATCTAACAACTGGAAAGTTAATTACATTGTCCAACAGGTTGCTTCCTTTCTAAATAAGTTTGATAACTTCATGATATCTCATACTTTTAGAGAAGGAAATAAGGTGGTAGACGGCCTTGCCAACCTAGCCATTGACCAAGACATGGAAGCAAAAATTTTCCTTCCTAGGCATCTGAGTCAGCCAAGCAAGTTGCTCAAGATTCTAAACGATGACCTGGTCATACCTCTTTCCAAGCAACATCTCTCCTGATAGGTGGAACTTACTCACTGGGTAACCTTTCCTTCGCCAACGTCTATGTGATAAATTATTTATACTTTGGTGGTTGAACATCAATGGTATATTAAGCTGGCATGAGGGGAGTGGATTTGATTCGTTGCTTCTGTAAGTTTGTAAGCTTTTTAGCTTCCTTTTCAAATTGACAATGGGTAGATTTTCATTGGCAATCAGGCGGCCTTAATTAGACATCTTTTCAATTTCTCAGCATGGATAGTAGTTATGATGATTAATTAAGGTTGGACTATATGAAAGGATGGTAGGTTTCTTTTCTATATTTGGGAGGCTTCTTCTTCTCACACGTTGCATCAGATGTACCCTGTGACTTAATGGAAAATATGCGAGTGGAGGACATTCTTCTTTAGATACATGATATCTTAAGTAATCAATATAGTTGCTACATCTCTGGATTGCATTGGGATTGACAAAGGATGGCTCTCTCCTATCCAGTCACGTGGATGACATCATGTCTTTAAGGTGATTTTTGCTTAA
This sequence comes from Cunninghamia lanceolata, assembly GCA_027924645.1. Classification (NCBI taxonomy): domain Eukaryota; kingdom Viridiplantae; phylum Streptophyta; class Pinopsida; order Cupressales; family Cupressaceae; genus Cunninghamia; species Cunninghamia lanceolata. The sequence continues at coordinate 3,198,467 of BSBN01001569.1, forward strand.
ATCTAAGCCATTGCTTAGGCATTCTAACCTTTGTTTTGCTTGCAACAGTTTACTCTTCTACAAGTTTTAATGGCAGATACATGGTTCAATCAAAGGATTTTCTTCCCCTCTCTAGACTGGGAGCCTAAGATCAAAGGAAAGGTCAAATCTTTAGATTTAATGATGCTATTAGACTAGGACTGCACCTTGATGCAGTTCTCTGTGAGATGTATAGCAGGGCATGCATGGATAAAATGCTACACTGGTTGTATCCTCAACTATTCCAATATTGTCTCTCAAGTTTTATCTAATATAATGGACTTGGTACAAGATGGTGAATATGTCCATGCCCTAGCTTCTGGTCTCTTCTATAATAATATTTAAATGGTGAATAGATGGGCGACAATAGTGAAGGGTTATAGCATGGACCAAGGGGATGGTCTAATTGGTGGATTGTTCAATCTCCACATGTTGTGCACCTCTCTTCCTCAATAGGCAATTTATAGGGCTCTGCAATCTAGTCTTAAATCATTGAGCAATTATGAAATTGATAATGAGCTAAATGCTTACAGCTTCCTCTTATCCAAGTAGAAGTCTCAGCATATCAAGGATGTTTTCACAAGCATAAGATTCCTCAAACTTCATGCTCCTGACCTTACACCACATATACCTAGGGATGCCTTTTTTGACCCTAAGGAGGGAAGTGAAGATGGAAATGTTGCAGAGCTCAAGGAGGAGGCTATCCCAGCTACCAGCTTCGTAGCTTGATGTGGTCATTCTCTCAGGTGCTACAGATTTTGGTGTGGTGGTAGACGTAGTTGGAGATAATGTAGATCAATGGTGGGGTTGTTTGATGTACGGTGGACAGTACCCAGGAGTGGGGTGGTTTTTTTATATGTTAATCTTGGTTTCTAGGGTTGGCAGTTTGGTTGCTTTCTTGGATTATTGTTTGAACTGCCTTATCAGGTCTGTTAAGGGCCATTTTGTCTGTAATATTTTTTTATGGACATCTCCATATGGCATATTTTTACTTTCTATATAAACTCCTTTCTTAATTCTATGGGTGACTCATCACCTTTTTCTGTTTAAAAACTTGGAGAAAAAAATAAGAAAGAGGAAAAAAATTAAGCCCCCTTGGGCTATGCACGACCAGGGGCTAAAAACCCATGTGACCAATCATCCTTGTTAACTCATCAATCAAATGAGTTAACTTCTCAATCAATCCCATTCTTCAAACCTATAAATATCCCTCTCACTCAAGCACAAAGAGAAGCAAATTCATTGGGCACATAGCTCTTGCCAATTTTTGCTCTCCAAATTAGCATTCTAAGTCTCCCACAAGACAAAGGTGCCTTTTGCTTTATTCATCGTTTAAACAAGCATCGTTGCACTGCTTCATTCAATGCCATTGTGCTCAACCAAATCTCTCATTGAGCTCTTTCAAGATTCAACGAGATTTTTTTGCTTCTTTGTGTCATTTTGTCATCAAGAGGTCTTCCTGCTACTTCAAAAGGACTCGAGGTTACCAACATCAAGGATCTCTTAAGGTAGTGGAGTCACACAAATATTCATTCTTTTAGGTTACTTTATTACTTTATTCAATTCATAGTAATTATAAAAACAAAAATTGCTCTTGGAAATAGTAAATCTTTGCTTTTTCCTAGATAGTTAGATCTTGCATGTTAGAATAATTGTTTTCATATTCCTAGATCTAGATAATTTGAAGAAGCAATTTCCCTTTCTAGATTAGATTATTTCAAAATGATTGATAACCAAAAAACATAGATTAAACTTGTATTAGGAAGAGTCATATTAGCTTGCATTCATATTTCCCTTTCATAGATTAAAAAACACTTTTCATTTCCAAAATACTAAAAAAGCACAAAAACATGTTTGCATATAACTTATCTTTGCATGCATATAGAAACCTAGAAAAAGACAAACTTGCAATCCCTCAATACCATCACGAGGTAAACCATGATAAATGATTTAATCAAACACTTGATCACATCAAAAGGTAAACACAAGTCAAAACATAACCAAACCTAAGGTCAACTAAATCCTAGGTCAAAATGCTAAGTCTAGTTAAGGGTGGTCATCACACATTTACCTCTATCTTGCCTCATGAATGTGCCTAGGAGTGAGGGGTGAGTGGGTAAGGGCTATCCTCAATTATATTCAAGAAATTAATCCATGACAACAGTAGGAGATATTCACTTTACCACAAGAAGATCGATTTGTCCTCTTGTTAATCGAAGAACAAAGACAACTCCAAATACAACGAGAACTCATTAAACAAATTGAGAGACAAGAGGACATAAACGAAAGTAACTGCTTACCCACACAAAGGTGGAATAGAAGAAACCCCAATAGGAGAAGAGAAACTATTGACCCTTTGGGTCATAGGGTTATCTCAACAACAACTACCATTGAACGAAACATTCAACTTATCACAAAATAATAAAGGCCACAAAACTTGCCGACCCCTCTCTGTGAAGTCTATCTCTCCAACGAGCCTGACCCCCACTGTGTCTTGCCTCCTCTCAATTGGCTACTTCCAAGTGAGAGAGAGTGATGTGGCAGATCACCCCATGGCAGGGAGGGAAGGGTCTATGTGCGTGTCGAAATCCAACCCAAGGAAACTGGAGTCACGATTTTGACTGTACATATTTTGGTGAACCCAATGTGAAATACATTATCTTTTGGTTTTGTAGTTTGCGTTCCCATTTCAAAATATTCAAAGAATTTAGCAAAAGCTTCAAAACATCTTCACACTACTCTTCATAGCCGCTTCAGCTTCTATCAACTATGTTATCATCCATTCCAGTTGTTATGTGGTGTCTATGGCACCCTTGAACACGATGAAACCTGATTTAAACCAATGAAATATTCCCTCAAAAGAACTAGAAACTCCTTCCTTCGATAGGTATGTGTCGCCACATCCTCATGCACCAATCACCAACTATTATGACTACGAAGATTCTGATTATGAACAAAATCAAAGAGCATCTAGGCATTCTCTATCTTTCAACAACTCAGCTTGGGAAAATAATCCAGCCATACCAAATGCACCACATAAAGCTAGAAGGATAAGGTCAAAAATACATCGACCTGATCAACCTTCTACAAGCACATCAAGTACTCATCTTGATGAGGAAGTCAAATGATTAGAAAAACATCTACAAGAATCCAAAGACGCTCAAGAGGCATTGAGGATTGCCTTATGAGAAGAGAAAAGAGAAAATGCCGCACGAGAAGAAACATATCACCATGAAAAAACATGAAGAGAAAATCCAAGAAATGAAGCAACACTAAGAGTTGCTACTCTTACAGATTTAATTCCAACTCTAGTGAAAAGGATTAGAATCTTGGAAGTAGAACAAGCTGGTTTGGAAAGAAGACAAAAAAATCTCATGAACAGGACCAGGGGGCATCTCAAAATCCCACTACCTCAATTACTACTCATGATATGCTAGTAACGATACATGTCAGAATGGGAATCCTCCTGTTCAAAACTATCAAACAAATCTGACAATGGGTTATCTAAATCCACCTATAGGGTTATTTCTATTGACCTCAGAATCTCAAACTACCTTTCTAGGAACATACCTTGAGTATTTGAAAGAACCTCTCAATCAAAACATAAGAAGTGTGCAACTACCTTGACCACTACCAGATCTCCTGAAGTTCAAGGGAGAAGGAGATCTGAACTCCCACATTAAATCCTACACCATAGCAATAAGAGATCTCCTCCCTTGGGATGAGGTTGTAGAAAAAATCTTTCCAAAAACTCTCGAAGGCATAGCTCTAGATTGCCACTATCGCTTACTAGAAGCTTCAATTCACTCATTCAGACAACTAATAAGAGATTTTCTCATGCCATTCAACATGAACAAACTCGTTAAAACAAGGATCAGAGAATTCCTCACAATGAAACAAGAGCCAAATGAATCCGTATCCCACTTTGTCACTCAGTGGAGGCAAGTCCTTTACTCTTCAACTAGTTGTCATGCCCACATTTCCTATGTGGTCACAACATGTATTCACGTGTGTCATGTCCACATGCATCATGTGGTCATGATACGAACTATCAAAAATTTTCTCTTACTACTCTAAAAACTCCCTCACACACGTAAGCATGCTCAGCAGCGTACGCTTAAGGCGAAAACAATACAATTGTAGGCGGGGTACCAAGTACATGTGTGCACACCCGACGCAAGAAAACATTTGGTTTCCTAACTTAGGTTAATCTCATGAATTACATTTGAACAACAATTGTTTTAGGTGATAGATCATTTTTCAACAAAGCATGATCATCTGTTCACTTCCCCTCTCTTCCTTTTCTTGGAATTTAATTTAAATATATATATATATATATATATATGTATATATACCGCCATTATCTCAGTTCACTTTAACTCACAATTTCATTAATAAGTTCCTTAACTGTAAAGAAAGTATAATATATATATATATATATAATTTGTTAAAACAAATTACTATCCAATAAATCATTAAAAATAGAGCAAAGAGTTAATTTTTTTTTTTTACAAATATAAACATTGTATTTCTGAATTGCACCTCTAAGTTTAAGCATCTATTCAATTCGTATTATACAATATGCATAAATAAATTTCACTTTTACTATTCACTATTCACTATTCACTCTTACTATTCACTATTCTGTTACTATTCACTATTCATATTAAGGCAAACTTTTAATATGAGATTAGTTTTTATTTAACTCAATTACACAACTTTAATCCAATTTTATTTCCTTTCCAAATGGCAAAACTAAACGAACAATAAAACTACAACTATCAATACAAAAAGGAAGTAATTTCCTCACAACTCCAAAATACCAAATTATACAATGAAAGAGAGAGAATGTTCTCCTCTTGTAAAATCAACAAGGATGAAGCTATTAAAAGACCAAGCTCCCTTAAGAGTAAAGGAAAATAAAATATTTTCTAAGATCCAATAATCTTCTCTAAGCTTCACCATAAGCTCCCAAAAAACCTACATATCACACAAGGGAAGAAACACCACACAAGCTACTCTCCTCCCTACCGTAGACCCGTAAGAGGGTCACCCCCGAGCTAGGGAGATCATCCACACACCTAGGGGATTCAATACCACTTCACAACAAAATAAAAACAACACACCAAAACACAAATACACCCATAGATATTTACACAACACAAAACTCATCCACTATGAGTTTAAAGAGGGGTAGGAGAGTGGACACACTCAACTCTAGAGTGTCACCCTTCAATTAAATTTCAACACAGTTTCCTTCTCATGGCCTCAAGCCAACTTGCCAACAAAGATTCCAAGGAGTTCATATTTTGACTCTCAAGCTAAATAACATAATTTCCTAAAGTCACACAAATGTCCTCAAGGCTTTCAACATCTCAAAAGAAACAAGGCATGTACTCGAGGAGGATCACTCCTCCCCTACCCCACACTTGATGAGCATTTCTCCCAAGTGGAAGAAGCTCTGTCAACACTCAAATAAATTTCCCCACAATTACATAGTTTACAACACAACAAATCAAATTTCATTTCACAAATCCATCATGCAAGAAATAGAAAATGCAAAGGAAAGGCCTTGAAATACAACCTTAAAAAGCCCTTTAATGGGTGAAGTTGATGTAGAGTTCGTCTCCAGCCTCCTCTCCAAATCTCCCTTCTCAAAAAAAACAATCTCTCTATGATCACAAGCAAGGGATAATGAATGGAGGATATAGGATGGCTAGAATAATTTTGGCATTATGAGGCTATGAAGAGGAGAATAGAGAAGGAATTGGGCATTATGAGGATGCCAGAAGAAGATTTCCTAGAGGAAATTAGGCATGATAAGAATGCAAGAATGAAGTCCCCTGCAAGAATGAAGTTCCCCTGCAAGAATCAAGTTCTCCTACAAAATCCAGTCTTCTCTAATTGCTTAGAGAATGGTCTTTTTTATTGATTTTTGAAAAGATGATGGAGGGTGAGGATCAAAAGTTGAGATCAAGGGCTCTCATTATTTGTGAATTTTAAATTCATAGTGGATGAATTAATTTTTTTTTTTAAGATTGTAATATTTAAATAACCCCACTATCCCAAGTGGAATTAAAAAAATATCCCCACTATCCCAAGTGAAAATAATAAATTATCCCCACTATCCCAAGTGGAATTAATAAAATATCCCCACTATCCCAAGTGGAATTAAAAAATATCCCCACTATCCCAAGTGGGATTAAAAAATAACCCCACTCATGAAGGACCACAACACTTCATGGGGACTCACCAAAAGTGAGGGAACAAGAAGATAAGCCCCTCCATTATTGGTGGACCATGGAGTCATTTCAAGCCTTGAAAATAGAGAAAGGATGGGCTTGAGTGTTGGTCCCACTCATCCTATCCTTCCCATGCCTCCAAATTCGTCACTTAACTTCACTGTGAAGTTAAGGTGACCATACGGAGGTTAACCAAGGGTTACCCAAGTCAAAAGTGACCTTAGACCCATGGGGTATAACCCAGGGTCAATTTAAACTTAGTTAGGACACCCAGGGTAAAGTTAAGACACAAGAAAAAGGTCTCAAAAATTTAAATTATAAAAATGAAATTCAAATACAATTCTTACAACATAAATCATAATTCAATTTTACAAAAAGGTAGACTTAACCCATTCAACCTCATGCAAGACAATATTACAACATTACAACATTGCACCAAACATAGAGTTGATCTTGGTTCCTCGTGGAACTAGATCGGCTTCACAAGGGATTACAACATAAGGTGTGGAATGATCTCTAGTATCTATGGTTTTGTTAGAAATACCTACACACTCAATCTCAAAGTTAATTCCACATATACATATCATAGCCAAAGAAAATTAAACATATTAATGAGGATGTATAACCAATCACTACCTATATCCATCTGGCAACCATATTATATAATAATCAATCATTTTATCATTTTAATCTAGAGCTAGGTGAATAATAGGATACACACCAGTCGGACAAGGGCAGGCCTTACACTAGTGCTCCAAACATGAATCAACAAGATCTATGCGACCTCTTCTTACATGCCCTTAACAAGGACATGAGAGAAGACATTCACAAATTTCCATACAAATCCTATGAGGAAGCATTGGAAAGTGCTTTGAGGATTGACCAAGATACCATTGATAGTCATAGAAAGGTCTATGGGTCAAATGGAAAGTTGACAAAGGAAGACACAAGAAACAATGCCTCTATCATTAGGATCCTTAAAAACAATAGGAGTGCAACCATAGAAAGGGTGATAGATCAATCCCCAATCAAGAAAGTAAGAGATGACTACAATGGGAGAGATTACTATCCTCCTAATGTAAATGCCATAGACTAACCTAAGAACAATAGTTACTACCCTAGGGATAACTACCAAAATTGGAATTGCAACAAAAATGGGAACATAAATGATGGAAGATATGAAAGACCCCCATACGAGTTCAATCAATTTTGTTCATTTAATAGAACAAGGGGGCACAATATAGAATCTTATAGAGAATATAACAGATTCATAGAAAGACTACTGGAAGACTAGCAACGTTTATTCATAGAGATGTTCTTGAACCCACAGTAGGTCACACTAGATAACAAGGATACAAGACAAAATCAAGCTCCAATAGCCCCAAAAAATGCAAACATGAGAATCTATCAAGACCCATTTGCTGCACATAAAGACATAGAAACAAAGAACCAAGACAAAACAGATCAAAGGAGTAACCTTGAAATCCCACCACAACTAGGATAAAAAGTAGAAGCTAGGATGATGGGATTAGTCAAGATTATACACAATGAAGAGGAATCTAGGAAGACCATGAGGATGAAAATGAACAAATAGAAACAAATGGAGGTATCATTTTGGTGGCGGAGACGATACTAGCCCAATCAGACCTTATGAACTGATAGAAGATTTAAAGAAGGCATACGCCCACATCTCGTTCATTGACTTACTCAGGAACTCCCCTTCACATCTCTCAGCATTACTAAAAGTAATAGGTCTAAAATATCTTGACCAAATTATGCCACCACCTAGTGAGAAAATCAATCATGTGGATTATGACATCAGTCCATCAAATTTGAAAATCATAGCAGATGCTTTCTGAGGCAGAATTAACCAAAAAAGGAGACCCTACGCTGTATCCTCAAGTATGGATCTACGATACTTGCATCAAGCAGACCTTAATCGATGATGGGGTAGCAGTTAACATAGTTCCTTTCTCCCTAGTAGAGAGGATGGGCTATGGACACACTAATCTCACTACTTCATGAGATACTCTAAGCAGGTATGATAATCTAAAGGCTGCCACCATAGGTAAGATTACCCTTCCAGTGACCTTGGGACCTAAAACCATTCCTACCACATTCTACATCATAGACAAAGACACAAAATATAATTTAATTCTTGGAAGACTGTGGATACACATAATGAAAGTTGTGTCATCCACATTCTTTCAAGAAGCTCAATTCTTACACTTAGGGAAAGTGTATGTTGCAAAGGGAGACCCAGAACCTTTCAGCATGTTGAAATCAAATGCACCAAACAAACGTATAGGTATCCCCATAGACTTTGAACTCCATACCAACAAATTGACCATCCCTAATCCTATACCTCAATGGATATGCATCAAATGAATGTAAATCTCAAAAAAGACAATAAACGCCACAGACATCAAAACTCTAGAGAATGAGGCATTACCAAAATAAAAGGAAACGTTTCCCAAAGAAAAGACAATTGAGATCATGGAATTGATTGGGTGGGATGGACCACTCCAATTCCCCCTAGAGGTACTCACGATCAACATCCAAGAGGCCTACAAACTCTTCCCTTACATAGGAGAAAAATTGCATAGAACTGAAGGTCCAATGTTTGAGATAGCCATGTTACATCTCAGAAATGCAGACCTACACACTTTCTTAGACACTGAGGAAGACATAACAAAATGTTACACTCCATTGTCACCATTAAGTGAATCATGTGTCCCTAAGACACTAGAAGAAACAAAGTTTTATGTGCCTCTCACACTAATAGAGGATTCATATCAACTATTGACACCCATGGAGGAGGTGCATTTTATTGACAATGAATAAAGTAATGCCAGAGGAATGCTACTTAGGATGTTCATGGTTTCCCAACTACATCTACCTTGATTCAATCAAATGAACTCAGTGAGTGGGAAGCACCTCTAGTACACATCAAAATGGTTGAAAGACTTCCCAACAAAGATGAAGAAAGTGAAGGTATTTTTCACAGAGAATGGAAAATGAGAGTGATAGTTGGTGTTGACGATCCTATCATTTTTTAACTGCCAAAGAGTTACATCGGATATGCCATGGACTTAAGGCTAGAACCAAATGGGATGACAAGTATTAGCTTTGTCCCTCCTGATGACAAAAGGGAGCCATAAAATCCCCTTGAGTTGTTCCAATTTTTGTAAAGAATCCAAGAGAGAGTAGATGTGAAAATCTACATGCAAGAATAGTTTGACCTATTCGTAGAGTTATTAAATTGTGATGGAATCTTGTATTGGAGCCCTTCTCATCAACAAGCCTTTTGAGACTTACTTCGTCTCATAATGCCAAGAGAAACCACCAAGTTGGTAGCAATAGATTCAAATGATAAACCTTACAGAATAGGAGAACTGGTCCTGAGAAGAGGTAGCATGAAGAATAAGAAAAGAAGATGAAAAAGGGCTTTTTCAAAAGACTAGAAAGGTCCTTACATGGTCAAAGACAACGTCAAAAATGGTGCCTATATCTTTTGCATGATGGAGGGAGAGGAATTTGGTGAAATAGTCAATGCCTTTCACCTCAAGAAATATTATGTCTAGAAGCCAAAAAAATCATAAAAACATAAAAATACAAAAAAATTATTAAAAAAAATCAAAATGTCAAAAACAATTTGTTTTTTGAATTTCTGTATCATTCTATTCATCTTGAATTACATTCAGTGACTTTCTCTTGTACTATTTTCTTTTTAGTAAGGAGTCTAAGGTAGCCTAGATATATGTCATCCTTTCAGGACCTAGAAACTCCCCATTTTCATAATTGCCATTATCTCCTTTTCATTCCCAGTGTTTCTAATGAAAGCCTAGCTCTTAGCTTTACACTAATCCCAATCTTAATGAGTCTAGATGTTAGGTCTAAATAAAGTCAATATTCAAACCTACAATATTCAAAGGAAGCTTGCAAGTAGACCTTCCCAATTCTTCCCTAGTATTAGAGAAGTCCAAATAGATTACAAAAACTTTAGGTGGTGCTCAACCCCTTATATTTCCTAGCCAAAAATGTCATGAAGATCAAAACTCTGAAGGAAGCATTCTAAAATTCAAGTGAATAAAAAAATGAGTGATCAAATAAGAGTATTGAGAGATCAAAGCATTTCATATCAAAAGTCCCAAAGAATTCATTTCTTAAAAAGTCAAAATCCAAAATAAAATGAGAAAAATCAAGTGAGGAAAGTACAAAAGAAAAGTGAAAAGAAAAAAAAGAAATGCAAAAAAAGAGTGAAAGAGAGAAGATCACTGAATGTCCATACTCTTGGGTGGAGATTAGTCTAATCTCGAAGCCTCAAGGGTGACATTCTAACAGCGAAGGGAAGGTACAAAGCACACACATGTACTAGCTGAGCAAAACCGAGAGTCTAGTAGTCTCTAGGATCATCTTCTACCTAGGGACCCTTATATTTTCCTATTTATCCTTTACCTCGGGTCTACCTTGCTTGCCATCTATGATCTAAGTCTAGAAAGCACCAATAAAATTTGTTACTTGTCTAAGTTGAAAGCTTGTTAGATTGTCTTATTTAGATAAGGATCAATGTTTAGCCTTTAGCAAAGCCCAAAATTAGACGCACTCCATTTTCACTCCCACTCCCCACTTGAGTAAAAAATCCTATCTCAAAGCCTTGAATAGGTCTCTTATATCAGGATAACTCACAATCCCCTGAATTAAAAATCGTATTAAAGAGCAATCACATTGTTTGTTCCACATTACATTCATACCAAAATCAGAAAAAGAGTCTCAAAGCAATGATGTTGTAAACTATATCTCATATATATATGCCATAAAAAATAAAAAATGTGTCATTGTTATCATACTTTCATCGTCAAAGAGTTGAAAAGGTCAAACACATAATCAAAAAAGTTCTTAAACCTCCAAAACCTGCATAAGAGATGAGTACAAATCCGGTAAGTGAAACCCATAAAAGGATAAACCTTCACAGATACATCTGAAGTTTACATCTACAAGAGTATCAAAGAGCTAGGACAAAATGCTCTCAAAGTAGAGGCTCCCCATGCAAGGGAGCATGAGTTTCAAGAGAGGAAGTCAAGGTCAGTTCCCTCCAATAGAACCCTTAGGACTTCAGCTCCTCTGTCTACAAATACCACTAGTCACTCCATGAGACCTATAAGAGCAAGGCGCCCTACTGTGAGTGTGTGACTATGAAGGCCCCACCATACTAGCATCTTGTCATCCAAAACTAAGACGAGCCATCTCTCTAAGAACCTGATTCTCACCCTTAAGGGTGTAAATCTCATCCTTCAAGTCCGCATTCTCCTAAGATCCATGATAGATTGGAGCAAAAATGTCTGTGTGTCTCCCAGAAGTAGGGGGCATAATAGGATCGTCTAAAAGATGGTCTCAAGTCATCCTAGTGAAGGGAGAGGCCAAACCAACATTAATCTTGAGAACAAAATCCCTCCACTCTCTAACATTCCTTGAAAGAGCAAATCGAAAGAGGAAAACAAGTCAGTTCCCCATCAAAAGAGAAAGGACAAGAGTGCAAAAAAACAAACAAACAAAACTCACGTGGATCACCCGGTTGCCAATTAGGTTCAAGAAGAGGACCCTCAGGGATGTCTGGTGCATCATTTGCATCATCGGTAGCATCAAGACCCTCATCCTGCACATCCTCAGGTAAGCCCTCATCTGACAAATCATCACCATCAGGAATATAGTACTCATTAGTAGACTCTAAATCCGTAGCCACAATGAGAGATTGGGAAGGAGTACCTCTCCATCTTCTTTGTCCTCCTCTTAAAACTCTAGTAATGAAGACTCCAGGAGTTAAAGGAGTCCAAACAACTGACCTCTATCCAATCTCACCCATCTTCTGAACAGTCCTATAGAAAGTGGACACTGGGGGTAGGTCCTCATGGAAGTCCTTACCAAAATGCTGTGAAACACGCTCGACATGATTGGCCTCAACTAGACTATTACAGTCTAAAATCCTGGATACTCCATGACAGTATTCTCTGACCTCGCCACCATGGGCCCATGATCCCTCCATGTCATGATAAGGATAGAAGACCATGTCCTCATCTATAAGAGTAGCAATAGTGGGTAAAGAAGCATCAAAGTGACCTACATGCATCCACCTAACTACTCTCGGTAAACTTCTATATGGATTTGGAATGAGCTTTTGATAAGGCCTAATTTGCTCAAATATCCATGTCGTGATCAAAGAAGAGTGGCTAAAAACTAGAGATCCTCACTACAAAATATGATAGAAATCCCTGTAAACCATGGCCAAAATATCTGGACCCCAATCATAGTTGTGCCCTCAATACCACGAATGATGGGTGCCCAACACCATCTCAAACAACCTGAGGCCTTGTCTTGGGATAGCCTCAAGGCAATCAAGTTGATCAAAAATCTCCTCAGAAGTGGGATGCCAAGTCAAGGCACATAAGTGAGCTAGACTCCTATTTGATCCTTGGGACGACTAACCCCCATGAACTCTGCCCAGGATGCCTTGTCCTCGAAGGACTCTCTAGCTGGAAGGACTAGAGGATGTCCACTCACAGGACCCCCAAGTATATGATAGACATCATATAGAGGGATGGTCCACTCTCCAGAGATCTATGGGAACTTGAATGTGTTTCTATCTGCATCCTAGTAGGTTAGAATGTCACAACATATGCGAGACATAGGGTGAATAACAGGCACATGACAAACTCTAGCCAAGCCTGCTCTCCTCAAAATAGCATGGTCCTCATTACTCAGTGAAGCAAACATTGTTGAGAGCCATCCTTACTCTCAGCAAGCATTCCATCAAATATGCATGTCCTGCAAGGTAAGAAAAAAACTTTAGATTAGATCTCGTAAACTCGTAAAAATCCCTAAAAATCACAAAATTGCATAAAACCTTACACAAAAAAGTGTATAACCCCTCAAAATTGCAATAAATAGGTGAATACATTAGTCAAAACAAGTCAGATCAGAGTGAAACAACCATCACACAACATGGAATTTTAGTCAAAATCAACCTAACAGGGTCACCCCTGGGCGACCGAGGTGTTTTGTAGGATCTCCCTTGGGTGACCCTATTGTTTTGCAAGATCTCCCCTGGGTGACCTTGCTGTCAGAAATGATCTCATTTGGGTGACCTGCCTAACAAAAGGGGTGACCCTAGAGGGAGATCCCTCAAACAAAAACTACTCTAAAAACTTCATTTTTTGACTGTTTTCAGAAAATGAAAAACTAATTTTACTCTAAACGATGAAACAGAGACAATGCAACAAGAAAAATTGACAAAAACAGACAATTTCAAGAGATTTTTCACAAAATTCAAACCAGGGTTTAGAGAAAGATTTTTCACTATTTGCATACCTGATTCTCTATGGCTAAAGAAGAGGTGGCCATCTTTGCGATCTCCTCAACAATACCTTTCCAACGACTACTCACATGATCAATTTCATCATCATTTCACTTCGATCTCACAATTTGACTTGCTTTGATTGCCCTTAGAATAGTTACATTTGTGCATTTTAGTTTAGATCTTTTCTTTTATGCATCTCTTCCATGCATTGTTTTGTGTGCTTTCATTCCTATAGGTCTAAACTAGCAAACATGAATAACTAGTTGAACTCAAACGATCCATGGTAAGTTTATCATTTCAATTTTCATTATTCATTTTGATACATTTATATGTCAAACTAATACTAGTTATTGCAGGTACAATTGTGAGAAAATCGATAATAGATAAGGCCTAGTTTGAGAATGGTACCTAGCTTTCATGTAGACTACTGTACCTGAGGGGGCAAATATGTCAGCACAAAAATCACGTACAGCCTCCATGAGGACCCCTATGATGATTTTAATCCTTGTCACATACATGTAAGTGTGAAATAATGTTCCTTAAGAAGAAAACCTTTTGATGACATGTCTTCTTTCTTGTCTTGTGTTACTTCCTCTTTGTTGATTTCTCTCTCTCCTCGTTTGCGATACTATTTGACACTTTTTGTGACACTTGTCAATTTACATTATCTGGGCTTTTGACCTTGCTCCGAATCTTTGTAAATGCCTTGTAGGTGAGTTTTTCACCTTCCCCCTATGTTTTTCATCCTCTGCACCCACTAGAAGCCTTCTAGAGGTCCCCCTATCCATCTCCCACTTTTGGTTTTATGTTTCGCCCAACCAATCCAAATCTCCCCCTATTATTTCTAGATCTCCCTCAGGAGATCCTACAAGTGCACTTGGAGATTTGGATTCTTGCACATGACTGACCTATTTCCAAAGGCAGAACACTCATTTTCCTCTCTTTTGATATTTCCCACCATGCAGTTCTTCAGAAAACCCTGTCTTGCCCGGATCTCCATCGGGCAACCCAGGGTTGACCACCGAGTGACCCATGCTCACCTAGGGGTGACCCTGTCATGTTTCTAGCCATGGAAAAACTTGAGTTTCTCACTCAAATTAGCTCTGTTTTCTCCCATTTTTCTTCTAGTTTGCATGATTTTTTATGCCTAATATGGAGTTGACTATTTCATTCACCCACACATGCATTATTAACTCCATTTGATCTAAAATTAACAACTCAATCAATCTCATGAATCCTCTCAACTCCAATTCCTCTTTAGTGATAAGCTATTTTTCATTTATCACTTCATAGTTAGCTGAGTTCGTTGGGTAATCAACCTTGTTAACTCCCCAATCATCCTTGTTAACTCATCAATCAAATGAGTTAACTTTTCAATCAATTCCATTCTTCAAACCTATAAATACCCCTCTTCCTCAAGTACAAAGGGAGGAAAATTCATTGTACACATAGCTCTTGCCAGTTTTTGCTCTCCAAATTAGCATTCTAACACTCTCACAGCACGAAGGTGCCTTTTGCTTTATTCATTGTTCAACCAATAATTGCTACGCTACTTCATTCAACACCATTATACTCAACCAAAGCTATCATTGAGCTCTTTCAAGATTCAGCAAGCTTCTTTTTGCTTCTTTGTGTCATTTTGTTGTCAAGAGGTCTCCCTGCTGCTTTAAATGGACTTGAGGTTGCCAACAACAAGGATTTTTGAGGGTAGTGGAGTCACACAAATCTATTAGAAATGAAAACAACACTACTTCAATGGAAATCTGATTCGAGATAAATTTTAGTAATCTTTAACTATGTGTTATTAATGGACATTGTAAAAAAATATAAACTCACAATACAAAAATATACCAGAAGTAGAATGAAGCACATAAGACAAGTGTTTAATGTGGAGAAGATTCTTTTAGGTAAAAAAATCCACCAAGAAAAGAGGCCAAGTTGTATTATCTTCACAAAATGAGATTACAAATACATTCACTTCCTCTGTCCTTCAATGTTCACTCCAACAGAACCTAGGTACCTATAAACTGTTATTATATCTCTCACTACTATGCTATGGTTTATATAGAATTTACACAACCTCAAAACATCAAATGACTTCTTACAAGCCCATAACACTTGTTAAGAGTCAACAAAACAATCTTGGGCATCCATGGCGAAGAATAGGCTCATACGGGGTCATAAATCCTATCATACATGCATCCTACACTTGGGAAAATGTGTCCATGCAAGATTGAACACCTTAGGGCCAAAAATAGCCACTTACAACATCATATAACATGTCATATGCTATTATAAGTGTCATAGATTCTTCTGACAACTTACAGTTGTCATAGAATCTCTTACACCTTCTTACAGCATCTATGACGTGCATCATAACACTAAAAATAGATTATTCCTCCACATGTGCACCCCACTTTGACCAATTACCATTTACCATAGTAAATGACATCCTGTAACTACCGCTAGTAACTCTAGGACTTACCATGCAGTGAATCTGTAATTACTGTGGACAGTAAATAATTTTTACTTCTACCGGTGAAAATTTTACATCCCTTATGGGTAATTAAAAATAATAAATGGAATAATACAATAATGGGATTTACAAGGTTAGTGGCACCTTATCCCAACATTCTCCCACTTGACATTATACATTGTAAATCAACCCATAGGAAATGAAATGAACAATAATGAGGCACTAGAAACAAGGCCCATGGCCTCTCTGCACCATATGAACTTTTCATTGCTGACAGGCTTAGTCAATGAATCTGCAACATTCTCCTGAGTGTCTATCTTCTTCATTTCAATCTCTCCATTTGCAACAAACTCTCGAACAAAGTGATACTGAACATCAACATGCTTAATCCGAGCATGATACATAGGATTCTTGGCCAAATAGATAGCACTCTGGCTATCACAACCAATCTGAATGATCCTGTAATCAAATCCAATACCTATACATAGTCTCCTCAACCAAACTGCCTCCTTAGAGACATAAGTAGCAGCCATATAGTCTACTTCTATGGTGGACAAAGCAACTGTGGACTACCTCTTACTCATCCAACTCATTACACCTCCAAACAAAGTAAACATAGCCACTAGTGGACCTTCGACTATCCAAGTCACCTACCCAATCTGCATAAAAAAACACTGTATATCCAAAGGTTTATTAGCACTATTAGTACTAGAATAAACCAAACAATGATTAGGAGTACCTGCAAGATATTTAAACACCCTCTTTGCATAGTTCCAGTGCTGTCTACTAGGGTTAGACATAAATTTGCTCAAAACTCCCACTGCTTGGGCAATATCTAGTCTAGTGCAAACCATTGCATATATCAAACTCCCTAAAGCACTAGTATATGGCACATTAGACATATCCTCAAGATCATCCTTGTTTTTTGGACACATATCTAATGAAATATTAGTACCAATGGGTAAAGGAACTCTAACTGGGTTACAGTACTACAAACTAAACCTCAACAAAAGAGTATTCACATAATTACTTTGTGACAACCAAAGCTTTCTATTAACTCTGTCCCTCCTAATCTCCATTACCAAAATATACCTTGTAGCACCAAGATCCTTCATCTCAAATGCACTTGAAAGTTGGGCTTTAAGCTCACTAATCATACCCTTAGTATTGCTGAAAAACAACATGTCATCAAAATACAAAGCAATGACCAGTATAGAATCATCAACACAATGAATGTAAACACAATGATCTTCCTCGCTTCTAACAAAACCCAATTTCAAAACAAATGAGTCAAACTTTTGGTACCACATTCTGGGGGACTGTTTCAGACCATAAAGAGACCTCTTTAACCTACAAACCCAATGTTCTTTTCCTTTTACTTCAAAACCTATAGGCTATTGCATATAAATTTCTTTTTCAAGATCTCCATGCAAGAACACAGTCTTAACATCCATTTGTTCAATCTTCTAATCATAAGTTGCAGCAATGGATAAGAGAAATCTAATAGAAGTCAATTTAGCAATAGGAGACAATATCTCACCAAAAACAACTCCGTCTCTCTAGGCTCGTAGCCCTTGGCTACTAGTCTAGCCTTGTACTTCTCCATTGACCCGTCTGCTCCAAAATTCTTCTTGAAGACCCACTTACATCCTATGGCCTTTCTTCCTTTGGGAAAATGAACAAGATCCCAGGTGTTACAAGAGTCTAAAGCCATCATCTCCTCATGCATGGATAACTACCAAGACTCACTATCATCTGTAGAAATAGCTTCCATGTAGGATCTAGGTTCATTGTTAGTACTCAATAAAGCATATACACAATAGAAATCTGGTGGGCTATACCTATCAACTAGATTCTGTTGTCTTGTGGATCTCCTCAAGGGTGGACTAAGAGACTCTACTTGTTCTTCTGCATGATTATCTGTACCAACTTCTTCTGTCACAACAAATTTATTTTCATCAGAAGTACTTGAATCTTCTTCTTCTTCACCCCCCAATCCATCATTCTATTCTTCCTAAGGTGCATCTTGCTTCTCTAAATCAAAGTGTACCTTCTTTACCTTTTCTTCTTTTTCTTTTGGCTGGTCAGGTTCAGAAATAGCTCTAAGTTCCCTAAAAATAACATCTCTAGAAAAGATAATCTTGCAGGTTAGTGGATTCCAAAGCTTATAACCTTTCACATTATCACCATATCTAATGAATGTACACTTTTCAGCTTTTGGATCCAACTTAGATCTCTTTTCCTTAGGCACATGAATAAAAGCCTCTCAGCCAAAAACCCTTAAATGTGAAACAAAAGGTTTCTTACCTATCCACACTTCATAAGGTGTCGAATAAAGAGCCTTACAAGGAGATCTATTTATCAAGTAGTAAGCAATACACATAGCCTCTGCCCAAAAGTATTTATCCAACTATGCATCACTAAGCATATTTTTGGCCCTTTCCATAATTGTTTGGTTCATCCTTTCTGCAACACCATTATGTTGTGGTGCATATGGAGTTGTCTTTTGTCTGATTATCCCTGTATGCTTGCAAAATTCATCAAATTTCTTAGAGAAATATTCCCCTCCATTGTTAGATCTTAATATTTTTATCTTTAAACCTGATTGGTTCACCACTAAGACTTTGAATTCCTAAACTTAGTGAAAACTTCAGATTTATGCTTCATAAAATAAATCCATGTAAATCTGGATACATCATCAATGAAGTTACAAAATAATGAGATTTTCTAATAGATTCATTATTCACAAGTCCAAACACATTCGTATGAATAATTTCTAACTTCTCTTTTGCTCTATTGCTTCCTGAAGGAAATGATTTTCTATTTTGTTTACCAAACACACAATGCTCATAGAAATCAAAGTGCTTAGCAGAATAGGAGAAACCATCCAGAAAAATTTTATTCTTAATAGTTTTTAATACATTATTGCTTGTGCAGCCCAATCTACGGTGCCACAATATCCATGCATTTTTAGTATCAGCCTCAGATACATAGGAGTCATTATAAATTGTAGTGGCTTCAAGCTTAAACAAGTTCCTGAATCTCTTCCCTTTCACTACCACCAAGTTCCCTCTCACCAATCTGCAACCATGCTTATCAAATGTCACATGCATTCGCAAATCATTCAACTTTGAAACTAAAATCAGATTTCTAGCTAATCTAGGAACATGCAAAACACCAGGGAGGGTTTTAATCCTCCCATCACTAAAACACAACAATACCTTTCCTTTCCCGAGAATCGGATATGAAGAGTTCTCATCAACGTAGATATTACCTCCATCATATTCTTCATATGAGGAGAACCATTCTTTATGTGGGGTCATATGAAATGAGCATCCTAAGTTAACCAACCAGTGATCATTAGAAATAAGATTACATACAGAAAGTAAAACTTCTTCACCTGCATCAAGGACTTATCCGAAGCACTCTCCCACTGTTTCTTGGGGTTTCTGCATTCCTTCTTCACATGTCCTCTTTTACCGCAATTCCAACACTTAACTCTGTTCATTTTACTAGGACCCTTGGACTTGTCCTTAGCCCCTTTCTGATCTCCTTTAGGTCCTCTTTCCTTAGACCTTCCCCTGACACTGAGAGCATCCCCTGAACTATTTGAACTCTTCTTCCTTAATTCCTGTGATAGTAGCACTGAAACAAGAGCATCCAACTTCAGATTTGCAAGGTTAGCAGTGATAGCAAGGATAACATTCTCCCAAGACTCAGGTAATGAACAAAGATGTAAGATACATTTATCTTCCTCACTAACCTCAACATCTACTAAATCAAGCTGACTCACTAACAAATTAAAAGAATTTAAATACTCTACAACTGATTCACCTTCTCGCATTTTCATGGAAAACAATTTTCTTTTTAAATAAAGTTTATATACCATACTCTTGGCTTGATAGATCTCACCCAACCATTTCCACAACTTGTATGCAGTCTCTTCCTTTGCGACATTCAACATGACAGAGTCTGAAAGACACAACCAGATGGTTCCCCGTGCCTTCTTATCTAGTCTATCCCACTCATCTTGAGAGACATCACTAGGTTTCTTCTCTTTTTGAATAACCAACCATTGGTTTCTTTCTTCCAAAAAATCTTCTATTTTTAGCTTCCACAACTCATACCCCATTCCAGTGAACTTCTCAATGTCCATTCGAGAGGTTGATGCAATGGTGGATGCAACCATAATAACAACACAAGATCTACAAAAATAAACACAACCAAATCTCCCATTGCAGCTACAGCTTCCACACTACCACCTAAGAGTCAAAGCTGGCCAGGGTTTGACAACAAATGTTAGAAATGAAAACAACACTACTTCAATTGAAATCTGATTCGAGATAAATTTCAGCAATCTTTAATTGTTTGTTATTAATGGAGATTGTAACAAAACATAAACCCGCAATACAAAAATATACCAAAAGTAGAATGAAGCACATAACACAAGTGTTTAACATAGGAAAACCCTTTCGGGTAAAAAACTCCACCAAGAAAAGAGGCCAAGTTCTATTATCTTCACAAAAGAAGATTACAAATACATCAACTTACTCTGTCCTTCAAACTTCACTCTGGCAGAACCTGGGTACCTGTAAACTGTATCTATCATCTATTGTGCTATGGTTTATATAGAATTTGCACAACATCAAGACATTAAATGACTTCTTACTAACCCATAACACTTATCAAGAGTCAACAAAACAATCTTGGGCATTCATGGCCAAGAATAGACTCTTACGGGGTCATAAATGCTATCATACATGCATCCTGCACTTGGAAAAATGTGCCCATGCAAGATTGAACACCTTGGGGCCAAAAATAGCCACTTGCAACATCTTATGATACATCATATGCTATTATAAGTGTCATAGATTCTTATGACAACTTACAGTTGTCATAGAATCTCTTACACCTTCTTATAGCATCTATGACGTGCATCATAACCATAAAAATAGATTATTCCTCCACATGTGCACCCCACTTTGACCAATTACCATTTACCATAGTAAATGACATCCCGTAACTATCACCGATAACTCTAGGACTTACCATGCAGTAACTCCGTAATTACCGTGGACAATAAATAATTTTTACTTCTACTGGTGAAACTTGTACATCCCTTATGGGTAATTACAAATAATAAATGGAATAATACAATAATGGGATTTACAAGGTTAATGGCACCTTATCCCAACAAAATCTTCACTCATTCAAGTTCCTTTATTTCTTTATTCAATTCATAGTAATTAGAAAAACAAAAATTGCTCTTGGGAATAATAAATCTTTGCTTTTTCCTTGATAGTTATATCTTGCATGTTAGAATAATTGTTTTCATATTCCTAGATCTAGATTATTTGAAGAAGCAATTTCCCTTTTTAGATTAGATTATTTCAAAATAATCGAAAACCTAAAAACATAGATTAAACTTGCATTAGGAAGAGTCATATTAGCTTGCATTCATGTTTCCCTTTCATAGATTAAAAAGCACTTTTCATTTCCAAAATACAAAAAAAGCACAAAAACACATTTGCATATCACTTGGCTTTGTATGCATATAGAAACCCTAGAAAAAGACAAAATTGCAAACCCTCTATACTATCATGAGGTAAACCATGATAAATGATTCAATCAAACCTTTGATCACATCACAAGGTAAACACATGTCAAAACACAACCAAACCCTAGGTCAAAACCCTAAGTCTAGTTAAGGGTGGTCATCACACATTTACCTCTATCTTGGCTCACGAATCTGCCTAGGAGTGAAGGGTGAGTGGGTAAGGGCTATCCTCATCAATATTGAGGAAATCAATCCATGACAACAGTAGGAGATATTCACTTTACCACAACAAGATCCATTTGTCATTTTATTAATCTAAGAGCAAAGACAACTCCAAATACAATGAGAACTCATTGAATGAATTGAGAGACAAGAGGACATAAATGAAAGTAACTACTTACCCACACAAAGGTTGACTAGAAGAAACCCCAATAAGAGAAGAGAAACTAGTGACCCTTTGGGTCATAGGTTTATCTCACCAACAACTACCATTGGATGAAACATTCAACTTAGCACACAACAACAAAGGCCACATAACTTACTGACCCCTCTCCGCGAAGTCCAACTCTCCAACAAGCCAGACCCCTGCCATGTCTCACCTCCTCTCGACTGGCTACTTCCACGACAGTGAGAGTGACATGGCAGATCACCCCATGGCAAGGAGGGAAGGGTCCATGTGCATGTTGAAATCTGACCTGACAATCCCAGGCAACCAGAGTCACGATTTTAAGCATACAGTCACTACCTTTCCAAATGACATCAAGATGTTGTTTGAAAGCTGGCCAATGAGAATCAAGGATGGAGCACTAGGATGTATATGGATACTGAGCTCATCTCTTCTTATCTAGGAAATCTAGAAGGAACGAAATCGAAGGATTTTCAAAAATCAGGAAATGACAATACTATCCTTTACCAACAAAGTTGAAGCAGCAATAGTGGAATCGATGACCAATAGTTCTTCCCTTTTTCCAGTCAATAATGCCAAATTTACAAATTGGGATGGTGGATTGAGATTTAAGTGGCCTGGGCTAAGGGTTCTAGCATTCATTAGCACAGGGGGACTGAAAGCTGACAACATGAGAGCCAATGTTAGATGGCAATCTCCTCAATTTGGGTGGTACAAACTGAACTTTGATGGGGCTTCCAAGGGCAACCCTAGACCCTCAGGGGTAGGGTGTATTATTAGAATTTGGAATAGACAAGTGGTTGATAGGCTGACAATACCCTTAGAAACATGTACCAATAACATGGAAGAGTTGGAGGTAGTCATGCTTGGGTTATTATTTTGTAAAAAACTAGAAATCGCATAGCTAGAAATTGAGGTCGATTCTGCCTTCATGGTCAATGCGGTTAGAAATGGATCTATAGTTGACTGGCGTCTTCATACATGAGTGGATAGAATTTTATCAATTCTTCAATATTTTGAGGCTTACATGATTAATCATAGATATAGGGAAGGTAATAGCGATGTCAATGCTTTGGATAATTTAGTGGTGGATGGCATAGAATTGGGCAAAGTTAGAGATGAGTGACAAGGAAGTCAATAGGTTTGGGAATAACATTGATAGAGCATAAGAATTACCCTTCCCACCATAGCATGACACTCAATATGCACAGACTAGACATAATGAACAAGAGCATATCTTAGTAAACACTTATGACATTTCAGCTCTTCTGTGGGCCGCCGTGGGATGTGATTTCCTTTGAAATGTATTGGGATCGAGTTTTCTCATTTGGTGATCTCTGGTACCTGGTTGAAAATATGAGGTCCAGAGAAATAGCGATGTCAATGCTTTGGATAATTTACTGGTGGATGGCATAGAATTGGGCAAAGTTAGAGATGAGTGACAAGGAAGTCAATAGGTTTGGGAATAACATTGATAGAGCATAAGAATTACCCTTCCCACCATAGCATGAAACTCAATATGCACAGACTAGACATAATGAACTAGAGCATATCTTAGTAAACATTTATGACATTTCAGCTCTTCTGTGGGCCGCCGTGGGATGTGATTTCCTTTGAAATGTATTGGGATCGAGTTTTCTCATTTGGTGATCTCTGGTACCTGGTTGAAAATATGAGGTCCAGAGAAAATGGAAAGAAAACAGTATCAGCTACTGGTGATAATAGTTTGGGCAGGGATTCTTTCCACACTTGATTCGTTTAGCCTGAAGAAACTGAATGCCAATCAAAGTCTACCTCCATCTAGTTGGAGTCATCCCCTGCTCGCTATGTGTATTTTTCCTTTGATGAGCTTAGAAATTTGTTTGCAAGTCAGTCCTTCAACAAACCCACTTTACTTTTTCTAACAGGCAGTGTATTTCTTCACTCCCAATGCAAAAATTCCCAACATTAGATGTAGAGGGTATAAGTCTAATTGGCCACAAACCACCTTCTCTATCTCCTTGTGGTTCTTCTAATGTGTTCCATACCACATTCATAGGTGAAAGATGTTTACAAGAGTGCTCTAAGGGTAGAAGAGGCTGCCAGAAATCAACTTGTTCAAATGACCCGTGATTGTAATTTTCATTGTAAAATTCTCCGTATGCTACAACGGAGAGTTAAGTTCACAGATAAGGTTGAAGTGAAGATGTTAATTATGACAATGAGGAATGCTTGGAGAGGGGGTAGTCCTACTCACTCCATGACTGAGGAAGATGAACAAAGATATGGGTTCATCCAGTTGTATGGGTCATGCAAGGAAATCAGGGCAATAGCCTCATGATACAAATGTAATGTAATTTTTGTCCACAAACTAGTGTATCTATGCCTGGAGCTTCGACTCGGTGGAGCACCAAATCTTTCCTTTTGGCCAAATTTTAATACAAATTTCACAACCCTAGTTGCATTTTACCCAACAATAAATATATATGTATTATGTTTATTTTTAAATATTTATATTAATTTTTTGATGTATGAATGATTGTGAAATTTAAGGTGAAAAGTAAAATTTTACTATTTCACACATGTAATTCTTTTATACTACTATAGAACACCTCTAGACATAATTAATGTGTAGTTTTATCATTATGAATTTATAATTATAATTTCATAAATTTACATATAAATTTATAAATTAAATATTAAGAACTGATTTTTAATATTTAATTTGTCATATTTAAATTTTTAATTAACTAAAAAGATAATAGTACAATATTCATACAAAAGGATTACTGACTAATGCAACACCAATAGGAGGGGATCCTTAAAAATAATTTTTTAAGTTTATATAAAATTTTATAAATTATTAATATATAAATTAAAAAAATTGAAAATGAGAAAGGAATAAGAAAGTACTTTAAAGGAGGAGATTTGGAAGCTAGACATGTTTGGTGTATAAAAATGAGGAGGATTAATTGTAGTTCTTTCTCACAAGCATTTCCAACACTGAAAAATTATGTTGCAAATTTTTATATATAGAGATTGAAGTGGTTTTTGTTGAAGGGAGTGTTTGGTAGTTAGCCTATTACTGGGATACAACTTCATGCTTCCACTGAGCCAAAACAAAGATGAGAGTTTAACAAAAGGTCAAGCCCAAACATTAAAAACTAAGCGACTAATGCAACACCCTTAAAATGGGATCCTTAAAATTAATTTTGAAAGTTTATATAAAATTTTATAAATTATTAATATACCAATTAAAAAAATTGAAAAATGAGAAAATAATAGAAAAATACTTCGAAGGAGGAGATTTCGAAGTTAGAGGTATTTGGTGCATGAAGGATGATTAATTTGGCGAGGAGGATTAATTTGACTAATAGGCCATTCTATATGTGCACACATCTTGTAACTACCAAAAAATTGGTAGTCTTGTCCAATTTTTTTAAAAAAATTTAGTAGTCTATCCTCCAACAAAATAACATTTGTAACCAACCAAAAGAAATGGAATGCTTCGTCCGTTGAATTTCCCAACTCCAGCAATTTCAAAATTTATCGGTTACATTTATGCAGCCACCCAACTCCAGCAATTTCAAAATTTATAGGTTACATTTATACATCCAGGTTCATGGTTTTGGGGAGCTACTTTGATGCGCATGAATGAGAGTGGATTTTGAAGCTGTCATTTTCTTGAGTCATTGCATACTATACCAATCAAAGTTATTTCATGGAGGTTTTTGGATACTAAAACCATGAGCAATGCAGGATACTCAGAAAAAAATATATAGGTATTGTAAAAGAAGAGGCAAAGAAAGGAATCGAGTCAGGCTAGGGGATTTAATTACTACCTATCTGTTGCAATTGCAAGAAGATATTGTATGTTTTGATAGTATATTTATCCATCTGGGAAATTGATTTTATTGCATCTTGTGATCATGGAATCAAGGATTCATGTGGTATTATGTTCATAAACTTGTATATGCTTCATGCTTTGCATGCATGCCTGCATGAGTACTTGAAAATATATTGTTAATATTTCTTGAAATTTGTTTGATCATGCCTTTCATGTGGGTCCGACCTATTTCCTTAGATATTTTCAGTCATATCTAGTTGAACGTTCTGTTGGGTGGACACTCTTACCATGCTCAAGTAATATTGGTTTGCAGTAACAGAAAAGACATTAGTTGAGGACGAGGGTTTCTTGCTTTAACCATAGTATTATTTCTTATTAATCATTTAACTCCATTCTTAGTAGATCTCACAAAAATGGTAATTTTGTAAATAAATATATTTGTGTTTAGTTTTATGATACGATTTCTTGGATGGTCTTCATTTCCACATGCAATACAGAGTAATTCCAGTAGTAGCTAATAGCAAGTACTTAATCGAAGATTTTTTTTCATTTATCAGGTTTGGAAGTTGCTATATCATTATCTTCCTAGAAAAGAATAATTTAAGTTATGCAATTATCTCAATCTTCTGAAGTAGTCTTTTATCAATAATTATTATCGGAATAGCTGGCCGTACGCATGTGTTATCCTTTACATTCTAGATATCGACTTATAACTTAGTCATTTCCATTGCTTTCTTTGCAATTCATTCCTTAGGAATTCGAACCGATCCCTTTAAAATACTGTAACCCATACTTTTATCTTTCAAATGGAACCTTTAAAACTATCGATCTAGAAAGATCATGTAAACAAAACCATTTTGTGCAATTCCTATAATCGATGTTTTCCATGAGATGAAACCTTGGTGAAGTCCTTGTGCAGCCGTGTCTATGCTTTCACATATTACGAGCCTGATTTGGCTTTATGTTGAAACATTTCTAGAGCCCTTTTCAACAACTGCATGTTGCAACATTGTGTACCATGAGATGGTATTATCTGAGGCAATCTATGATCGGTTTATGTGCATTGTCTATATTGAACTACATTTTTATGTTTACTAGAAAGTTCGAAAGCTTTTTCAACTATTCCATGCAAATCATATTCGATGAGATTCATACATGCAATCCAAATGGAAGCTTGTTTTCTTTCTTTCATCCTTATCTATTTTGTGTTAGCTTTGTGACTCAAATCCTCATGGTGTTTAAATTTTTCCAGCAATAATATCTTCCAAAGGATTCTATTACCGGTATTGGTCCTTATGACCACCAAGAGGAAAGTGCAGGCTTACACTTATCATTTCCTATTTTTAGTTTGGAAAATTCCATAATTTATCTCCATTTAATTACCATAAATGGTGCTCTTGACAAATCTATAATTCAGGTCAAACATAATCTTAACTCTTGAAGATGTTTACTCTGAACTGGTTGACCTCTTAGTTAGCACAAGGATATCCTCTCATTACGAGGTGCAACAGGTTTAACCATATTAATTCTGTGAAAGTTGCAGAAAACATGTGTCGAACCCATGAAAATTGGTCATCATAAAGATAACTCAAATATACATAGTCTTGATATAGGTACTCATCGTCATAATAATTATTTATTTTGTTTTAGTGTGTGTTGAGAGAGAGTGAGTGTTTTATGCAGTTGTTAATGTCTGATCAATGACATAGATTATTAAATATATGATTCTATAGGTATTTTATAGGAAACTAGATAAATAGAGGCTACTTAAAGTCATTTATGTGATCACAATCTGATGTTGTAAAGTAAATGGCATTGCCATTGTAATAAATAGCTCTTGCATGGCGCACAAGATATTGAATTCTAGTACAATCATAAGAGATCTACATTGAAGGATACCTGTATCTGGTTGCTGTAATTACTTTCTATATTAAAGTTCTACTTTTGCTATGCGATCTGGTTAGAAATCTCCTAATATTGATTATCTCATATCTGTGCTACATTATTTACTGAGACATTGGAAGAAGATTAAATGCTTCCAAAATTGTTGAACTAGAAACTTAAACTGAATGATGCAGATCTGTTTTCTTAACGTTATATTTATGACACCATTTAAATAGGCTAAAAAGGAAGTCGTTAGAGCTATAAGTCATTATGATTTTCTTGTTTACCATATAATGATTCTTTTTGATGTAATAACATACATTTCTAGTAAGAAGAAAAAAAAAGTTTCAATATAGTAGTAACCTTCACTTATGCATGATCAAAGTTAATTTCTTTTATTGGTAAAGTGCTCCATTATGTGGTGCTGTCCTCCTTTGCAGAATTTTAAAGTTATGGTCTTTACATTAGTTTCTTTTCTAATAAAGCTTTAATTACTTTTGAAAAACTCATCTAATAGAATAAATCATATTTATCAAGAATTGAAATAATTGGTGATAGTTATAGGGTTGCTTTCTTAAGAAAGAAAAGATGAGAAGATTTTAGTTAATCCTCTCTAAATCATTATGAAAATTAAGTTTTGAATCGAATATAGTATAATATAATTTTTATAATGAGTTAATTACATATCTTTCTTTTTAGTATGCTTCTTGTTAATAAAAAAATGTAGTTTTAATTTCATGACATAGTTATAAGATATGTAAATTTTTATAGTGATAAATTACTCTTTGATGATAGAGCTCATATTGGTTCATAGATCTTTGATAATAATATTTTAATATATTTTCATTAGTATGGTTTAGGGTTAAATTTTATCATGATAATTTTTGTAGGTGTTTTATTTAGAAAATGGTTAACCTAAGATAAGGTTAGATTTCATTATTAGACATGAGTTATCATTATTTACTAAATTAGCTAGAAAAATAATGCTTATGTTAAATACAAAGCTATATATATTTCAGCTGGTAATGGAAAGGTGTTTTAAAGGATTGCTTATTATGAGAATATGAAGCTTACATATTGTCTTTCATCTTATACTCTATATATAAAAAAAGAGAAAATAAATAAATATTATGCATTTTGAGTTATTGTATTATGATTGCAAGTCTAGATTTGTCAAACTACGAAGTCTCTGCGTTATGCGTACGTAGGCAAGGCCATCATAGATGAGCCCCTGAGACATTAGGTTGGTCCCTTAGGGCCTTAGGCTAGTATGTTGCTATCTTTTATGTTTATTGATGGACTTTGTCGAACTAACTATGCATTTAGTTGTGTAGATATAGGTCTATTAACCATGCAAGGTACTGGAGCTTATAAAGAATTTTCTCACCTGGTGGATTAATGATTATTTGGCAATTACTATAAATTTGTATAACTGTATACAAAGCGTTTGTAGCTTAAAACTCATTTACGATGAATATAATTGAATAAATATTTAATTTGAGTTTTGCACTAAGTGAATTTACTTCTTAAATTGTATTTCTCCCATTATTTATATTTATTTTATTAATTATTGTTAATTTCATGAGTGGGCATTACAATAACTTTTTAGTAAAGGTGATAACTACAGAAGGAAGTAATATCTTTTGTTAGAAAGAAGAGAGATATAGCTTTTTGTAGGTTGAAAACATGGTTTTAGTGTTGTTCCAAATGTGTGGCATGAATGATAGTGATCCTCTACTATTCCTCTAGCTGTAGTGCCCCTCTAGTTTCACCATGTATGTGCAGGTGGTCGGGCTATGAAGTATGAAGATGAAGGTAAGATACTCAGAATACTTAGGGTATGTTAGATAGGTTGATGGTAGGTTTACTATTTTGATGTAGTTGATGACACTCATTGATGGTTATTATGATGGCACTATTGATGTTTATGATTAATACATTATGCTTATAATGTGATCATTTATGGGTTAATTGATTATGTAGATTAGTTTAATATGTGATTTATATGACTATTTCATGATGTGTTATCAGGTTGTTTATGAACTTGGTTAATGTGGATATTTTTGATGTTTTTTGTGAAGGGACAGTGTATTATTACTCATGTTGAGTACTCTACTACACTATGATTCCTTGTCATAGTGTGTCTATTTGGATTATTAGATATATGTTTGTATTTGCCACATTTGTTTGTTGTAGGACTGCAGGTAAGGGCATCGACTCCACCTGAATTGAAAGGTTTGAGCATGCCTTCATACCAATGGAAGTTGTGGAATGGAGATGACATGAGGTCCCTTAGTTGACATCATTCTTGATGAGAATGAGTTCTCAGTCCTGAGTTTCGTCAGTTTGGTCGATTGGTGCATGATTGTGAGTCTCTGTTGTTCTATGGTTTGGTGACATCGGTAATGGATTGGTATGTAGTCTTTGAGTTGATCATTGTGGTCTAATTTTGCATTTAATAGAAATTATTAATCTATTTTGTTAAATAAATAATGTTAAAAAAAATTAGGGATGTATTAAGTATTTGTTAGAAATTAAATTAATAAAATAGCTAATAATAATAATAAATAAATAAATTATAAATATTTAATATTTATTTATGTGAATAAATATTCTTTTGTGTAATTATTTAAGACATTATTTTATATTCTTGAATTAATAATATTTGGTGAGTTGTCGGATAAGTGAATATTAATTATTCAGATTGGAGAATCTGGCTGGAAGTGGTTATTGAATGCATTTAATTATTGAGAAAGTGGGTTTCAGTAATGGGAGAGTTATGGGATGGAATCTTTGGATTTGGCTATTTTTATGATGGTGGGGATATTTGATGGGGATTCTCGGGAAATTTTAGGGAGTTTTGCTGAAGAAAATAGATGAGAAGGGAAAAAGCAAGTTCATGGGAAATAGGAGGAATTTTTTATGTTGTATTAATCCAAGTATGTTATTATTTATTTTTCTTTTGTATGATATTTACTGAGAGAATGTTATAAAATTTTAATCAAGATGATTATGCTAGAATATATTTGTTCAAATAGGATTGCATGTATATGATTTCAAATGAATTTCTAAGCAATGGATGTGTGAGGATCAACTACTTGATTTTCCTGTATTCTTGACCACTTGGCACCATTTTATGTCATTCTATGCTAGCCATCTCTTTATGTTAAACCTAGAATATATTTTGATAGTTTCTAGAATTCTCCACAATAGGTCTCTTGATTTCTCTTATATAGATTCCTTTGCCGCTTCTTTTGCCTACAATGTGTTTTATCTCTGAGTGAATACTTCATATTGCTGAGACTAGTAGATCAACATATTTTTTTTAGTTTTCTCTTTAAACCCTATAATTTTATTTTAAACAAAATAATATGTGCCACACCATTGATTTCAATCCCCTATACAAACTTCCATGTTCTTCATAGATTATGGTGTTGTCTATGATTGCAATGTGCCATGTTTTATGTTTTTATATTATAATTAACTTTAAAATATTCTTTCCAGTAAACCATGGATATCCTTCCTATGTCTTAATGGTTGGATGCCGAACCCAATTTTGATCACCTCTATGCATTTACATACTAGAAAAAGCATGAGAAATTAGTAATTCCAATTAAGGAGAAAGTTAGATTAATTTTTTTTAAAAGATAAAGATTAAAACCAATAATTAAATTACTTGTTTTTAATTCTTTTTAGAGTCTTTTTTTTAGACATGACTTGCAAATACTTGTTGTTGTGTGCTCCTCAATGTGAAGGATGCTGCAAATGTAAGTTTAATGATATTTGCTACACCTTAGATGAGATTAGTAACATAAAAATCTACCTTTTGTATTACCATGTTAGAATTAGAAATTTTGTTAGAGTTTAGAAAGTATTCTTAATTGTAAAATCAAAATATATATACATTGTGAATTAATGTTTATTCTTTTAATAACAAGTAATAGTGATTAAAAGGATAAAGCTATTATTATTGTCAACTAAATGTAAAATGCAATTAGAATAAATGTGCATAGTTATGATATAGTTGAAATATTATTGGTATTTAAATTACAATAAAGTTATAGTTGGAGCCTTAGGAAAGTCCTAAAAGTTCCCCTATTTTTCATGCTTAAGAATTCCTATCATGTAGACATATTAATAGTAAGGGATGTTTTAAGTTATTGTTATTTTCTTTAAGTTAAGTGTTAAGTTAGAATTAAAGGATGAAACTATAAAATCTTATTCTTTTGAATTTGACTTAATTAATTATTGCATATAATAACTTATTTTTATTTTAATTTAAGAATTTAAATAATTAAACCTTAATAGCTAAATATTAAGTATTTGATGTTGCATAATGTTAATTATAAAGTTTAATTATCTTTAAAATTGTCCTTTAATAAATTATTGTTTTATTTAATTTAAGTTTTATTTATTATTTTGAAGGTGTGATGTCAACTCCCTATTTAATAGGGAAGAATAATTTTATGGATGTGTTTTAGTTTTAAGTATTTTTTTTAAGAGAAATCAAATCCCTATTATTTAGGGATGTGTTATATTCAAGTATTATTTTATTTCATTTATGAGAAATCAAATCCCTATTATTTAGGGATATGTTATATTTAAACATTATTTTATAAATAAAAAGTCAAATCCTTTTAAAATAATTTATTGATTTATTACTTTATGCCTCATTTAAAAATATTTGAATGTAGATGTGATTTAATTATTGGGTGTGGATATTGATATTTTTGTTGCATATTTTAAATATAAGAATATTAAAAAAGTATTATTCAATTGGTAATTAATTAGAATATTTAATTACCAATTTTTATTTAATTAATAAGTATTATATAGTATATAAAGTGGAGTTAGATGCTTAGGTAAAACTTTTAATTAAGTTAGATTAATTAGTGCCTAGTCACTCCAAGGTGTCAATAAAATTACTAAAGACACGTTTACAGTGTTAGACAAGCATTGCACTAAACAAGACAACTTGCATGACTACTTGAATTTTCTTAATTAACTTATGTGAAAACCTCTTATGTGAATAGTTTATATACTAATCCAAACTTAATATTAATAAGGTAGAAGACCTCTTTTTATTTTAGAATGAATTAGAAATTGTAACGCCCGCCTTGAACGCCTTAAAGAATACACACTTTTGCAATATGAAACAGGAAATTTTTTTTTAAAAGATTAAGTAACGTTAACACAACTAATTACAACATATTCTCTAAGGGTCCAAGGCTGCATCACTTACAAATCAACTAACATAATTTAACATACATCAGTAACTGATCCAATCCAATGCATAATTGAACAACTGATTCATATTCATTGCATGCCGACAAATAATGTAATACCATCTACATAATTAAGTACACAACAGATATGCTTTCCTTACACATGAGTACATCATGATATCACCATTTGTAGATTACATCAGAATTACTTACACACTAAATGTTCTGTTACACAAATCTGGTACAAGCACAACTGAAACAAATCTTTTTCTGCATAAGATCCTGACAAGAGAACCAATGGATACAATAGCTCTTCCACCCGACCATGTGGAACCCAAAGGTCCACCCCCCGAGCTAGGAGTTAACATGAGGTCCCAAACACTGACAGTCAGGTAGACGAAAGACAAACAAGAACAAAGGACGACCAAACGCCAATACAACACATGGCAATATCAATACAACACAACATAACTTAACTTAACTTTCACTTCACTTCCAGAGGCGACACCAAACAAACAAGGAGAGCCCGAACAAGGAATGCTAGGTTGTAGTAGGGAGAGTGTCATCGCATGGTCCTAACATGGGTTATCCTGACAGCCTCTCACTAGGCGCCGGCCCCCATCTATGGTTATCCTGACAGCCTCTCACTAGGCGCCGGCCCCATAGGGTGACACATGCGGAACCGACCTTCCTTTCATGAGGACAAGGAAGTCAATCATGCCAACCAGGCCTTCTCTTCCCATCCTTAGTCTAAACAAGCACTACAGGCCATGGGAGAGGAATCCATTAATCTTATTAATGTGAAATCTACCCTTAACCCCCTAATTCATTTTTAGGTTATCACTTGATTAATCTACTTCCAACGGGTTATCCTGACTGCCACTCTGGGCGCCGGCCCCACGTTGAAAGCCACTCTCCTTCCTAACACCTAGTAACCTTAAAACATCATGCAAGACATATAACAATACACGTAAATGAACACTGCAAGGCATAAACCCTCTTGCATCAAAATAGAATCATAACATCAGTTGTTATCCAATACTTTTAACATTACATAACTTTATTCTTTTACAGATTTCAGGTCTCTCCTTACGACAAAACGGTACAATAAGATCACATGAGGTTTGATATCTCATCCTGAGATTATTACTTTACAAGACACAACATTCAACCTTGACAGAACCTCATTATACTTCATACTTTGTTTGATACACATAAACGCTATTACATCGTAATTACAACATCAACAATACACAAGCTGCAAATACTCAATATTGACGACTTAGCCTCTGGAATTCGGGTTTGAACAACCTCAAATCGACTCATTACCACACTCAATCAATTCAGTTCAAAATTCAGGAGATAAAATACTATCATTCATTCTCAGTTCAATGCAAACAGCTTCTGAAATAAAATCAACATTATATTACAACAATTAAATTAATACCTTGCTACAAATCTCTAACTAATCCTTATTTTGTTTCAAAAGATAAATAAATTGATTAACTAAAACATTACAATAATAATAAAGAACCACTTAATTTCTGTTTACCATTCGACACTTTCATAACGATACGATCTTTATATACTTTCCTTCAATCTTGTCCAATTAACTTTATTCTATAAAGGATAATAACGCTAGGAGTGATATCTTACGACTGAACGATAACTACACGAGGAGAGTTCAATCATGAAATGTTTGTTAACCTTCATTCGGTCTTGCAGACGTTCTAGCGAGCTCAACCAACTAGATTCCTTTATGATGATCTGAAACTGATCTTATCCATAGTGATTTAATTCCTTAGGGAGAATGGTCGTAAAAGTGCCCTATGCGAATAGTTTGAGATACTTTACTGCTGAGATGTAAAATTGCTATTGACTGTTTTTCCATAGAAATGGATAGCATCAGACCTTAACCAGTCATTTCTGGCAGACATTGACCTCACCACACTTTGTAGGTTTCAACAGTTGAACGCTGTATGAGCTCCGTCAAATTTCTTCACTGCACTGGCCTTCGGAGGAGCGCCAATCTACATCTTCGAGATATCTTGCTAGGTTTGTATTGGTAGAACCATTTATTAACAGAAGGGACAAGACAAATACTGAGGCTGCATTATTCATCTCCTCGAGTTAAATGTATACCTTAAACTTTAATATTGAAATCACAGTTAAATCTGCAGCGATTGGAAGGGTTATGATTGCAGTGGCTGCAAATATACCCAAGGTGGCGATTGGCTGGTAACAGCGATCTAGCAAATACATAACATAATGCATTTCAGGCAATACTCCTCCAGATTCGCTGTGAGAGCAGTAGTAATCGATGCAAGACAAAATAGACAACACTTAGCCAATGAATTCGCTCAAAACAAGGCGATCTTTCCCGGATGATTATAATTCGCTCAAACTGATAGTAATCAGCTGTTTGCAGGTCAGCATGACTTCAATCACCCTAGCTATGGAGTGGACGGGTCAGATATAACAACTTTTCCAGTTTTGCAATGCAGGAAACTCAATTTATTAAAACAAGCAAATTATAAGGACGGCAGTTTGATAAGTTCTCAAATGAAATTGTTAAAACAGATTATAATACGGCTAGAACCAATTATTAGATAACAGTTACGGGTGAGAGCAAACTTTGACAACTTTTACAGCAGGTTGGTTGAGTGACGCAGATTTAATGATCCTAGTGGTGGTGGTAATTGTATATCTGATGACACATCTTAAGTAGGTATCCATTTCGCTCTCCGATCTTTGCGAAATTCAATTCTATAAAAACAAGTGTGTAAATGCTATGAAGCATTGATTCTATTTAAGTGACAGCTGTTCAGTGGTGGAGAAGAACCCATTTAGGTGTCAAGTAAGCTGCACGTTATAAGTTATTAACAAGTTTCTGAATGAATCTCTGCATTGAATATGTTGACATGGAACATCTAGTGTCCACATAATCACATGGCACCTATTGTGTTTTTAATACCATTTTCCTGTGGTGCTTGTTTACATTGGCCTTCCTAGTTGTTGCATAACTTTATCCATCGAGTAAGATGTATTCTGGAGAATGGCGTTATGGAAGCATTATCACTATTAGTAATAGATATTTAACCTTTCTCCAACTAAACCAATCTGATATGTCCATAATTCTTGTGACAAGTCATGGGTGCCGTCTTAAACCCTTGGATTGCTACATTGTTTATTCCTGCACTCTTTCGCTCAAAATGTGCCCCTGAATTCGGCCATCCAGCCATCACACTCAGTAAAGCTATATCATTCTTCCCGAGGCTTAGAGAAATGGGTATCTCAACACTGAAACTTGGACTTGTTTTATTTCCATTTGCACTTCCTACAAAATTATTGTTGACGAAGACACGCACAGCATAACCCTGGGACCCAATAGCAAGCAACGGTTAAATGTTACTCCTTAAAAAGGGCTCATCTTCATTGACATCAACACTAATCATGTACCAAAGATAGTCTGTTGTGTCCTTAGTTGTACTAATGTGCTCCAAAAGACCTTTATTCTGAAATTGAGTATCTTCAAATCTTCCAATGTTCTCTTTAAATGTTGTCCAACCAATCCCTTCCATGAATTTCTCACTTAATAATAATTTAGATGATTCAAGCTTCGTCTGAGTATTTGATTTAAGAGAGTAAGACTGGGCATTCACCTTTGCAGTATTGAATGCCACATTTTGGCAATCAGGAAGTATGCTAACTGACCATGCAGGAAGATCGTAAGTCCAAATTCTGAAAGTTCACTTTCACATCAGATTTAGAATCCCTGTTGGAAAGAAATGCTGCACATAGTCCTGCTTCTCCACTGTAAACAGGTGCCTCTTGTGAAGGACCCAATGACTGCCCTTCAATCTCGTAGATCGCCAGAAAAATAACTTCTAATAATAATCCTAGATGTTGATGATTTAGATATTACATCTTATGCTTAGTTGATATAGGCCATTAAACACATGCAGCTTAAATCTTTCATTAATAGCATTATTATGTGGTCTTTCATGGTACTAAACTACTATATCTGAGTATGTCTTATTGTCCAAATGAAGTTTCTACTGTGCAGTACATCAAGAGAGGATGCATATTGATTACAAACATTGAAGAACAGAATTACTTAGAAAGGTGACATAATGTAGACATCTTATATCAAAATTAGTGTCAGATTAGAAGGTTTCTCACATACAGGAAAAGGAATCTAAATATCCCAATCATCTGCATCTTTTGATACCCTTCAAAAGCACAAACATATTTGCAGGTTCCTGACATGACCTATATAATTAATCCTCCCCAACGAAATAGATAGTTACGGAAGGTGTTCCAATACACACAACCAAAGCAAAATTTCAAGTAAATTTATCAGAACACACTTTACTACAGCATTCCAAAGACAATCATGAATCCATGTGCCAGTAATAAGTATAAATGTTTTAGGTGTATGCTAACAGACCAGTGTCACCTTCAAGGATAACTGGGAGAGTGGCTTCCTGCATAGCCGTCATTTGCACATACCCTACTGATGAAAGAGCCTGAAGAGAAAGTGGTGAGAGATTACATTGATCAAATCTTACCGAACTTAAGTAAGATTCCTCCTCAAGACATTAAATCGAATTATACTCTAAGCTTATGCACAGGGCGCTGCATACAGGGTGGACGCAGATCTTGTCTGAGTTTTACCTCTAGCACTGCCGAAACATCAGCTCTTAAAACAATACTACTGCTATGATGCTATGAAAGCGGTCAGAGGTTGTTGTATGACGAACACACACTATTTGACTTGATGGTAAATACTACAGCCTCCTTCGTTTTCCAGGGATAATTAAATCGCTCAGCTTATTAAAAGGTCAACAAAATCGTGGTATCCAAACTATATGCCAGGAACATTAAAGTCGCTCAGCTTGTTTAGAGGCCTATAAACCCGTGGTATCCAAAATATATGCGAGTGATTGACGGAGGCATGTTGCAAAGACTTCCGGAACTTCAATGAAGGCGGAAACACAGCATTAGCCGCGATCTCACCAACTCGCCCAGGCGTTACCTCCTGCAGTGTCTTCTAATATAATTCGGCCTACTACAGAAAGCATTGCCGACGCAACTAAACCAATAGCAAAATCGCTAGCCAAGTTTCTATCGCAGACCTAGAACGGTTAGCCTGTGCGGCTCTTGGGATAACCCTAACCAAATGGGTTAATTGCGACTGCCATAATATCAAGTATTATATCTCTGGAAAAATGTTCGCTAACCCTAAATAAGTGAAACCAAACTATTATAACTTTTCACGCAGGTAGAATATTTACAAAGATATACGAGCCTGTAAGAACGGAGGTGCAGGGAAAACCACTGTGTGATCTCTCTATGACCCTGACTAGCAATACGATCTCAAAGCCGGCTAAGTCTGTTAAAAGCAGCGACGGTAGAAACAGGAATGGAGGATACAAGAAACTAGTTTCTATGGAAATCTGGGACGGCATGGGGTAAATACCAAATCAGAGAACACTACACAGCTTGCGAATCAGATGTATTAACCTATGATGGGGCTTTCTGAAAATGATATACGGTTCCCTATTCGGCAAATAGTGGAAGAAAGACAAATGACTTACGGAATCTTTGAGCAGACACGAAGTATTTAAACCCTAAGCGAAGATGCTGTTTAAACACAAGAGGACAGTCTACAGAACTATTTGGAATTTTTAGATAAACTACAACATTTGCAAATTCGGAAAGGAAATTTAGAGATAAAGCATTCGATGGAAC
This sequence comes from Cunninghamia lanceolata, assembly GCA_027924645.1. NCBI lineage: Eukaryota > Viridiplantae > Streptophyta > Pinopsida > Cupressales > Cupressaceae > Cunninghamia > Cunninghamia lanceolata. Next base: position 3,237,209 of record BSBN01001569.1, read on the forward strand.
CTGGCTACGCAATCCACTCGACGAACTTGCTTCAATCGTTGCAGTTCCAAGCTGCTTCTTTCCTTTCACCTGTCATGATCTCCTTGAAGCCCCTCCCGCTCTTTTATAACTCAGCCTCTCTCCTCTCCCAGGGCTTGGCACGCGGTCCCGAGCACCACTCATTTAAAGAATATGTATTTTTTTTATTTAATTTAAAGATCCCAATTATTAGATAGTTTATTTTATTATTATTTTTCTTTATAGCCGACCCCAAAATATTGTTATAAATAGAATAGTACTATATCGACAATTATATAATTTTGTACTATACTTTAATTTATCTTATTAATCAAGTTGTAAATCACAATTTACAACATGATTACATCTATTTATTTATTTAAATATTTATTATAATTAATATTATATTGAATAATACAAACTCCTTACAACTTATTTATCAACAACACTTCTATTAAAATAATAATTTATTTATAACTTAAGTCGACAACTAACGGCATTATGCCCATTTAACAACACTTATACTCTTCCGTAGAATAATTCTAATTAAAGCACAACATTACCGCACATACTTAAACACCTTTGAACTTGGTTTGACTCCAAAATACAATATTACCTGACAGTGAGACATGGGCGAAATGACAATCAATAACCACAAGGGTAAACTGACGACGAAGGAACACTGACTAGGGACCTCCTGTTAACTCCAACCAACTAATCCATTGGCGAAGGCACGCTCAGACCTGTAATCAGGTGGAGTCGATGCCTAGTACCTGCATCCTGCAGCAACGCACGTTAACCATAACAAGATATACATATACATCACAAGCAGTCCTATCGTGAATGGAAATCGCAGTGAGGTAGGGTACTCGAGGACGAGTAATACAACACTGTTCCATTCACGTTTATAAATAACAATCAACTATATTGAACAGAGTATCAGATTACTAATCTACGACATAAAATGATCAACTAACTTCCAATCCATATAATGAATAACATCAAAGCATCTAAAACATCAGTTCATTTATCAAATTGTAAAGCATAAAATGGCATAATCCAACATCAACATCTGTTATCTTAACAATTAAGTTCACAATGAAGTAACAAGATAACAAGAGGTCCATCTTCTACGGTCTAGGACACTGTAAAGTTTAAGCAAACATCAATCTGATGGACGATGAGACGAGGGGCACTACATCCTCCCCCCTAGGATCAGGCTTACTCCTGGAAGCCTGCGAACAAATATGGGTGAAATGTATTGAGTTTGGGCAGTTTCCACAACACTATGCAAACATGGAAGCACACACTGTGCATAAGATCTATTAACAGAAAAGTCTTGATATACTGACTTTACACCTTTAGCCGCATGATACCAAAATTTATCATTTTATAAGCACTATATACATGATTTAACACACCTACACGAATTCAAATTACCACGAATCACATCTCAAGGCTGCACAAGGATCCCTCAGGGCACTAGTAACTGACCTACTAAGGCATAACACAAAATCTATGAGCCAAAAGCCAACATCTATCCCACACAATCCATACCACACACTCTGAGACTTGATGGTGCTAGGGCACACACACATGGTTAGCCCATCCAACCAAGACAACAATGACCTAACTCCTACAGCAAAATTTAATTAGCCTCCAAGAAATAGTCCTAGCCTCGGATATCCCCATCCTCAAGGTTCCCTGTGTCTACTTCCTCGTATACGCTCACCAAGTCTGCCTCATACATCCTTGGAGAGAAATCACAATACGACACACGGCCGACGTCGAAAACAATAAGGAAAAACTAGCTTAGCCACCAAAGTCAGATACAAATATAAAATAAAGATTAGATTTCATCAACAAAACAAGAAATGCGCGCAGTTCAACACTAAACCAAATGTAACCACAAGGGTTACGCACAAATGAAGTTCACAAGGTGTGGCTAAACCATCACAATCAAATATAAACAAAGTGTCGGCCTTTTCAATTAATAGATAATCATCAAAAATTATAAGGAAAATACACAATCTTTGAAATTGCACTGTACAACACTGCGTGACTAGGTACTAGCCACCAAACGAGGAAGGAGGGAACAATGTCAGGTTATCCTCAACTTTTTATTCCATACAATAAGGACTCTACATAAGCACTAAGAACATCCCAGAATGCATACTTCACACGAGGAGGTACAAGCATCTAGTCCTCTACCTGACAACTCCTCTAACCAACCAAAGCTCCTTAAGGATAGGATGATCGTCGAGAGACACCTCTCGACTCTCCCCTACTTCCAACTTGTTCACCATCATGGCAACCAACTGACAACCTTGACTCATGCATTTCTTTGACCGTATGGCAGATATCATATGCAGGGGAATGGATCTCTACATGCCAACTACCTCTACCTCGACATTTAGGCACCTACCTATGAAGACACTGCCAAGGGACAACCTCGGGTTGATAGGTGAGAATGACAAAAGGGAAAGAAGAAAATCTTCAGAGTTTAAGCAACTAGGACAACATAATGGGACTATGCACACCCAGAGTACCCAGTGTTTAAACCTGGCTCTGATACCAGATGTAACGCCCGCCTTGAACGCCTTAAAGAATACACACTTTTGCAATATGAAACAGGAATTTTTTTTTTAAAAGATTAAGTAACGTTAACACAACTAATTACAACATATTCTCTAAGGGTCCAAGGCTGCATCACTTACAAATCAACTAACATAATTTAACATACATCAGTAACTGATCCAATCCAATGCATAATTGAACAACTGATTCATATTCATTGCATGCCGACAAATAATGTAATACCATCTACATAATTAAGTACACAACAGATATGCTTTCCTTACACATGAGTACATCATGATATCACCATTTGTAGATTACATCAGAATTACTTACACACTAAATGTTCTGTTACACAAATCTGGTACAAGCACAACTGAAACAAATCTTTTTCTGCATAAGATCCTGACAAGAGAACCAATGGATACAATAGCTCTTCCACCCGACCATGTGGAACCCAAAGGTCCACCCCCCGAGCTAGGAGTTAACATGAGGTCCCAAACACTGACAGTCAGGTAGACGAAAGACAAACAAGAACAAAGGACGACCAAACGCCAATACAACACATGGCAATATCAATACAACACAACATAACTTAACTTAACTTTCACTTCACTTCCAGAGGCGACACCAAACAAACAAGGAGAGCCCGAACAAGGAATGCTAGGTTGTAGTAGGGAGAGTGTCATCGCATGGTCCTAACATGGGTTATCCTGACAGCCTCTCACTAGGCGCCGGCCCCCATCTATGGTTATCTTGACAGCCTCTCACTAGGCGCCGGCCCCATAGGGTGACACATGCGGAACCGACCTTCCTTTCATGAGGACAAGGAAGTCAATCATGCCAACCAGGCCTTCTCTTCCCATCCTTAGTCTAAACAAGCACTACAGGCCATGGGAGAGGAATCCATTAATCTTATTAATGTGAAATCTACCCTTAACCCCCTAATTCATTTTTAGGTTATCACTTGATTAATCTACTTCCAACGGGTTATCCTGACTGCCACTCTGGGCGCCGGCCCCACGTTGAAAGCCACTCTCCTTCCTAACACCTAGTAACCTTAAAACATCATGCAAGACATATAACAATACACGTAAATGAACACTGCAAGGCATAAACCCTCTTGCATCAAAATAGAATCATAACATCAGTTGTTATCCAATACTTTTAACATTACATAACTTTATTCTTTTACAGATTTCAGGTCTCTCCTTACGACAAAACGGTACAATAAGATCACATGAGGTTTGATATCTCATCCTGAGATTATTACTTTACAAGACACAACATTCAACCTTAACAGAACCTCATTATACTTCATACTTTGTTTGATACACATAAACGCTATTACATCGTAATTACAACATCAACAATACACAAGCTGCAAATACTCAATATTGACGACTTAGCCTCTGGAATTCGGGTTTGAACAACCTCAAATCGACTCATTACCACACTCAATCAATTCAGTTCAAAATTCAGGAGATAAAATACTATCATTCATTCTCAGTTCAATGCAAACAGCTTCTGAAATAAAATCAACATTATATTACAACAATTAAATTAATACCTTGCTACAAATCTCTAACTAATCCTTATTTTGTTTCAAAAGATAAATAAATTGATTAACTAAAACATTACAATAATAATAAAGAACCACTTAATTTCTGTTTACCATTCGACACTTTCATAACGATACGATCTTTATATACTTTCCTTCAATCTTGTCCAATTAACTTTATTCTATAAAGGATAATAACGCTAGGAGTGATATCTTACGACTGAACGATAACTACACGAGGAGAGTTCAATCATGAAATGTTTGTTAACCTTCATTCGGTCTTGCAGACGTTCTAGCGAGCTCAACCAACTAGATTCCTTTATGATGATCTGAAACTGATCTTATCCATAGTGATTTAATTCCTTAGGGAGAATGGTCGTAAAAGTGCCCTATGCGAATAGTTTGAGATACTTTACTGCTGAGATGTAAAATTGCTATTGACTGTTTTTCCATAGAAATGGATAGCATCAGACCTTAACCAGTCATTTCTGGCAGACATTGACCTCACCACACTTTGTAGGTTTCAACAGTTGAACGCTGTATGAGCTCCGTCAAATTTCTTCACTGCACTGGCCTTCGGAGGAGCGCCAATCTACATCTTCGAGATATCTTGCTAGGTTTGTATTGGTAGAACCATTTATTAACAGAAGGGACAAGACAAATACTGAGGCTGCATTATTCATCTCCTCGAGTTAAATGTATACCTTAAACTTTAATATTGAAATCACAGTTAAATCTGCAGCGATTGGAAGGGTTATGATTGCAGTGGCTGCAAATATACCCAAGGTGGCGATTGGCTGGTAACAGCGATCTAGCAAATACATAACATAATGCATTTCAGGCAATACTCCTCCAGATTCGCTGTGAGAGCAGTAGTAATCGATGCAAGACAAAATAGACAACACTTAGCCAATGAATTCGCTCAAAACAAGGCGATCTTTCCCGGATGATTATAATTCGCTCAAACTGATAGTAATCAGCTGTTTGCAGGTCAGCATGACTTCAATCACCCTAGCTATGGAGTGGACGGGTCAGATATAACAACTTTTCCAGTTTTGCAATGCAGGAAACTCAATTTATTAAAACAAGCAAATTATAAGGACGGCAGTTTGATAAGTTCTCAAATGAAATTGTTAAAACAGATTATAATACGGCTAGAACCAATTATTAGATAACAGTTACGGGTGAGAGCAAACTTTGACAACTTTTACAGCAGGTTGGTTGAGTGACGCAGATTTAATGATCCTAGTGGTGGTGGTAATTGTATATCTGATGACACATCTTAAGTAGGTATCCATTTCGCTCTCCGATCTTTGCGAAATTCAATTCTATAAAAATAAGTGTGTAAATGCTATGAAGCATTGATTCTATTTAAGTGACAGCTGTTCAGTGGTGGAGAAGAACCCATTTAGGTGTCAAGTAAGCTGCACGTTATAAGTTATTAACAAGTTTCTGAATGAATCTCTGCATTGAATATGTTGACATGGAACATCTAGTGTCCACATAATCACATGGCACCTATTGTGTTTTTAATACCATTTTCCTGTGGTGCTTGTTTACATTGGCCTTCCTAGTTGTTGCATAACTTTATCCATCGAGTAAGATGTATTCTGGAGAATGGCGTTATGGAAGCATTATCACTATTAGTAATAGATATTTAACCTTTCTCCAACTAAACCAATCTGATATGTCCATAATTCTTGTGACAAGTCATGGGTGCCGTCTTAAACCCTTGGATTGCTACATTGTTTATTCCTGCACTCTTTCGCTCAAAATGTGCCCCTGAATTCGGCCATCCAGCCATCACACTCAGTAAAGCTATATCATTCTTCCCGAGGCTTAGAGAAATGGGTATCTCAACACTGAAACTTGGACTTGTTTTATTTCCATTTGCACTTCCTACAAAATTATTGTTGACGAAGACACGCACAGCATAACCCTGGGACCCAATAGCAAGCAACGGTTAAATGTTACTCCTTAAAAAGGGCTCATCTTCATTGACATCAACACTAATCATGTACCAAAGATAGTCTGTTGTGTCCTTAGTTGTACTAATGTGCTCCAAAAGACCTTTATTCTGAAATTGAGTATCTTCAAATCTTCCAATGTTCTCTTTAAATGTTGTCCAACCAATCCCTTCCATGAATTTCTCACTTAATAATAATTTAGATGATTCAAGCTTCGTCTGAGTATTTGATTTAAGAGAGTAAGACTGGGCATTCACCTTTGCAGTATTGAATGCCACATTTTGGCAATCAGGAAGTATGCTAACTGACCATGCAGGAAGATCGTAAGTCCAAATTCTGAAAGTTCACTTTCACATCAGATTTAGAATCCCTGTTGGAAAGAAATGCTGCACATAGTCCTGCTTCTCCACTGTAAACAGGTGCCTCTTGTGAAGGACCCAATGACTGCCCTTCAATCTCGTAGATCGCCAGAAAAATAACTTCTAATAATAATCCTAGATGTTGATGATTTAGATATTACATCTTATGCTTAGTTGATATAGGCCATTAAACACATGCAGCTTAAATCTTTCATTAATAGCATTATTATGTGGTCTTTCATGGTACTAAACTACTATATCTGAGTATGTCTTATTGTCCAAATGAAGTTTCTACTGTGCAGTACATCAAGAGAGGATGCATATTGATTACAAACATTGAAGAACAGAATTACTTAGAAAGGTGACATAATGTAGACATCTTATATCAAAATTAGTGTCAGATTAGAAGGTTTCTCACATACAGGAAAAGGAATCTAAATATCCCAATCATCTGCATCTTTTGATACCCTTCAAAAGCACAAACATATTTGCAGGTTCCTGACATGACCTATATAATTAATCCTCCCCAACGAAATAGATAGTTACGGAAGGTGTTCCAATACACACAACCAAAGCAAAATTTCAAGTAAATTTATCAGAACACACTTTACTACAGCATTCCAAAGACAATCATGAATCCATGTGCCAGTAATAAGTATAAATGTTTTAGGTGTATGCTAACAGACCAGTGTCACCTTCAAGGATAACTGGGAGAGTGGCTTCCTGCATAGCCGTCATTTGCACATACCCTACTGATGAAAGAGCCTGAAGAGAAAGTGGTGAGAGATTACATTGATCAAATCTTACCGAACTTAAGTAAGATTCCTCCTCAAGACATTAAATCGAATTATACTCTAAGCTTATGCACAGGGCGCTGCATACAGGGTGGACGCAGATCTTGTCTGAGTTTTACCTCTAGCACTGCCGAAACATCAGCTCTTAAAACAATACTACTGCTATGATGCTATGAAAGCGGTCAGAGGTTGTTGTATGACGAACACACACTATTTGACTTGATGGTAAATACTACAGCCTCCTTCGTTTTCCAGGGATAATTAAATCGCTCAGCTTATTAAAAGGTCAACAAAATCGTGGTATCCAAACTATATGCCAGGAACATTAAAGTCGCTCAGCTTGTTTAGAGGCCTATAAACCCGTGGTATCCAAAATATATGCGAGTGATTGACGGAGGCATGTTGCAAAGACTTCCGGAACTTCAATGAAGGCAGAAACACAGCATTAGCCGCGATCTCACCAACTCGCCCAGGCGTTACCTCCTGCAGTGTCTTCTAATATAATTCGGCCTACTACAGAAAGCATTGCCGACGCAACTAAACCAATAGCAAAATCGCTAGCCAAGTTTCTATCGCAGACCTAGAACGGTTAGCCTGTGCGGCTCTTGGGATAACCCTAACCAAATGGGTTAATTGCGACTGCCATAATATCAAGTATTATATCTTTGGAAAAATGTTCGCTAACCCTAAATAAGTGAAACCAAACTATTATAACTTTTCACGCAGGTAGAATATTTACAAAGATATACGAGCCTGTAAGAACGGAGGTGCAGGGAAAACCACTGTGTGATCTCTCTATGACCCTGACTAGCAATACGATCTCAAAGCCGGCTAAGTCTGTTAAAAGCAGCGACGGTAGAAACAGGAATGGAGGATACAAGAAACTAGTTTCTATGGAAATCTGGGACGGCATGGGGTAAATACCAAATCAGAGAACACTACACAGCTTGCGAATCAGATGTATTAACCTATGATGGGGCTTTCTGAAAATGATATACGGTTCCCTATTCGGCAAATAGTGGAAGAAAGACAAATGACTTACAGAATCTTTGAGCAGACACGAAGTATTTAAACCCTAAGCGAAGATGCTGTTTAAACACAAGAGGACAGTCTACAGAACTATTTGGAATTTTTAGATAAACTACAACATTTGCAAATTCGGAAAGGAAATTTAGAGATAAAGCATTCGATGGAACCTGGCTACGCAATCCACTCGACGAACTTGCTTCAATCGTTGCAGTTCCAAGCTGCTTCTTTCCTTTCACCTGTCATGATCTCCTTGAAGCCCCTCCCGCTCTTTTATAACTCAGCCTCTCTCCTCTCCCAGGGCTTGGCACGCGGTCCCGAGCACCACTCATTTAAAGAATATGTATTTTTTTTATTTAATTTAAAGATCCCAATTATTAGATAGTTTATTTTATTATTATTTTTCTTTATAGCCGACCCCAAAATATTGTTATAAATAGAATAGTACTATATCGACAATTATATAATTTTGTACTATACTTTAATTTATCTTATTAATCAAGTTGTAAATCACAATTTACAACATGATTACATCTATTTATTTATTTAAATATTTATTATAATTAATATTATATTGAATAATACAAACTCCTTACAACTTATTTATCAACAACACTTCTATTAAAATAATAATTTATTTATAACTTAAGTCGACAACTAATGGCATTATGCCCATTTAACAACACTTATACTCTTCCGTAGAATAATTCTAATTAAAGCACAACATTACCGCACATACTTAAACACCTTTGAACTTGGTTTGACTCCAAAATACAATATTACCTGACAGTGAGACATGGGCGAAATGACAATCAATAACCACAAGGGTAAACTGACGACGAAGGAACACTGACTAGGGACCTCCTGTTAACTCCAACCAACTAATCCATTGGCGAAGGCACGCTCAGACCTGTAATCAGGTGGAGTCGATGCCTAGTACCTGCATCCTGCAGCAACGCACGTTAACCATAACAAGATATACATATACATCACAAGCAGTCCTATCGTGAATGGAAATCGCAGTGAGGTAGGGTACTCGAGGACGAGTAATACAACACTGTTCCATTCACGTTTATAAATAACAATCAACTATATTGAACAGAGTATCAGATTACTAATCTACGACATAAAATGATCAACTAACTTCCAATCCATATAATGAATAACATCAAAGCATCTAAAACATCAGTTCATTTATCAAATTGTAAAGCATAAAATGGCATAATCCAACATCAACATCTGTTATCTTAACAATTAAGTTCACAATGAAGTAACAAGATAACAAGAGGTCCATCTTCTACGGTCTAGGACACTGTAAAGTTTAAGCAAACATCAATCTGATGGACGATGAGACGAGGGGCACTACAGAAATAAATTAATTTTGTTTACGATGTTGACTAACTATGGTTAAGGATTAGTCAAACTATCTTAAGTGTGAATGTAACATGACGGGTCAAGTACAAAATTAGGTATATGATATGGAAACTTTAGTCAACTTCTTTGGCTTAGTGTTATGCCATGAGTGTCTTGTGAATCTTAATAAATAACTTAAAATCAATTGTGTCTTTTTAACTAAATATTTAATCTTTTGTTTCAATTTTTTTTAGAAATCTGTCCTATGCACTTGAGTGGGTGGCAGCCAATGAGGAACTGTATATTATTGTATCTTGTATATTTAAGAATATTAGTAGTTTTATCTATTGTAAGAGAGTAGGATATGGATAATAAATTAGGCTTCTTAATATATATTTGTCTTAGTCAAATTGATGTAAATTATCATATTATAAATATTGAATTGTTATTTTAGATCTAGTTATAAGGTGTGTATGATGACCTTAGTTAAGTCTTTAATTTTAGTATGAATTAGAATATTTTAAGTAGTGTGCATAGATTAGTCTATGAATTTAATTTATGATTGGTATATGTCTAGATATCTTTGATATATTTTGGTGGAAGATAACATTTAGTTTAGATTTAGTAAGACTTGTCAAGTATGTATATATATATATATATATATATATATATATATATATATATATATATATATATATATATATATATATATATATATATATATATATATCTTGCTTCCTCTTCACCTTAAGGAACTTTGTGGTCATATAATGGAGTCTAATCTTATTTATGACTTAAATTAAAGATTGTGCTTAGTTACGAAATTGGGTGAGTAAGTGGAAGTTAGGTTTGATATGATATAAAATGTTTAGCTTTCTAAAGATTTAAAAGGGATGATCAGTTTTAATCTATTTTATGATCCTTTATGTTTTGCTATTTTGAATAGAAATCACAAAGTTGTCTAGAATTTTAATAAGATCCACATCAGTGTTGAAAGTGGTTTAGTCTAATAATGAGTAGTATCTTGTTTGACTAAATTTTCTGTTATAGAATAATTAGTATCCCTTCAAGTTATTATTGTCTGCATTAGAGTTACCTTATGTTGTTAGATGATTGATCATGCTTGAAATAATGTTACATTCTTTAAGACCATTATTAGTGCATCAGATCATATGTTACATTTGTGATTTTGTTATTGATCTTGGTTTAGGATTTGCTTTGGCAAGTGAATGCGATGTGTGACCATTATTTTTTAATGATGTCAAGTGTTGTAGAAGTTGTTACCAAAGGCTTAAGAGGGTGTGAATATGAGTTGAATGAAATGCACTCTTGTAATATTGTCTCTTATTTCATGTTTGTATGATACTATGCAAGATGGATAATGCCTTGCTCAGTATGTCTATTCATGTAATCATGCAAGATGAGTAATGCCTTGCTCTATGTGATGTGAAACAAAGTATATTTTGTGTAGTAAATGTATCATGATGAGAAATATGTTAGTTCTTTCTTGCTTTATGTTATGGGTTATGACAATCTAGATGTAGGGAAGGGGGAGTGGCTTCCAATGTGGGGCCGGTGCCCAAAGTGGCTAGCCAAGGTAACCCATTGAGAGTTTTGTAATCAAGTGATAACCTAATAATAAATTTAGAGGGTTGGGTAGTTTTCACACTAATTAAAATAATTGGATTCCTCACCCATACACGTAGTACTTGTTCAAGCTAAGAATGGGATGAGAAGGCTGTTGGTAAGATCAACTTCCTTATCCTCACGAAAGCAATGTTGGTTCTGCATGAGTCACCCTATGAGGCCGGCATCTAGTAAGAGACTATCAAGGTAACCATAGATGGGGGCCAATGCCTAGCAAGAGACTATCAGGGCAACCCATAGATGGGGGCCAGCGTCTAGCTAGAGACTGTCGGGGTAACCCATGTTAAGACTGTGCAATGATACTCATCCCCACTACAATCTAGTATTCCCTAATTGTACTTCCCCATTTGTGATGTGATTGCCTCTGGAAGTGTATTGAGGTACTTGTGATAGTTAGCTATGTTTGGAGTCATGTGTAGTCCTTGTTCCTTTTAGGCTACTGTCTACGTGATTGTCTATTGTCATGGGACCTTATTGTTATCTCCTAGCACAGGGAGTGGACCTCAGGATTCCACATGGTCAGGTGGTTGTACTTTATTCCATTGGGTTCTTGGGGTCATGGCTCGTGTGACAAGAAGATATATTCCTCATGATTCCAATTTTGCACTCATATTTGATGGCAGACATTTGTACCATTTGTATCTAGATGTGTGAATCAGTGGATTTTATTATGTAATTTGATGTATTTTGAAAGAAAGAGCTTTTGTATCATTGTAATTTTGTAAATCCTCTTGTATGATAAACTATTATGTGATTGTAATCATTTTTTTGTAAAATGTTGATGTATGTATCTGATTATGTAATCAAGTTGGTAATTGAGTTATTTGGCTAAGCTATATATGTTGTTGAATATTGTGTTGTATCAATAATACAGTTGTGTAATCCCTCGAGATGATAGTTTAACTTGTTATTATCAGACTATGTTATGTTTTGTATCATTATTTCTAGTTTAAAAATTAAATCACCCTTTTTATTGCTTTAGTTGAACTTATCTCTAGGGTTGCATGGTGGGGCATTACACTAGCTTTATAGGGTTGTGATTCTTGTGTTATTTTAGATGTACGAGTTCAGAAGGATAATGGAACCTTATGGTGGTGTGTAATATGTTAATCTTCCTTCAGTTGGGAAAACTGATGGATTTGACAAGAGAATGCTCTCTCTTCTTGTTGATGCTGATCAAGACAAAACCATACTCTCTTGGATAAAATGATTTAAAATATGAGGATGATAATTTGTTGTGGTATCTGATTTTGTAATAATTCCTCTTGTTATTGGTGCTGGTCAGACCCTTTTCTCTTGAGATTTGTGTCTTGACAGATGCTAATCCATACCATCATCTCACCAACCGAGCTATGACCCCTTCTACTCATTTTATTAAGCTATCATATTTCAAATCTCTCTTACTTTAAATCTTTCAGTTCAGCACTTGTATGAATTACAATATTTTAAATTAGCAATATAAGAGTAAATTTTAACCATAACCAAATTAGAATAGGAAACCTTCTCTGAGAAAATTTATCAAGTTAGTTGTTAATGTGTGTTTTAGAGAAGTACTTTTGAATTGTGATTTTTTTAAGGCTAACTAGTTTTTGTTTTATTAAATAGATTTGAAAGCTAAGTAAGTTAAACTTTTTTCAAACTACTGAGCTTAATTTAGAGGAAAGGAATAATAACAATTAATGTAGATAGCTTGGATTGTTAGTCTATATTTATAGTCATCATAAATACTAACGTTCCAAAGTCATCCATTAAATAAATTTTAAACAATCAAGACAATCAAGACATTAGGTAAAGTATAATACATAAATAATGTAGCATAATAGAAAATCCATGTTACTAATTTCCTTTTTGATAGACACATATTTATAGCCATATTATATTTAGTGCTTGTTGAAGAAGGCTATAAATATATGTTTATGAGCCATTTGACAGCATTTTTAAACAAGATTGTCACAATTAGTATTAATCATAAGAATTTGGATAAATTTATAATCTTATCTTATGTATCATTCAAAAAATAACATATCATAAACGCAATAAGTCATATAAAATGCATTATTCTAAAAATTTTAAAAGAAACATTAACTTGTCTATTTTAAAATAAAAATAAAAATATACAGTCAACTACTACATGTAATAATTTCCCATGAAAATATAAATATATACTATTTAACAATAGACCTAAAATATTTCTGCCTATCAACCATTTGATAGCACACTTTTACTAGTTGTAGTTCTTTCTTACAAGTATTTCCTAAAGTGAATCTTTATATATAACTTGTAAAAGCACCAACTTAAATAGTATATATTTATATTTGAATACTTGCAGGTTCACCTGGAGTATTTTTTTTTTAATTATATATATATCCCTGCATGTATATAAATATATATGTAGGGTTTGATAATTATAAGGGAAACATTTATTTATTTTTTTATTTCTTTTGTTTTATATTTTTTGGTAAGAATAGATTAAATACCAAATGTTAATAATAATAATTTTTTTCCTTGGCTATTTATAGTTAATAATTTAAATTCATATAATATCAAATATACTTACATTTACATATATATTTCTTTTATTTTTAAATTTTTTAAAAAGTTCATTAGACATCGTGACTTAATATTATATTTTAAGTAAGTATATATATATATATATATATATATATATATATATATAGTAATTTTATAAATTTATAGAAATAGCATGGTTTTTAAGTAATTAAAAAATGATTTTCAGATGACAATTTTTTGGGACTACCAATTTTTTTAAAAAGTTTGGATGACGATTTTTTTTTTTTTCTACCCATTCATTAAGAGAACCCATGATTTGCACACTGTAAATGAGCCATGATTTGTAGAGTGAAAATGAGAGAGTTAAAAAAATAATGCTAATGTTAATATTTATTAGTTGTATTCCTATTTTAAGGAGGATCTCTTTAATGAAAAATAGCTGCCATGTTCTTAATTAATATTTATTAGCTATATTCCTTTGTTTACAATTAATATTTATTAGTTATTTTCTATTACTTGTATGCTTTGGTTTTCATGTATTGAATTTAATTCCACTAAATGTCAATATATTTTAGTGCTAATTGTATTAGATGTATTGTTTTTGGTATTATAACGATTTTTTTATGAGTAAAAAAAGGAAGGACTAATTCTTTATTAATTAATATTTATTAGCTGTATTCTTTTTTGGTATTATGACAATATTTTTTGTGGATGACTAAAAAATGAAAGACTACCAAAGAAACTATTTTTTTATTAGGACTACCAAATTTTTTTGGTAGTTACAAGATGTGTATTTGAGAAAGAAAAAGTATTTCAAAACTAAATACTCAAGTAGCAAAACATCAAGGCTTTCAAAAAGCAGCTCCATGTTCAAATACCAAGGGATCATGATAGTGTATTCAAATTAGATAGCATTCCCATTAACTCACTGTAGAAAGCATAAAGCAAAAAACCAAGATAGTGGCAATTTGAGGGGGTTAAAGTACTTTAAAAATAAATACTCAAGTTGTTAAGCATTAGGGATTTCAAAGAGAAGCTCCATGTTCAAAAATAGAAGGGAGGAAAAAATACATTTTAAAAATAAATACTTGAATTGTAAAGCATTAGGTATTTCATAGAGGAGCTCTATGATGAAATACAAAGGTGACATGATAACATAATGAAATTAGATAATATCCTTGCCTAACTCTTCATATGTAGCATACAACAATAAACCAAGACAGAGGAGTGTGGCAATTTGAGGGAGAATAATTATTTTAAAACTAAATACTCAAGTTGTAAAGCATCAGGGCTTTCAAGAAACATTATAATATTATGAAAATTGATAACATCTCCACCCAATTCACTATTTGGGGAATACATGAACAAACCAAGGTAGAGTGACATTCGGGAGTGAATCAGCCAAGGTAACTTTGACCAAAAGAGATGCTTATTTTAGAATTTAATAAACAAAAAATGAATACACAAATTTGAAATAAAAGGCCAAATGGGTTTAGCTCAGACAATGGACTTCCAAAGTTTGACCCCAGAAGATATGATAGAGTGTCCATATTGAGTAAAATATAACATCTAACATGTTGGTTGTAGTGTTCCCAGTAAAGCTTTCACAGAAAGAAAGCATCTATGCCGAAGGTTACCCACAAAATAAGAAATTTACAGGCCACGAAGGTCACCCTAAAATGGGGAAATTAGCATTTTTTTAAATGAACAACTTGTTAGGGATAGAAATAAAAAGCAATCTTTACATTTGTATGGGTGGGGCATTGATGTGTATCTAACCTTGTGGATGTTAACATAAGCCTCACCTTCGATCTTTTCAACTGTGGTGATTTTGATGGAGAGGGCTTCTTCCTCAAGGATTGTAAGGCTTTCAAGGAGTTGAGTGAGGCGGGCTTTGGACCATTGCAAGCAATCTTTGTCTGACTAGTGCCAGTTGTGGACGTTGGTGCCATTAGGTCTATCCTAAACTATCCATCATTTATCACCCTCTCCCAATTTCTCCGTGCCCCCTCTTGCCCAGTCACTGGACCTATAAGATAGACTTTGTAGTAGGGTAAACAAGGGCATCCTCTGTCCCATAGACTTTGCAATCCTCTGCTACTTCCTGAAGCCTATATTCCCTCCGCGCCAGAATGAATTTTGCACCTCTTAGCATACTCCCTTGCTATACACTGCAATAAAGAAAACCCCTGTACTAAAGAGATGAAAATCACATCGAAGGACCTAAAAACAAAACATCTGACTTCAAAACTACAAGTCCGTAACAGAGAAGCCCAATCAGCCTAAATGGTGTTTAACCTCATCAGTTCAGGAAAATGTTAAAGCAAAAAACCACATCAGTTTCACAACAAATTTCCTGAAATTTAAAGCAAGACACTACTGGCAACTTCTACCTTGCTATCGATTCCTCCAAAGGTGAATTTTCCTGAGTTGATTTCTAATTCTCCATGGCCTTGGATCAATTCCTCCAATGGTGATTCTTTTATTTTCTATTAGTACTTAGCTTCAACTCACCTCAAATCTCGCAATTTGATATGAGTTATTTGCTTTCAACCATTTCAAATTTTTGGACAACCAAATTTTTAATTTTTTATGGGACTACCAAATTTATGGCATTTATAAGATGTGTGTACAAATGAAACACCAACCACCCATGTGCCATATTCTAATTTTAGTTGTGGCTTGACAGATTTTTAACAATTTTATTTTTTAAAATTTTGGAGCAAAAAAAAGTGGACTACCAAAATTTGGCAATTACAGGATATGTGCACATATAGAATGACCTATCAACCAAATAAAAATTGAAGTGATTTTTGTTGAGAGGAGTGTTTGGTAGTTAGTCTATTAGTGGGATACAACTTCTTGCTTCCACTGATCCCTATATGAACTCATTCCATTTTAACACAAAACTAAATGGACATTGGCATGCGTATGCAAATTTCACCATCACAAATATCAAATCTTCTATATGGAATCAAACTTTATTTTTGCCGTGTATAAACAGGTGGCTATTTTCGACCTGTTTTGATAGGGAAAATACTCTTTTGCCAAAATCAAAACTGGCGCTTGATGTTATAAATTTGGACAATAGTTAAAATGATATGGTGAGGAGAAAGAGGGCTGAATGGAGTTAAACTAGAAAAGCTTAGGGCAGTGGATCCTCTGTAGAATCTAAAAGAATCAACAGAGATAAAAAAAAATACCACAGCAATTTAAGAAAACAGAGATTCTATATTATTTGCAGCTGATATAAACAGAGATAAAAAAAAACACCACAGCAATTTAAGACAACAGAGATTCTATATTATTTGCAGACGATATAATTATTTATTTATATCATAATAAATGACTGCTATTGTTGAGAATATATAACAGTGAATAGATTACAAACTGGAGCGAACAGATTACAAACTACAGCTTTTACATTAAAAAAAACTCAAGATGAAATTATATTTAACTAAACAAAACTTAATTAAATAGTTACATGCATATTACATGCATTTATTTGCTGCACTAGATAACCAAGTGTTTAGTAAAGAAAAGTTTGTAAACTACTCTAAAAATTGACTAAATTAATTCTATGAATCTGCATGAAGGACACTTTTTCAACATACTCCCCCTTGATGCTGAGAGGGCTCACAATCTGATCTCTAAGTGTGAAAAATTGATCCTTTGCAACTGCCTTGGTGAATATATCCGCTAACTGCTCTTTTGCGCTGATGTATTTCAATTCTACAGCTTCTTCTGCACCAAATCTCTGATAAAATGATGTTTTAAATCAAAATGTTTTGTCCTATTGTGATGGACTGGATTCTTGGCCAATTTAATAGCACTAATGTTATCACAAAAAATTACTGTGGGCTGAATTTGTATCTCTCCAATTTCTTCAAGAAGTTTTCTAAGCCATAATGCTTGTGTACCTACTGAAGTGACTGCAACATACTCTGCTTCTGTAGAAGAAAGGGCAACTATACTTTGCTTCTTTGAGCTCCAAGTAATCAAACCAGAACCAAAAGAAAAGAAATTACTAGATGTAGACTTTCGGTCATCCAAACTACCCCCGCAATCTGAATCACTAAATCCAACAAGATTGAAACTTTTAGAAGTGTAGTAATGAATACCAAAATTTAGAGTGCCTCCCACATACCTCAAAGTGCTCTTGGCTGCCTTCATATGTATTTCAGATGGCTTTGTCATGTACCTTGAAACAAGTGAAACTGAATAAGCAATATTAGGTCTTGTGTGAGTTAAAAACATCAAACTACCAATAATGCTCCTATAAGTCGTCTCATCAACTATTTTAGCACCATCATCTCTACACATCACAACTCCATGAGCAACTGGAGTGGAGACTGGTTTACAATCAACCATATCAAATTTCTTCAACATATCTTTGGTATACTTTGTTTGACAAATGAAATTTTCATTCTCACTTTGATAAACCTCCATTCCTAGAAAATATTTCATGAGACCTAAATCTTTCATCTCAAATTCGTTCATCCTTCATCTTAGAACTACTACCCATATACAACAAATCATCAACATACAAACTTACAATAATAATATCATCACCTTTTTGTTTGTAGTAAAGGGTAGGTTCACTCTTACTTCTCTTGAAGCCATTGTCCTTAAAGTATCCATCAATCTTGGCACACCATGCTCTTGGTGCTTGCTTAAGGCGATACAAAGCCTTCTTCAACTTGTAGACATGATTCTCATTTCCTTCCACTTCATAACCTTGTGGCTGTTCCACATATACTTCCTCTTCTAAGTGCCCATTCAAGAAGGCACTTTTCATGTCCATATGATGTATGCTCCATTTCTTTTGAGTTACTAATGAAATCAACATTCTGATGGTCTCTTGTTGTGCAACTGGCGCAAATGTCTCTTCATAATCAAGCCCATACCTCTGTGTGAAGCCTTTGGAAACTAATCTTGCCTTATGCCTTTCAACACTCCCATCACTATTAAACTTGGTCTTGTAGACCCATTTGGTGCTAATCTTCTTCTTGTCATGTGGAAGCTTTGTAAGCTTCCAAGTAT
The DNA here is from genome assembly GCA_027924645.1 of Cunninghamia lanceolata. NCBI lineage: Eukaryota > Viridiplantae > Streptophyta > Pinopsida > Cupressales > Cupressaceae > Cunninghamia > Cunninghamia lanceolata. The sequence goes on from BSBN01001569.1 coordinate 3,256,044, forward strand.
CATTCTTGTGAATAGAATCTATCTCTTCTTGCATTGCTTGCATCCAAACCTTATTAGTACATGCTTCTTCAAAACATGATGGTTTAAAATCAGCCTTGGTAAATAAAGCAAAATTAACTGTCTCACCTATTGGATTTTCTTCATGCACTTGATTTGCACTACTTTGATAAATATCACTCAATCTTATTACTTTCCTTGTAGAACTTGGACTTGAAGCTAGACTTAAACTTGGAATTGATGAGGGGCTACTTGGTGGACTTGTAGCTCTTGAAACTGAAATGTTAGTGGGCTGCTCATGATCAATATCATCAATAATAACATCATTTAAAACAGATTTTGACTTCTCCATATGGCCTTTTTGATGACCATAAACTCCCCCTTCATCAAAAATCACATCTCTTGACACAATAAGCCTATTAGTGAGAGGATTATATTTAACCTATAAGCTTTACTTTCCTCACTATATCCCACAAAAATACATGACTCACTTTTGGGATCTAACTTTTGTCTCTTTTGATTAGGAACATGAACATAGGCTAAACAACCAAAAACTTTGAAATGAATAACATTTGGTTTTTTCTCATACTAGGCTTCATACGGAGTCATCTTCTCAAGTGCACTAGTGGGACTTCGATTGAGAATATATACTATTGTAGCTACTATATCTCCCCAAAAAGAATTGCTTAATCCCTTTGTTTGTAGCATACTTCGTGCCATCTCCACCACTGTACGATTCTTCCTTTCAGTGACACCATTTTGTTGAGGTGTGTAGGCAGTGGTGAGTTCCCTTTTGATGCCATGCATATCACAATAATCTTGAAAGGCTCTTGAACAAAATTCTCCTCCATGATCTATCCTCAAGCACTTGATACTACCACCCTTTTCCTTTTCCACAAGGGCTCTAAACCTCTTGAATGTCTCAAGGGCTTCATCCTTAGTCTTCAAAAAACAAACCCAACACATTCGTGAGTAATCATCAATAAAAGTAATGAAATATGATGACTTACCCAAACTCTTTGTTTGCATAGGACCACAAATATCTGAATGAATAAGCTAAAGTGGGTAATGGGCCCTCCATGTATTGCCCTTTGATAACTTTTCCCTTGCATGCTTGCCTTTAGCACATTCTTCACAAATCTCCTTGTGCTCTTCAACCTTGGGCAAACCAGAAACTAATGCTTGTGATGTTAGAATCTTCAAACTATGAAAATTTAAATGCCCATACCTGAGATGCCACAACCAACTTGTATCCTCATATGCCATATTTGCAAGGCTACTATTATATTCACCAAACTTCAATGGGAACATCCTATTCTTTGTGTTGAACTTGGATAGTGTTATTCAAATTGGAGGATTTGGCACCAATTTGATTACCTTCCTTTGAATATTAAGAATATTATTCTTAAAGATGTGGCCAGGTCTTGAGGAGGCTGATGTGTTCGAAAGATAGCTCATACTATCAGTTTCTTGGGAAGGGGCTGACGTGTCCCTTGAAGTACATGTCCTTTTGTACTTTTCCTACTGTTAAATCCACTCCTCTTTCTCATAAGGTGAACGGATGGCCAGATCATCATGGCTTGTGCCGTGTAATTATGGTTAAGCGTGGGATTGGTGTCTGTAAGACCTCCCATTATTATGAGATTGTGTGTGATGTTATTACCCACATTATCTGCCTTGTTAATGATTGTAATTATCTTGTTAAGACTACTGAGGAGTTTGGGGGTTTCTGTGGAATGCATTGTCATACCACTATGGGGGGCGACAGAATTAGAACTGAACCTGTCTCGTGCTGTGAATTTAGGGACAATTTGGTTGCTCGGCATTACTGCAAGGAGGGTGGGATTAGCCCCTATTTGGAGAGGCTTAATGGCTATAATGAAGCTCTTTCTGAACAGTTTGCGCGGTCTTGGCAGAATCGATGGGTTTCAGTGGGTGGCATCAGATTTGAAGTTTCTGAAAGAGTAATAGCTATGGCTACCAGTATGTCTACCCAGGGATTGAAGCTGCAATGCAAAACTAAAATTACGGACCTCTCCAGCCAGCAACTGTTCCTCGAAGATGGTGAAGAATTGGTCCCTTACCAGGGCGGTTTTGACAGAGCCAAGCTGCCAGAGCCATGGGATGCTATTTGTTTCATCCTCATGAAATACTTTACCCTCGAGGGCCGCTTTACTAGGTTTTATAACTACCATCTCCCCCTGTTAAATCATTTCCGTCGCAATGCTAAAATTAGTTTTCCGTTTTATTTGCTTTCTTCCCTGGAGTTTTCTGTCCTTAGGGTTCGGGTGAAACTGGCTAAAAACCCTGCTCTGAAGCCTATCCCTCTCCACCAGGGCCTTATTCTCTATTTGTATAATCATCATCTTGCCCTCGAGCCCTCCAAATCCATTCCTGCCACTAGTGGGGACGGCGAGCCCTCCTCTAATCTTAAGGATATTCCTGATGTTGATGAACCTGGGCCCTCCCCTGTTCCTACCAAAACAACTGCAGATTGCACTCCTATGGCTAATCCTGTCAATTCACCGGGCCCGACTGTTTCTAAGAAGGGTAAAAAGTGGAAGATTACTGGTGAAATGGGTACTGGGAAGACAGTGGTTGGGTCCCCTAAAACCCTTGGTAGGACCCTGGTGGGACAGCGAAGGGATTCCTCTGTGAAGAAGGCGAGTGGGGAGGGGTTGTCTTCTGTTGTTCAGCGGTCTGGGCGTATTGCTGGTAGGCTGGCTCCCTCTGCCAAGTTCATTGACTATTTTGAGAGCAGCTCAGATGAATCCACCAGGGTGGAGGACGACAGGGATGTGGAGATTCAGGATATTTCAGGTGATGATGAAGACAAGCAGGAAACGCATGATACAGGGGAGGAAACTGCTGACTCTGCTGGCCATGCTGAGAAAGCAGGTGATATGTTTGTGGAAGAAGCCGAGGATGCTATGAAGACAGACGATGGTCCGGGGGCTGATCTTGCTGGTCTGCGGGTCTGCATTGCGAAGTTGGAACAGGTTCTCTCCATTGTGCTCAGGACCTCTATTCTCCTCAACCTCTCTGTGCTGAAGAATTTGGGGGTTACTATCAATACTGATAGTGATGAGTTGGTTGATAAAGTGGATGCTATTATTAACTCTATGGTCTAGTAAGGAGAGTTGTAGTCTCCTTTGTCTTTGTTCTTTTACTGCTAATACTATGTTACTCTATTTTTTGGCTTTAGTTTTAGTGGCTAGTTTTGCTGGTTTTGCTGGCATTATGTACTGGTGGTATATGCTGTTTCTGGTGTAAGGCTCTGTTTTGTCTTCAGGCCTTTCTGTTTTTGTTAAGGGTTCGGCCCCTTGTTTAGCCGCCTTATATAATCAAAAACATCTTATTCTTTGTCATAGGCACAACTGTAACCACTCTATTGCCCTGATTCTTATCATAAATTATACATTGCTGATTTTCAAACACAACTTTATAATTCTTCTCACACAATTGTCCAACACTCAACAAATTATGCTTTAACTGTGGATTGTAATAAATGTCTTTAACGCTCTTCATACCTTCTTTTGTATGGACTTCCATAACTCCTTTTGCATCAACCTTCAATGATTTGTCATCACCAAGCTGGATCTTGGATTTGAAACTTTCATCCATTGTTGAAAACAACTTCTCATTCCCTGACATATGGTTAGAACATCTAGAATCTAAATACCAAACATCTTTGCTATTATTTTCATCTCTGGCATAGGATAAAAATAAATGATCTGGAGGATTCTCATTATCTTCTTGAGCATAATTAACACTTTTACCTTCTTTTAATCTACAATCTCTTTCAAAGTGGCCATACCTATTACAATGGCAACATTGGACATTCCTCTTATCAAATCTGCCTCTACCTCTTCCTCTGGAACCACCTCTTCCTCTTGAGCCACCTCTGCCTCTTGACTGATTTTGATTTTGACCTCTACCTTGGACTTGATTGTTGTTGTTGCTACTGCCGACATCTTCATTCTTTTTGATTTGTAATTTGGATGAAAAAGCTTTCACATCACCTTCAAATGAATCTCTTAATCTCTCTTCATGAGACATAAGAGAGCCAACTAGTTGATCAAATTGAAGGGTTGTCAAATCTTTGCTTTCTTGTATGATTATGGCAACATGATTCCATCTTGGTGTGAGAGTTCTCAACACTTTTTTGATCAAAGGCTCATTGTTCACAATTTCTCCAAGTGTAGCCATTAATGGTAACATAGAAGAAGAGCGAATGTATTCGATGATTACTAGTGAATACATAAAGTGAATATATAATAGTAGTTGACAGTTACGAATAGGTGTAACTGCAGATATAACTGTTATAACTATGCAATGTAGTTATTAGGTAAACAATGTAATAGTTACGCTAACATTCCCCCCCTTATTACATTGTTTTTACAAATGTACCCCCTAAACAGTTCAAATTTGATCCTACCAAGAGATTTGGTGAACATATCTGCGATCTGAGAGTCTGTAGGGTAGTACTGGAGCTAGATGTGGTGGTTCAAAACTTGGTCCCGAATGTAATGACATTCGACCTCAATATGCTTAGTGCGCTCATGGAAAACTGGATTCTTCACAAGTTTTAACACACCCTGATTGTCGCAATGAAGAACTGGTGACTTTTCTTCAAGAATTTCCATATCTGCCAGAATGCGACGTAACCAAATCGCTTCACACACAGCTCCTTGTGCGGTGCGATATTCAGCCGCAGTGGATGAAAGAGCAACAACAGTTTGCTTCTTACTAATCCACGAAATTAGCCCAGATCCAAGATGAAAAACATAACTTGAGGTGGATTTCCTGTCATCTATAGATCCTGCATAATCCGAGTCTGTATATCCCTGTAAGAATAACTAAGTGTTCTTCTTATATTCCAGACCATAATCAACTGTGCCTCGGATATATCTCAACACATGCTTTGCTGCAACCCAATGACACTTCTTTGGTTCCTGCATGAATCTGGCAAGATAGCTTACAGCAAAACACAAGTCTAGTCTGGTGTAGGTCAAGTAGATAAGGCTCCCAACCAGCTGCCTGTAGAGAGTGACATCTACTTGATGTGAATCCTAGAAATGAGATAGTTGCAAACCTTTCTCCATTGGAGTGGACATAGGCTTACAGTTGACCATTCCATACTTTTCCAGGAGTGTCTTGGCATATTTCATTTGGGAGATGAATATGTGGTTCTTCTTCTGCCATATCTCCAAGCCAAGACAATAATGAAGTAGCCCCAAATCTGTTATGTCAAAGGAGTTCTTTAGATCATTCTTGACATCATCAACGAGACTGTCTAAGCTGCCAGTGAGAATAAGATTGTCCACATACAAAACCAGGATGACAATCTCTGTGCCTACCTTCTTAATATACAAATTAGGATCTGAGGGGCTACGAGTGAATCCATGCTGCAATAGGTGACCATCAATCTTGATGTACCATGCCCTAGGAGCTTGTTTAAGGCCATAAAGAGATTTGATAAGACAACATACCTTGTGTGGATGATGTTCATCAACAAATCCTTCTGGCTGGGTCATGTACACTTCTTCTTTGAGATCACCATTTAAGAAAGCACTCTTGACATCCATCTGCTGAAGCTTCCATCCCTTCTGTGCTGCCAATGCACAGACCATTCTGATGGTTTTTGATCTTTGCAGTGGGTGCAAAGGTCTCTTCATAATCAATGCCTTCCTGTTGACCATATCCCTTTGCTACAAGTCGTGCTTTGTACTTGTCGATAGATCCATCTGCCTTGTACTTTGTTTTGAAGATCCATTTGCAGCCAATGGGTTTCTTCCCTTCAGGCAGATCGACAAGTTCCCAAGTATGATTTTGCATCAGAGAATCATACTCTGCATCCATAGCCTTCTTCCACTGAGGTTGGCTTAAGGCCTCTCAAACTGTGTCAGGTTCAGTGCTGTCAACAATAGTACTCATGAGTGCAAGATTCACTTCATTTCTTGTCTGACTCCTGGTTCTAACTCCTGACGAAGTGTTTGGAAGAGTGTGCAGGTTAGAGTCCCTGATTGTACTTTGGACCCACTTTGGAGGTTGACTGTGCTGCTGCTGGTGTGGAATGTTTTCCAGAGGGCCCAGATCAACATACAACTCTCCTTGTAGTTCACTGTCTCTGTGAGAGTCTTCCATATGCTCATCATCTGATTGTGAGAGCAATTTATGAGAAGTAGGAGGCTGTTGTGCTTCTTTTTGTGATAAGGAATCGAATGACGATTCATCACATACCACATCTCGACTCTCATGTATCTTCATTGTCTCAGGATCTATGAGATGATAAGCTTTTGATGTAATACTATATCCCAACAATATACACTAAAGTGTCTTAGGATCAATCTTCTTTCTCCTATTGGCAGGGACATGCATGTATGCAGTGCAACCAAACAACCTTAGATGAGAAATTGAAGGCTTTTGTCCAGTCCATACCTCTTCCAGTGTCTTGTGTTGCAGAATCTTTGTTGGTGCCCTATTGATGAGGTATACAGCTCTCCGTACTGCTTCTGCCCAAAATCTTTCCTCCAACTTGGCTGTGGAGAGCATGCATCAAGCCATCTCCATGATAGTCCGATTGTGACATTCTGCAACTCCATTCTGTTGGGGTGTATAGGGAGCAGTGAGGTGCTACTTGATGCCATGATGTTTCAGGTATGCCACGAACTCCTTGGAGGTGAATTCCCCCCCTCGATCTGACCAGAGGACAAGAAGAGACTGGCCGGCTTCTTTGACAACTTGCTTGTGAAAGTCCTGAAAGTTGGCAAAGGCTTCATCTTTCTTCTTGAGAAAATACACTCAGGTCTTTCGGGAGAAGTCATCCATGAACAACTGGAAGTACTTATGGCCTGAAAATGAAGTAGGCATGGGTCCGCACAGATCGGTATGTACCAACTCAAGGCGATGTGTAGCATGGAAGCTACTAGCCTCGAATGGATCCCGGTGTTGTTTACCTGCAAGGCATCTAGGACATATAGGCAATGAATTTGAAATTGGAGGAAGACCTCTTACCATTTGTTTAGAGTTGAGCTGATGCAAGGAGCTGACTGAAAGGTGCCCATAGCGATAGTGCCAGAGTCCTGTAGATTCTATTATAGAGGCTGATAGAGCTACTGTAGGGGAGGAGACAGCATCTAATGCAAACAGTCTATCCTTCATAAATGCTCTAGCAAGTATCATACCTTCTCTTGAGATTAGACAGGTCTTGACCCCATCCTTCACCTGGAACTCAACTTTCAGTTTGTGGTTCAGAAGCTGACTGACAGAGATCAGGTTTGTTGTCAAACCAGGAACATACAGCACCTTGGTGAGGGTACAACGGCTTGTCCCAAGAGGAATGATGACCTTGCCTATACCCTCTGCAACATACTCCTTATTGTCAGCAATTCAAACTCTATCTCCAGTAGGTTGTTCTGTCAGTGCATTGAACAACTCACAATTGCCTGTCATATGCTTGTTGGCACCCGAGTCTATCAACCAAATATCCCTCGTGGGCTGCGAGGTTTGGGAGACAAGGACTAGATTGTGATGAGTGCCACAGTTAGCTGTTTCTGATTCATCATATTCTGATGCATCATCTTGTTGGGCTGCTACATTTCCTTTGTGCCTTCGGCGATGATGACAGCGTTTGGATGGCTGAGTATCACTGCAACCAGAAAAGCCTTCTTTGCTTGAATTGCCTTTTGTTAAGGCATTGTACCAACAGTTGATAGTGTCATGATTGTTCTTGTTGCATATATGACACCATCGGTTTGCCTTTGGAGGCTTCGATTGTTGATGTTCTTGTTGTTTCTATGGCTGCTTTCCACGAAACTTCTGACCTTTTGATTGTCTGGAGATCAGGGCCTTATCTTCTAGTTCACCTTGAACAGATTGAATGGCTTCTTCTTGCTGCAACAGATTCACCAATTCATCATATGAAACATCTTTCTTGGTGATGTTCAGCGTGGTGACAAAGATTTTGAACTGAGATGGCAGTGCTCGCAGTGTAATTGGGACAAGTAGTTTGTCCTCCACCTTTTCTCCAAGTGCAACAAGCTCAGCTCACAGTTCAGATACCCGCTGTAAGAATTCCTCAACTTTCTCGCCAGCATGCATACTGAGTGTATGTAGCTTGGACTGTAGATGGAGGATCTTTGTCTGGTTCTTCACTTGGTAGATTGTGGAGAGAGAATCCCATGCCGCCTTTGATGTTGTTGCATCCCGAATGTGAGGTTGAACTTCATCGGTGATGCCGAGTGTTATCAACATCAATGCTTTGGCATCGGCCTTGTCAAACTTCTACCTTTCATCTGGGTCTGTTGGTCTAGTTATGTCACCCTTGACAATTCCCCATAGCTCCTCAAAAATGAGAATAGTCCACATCTTTGTCTTCCATGCGGCATAATTTGGCCCTTTCAAAAGTTGAGCATTGGAAAGAAGCAATTTCGGGGCAGACATTTTTCAAAAAATAAAATAATCTAGACAACAAATATATTATTATTTTATTTGACAGTACATTCACTTTGAAGAGGAAATAGTGGCACGGAGATGAGCACGATAGGCCTATACTGTGAGACGGGGACGCTTTGGTGTGCATTCTACCTCATCTTCGTCATTAGCATCATAACCCTCATCTAGTTTTGCTCTAATCTTCCTTGCTTGACATTGTACATCAAATAGAAAGTAATCTAGCAATCCTTGCCTAAACAATTCATCGAATTAGAGATTACCGGTGTTTTGCAGGGCATCTAGAAGTGCAAAGTAGAAGCCTGAGCTGTCTGAAATAGCACGTCCGCCTCAAGGTGGATCATTCGCATGATTATTGGCCACACTACTAGCATCGGATGCGGTAGACATCCACTAGTTTGCAAGGTCTCTTTTGAGGATGTACAAACTTGCTTTCAATCAACACGTGCTTTGTGGATGCAATTGGTAGGATTTCCAGACACCTCCTTCGCTCACGATCTGAATAGATCTGCAAGTTCTTGTGCCAATATGCAACGTGGTCTTCAGCTGAAAGCGGTTGATGGGTGCTTTCTCTCAATGAGCACTCCCTCCCAAACACTTTCAGGCCTGCAAATGCAACACTTCCTGTCGTTGCAAACTCAGATCGCTTCCTTAAACTCAGACTGCTACCTTGCTTATTCGGATTGCAGATACAGAATGACATTGCCAATCTTTGATCCAAACTCCATCCATCTTTAGAAAACTAACCAAGGTGGCTCTGATACCATTTAATGGTAACACAGAAGAAGAGCGAATGTATTCGATGATTACTAGTGAATACATAAAGTGAATATATAATAGTAGTTGACAGTTACGAATAGGTGTAACTGCAGATATAACTGTTATAACTATGCAATGTAGTTATTAGGTAAACAATGTAATAGTTATGCTAACAGCCATCTTATTGACCACATCTTTAACTGTGACACAATATTCACTCACACTTTCAGCTTCTTGCATCTTCAAATTCTTAAAGTCTCTCTTCAATGTCTGTAGCTTGATAACCTTGACTTGGTCACTGCCCTGGTAAGCTTCCTGTAGAGTCTTCTAGGCATCTTTAGCTGACTTTGCACCTAAAATTCTTGGAAATAAGCTCTTATCAAGAGCTATTTGAATGTGAAACAAGGCTTGAGCATTCTTCTCCTTGGCCTCCTTCTTGGCTATTTTTTCATTGGCTATGAGGGCACTCCAATTAGCGGGCTCTATATAACCTGATTCAACAATCTCCCACAATTCTTTTCCTATCAAAAAAGTCATCATTTTGATGCACCAATACTCATACTCATTTCCATCAAAATTCTAGAATGGGCAAGGAGTTAGAATTCAACATGATAAAGTTTTGGCAAAATTCCAACTACTAAATTTTTAACCCAAAAGAAAAAAAAACTGGCTCTGATACCAAATGTAGAATCTAAAAGAAACAACAGAGATAAAAAACACCACAGCAATTTAAGACAGCAGAGATTCTGTATTATTTGCAGATGATATAACTGTTTCTTTATATCATAATAAATGACTGCTGCTATTGAGAATATATAATAGCAAACAGATTACAAACTGCAGCTTTTACATTAAAAAAAACTTAAGATGAAATTATATTTAACTAAACAAAACTTAATTAAATAGTTACATGCATATTACATGCATTTATTTGCTGCGCTAGATAACTGGGAGTTCAGTAAAGAAAAGTTTGTAAACTACTCTAAAAACTGACTAAATTAATTCTACAAATTTGCATGAAGGAGATACAGATTTACATGTTTAGTCCTCTATTCATGCATCACTTTTTCAACATCCTCTTGGTATTAAACTGTGCGGCTTTGTGCATTGGCGTGACTGCAGGCCCCTTGTTAATTTGCTTCTATTTCCTGCACGGTGGCACTCACAAATGGTTGTGTGGGTGGCTAGAGACTGTAGGGTGGCCTCTTCTTCTTCTACCCATCTAGATTTCTTCCCGCAGAAAATAGCCATCCACAGACATCCATGTCACTCCAAAGCTTTGCCTAGCATCCGTCCTACTCGGCCTCCTCACTGGCCTCGATAATTTCTTATTTTCTTGGGGTATCGCCTACCTGCCTCTCTCCACCTCCTCTCTCCTGATTGCCCCTCAACTTGGCTTCAATGCATTCTTCGCATTCTTCTTAGTAAAGTAGAAGTTTGCTTCATATTCAATCAATGCTCTTATTTTGCTCACCATGGGAGCACTTCTGCTGGCCTTCCACGCCAGAGGTGACATGCCCCAGGGAGTCACAGTTGGCCAATATTGGCTTGGCTTTGTTGTTGCAGGCGCGGCAGCTGCCCTCTATGGATTCATTCTTCCTTTGATTGAGCCTGTGTATAAGTGAAGATTTTTTAAACAAACAAATATGACAGCAAACAAACAAAAAAAACATAAAAGGATAGATGCAGACACAGAGAATAAACTTTTATTGTTGTTAAAAAACCAGAGAGCTACAGCTCTTTATTACATTGTATATATTTTCTACAAAGGAAACTATAAGAAAAAATAGAAACAAGAAACCAAAGATAGCATGATTTACATGCAACAAAGAAGAAAGGAAAATTCCTAAAAACAACTAATTGAAACTAACTAAGAAAATAGAAATTCTAAAATGCAAACTGCACATGTGGCTGTGCCACATTAGTTATCCAACATACTCCCCCTTGATGCGGAGAGGAGTCACAATATGATCTCGAAGCATCAAAAACTGAACCTTCGCAACTGCCTTGGTGAAAATGTCAGCAAGCTATTCTATAGTCTTGATATACCTAAGTTCTACTTCTTTCTTTGCACCAAATCTCTGATAAAATGATATTTCAGATCAAAGTGTTTAGTTCTACTATGATGCATGGGATTTTTTGCCAATTTGATTGTGCTCATATTATCACAAAAAAGAACTGTAGGCTGAACTTGTTTTTCTCCAATCTCTTCAAGAATTTTTCTAAGCCATAATGCTTGAGTACCTACAGAAGTGACTGCAACATATTCTGCCTCTGTAGAAGAAAGAGAAACTATGCTTTGTTTTTTTGAACTCCAAGAAACCAAACCAGAACCAAAAGTAAAACAATTCCCAGAGGTAGACTTTCGGTCATCCACACTACCTCCCCAATCAGAATCACTAAAACCAACTAGAGTAAATCCTTTAGAACTGTAGTAATGAATGCCAAAAGCAAGAGTTCCTTTCACATACCTCAAAATTTTTTTAGCAGCCTGCATATGTAATTCAGAAGGTTCTGTCATGTACGTTGAAACAAGAGAAACTACATAAGCAATATCAGGCCTTGTGTGGGTTAGAAACATTAGACTGCCAACAACACTTCTATAAGCTGTCCCATCAACTCTTTCAGCACCATCCTCTTTACACAACACAACTCCATGAGAAATTGGAGTGGAGGTTGGTTTACAATCAACCATATCAAACTTCTTCAACATATCCTTGGCATATTTTGTTTGACAAAGAAAAATTCCATCTTTACTTTGATAAACCTCCATGCCTAGAAAATATTGCATAAGGCCTAAATCTTTCATTTCAAACTCATTCATCATAGCATGCTTGAATTCATCCTTCATCTTAGAACTACTGCCCATATACAACAAATCATCAACATATAAACTCACAATAAGAATATCATTACCTTCTTGTTTGTAGTAGAGGGTAGGCTCACTCTTACTTCTCATGAAACCATTTTTCTGAAAATACCCATCAATCCTAGCATACCAAGCTCTTGGTGCTTGAGGCCATACAAGGCCTTCTTTAGCTTGTAGACTAGATGTTCTTTTCCTTGCACCTCAAAACCTTGTGGCTATTCCACATAAATTTCCTCATCTAAGTACCCATTCAGGAAGGCACTTTTCACATCCATGTGATGAATGCTCCATTTCTTTTGGGCTGCAAGGGAAATCAACATTCTAATAGTCTCTTGTCGTGCTACCGGTGCAAATGTTTCTTCATAATCAATGCCATACCTCTGTGTGAAGCCTTTAGCAACTAATCTTGCTTTGTGTCTTTCAACACTCCCATCACTATGGTACTTAGTCTTGTAGACCCATTTAGTGCCAATCTTTTTCTTGTCATGAGGAAGCTCTGTAAGCTCCCAAGTACCATTCCTATGAATAGCATCCATCTCTTCTTGCATTACTTGCACCCAAACTTCATTAACACATGCATCTTCATAACATGATGGTTCAAAAATAGATTGTGAGAATAAAGCAAAATTTATTGTTTCACCTATAGGATTCTCTTCATGTGCTTGGATTGTACTTCTTTGATAGATATCACTTAAGCTTCTTACCTTCCTTGTAGGACTTGGACTTGAATTTGGACTTGTACTTGAAACTGAAGAAGTAGATGAGGGGCTATTTGGTGGATGTATAGCACTTGGAATTGAAGTATTAGCTGGCTACTCATGATCAATATCAGCAGTAATACCACCACTCAAAACAGATTTAGACTTCTCAACATGGTCTTTTTGATGACTATAAACTCCCCCTTCATAAAAAATCACATCTCTTGAAACAAGAATACTATTAGTGCGAGGGTTATACAACCTATAAGCCTTACTTTGCTCACTATATCCAACAAAAATGCATGACTCACTTTTGGGATCTAATTTTTGTCTCTTTTGATCAGCCACATGAACATAGGCTAAACAACCAAAAACTCTAAAATGACTAACATTAGGCTTTTTTTCATACCAGGCTTCATAAGGAGTCATCATGTCAAGTGCTCTAGTAGGACTTCGATTGAGAATGTACACTGATGTAGCAACTGCATCACCCCAAAAAGAATTGTCTAATCCTTTGGTATGTAGCATACTCCTTGCCATTTCCACCACTGTACGATTTTTCCTTTCAGCTACCCCATTTTGTTGGGTAATGGGCCCTCCATGCATTACCTTTTGGAAATGACTCTCTTGCATGTTTTCCTTTAGCACAACCTTCACAAACTTCCTTGTGTTCCTGAACCTTAGGCCAACCATAAACCAAAGCTTTTGAAGTGAGAAACATCAAACTATGAAAATTCAAATGGCCGTATCTGAGATGCCATAGCCAACCCTTATCCTCATATGCCATATTGGCAAGATGGCTGCTTTGTTCACCAAACTTCAATGGGAACATCCTATTCTTTGACATAGGCACTACTGTAACCACCCTATTGCCTTGATTTTTACCATAAATTGTACATTTCTGATTTTCAAATACCACCCTATAATTCTTCTCACACAACTGTCCAACACTCAATAAATTATGTTTTAATTGTGGAGTGTAATAAATATCAGTCACACATTTCTTACCTGCTTTTGTATTCACCTCCATAGCACCTTTAGCTGCAACCTCCAAGGACTTGTCATCACCAAGCTTAATTTTAGATTTAAAACTTTTATCCATTGTAGAAAAAATCTTATCATTTCCTGACATGTGGTTAGAACAACCTGAATCTAAATACTAGACTTCTTTAGAACTATTTTTAGCTTTGTCATATGATAAGAATAAATTACTAGGAGAAGCCTCTTCATTCTCATTAGCAAAATTAGCACTTCTATTGTTATTACCTTCTTTTAATTTGCATTCCCTTTCAAAGTGACCATACCTATTGCAGTGATAACATTGAACATTTCTTTTATCAAATCTGCTTCTACCTCTTCCTCTTGGACCACCTCTTTGACCTCTACCTTGGCCTTGATTATTTTTTGTGCTTGTGCTAGCATTTTCATTCTTTGTAATTTGTACTTTGGAAGCAAAAGCCTTCTCATTAGTTTCTCCAGATGAATCTCTCAATCTTTCTTCATGAGACATGAGAGATCCAACAAGCTGATCAAACTGAAGAGCAGTCAAATCCTTGCTTTCTTCAATGATGATGGCAACATTGTTCCACCTTGGTGTTAGAGACCTCAACACCTTTTTTATCACAACTTCATTGTCCATAGTTTCTCCAAGAGTAGCCATCTTATTAACTACATCTTTTACTCTTACACAATAATCACTCACATTTTCACTTTCTTGCATCTTCAAATTCTCAAATTCTCTTTTTAATGTCTGCAACTTCACAACTTTGACTTGATGACTACCTTGGTAAGCTTCTTTTAGAGTCTTCCAGGCATCTTTAGCTGTCTGTGCACCTGCAATTCTTGGAAATAGGCTCTTATCAAGAGCTATTTGGATGTGAAATAAAGCTTGTGCATTCTTCTTCTTAGCTTCCCTCTTAGCAGTTCTATCATTGGCTGCAAGAACATTCCAATCAGCTGGCTCTTCATATCCTGTTTCTACAATTTCCCATAAATCTTTTCCTATCAAAAAAGTTGTCATCTTGATGCACCAATAATCATAATCAGATCCATTAAATTCTGGGATTGGCAAAGAGTTAGAATTTGACATAAGAAATTTTCTAACTAATTAACCTGCTCTGATACCAAATGAAGATTTTTTAAACAAACAAATATGACAGCAAACAAACAAAAAAAACATAAAAGGATAGATGCAGACACAGAGAATAAACTTTTATTGCTGTTAAAAACCCAGAGAGTTACAGCTCTTTATTACATTGTATTTATTTTCTACAAAGGAAACTATAAGAAAAAACAGAAACAAGAAACCAAAAATAGCATGATTTACATGCAACAAAGAAGAAAGGAAAATTCCTAAAAACAACTAATTGAAACTAACTAAGAAAATAGAAATTCTAAAATGGAAACTGCACATGTGGCTGTGCCACATTAGTTATCCAACAATAAGAAAACCACTCGCCGAATAACATACGCTCTTGCTATGGAGATGCAGCTTATAATGTCCTTTTCGGCCACCGTTTTCAGTACAATAGGCATGGTTGTGAACAAGGATTTCCAGGCTGTTGGGAGGGAGACCAGGTCATTCCATGCGGGGGAGTTCATTTACTTCATGTCACTGGTATCGCAACTAATCTGCTGGCAGCTCTTCTTCATCGGGGTGTTTGGTGTCATCTTTTTGACTACTTCTCTCTTGAGTGGCATACTCATGGCTTTTTTTCTTCCTGTGAAGGAGGTGCTTGCAGTTGTCATATACCATGAGAAATTCACTGCGGAGAAGGGGATGGCTCTCGCTATGGCTTTGTGGGGATTCACATCCTATTTTTATGGGGCGGAGGAGCACCGACAAAGCCATGAATCTGCAACCCTTAAAGAAGAAGAAGCGACTGTGGAGCTGATTGTTGAAGAATCCAAGTCTAACAAAACCCCTTAATCACCAGTTTCTGTATAATTTTAAACATATGTAATGTGTAATATTTTGTTTCACAGCCACACTTGTTGTTGTGCACAATATAGGAGCTAGATAACTGACATTCCA
The DNA here is from genome assembly GCA_027924645.1 of Cunninghamia lanceolata. Lineage (NCBI taxonomy): Eukaryota > Viridiplantae > Streptophyta > Pinopsida > Cupressales > Cupressaceae > Cunninghamia > Cunninghamia lanceolata. The sequence continues at coordinate 3,271,855 of BSBN01001569.1, forward strand.
ATGTATATTTTACATGGGTTTTAAACACGCTGTTTTATTAAAATTGTACAGAAAATCGTAGGAAGTAAAATGCAAACTTGATATTTTCTAAGAAAAGAAGTACATATTTTCAAAATATTTGAAGATGTACGCTAAAGTGGTGTACGTTTGCAATAAATCTTTACAATGGTGGGCACCAGTTATTAACTTATTTGAGATAGTTTAGGGAGCGTTACCGAGAATACCAGTCTCTATTTAAGTGGATGGACATAGCAGTCTCTGTCCGTATGGTTTACACATCATTTTTTGGCCTAAAACCAAAGTGAAGTTATGGCCATATAGTGCTTCCAATATTAATCCAAACTTTCCAGCAGCCTTGTCTGTTTTCCTGTGTTCCCAGCATAACGTGTAAAATATATGCATGGAGTTCTGCCAACTGAAATTCCTTTAAAATGTGTTCTTGGTGGTTTCAAAAGAAAAATGAAAAAACAAGAAAATTGTGTGATTTTTACAGTTGATCTGTAGTCTCCTCATCTGTGGGGTAAGAGTTATACTTCCTACCAAATTCTTTTAATATTAATAATTAGTCTTCATAGTTATCCGAGGATACACAACCTATCCCTCTTGATTATGATCTGGCCGCCCTCCTTGGAGGGCCCAGGCTTTACCATCAGGCGCACTCAGGCTGTTGAATACTTCTTACCAATTTGTTTCATTATATTTAAAGGAAAGTAATATAAGTAATATAAATAGAATTAGGGTAAGTCTAAATTTGATGGTCGACCCTTGTCAATAGAAAGTCAATTGTTAAAATCTGACCTTTGCTTATCCTCCTCCAAATAAACTATATTTATGAATGCAAGTAATATGGGGCTACTTTCAAAATTCCTTCCAATACAGTCTTTCATTATCTAAGTAGATAGAATTAGGCTAAGAAAAGCCTTACTGAAAGGAGTTTTAAAGATAACCCTAGAATCTTGGACTCCTCAAAAAACCATTACTGGTGGGAGTTGTAGAGGTAACCTCAAAATCAAACTATTGACAAGTAGTAGATAATCATTCTACTTAAATGTCATCCACTTTAATGATCAAACAATCAATAGTAATTTTACAACTCATCCATACCAGAAAGTGATAAATATTTGTCCTATTTTTATTGACCAAAATTAACTTTTAACTGTTAAACAGTGGATGATATTTAAGAATAACCATAGATAATGCAAAGCTGTTATCCCAAAACATAAAATTAATATACTACGGACAAAAAGAAGTTAAATGCGTAACGCAAGCTAGAGTACAAACTTGTCCATACATCGAAATGTGTCGAGTATAGTCTCTTCAATCATTACTTCTGCACTTTATCTCAATGCCAAACCACGACTAGTTTTTTCATCCCGGTATATTAAGAAATAGGATTAGTGTTCAGCGGAGTTTGGGAGAAAGGGAGTATTTTTTATAAAACAGTTATTAAATATCAAAACCAGATTCATTTAATTTATAGAGCATATGGGAACAAATTAGATTTATCATTCCTTGCTTTGTCATCTGCAATTTTAATTATTGGATAGCACTTCATTTGGATGATATTTTATCCCGTTAGATGTTTAAGCCACGGAACTCCCTTTTAGTATAGCAGAGGATGTGATTGTGTCTTCTACTGTAACTGAATAAAGGAAGAAAGGGAAGGCTGAGAAAGTGGCTTTTCAGGAGTTCGAATTCACAGTTCGAACTTTAAGTAGCCTAGTGAAAGGGTTGATATATTTTATGAATGCCAGTGAAACAAAGCACTTCTTCCTTTAAAATGGAGAAGCCTGGAATCCAAATAATAAGATTATCAATCGAGGGAAAAAAGCTTGAAGGAGTAAGATTGATAGGAATTATTATCAATATAGGAGATTGATGCCCATGGTGAGAATATGAGGCCATTGTAAAAGGCTTAAACCAGCAACTTTGATTATATTATTTAAACGTACTATTAATATAGTGGACTGGTGCACATGTCGACGGAGTCAATGGGGACACCGATAAACAATGAATGAGCTGCAAAAGGCCTGGAGTTTAGTGTTGGCATTATTATTATTAATCTAGTAGATTCCCCTCTCTTATATGTGGACTATTCTTAAATTACATTTGGCCATAAAAGTTGGACAACTGTTTACCATTTTTTTAGTAAGAATGGTATAAAATTGTTATTCATTATTTGACTGTTGAAGAGTGATATTTATGTAGATTACATAAGGTGTAGACTAACCAAAATTGTCACATTTGGTGAGATCAACAATGTAAAGACACAGAAATTTTATCATCTTTTTGTCAAATAACTCTTGTATAGAAAATGGATCTTTCAACCTTACTGTCAGATCAGCATGGAAAGACAGAAAAACCCCATCTTTTTGTAAGGTAGCTCTTGGCTCTTCCAATCTTACTATTATTAATATTAATCTAGTAGATTCTTCTCTTACACAATGTCACCGCGTGGCTTTGGTGAATGGTACTCTCAGATCAGCATGGAAAGACACCGAAATCTCTTCTTCTTTTTGTAAGTAGCTATTGCCTGAAAAATGGATCTTTCAATCTTACTATTATTAATCTAATAAATTCTTCTTGCATAACGTGTGGTCATGCCAAAGTTGTCACCTTTGGTGAACAGTACTGTCAGATCAGCATCGAAAGGCACACCGAAATCTCATCTTTTTGTAAGCAGCTATTGCGTGGAAAATGGATCTTTCAATCTTACTATTATTAATCCAATAGATTCTTCTCTCTTACATAGCGTGTGGCCTTGACAAAGATGTCACCTTTGGTGAACTGTTCTGTCAGATCAGCATGGAAAGACCGAGCGAATATCTCCTCTTCATCTTTTTCTCAAACAACTCTCGGCCGGTAAATGTATTTTTCAATCCTATTTTCAAAAGTCCATCTCTGCTTTTGTGCTTTCGTATTCATGCCAAGAATGGCTACGGCCGTATGCGATTTAATAGTGGAGTAAGAGTACGTAATGCTCTCCTTGAACTGTACATCTTCTACTACAAGGAAGCTGAAGAATTTTCACAGTTTGCCTTTCATACCCAAAGAGCTTAAAGATCCCTTGTGCTGTGGTGAAATCACCTAATGTTTAATGTGTGCTCCTCCGTAAATAGTGAATACATTGAATATAAGGCATGGACTCTTTATGAACAACGTACTGACCATCCGGAATGAAATTAACGGTCACCCCATCTTATAGATAGTTATTGTTGTATACGAGCATATGGTATAATTGATTGATTTGTTTAATTGGAGTCGACAGTCTAAGTAAATAATGGTGGACGTATAAATACAAGTTTTATTTGTGGTTTATTCGTAATTATTTTTTTATTTATTTTTATTTTTATTTTTATTTATTTATTTTTTATTTTTTTGGTTGTCTTGATCAAAGCAAATATGTACAAGGAAACTATGTTACTTTTGATTGAAAGTCATCTTCTATTGAAAGTCTTTGGATGTTATGTCTATATGGAAAGGATCAGGTTTCAAAAAATTATAAGGGTTGGTTGAGCAAAAGAATTTGTCATGAAAATTCTATGTCAATATAGCCCTAGAAGTAATTTTTTTTGAAAAATATAGGGTTTAACATATTTTATTTACTTATAATATTTTTTTTTAATTTTTCAATCAACTTAGATTTATTATCAAAAGTAAACAGCTAGTCATATATGGAAAAATAGAAAAAAATGGAAAAAATAAAATAAAATAAAGCCACCCTTTGTATTAATGTTTTCCTTTCAACAACGATAATTAACTCAATATTTACAAAAAGAAGTTATATGCATTAAAAAATGTCTTATATATAATTACTCTCAATTAAAAAAGTTAAAAATGTGTGTTTTAGATATAAATGTTAGTCATACATGTTTAAAAATTGATGAAAGAATTTTATTTCTATTTCAAGTTATACATTATAGAAAAATATTACTCATTAAAAAATACTATAAATATAAGAAACACTTTATTAAAAACATTTCAAAAATGAGATAACATTATTTAATTTTTTTTTTTAAATAGAAATAAAAACTTATAAAATATATGAAAAATGATTAATTTACATTATCTTCAAGTTCTCAACAATTTATTTATTGAAAGAAAATATATTATAGCCAAAGCTAGTTGATAGGATCACTGTTATACTAGTTCGAAATAGGTTAACAAAAGCTAGTTGATAGGATCATTGTTATAGCCAATGATGGAGCAACTAAGAATGAGACTACGAAGAAGAACTATTTAGCCTCATTTCATATTCAAGTAGCTCTAGATAGGAGTTTGATTCTAAAAATTGAAGGTGCAAAGACAACCATGGATGCTTGCAAGACTCTACAAGAAGCTTACCAAGGTAGTGATAGAGTAAAAAATGTCAAGTTGCAAACCTTGAAGAGAGAATATAAGAATTTGAAGATACAAGAAGCAGATATTGTGAGTGATTACTATGTAAGAGTGAAGGATGTACTATAGTGTATATTCTCAATCGAAGTCTTACTAGTGCACTTGATAGCATGACTCCTTATGAAGCATCATATGAAAAAAGACTAACTTTAATCATTTCAAAGGTTTTGGTTGTTTAGCCTATGTTCATGTAGCTCATCAAAAGAGACATACACTAGATCCAAATACTAAATCATGTATTTGTGTTGGGTATGATAAACAAAGTAAGGCTTATATGTTGTATAGTCTTCTTACTAACAACATTGTTGTGTAAAGAGTTGTTATTTTTATGAAGGGAAAGTATACATGGTCATCAAAAAGATCATGTTGACAAGTCAAAATCTATTTGTAATGGTGATATTATTGATGTTATTGTTAATGACTAGCCCACTAATATTTGAATTCTAAGTACTGCAAGTACACCAAGTAGCCTTCCATCTCATTCTAGTGTACTTGTTCAACATCAAGTCCTAGTTCTTCAAGGAATGTAAGAATCCTAAGTCAAATTGATTAGATGAGTACAAGTCAAGCACATGAAGAGAATCTAAGAGGTGAGATGATAAATTTTCCATGACTTTCACAGGTTGATTTTGAATCATCATGTTTTGAAGATACATGTACTCATGGTGTTTGGAAGCAAGCAAAACAAAAAGAAATGGCTTCCATTCATAGAAATGATACTTGTAAACTTATAGAACTTCCACATGAGAAGAAATGTATTGGTACTAAGTGGGTCTACAACACAAATTACAATAGTGATGGTAGTGTTGAAAGACACACATGACAGTTAGTTGCAAAAGTCTTCACATAGAGGTATGGAATGAATATGGCGAGATATTTACACTAGTAGAAACAAACGAGACCATTAGAATGGTGGTTTCACTAGAAACACAAAAGAAATAGAGCATGCATCACATGGATGTGAAAAGTGCCTTTTTGAATGGATGCTTAAAAAGAGAGTATATACATACAAAAACCATATGATTTTGAAGTGCAAGGTAGAGAACACAAATTCTACAAGTGGAAGAAAGATGTGTATGGCCTCAAGAAAGAACCAAGATAATGGTATTCTAGATTTGGTGGATATTTTTAGTAGAATGGCTTCAAGACAAGAAATAATGAGCCCACCACTCTGCTACAAGCAAGAAGGTAATTATATCCTTATCAAGTAAGTTTATATGTTGATGGTTTGTTGTATATGGGTAGTAGTTCTAAGATAAGGAATGAATTCAAAATTTATATGACGAATGAACTTGAAATGAAAGATTTTGGTCTCATATAATATTTCCTAGGAATGGAGGTTCATCAAAGGGAAGATAAATTTTTATTTATCAAACAGAATATGCAAAGGATATTGAGGTATGTGAAAGATACTATAAAACTTTGGATTCATTATTATGCTATTAAAATGTTTAAACTTTTTGGATTTAGTGATTCTAATTGGGGAGGAAGTTTGGATGATCAAAAGTCAACATCTGATAATTGTTTCTCACTTGGGTTGGGTTTGGTTACATAGAACTCAAATAAGCAAAGTTTAGTTGCTCTTTAATTTACACAAGCATAGTATATTGTAGTCACTTCTACAGGTACATAGGAATTATGGCTTCAAAAAGTTCTAGAAGAAATTAGGGAGAAACAAATTCAACCTTTACTAATTTTTGTGATAACATGAGTACTATCAAATTGGCTAATAAACTATTTCATCATAGTATGTCAAATAATTTTGATTTGAAATATCATTTCATTTAAGATTTGGTTTAGAAGAATGAAGTGGAATTGAGTTATATATAAATACTCAAGAACAAATTGCATATATCTTCATGAAAGCAATTGCAAAAGTTTAGTTTTTGAAGCTCTGAAATGGATTTTTGAGCCTATTTAGCATCATTGGGGGGTATGTTGGATAGTTGCTACTAAGGACATTGGTATTCTTAGCATATGCATTCCAAATGTGATCGAAAAATTTGGATAAATGCAAATGATAAAGCAATACAATGCATTACCTAATCCAAATCTTCAATACCTCAGATAGATGCGGATGATAGATTGCATGCAAGATGAATTGATTGACTGATTTGATTTGTTGGTTTCTCAATTCAGCAGCATAACGATAGGATAAAATGATAGAAAGAAGATAGATGTTAATAGATGAAAAGATTGAAGAATGATTTTGACAGCATAAGGATACTTGAACTCAATGCATGTGCAAATGGCTTGTGAAGGAGTTGATTTATAGGCAAGGGCTGATTTCAATGGATGGTTCAGATTGAGAGGCTAAATGAACGATGTGGATGGCTAGGATTGATTAGTATTCCCGCTCTTCAAGGAGGTTGTAGTCATGTGACAAGCATACAAAGGAGGATAAAGTTCATGTGTGATCGTGTAAACATTTATTAGTTGTGCATGTGAAAGATATTAAATGAAAGTTGTACTACCACACATGATTCAAGTGAGAGGTGGACAAGTGTTGGAATGTGGTGAAAGGTGATGACCTAATTCAAATATTTTATTTGAATTAGTTTGGATATGTGGATGGAAATTAATTAAATAAGTAGGATTTATTTAATTATTTGGCTTGGTGATTAGGATGGGATGGGATTAAGATGGGAAATTAATTAAATAAATAAAATTTATTTAATTAATTAGCTAATGGATAAATGGGATTAGGAGTGGGATTAGGATAAAATGATACATGATGTCTCTAATAATGTTTTTGACTAGGTGTTGCAAGACATGGACAAATTTGGGACAAATTTGGGTGTCCACCAAATTTACTGCATCTTTTCTTAGTATAGTTTAATTTTATTTGAAATGTTGTTTAGAGTAGTTCAAAACTTTATTTAGATTTTTTATTTGTAAGTTTAGTCACTATTTTTTAGCATGTTTTAAAATAGTTCAAACATTTTTATTGTCATCTAATGGACATGTTAAAGTAGACTATGATGGGAATGAAGGGGCATATTGACTCACTAGTCCAATTGGAACTGCCCTCTCCTTCCCATAATGATAAAGGTGTGTTAGGAGAAGAAGACTATAAGGTGGTTCTTACAAGTTGATCAGTGGACCAGACATCTTTTGAGGGCTAGGTACAAACACCAAACATCACAGAGGTTGAAGTGATTTTGCAACTACTAGATTGATTGGAGCATAAATTAAAGGTTGTTGCTGAGAGATTGTAGAGTATCTCCCACATAGAGATAATTAAGTTGAACAGAGTCTTTGAGAAATTAAAGAAGGTTCAACCTTTAAAAAATCAATGGGCATCTCTTCAAACAACTCTGGAGGCTCTATAAGGTTAGTTGCTCCTTTCTCATTTTTGAAATTTTGGTTTCTATCATTTTTGGAATTTGGGATTCGACATACACGAGCGCACTTCATTAAAAGTCACCAAGAACTATAGAACATTTTAGTTCTACATCTTTTTGATCCAAGTAAAGTCGACATTAGTTCTGAATGCATCCATGATAAAATAAATCATGCATGGTTGAAAGGTGCCCACCCTTATTTTGAGCCTCTTATCAATTTTGAATCAAATAGGAATGTGTTGCCAAGTTAAAATGATGTTTCTTGCTACGTGTAAAGATTTTACAAGCCATTAGGGTGGTAGAAAGGAAAGCATTGTCAAGAATTGTTGAAGAGCCAAGTGTTCCTAATTCCACTAAGGTGGGCTCAATCCCTAAAGGGTTTAAATGAAACAAATGGCTATGGTCACTACCAAGTGTTATCATGGTACAAGCCCAATACCCTGACAAGGATACAATCATTTCAAGAAGCACTAAAATGCCATGTGTCTTGACTATGAACCAAAATGGGCCTAGTATCTCAAAGGTAAGGACCACATGAGGACTTGACACTTGGTGTACTCACACATAGTTTCAAAGTTGTAGTCCTAATGTCACAAGAACATGCATCATGCCACCATCTGGTATGGTAACCAGTGCAGGAGCACCAGGATCAATCAGGACTTGTCATGGATATGTAATCAATTTTGGGTTTCTAGGATTGGTTAAGCTCAAATAAGGTCTACTTAGACCATTTTAAGTCATTTTGTGAAGTTTGGTCTCCATAGGTGGACAATGACCAAAGTTGTAATCTTGTATAAACTTGAAAAATGAATTAGTTAGTCATTCGAGTCAATTAGGATAGGTGTATTGGGCATAAATATGCTTGTTGTCACATAGAATTGCACCCTACTTGGAGAGAGTCCAAGCATTCTAATGACACAATGGAAATGATCTCGAAAGTGTGGGACATTGCAAATTGAGATTAGACCTCCAGAGAAGGCTAGTTCCTCATTCTAAGCCTAATGCATAGAGAAAACTATCTAAACCTAGTGCTACTAGTTGTAGGGGAAAAGAGTTAGAAGGAAACTAAAATGAAAAGGGGTGATACACCAAGTTTGAATAAAAGAGCCCTCACAGAACTGAGAAGATGCACAAAATAATTAGATACAACTAATTAACATACACAAATCAAACTGATTTTGGTAGAGGCAAGGAGAAAGAGATGATTAGAAGGAATTAAACATCCACAAACACATCATTCTTAGATCACATAGAATCAAAATAGCATGAAGAGGTAAAATAACCTACATGTATTTAATTAGAAGGCAAGGTTACAATAGAGAAATGCTCTGTTTGGAATCAGAAGCCTAGATTACTAAATCTTCCAACCTTTTTTACATCTCATGTTTATGCATATATAGCACTTTGCATTTGACCTAAGTCAGTTACAATTAATTCTCCCCATGGGCTTTGTCAGAAAATATCATCACCAGAAGGGACGTCCACCTGCAAGAAGTTATGGGATAAAATATCTAGAATAGGGCAGGTGGAAGATATTTTAGGCCTTGAATGTGAGCAGCTGAATCATCTATCTGCAACAAGGAGTGTAGAAAATATCTGAAGCATGGAAGCTGAGAGATCATATTTGTATTGGTGGCGGATGGGATAGATCGCCCCTTGACAAAGCTTTTAAAACACTTTAAATCCCTGAGCCCTTTGAATTCTCTGCATTTCATCGATTCTGTGTTTGACGAATCTCCACAAAACTTAATTTGTCTGCTAAGATGTCTTGTCGCCAAAACTAGATATTTATCTTCACTCGGCGACCATTCTGATACCTAGATGTGCATGTTTGAGTCAATTTTATCTTTGTTGCAAGGAGAAGCATCGTTTGTATACATACAAACATACAAAAAACTAGATACACTTTGAAAATCATGATGACGTCATCATCCTGGAAAACTTGGGGATCTAGATGACATCATCATCAAATCGGGTCCTTCAAATCATTCGATTTTGCACTTATACGATCTCTTCATTTTTTGAATTTTGCATATCAAATTGCTTTACATATGTCTTTGTATCTCCCTTTGTATATGCTTTTGTATATGCAAATGTATATACAATACAATTGACAACATACAAAAGTGGGCTTTTACTTTTGCATCGCCTTTTGCATCTGCACTAGAATTGGTGTTGACACATGTCATCATTTCATTGGATTTCCATATGTGGCCCCATCACTGTAAAATAGACCATTGAGTTACTGGGACCCACCGCTACACAATAGACCAGCAAAAAACCCCATCAGGCTTTGTATATGCCTTTGCATATGTGATTGCATATCAAAACATACAAATATACAAACGAGGACTTCAACATTTTATGAGGTGGATTGGAATTGAAATTTGATCTGACTTTTGTATCTCACCTTCTTTTGCATATCGCATATGCATGCATCTTCAATATACAAATGCGGACCCCATTATGTTTATGAAACAGATTTGAAACAAGTTTAGATCCATTTTGTATATCCCCTCATACATGGCTTTGCATCTAACTTTGTATATGCGCTTGTATATCGCACACATGCAATTCGACATACAATATAAAAGGGTGGAACAAAACTACTATCAACTATAGCATGAAGGAATGTTTGGGTCCAGAATTGCATCTACCTCCTTTGTCTCTTTGTATTTTACTTTGTATATCATATATACATATGCAATATACATCCGTAGACCCCAACCTGAAATCTGCCAGAATCAATTCTTCAGTCGCATCTGGATTGTATCTGCACATTGTATATCGCCTTGTATATGCAATTATATATGCAATTGCATATACAAAGATAACCCGATGCACATTCACTTTTGTATCCTGCCTTGTATATTGCATATACATTGGGCTGTTGGAGAGACTTTGAGCTGGGTCATGTCGATATGCGAATCTCCCGCCAATGTATCTTTGTCTTTCCCTCTTTTGTATCTTCCTTTGTATCTGCACTTGTATATGACTTTGCATCTTCATTTGCATATACAATTGTATATGTGATACAACAAATATACATAATAAAAGTGCAGTAACTTTATTGATTCGATGATTAAAGTACATATACATCCATGTACATATACTATGAGGGAGTTGGTTGATAGTTATATGGTTATATGAAACTAAACCAACCAAACTATAACCAACTGTAACCAATCTAACCAATGTAATACAATACGCTAACATTCCCCCCCTTATTACATTGTTCCTGCAATAGTACCAAGGTACCCCCCCTTAATGCTAAAATACTTAACAAAGCTGATTACATAATATGAATACATATTTTATAGAAGATCTTCTCCCAAAGAACAAATCTTGAACCAAGCGGGGCTACATCATGCTGTCTCGTCTACCCTCAGAAAGGTGTAGCTTCGACCTATGTTCTTGAGCTCTTTAGTCCCAAGCTCTCAAATCACAGAGTCGAGAATTATTCAACAATGAACCCTAAGAGATACGACAGATCTTTGCCATTGTCTAGTGACTGTGAAATGGTATAGTTCTCAATCATATACTCTTTGAAGCTCACTGGACAAGAATCCATATTGAACTCAACACCAAATCCCAAACCTGTCTCCAAAACAAAATCTTCACAAACCATATATTCTTCAAATCCCTCACCATCAACAAAGAAAAACAAAACAACCAGAACCAAAAATTCTTCTCATGCAAAGCATCATCTCAAAGTGAGAAGATAACTTGAGATGATGGAAAATCCTCCATTCTTTGATTTTGCCTACCTCCAATATGACACTGTTACACTTTAACCAACTGATGTCTTGGATGAGTCTTTGGAGGCCTCATCAGGAATAGAAAAAATGGCCCTGAAAGCATAAGCTATCTTTGACATATGTGCATTCATGATGATAATGTCAAACTGATCCAATGATAGACCCATACACTAATCAACCTTATACCTCCATAAACACAAATATATCCTTAAAACTTCGTATACCTTCTATCTAATTACTATGATGCAAAATGAATTTCAAACCATAGACGTCTTACAAAGCAACCAAACTTCTTACAAAATCCCTTATTTCTCCAATTATTAAACCTTAAACTCAAATCTATATAATCCTTGACTGTCACTGCCTCTGTCACTATCCACTGCAACACCCTCAGTATGAAATTAAATCTCATAGATGGTTCAAAACTATGAACTCAATGAAATAAACTATTTGTTCCTTGATACTCCATGTATTTGAAAACATTCCTACCTTCTTTTGTAGAGAGATTAAAAACTAGAAGAAAATAGTTCAGCCAATGGAAAGAATGTTATTATATGGAGTCAAAGAATAATTATAAAAAAAACATTGGAAACTTTCCTTTGGAAGGTTCACAACGTCCAGAACATGGGTTGCTCTCCGCTACTTGCCCAATAAAAGTCTATATGCATTTACCAAACAAAAATAATGACTAATTTCCTTCCAGACCGATCCTTATCTCCGAATATATGCACTATTCTTTTCCTATGGAATTTTTAAACTGACCTTCATTCCTCCACAAATCTCCAAGAATACTATCCCAGAGACTCTTCTTCAAACACATAGGTACACAGAAATCTTCAACGCTCTGAGTAGGAAAGGCTGCCCACAAAATAATGCTCAACCAAAACCTACAAAAATAGAGAGATCACTACAATCTAATAATTTAGATCATCAAAGTGGCACTTTCTCCTCTCTATACTCGGTAGCACTTCATTTCAATGACGAACTAGTTCATGAGCAAAATCTATAAGAGAATTTTCAATGAGATCAAAATCTATATTTGCATCAGCAACGTGGAAGCTCCAATAGTAGACGAGCAAGGAGATTAGGAAGCAGGTTTTGTAGATTGAATGCCTAGAATCTTTATTTTCATGCTTTTCTCTTTCACGTGCAACAACAAATCCATGTCATCTACTCCAAATAGGATCACTGCAATGGTAGGGGCACCACAAATATTGCAGAGTGGCATACAAATTAGCGGAACTCAAAAGTGATTTTGTTATAGACAAGGACAAGGCCGTAAGTACCAATACTCATGTAGGTCAGCAATACTGCACTTCATGACTATGTCCAGCAAAGATCACATTGCTCTGATACCAAATAATAAAAGGGCAGTAACTTTATTGATTCGGTGATTAAAGTGCAGATACATCCATGTACATATACTATGAGGGAGTTGGTTGATAGTTATATGGTTATACGAAACTGAACCAACCAAACTATAACCAACTGTAACCAATCTAACCAATGTAATACAATACGCTAACAATACATACAATGATACATACTAAGGTACATACAAAAATGACTAAGTATAAAATTGAGAATTATCTGTAATGGAAGGCACTTGAAGATAAAAGATTTCTGGGTTTTTCTGAGTTTTCTGCAAGGATTCTCCAGGCAAGATTTTGGGAAATTCCTCAAGGCTTAGCATGGGGAAATGTGGTATTTAAGCCTTCCTCCTTCTATTTAGGCTTTCTCTGATCGGATTTCTCTGATAGAAGGAGGGGAACATGAATATTTTGGGGCCAGATAAAATATAACAACAATGCTCTAAAAACTCATTTTGTACATTGGCTTGGAAAGATTTTGGAGGAATTAATGAACAAAACCTTAATTTTCTACATTTTTCTGAGCTTTCCAACGTTTCATATCTTCTATATGGACTGTATGGTTCATGGAGTGACCTAGAATTAGTTGGAATTTGTTGGGCACTGAATCTTCTTTATTTTCCCTTTTGTTGCATAGATTTTCATTCATTTTTGTGAAAGTTATAAGCATTTTTCTAATAATAGTCCAGAACCCTGGTTAGGGTTTCCAATGGACTAAAATTAGGCATTTATCCCTATAAGGGTAAAAATGGGATAATCAAATGAATAATACAAACCCAAACATCAATGGAATATGAAGATAAAAGGAGATTTAAAATAAAGAAGAGAGATGATACTCATAGCCTTTTACCTTGCATTTTCCATTGTTCACCTACTCTTTCTTGATCCTTTGGTGATGAAGATGCCCCTTGAGAAGCTTGCTTCCTTGCTTCAATTCCTCAAGATGACAAGGAGAGATGGCTCGGATACTTGTTTGTGTTGAAGATGAGCTTCAACACAATATGCAATGGATGATAATGGTGGTATGGAAATGGGGTGCCAATGGCGCGCTATAGATTCTGTAGCATAAGTTTACTCGAGAGTTGGATATCAAATGAAGAAGAAGAGGGTTGTGTTTATAGAGTTGTATGAGAGAGGATCAACGGTGGAAAAGAAATAAGAAGATCAATGGAGGAGAATATTTGAGAGAACGTGCACAAATAGAATAAGGACATGTGTCATTCAAAAAGAAGCTTTGTTGAGTTAACTGCTTTCTTGATGAAGATGAGTTTTCATTTTCTTAAATTAGAATATATTTTTCTAATTTAAGAGCTTTGTTGATAGCTTTAAATCAGTTAACTCAGCTTTTACTTTTGTATGACAAGAAGAGTTTATTTTTAGAAGATATTGTAGATTTTCTAGAAGATAAGAAAGCATAATTAAATAAATAAATTTATTTAATTACTTGTGGATAATTTTGGAAGAATAAAAAAAATATTTAATATATATATTTTTTAGAGATTTTAATTTAAATAAGTTTGCATTTTATTTAAATTTGGAAGAATGAAAGATTTAATTAAATAATTAAAATTATTTAATTATTTAGAAGAATAAAGTTGATATAGATGAAATTAATTAAATAAATGTAATTTATTTAATTAAATGGGAGGAAATGAATCAAATAAATAAATAAATTTATTTTTTTATTGATAGAGGAATATGAAGATGAAATAAATATTTAAAATATTTATTTAAGTAGAGTCATGTCATTTTTAGGTGTATACATTTTGCCCCTCTTTGATGCAATGTGTTTTATCACGTTGTTTCAAAGAATGAGTATTTTTGACAATAATATACATGCCCCAGTTTGCCCCTAGTACAAGTTTAATGACATGATGCCCCCTTGGGAGATTTGACAGGAAGAAGGCAGAAGGTGTGAGATAAACAATCTCACAAAGAATAAGGTGAAAAGTAGGTTAGGATGGAGAAAAATAGGACATGGTTCAAAGAAACAGATATGGGAAGTAGTCACAGTTGTCATACAATCAGCTATGGTTCACTTGTTATATATAGGAGTTGGGTCCACAGGTCCTATTCATTTGCACACTTGTCCTTAGTTGATTGGTCTTTGAGAGCTTAGGAGAGTGAGATTCTTAGGAGGCAGCATTTCCATGATGGCCTTCACTTTAACTAGGTCGACTTCGATTCCATTGGCGGACACTATGTATCCGAGTAGCTTACCTAAGGTAACTCCAAACATGCACTTCTTTGGATTGAGGTGCATATTAAACTATTCCAGTCTTTTGAAGATTTTGTCCAGTACTACCAGGTGTCCTTCTCTTGTGAGTGATTTTGCCAAAATGTCATCAACATAATCTTCCATTATGGTGTGCATCATGTCGTGGAAGATTGTGGTCATAGCTCTCTGATATGTTGCACTGGCATTTTTCAAACCAAATGGCATGACACACCAAAAATAGGTGCCCCAAGGACATGTGAATGCAGTCTTGTGTTGGTCTTCAAGTGCAATTTTTATCTGGTTGTATCCAAAAAAACCATCCATTAGTGACAGCATGGTGTGCCCTGTCGTGAGATCTACAATCATGTTAATGTTTGGTAGGGGGAAATTATCTTTTGGACAAGCTTTGTTCAGGTCTCTGAAGTCATTACATATTTGGACTCTGCCATCTAGTTTGGCAACTGGTACTATCTTTGAAATCCACTCAGGATAGTCTATTGGTCTGATGAATCTGACGTCCAACAGTTTCTTCATCGCTTCATTCACCATGAGGGCCACATGTGGGTGCATCTTTCTGAGTTTTTGCTTAACTAGTTTAGCTCCTGAAGCTAACGATAAGTGATGCATTATGAGATTCGGATATAACCCTAGTATGTCTGCATATGTCCAAGCAAAGTTGATTTGTTTTCTCTTGAAGAAGTCAGTGAATGCTGGTTTTTCTTGTGTTTTTAAAGACTGTGCCATGTGGATCATTCTGGGATTATCACCTGTCCTAACACTGATCAACTCTGCTGGTTCTATCAAGATTGAAGATCTATCCTGATGTGTAAGATTGGGTAGAGGGTCAAGCCTTCCATCCTGCGGTGCCTCAGAGAGGTTTTCACGTTGGATACATCTTTATTTTTACTTTTTTCATGATCTAACACTACTGCAGAGCAGTTTTCACCATTAGATCTTTCTTTCATTTTGACATTTTTGAGATTGAAAGGCTTGGCACTCTCTCCAAAATAGGCCTTCCTATTGAGTTCTATGGCATAGCTAGCTCTGTGGTCCCCTGTTAGTATATGATCTCTAAGTTCAAGATAATCTATGATGGCTTCATCATTCTCAAAGGTATTGAGCTCAGGGGCAGTACCTTGTAAATCCCAATCTATGAGTTCAGGGTGCACCAATGGTAAGGGGTCATTGGGTTGGTTTGGTTCGATGGTATTGATGGTTAGGATAGAGTTGTTAAAAGCACAGACGAAGTCTGCGATGGTACTCTCTATTAGCAGATCCATCAAGGGGGGTATCATTCTTTCCTCATGACTTTCACTATCATTATTACGTGGGTCAGACTCGAGTGTTCTAGCCCTTGGACCTTGTCTCTCATTTGCATGGGTTGGGTCATACTTGTGGACAACATTAATACCTTTTTCATCACAAGATAGCTCTGAGAGACTATCCCATTCATATTTATTGGAATTAGTCTCACTTCCTAGTTATAGTTGCTGAATTTGATCAACCAGATTACTAGTAGATGATTCTAGTTGTTTGCCTTTATTCTTCTTTACTCTGTTGGTTCTTGATGTGCCAATGTATCTTAGCTCTGTGGTGTCTTAGGCTGTCAAGGTATGAGATTGGATGGGTTCAGTGATACCATATTTTCGTGAACCGAGTGGACCATGTCCTTCATACCCCATTCTTTGTAGCATTTGGAATCCTTGACCATATTGTTTAGTTTGTATAGTGTGATGGTCTTATTGTGTGGATGAGCCATCTTCATCCTTGTATAGCCATTGCAGGATATCCTTTTCATCACTCTCGTCTTCGAGGCTTCCCCATTTGATAAATGAACCTTTGCTAGCTTTGTCTGCTTTGGGTTTGCTCAGAGTGGGTCTTCCATATGATCTTGGAGATAGGGGAAGTTGTGCCAAACAGAGGGATTGGGAGATTGTGTACTCACTTAAGCCCTTATCTTTGAGTCTAAGGTCAGGTTGGGAAGCTTTTTATGTGGAAGCAAGTGAAGCTGGGTCAACACGAGAAGAAGATGAAGCAGAAGCACAGTTATTAGGAATCACAACTTCAAGTTTAGATTGAATGGAGTTGCAATACTAAAATGGATTGGGGTCACCTTGGATGGTGATCTCTTGACCTTCGTAGGGGAATTTGATACACTGGTGGTATGTTGACGAAACTGCTTTCAGAGCATGTATCCATGGTCTTCCGAGAAGAATGTTATATGCTAGCTCCATATCAAGGACTTGGCAAGCCACATCTTTTACTATAGGTCCCACTCTGATTGGTAAAGTAACAATTCCCTTGGAAGTTCTCTCCTCATCATAGGCTTTGATAGTGATTTTCTTTTTTAGATCTATAGCTTTCTCTGAAAATGCCAATGCAAGGATTAGCTTCAAGGTGCAAATATTCAAACCAGCTCCTCCATCAATTAGGACCCTCTTTATCTTATGTTTGTGAATGAAGGCTTCGATATGAAGAGAGGCATTATGAGGTTGGGTGATTGACATATCATCCTTTTCAGTGAATGATAGGGAGTGAGGTGAGGTAATGTGACCTACCATGGTTTGCAACTGTTCTTCGGCAAGGTTCGTTGGGATGGAAGCATCAGAAAGAGCTTTGTCAAGTATGGCCCTATGGGACAGGGACAGATGCAGAAGTTCTAGAATGGAGATATGTGCATGTGTCTTATGTAGCTGATCCAAGATACTGTACTAATTAGCCGAAGGGGTAGAGGCTCCTCTAAGAGTGACTCTATTATTGTGGGTGGTAACATTACAATCTAGATCTTTGTTTATAGTGATCACATTGATGTGTGAGTCACCTTCCGAGATGTGGTCAACAACATAGTTAAAGGCAACATTTGTGTAATTGGCATTGTTATTTCCACTATTGTTTTGGTTGGAAGGCCCTCCCTGCTCATAGTTGGGAAGAGGATCCTTGAATGCCTGGTGATCATTGTTAGAGGTATGCCTATCAAGTGACACTTTGTTTTGCTCGATCAAATCTTGGATAGTGTGCTTGAGTGCAATGCAGTCATTGGTTTTGTGCCCTTTGTTTCGGTGGTACTCATAGAAATCGTTGTCGTTCCACAAAGGAGGTTTGACTTTTGGTTCATATTCCCACGCTGTAGGAAGTGTTATGATCTTACTTGTGATTAACTTCCATAGGGTAGTTTCCAATGATTCTCCCAAAGGTGTGAATTTTCTCCTAGGTTGAAAATTTGTAAACCGTGATTCAGTGTTTCTTGGTTTGTTTTGTGGGGGGTTGTTTTGAGGAGTTGATAAGTTGAAGATTGGTTGTTTTGGTGCCACATTCTTGGCATCTACCACCCCATCATTCACAATGTTTTTGTTTTTTGTCTAGAATCTTGGTTTATCTACATTGGTGTTGGTACTAGGAGTGACTTTATAGAGATTTATTTGATCTTTTGCGATTAAATCTTTTTCAATGATTAGACTCATCTCAATGACCTTGCTAAAGGAAGTAGGACATTGGACTTGTATTTGATAGCTTAGGTTGGTTTGTAAGTTATGGAAAAACATTTCCAACATTTGTTTTTTAGGCATTTAGTGTGGGCACCTACTTGCCAGTTGTCTCCATCTTTGTAGGAAGGCAGCGAAAGATTCTCCACCTTTTTGCTTGGTGTTACAAAGATCTAAGATTGAGGTGTAATGCTTAATATTATAGGAGAATTGTGACAAATTTGTCCACAAGTTCGTTAAATGTTCTAATAATAGGTGGTAGTCTAGAAAACCACTCCATGTCTTGTCCTCCCAAGCTTCTTGGAAATAGTCGCATAAGATAACTATCATTGTGGGCAACTTCAAGACAAGCAGCATTGAATTCCCTAATGTGGTCCCTTGGATCACCTTTTCCTTGATATTTATCAAATTTTGGCACCTCAAATTTAGAGGGGAAAGGTATCATGATCAAGGTCCTATCAAAGGGATATGGTGAAATATCCTCTAGGGAATAATGTTTAGTTGATGCTCCTATTTGCATGTCCATGAATTGTTGTTGTAAAGCTTAAATCTATTGGGTCATTAAACTCAAGGCGTTTGTAGAATCAATGGTTGCTTTGCTTTTGTTTGTGGGTGTTTCCTTGTGTGTGCTTCCCTCAGGGTGTCTTTCCTCCTCAATTTCTTTTAGAGCTTCTATGTCAAAATATTTAGGGAGCTTGATTCCCAGATGTACTAAATGTAGAAAGAATTTGGTAGGGTCTTGGGCAAGTACCTTATCCATTATGCATTGAAATCTTTGGTCTTGCTGCGTTTGGAGGACTTCTTCCATAGGGATTTCCTCGTCACTTTCATGAGAGTTTGGAGACTTTTCTCAGCCATTTCAATCTAATTTTGTTTTTGTAATCTTATTAAGACCATGCAAGGTGACGAGAGATGGGATGGAATGACTTTGAAAGTTTTGAACAAGAGGTGCTAGAATGTGCCAAAATTTGAGCAAGGTTCTCCTTAGATCTAATTGGTGTCAAACAAGTTGGGTGTACAAAATGATAGTCAAAGTAAGGACGATAGAAATTCATTTACTTGATGTGTACTAGTCTTGCACAAGTCACTAGTGGAGTTCTGAGAGAGAAGGATAAGTGATCCTTGATAGTGGTGACTCACTAGGTTTGTTTGAGATTGTGATGCGATCAAGAATAGCTTGGTTCTAACCTTATTGGAATTTGGAAGAATTTTTTGAGATTTTGGATGACGAAAAATAGTTATGGTGTGGAAAAAGAGGGAAATGGTTGACTTGCATGATTTTAATAAGATCTTGGAACAACTGAGATAGGTTTGAAATGGTTTTTGAAAAGTTGATAGTTTTTCTCTTGGAAGGTATAAAATAGCTTTCTATTTTGGATGCACAATAGGTAAATGTGCTGGAACAGAGTGTAAATGCACCACAGGTCACGGCAAATGCACCAATCTGGTAATTTTCAAATGTGCTGCAACAGGTAGCAAATGCGCTACAAGTCTACGTAAATGCACCGTAGGTTGAATCAAAAGCGCCATTCTAGTTTTTAGCTTGAATTTGTAGAGTTTTTTTTGGAACATTTTTTTAAAAAATTCTATTTTTGGTTTGAAAACTTGGTCTTTTCTTGAATTTTGAATTTCAATTATGGAAAAAGACACAGCAAGTGCATAGAAGTTTTCATGATTTTTATCTTTTGTTATTTTTTTGTATTTTTGGACTTTTTTGAGTCAAAAACAAGTACAACCTAGGCTGGATATGATAGTATTTGTTGAATCCCCTTGCTGTTCATATTCAAAGAGTGTAGCTCCAGGATCTGGTAGCACCGGCTCCCCTCCACGGCACTCACTTCTCACACATACCAAATCCAGGTTTCCTTAGGCTCGTACCCCCACCAAACCTTAGGATTGTCCCTGCTACCTCCACTAAGAATCACATGAATCAGGGCCGCTTCAAAGGCTCTGCATTTTGTGTCAACAAATAGGGGTTTTTGGTATACTAAACAAGTGGCTAAGTAGTCAAGGCAACCGTTTGAGTGGTTACATGTGCGGCAACACTACTCTCCGTTATGGAGTCTCCTAACCTCCAAGGGTTACACCTTGGAGGGTTTTGGGGGAGGTTGGCTGTCGGTGTAACACAGCAGCACTCGTTACAAGAAGCTTTCACCTCAAGCACAATTTATTTTAAGTGGATTGGTAGGGCTTGGCTTTAGCTATTACCACTCAGGGTCATTCCCACTTGGACAGGCGGGCATCCAAGGGCAGGCCCCTCTAAAGGTTATACAAATGGAATAACAAGTCTGGCATTTTGGTCACCTATAAAGGGGAGAGCATAAGCCTATTGTCATTCAACAAACATAGAAGACAGTGATTAATCCAAACCTAGTTAAAAGGAAAAAAACTAAATGTGCTATCTACTTGTACACTCACGCATTTGTTAACTTTGAAGTGTTTAAAAGATAGAAATGTTCATTCCCTTTGTGAGATAGCAATATTCTAACTAAGAAAGATAGCAATATATAAAGAAGTAGTGGTTCAGTTACTATCCTCCTAGTTAAAGACTACATGAGATTTGTATGCATACATTTTTTATTTTTTTTAACTTCTTCCCCTAATTAATCAATGCAGCTAAATGATCTATCTAGCTCTTACTCCTACAAAACAAATGTTAGCATTAATAAGAAAAATTAGAATAAATCCTAAAACCCAAAGTGACAGATCAGATGCGCCGCTATATAGTCTGGATGCATAGGAACAGAGGTTGTATGTGTCATTGTACAAATGCACTAAGACAAATGTCAAAAGCACAGGAAGAATAGATAAAAGCATTAATTCAACAAATGCACTTTAAAAAGGTATGAAAGCATCGTCTATTAGGATGCATGCGCTAGAATTACGTAAGCGTCAGAACAGGAGGTAAATGTGCTGGAATAGCGGATGTATGCGCCATAGTTGTAAAAGTGCCAGAACAATGGTCAGATGCATCGGCTTGGAGGATGTATGTGCCAGAAGACTGTGTGCACTGGAATAAGTTGTAGATGCTCCACGAGATTGCTCAGATGCGCCAATTGAACCTATCAGGAGCTTATACAAAAACCTGTATGGAACCTGCCACTTGAAACTCAAATTTTTAGTTAGATTAGGGGCAAGGGGCCCATGGTGGGTGCAAGAAATGTAAGGGTAAAAATGGGATAATCAAATGAATAATAAAAACCCAAGCATCAATGTAATATGAAGATAAAAGGAGGTTTAAAATAAAGAAGAGAGATGATACTCACAACCTTTTACCTCGCATTTTCCATTGTTCACCTACTCTTTCTTGATCCTTTGGTGATGAAGATGGCCCTCAGGAAGCTTGCTTCCTTGCTTCAATTCCTCAAGATAACAAGGAGAGATGGCTCGGATATTTGTTTCTGTTGAAGATGAGCTTCAACACAATATGCAATGGATGATAATGATGGTATGGAAATGGGGTGCCAATGGCACGCTATAGATTCTATAGCATAAGTTTACTTGAGAGTTGGATATCAAATGAAGAAGAAGAGGGTTGTATTTATAGAGTTGTGTGAGAGAGGATCAATGGTGGAAAGGAAATAAGAAGATCAATGGAGGAGAATGTTCGAGAGAACATGGATGAATAGAAGAAGGACATGTGTCATTCAAAAAGAAGCTTTGTTGAGTTAACTACTTTCTTGATGAGGATAAGTTTTCATTTTCTTAAATTAGAATATATTTTTCTAATTTAAGAGCTTTGTTGATAGCTTTAAATCAATTAACTCAACTTTTGCTTTTGTATGACAAGAAGAGTTTATTTTTAAAAGATATTGAAGATTTTCTAGAAGATAAGAAAGCATAATTAAATAAATAAATTTATTTAATTACTTGTGGATAATTTTGGAAGAATAAATAAAATATTTAATATATTTTATTTTTTGGAGATTTTAATTTAAATAAGTTTGCATTTTATTTAAATTCGGAAGAATGAAAGATTTAATTAAATAATAAAAATTATTTAATTATTTAGAAGAATAAATTTGATATAGATGAAATTAATTAAATAAATGTAATTTATTTAATTAAATGGGAGGAAATGAATCAAATAAATAAATTTATTTATTTATTTATTGATAGAGGAATATGAAGATGAAATAAATATTTAAAGTATTTATTTAAGTAGAGTCATGTCATTTTTAGGTGTATACAATCCCCATTCCCACAGTGAAAAATCACCAAAATTGGTGGAATGATCTATCATTGTATATATTTTCATGTTTCAAACTTGCAAGATCTAGGGTTTTGGTTTGCATGTGTTTTAACGATGCCCTAGGTCTGATATCTCTATGTATCAAACTGTCAAGAGAATAGAAAGATTAGTTTGAATGCATAAATGAGAAGATTGATGCTTGGGGGGGATACAGAAGGATTACACATTAGTAACAGCTAAATGGACAAGGTTATAGTGTTTAGAGATTGTTAATAGGAGTTTGGAGTGTTTTCTAAGGACTATCCTAATTGGACTGTCTACGACAGCATTTAGAAAGACAGTGAACAATCAAGTTGATGCCTCTTGTATTCAATAGGTGTTGAAGTTCCCCTCCAAACACTTTGGTTGTGTGTCATGAATGCCACCAAACCCTCATTGGAGATCAGGGATCCCTTAACCTTTTCTATCATAACTGTTCTTGAGTGTTGGTCAAGCTTAAGAGGGCTTAAAAGGCCTAATAAGAAAGAGGACAATCAAAAGTTGCCTTAAACTTTACAAAGGAACCCTAACCCAATTTTGGATATGTGTTGTCTTTCCTAAAAGGGTATCTCAAATGGTCTTTGTAATTTGTGTATCAGATCTATAATAGAAATTATGGTAAAAAAATCCCTTTTGAAAGGCTCCAAGGCTTAAGGGTAGTTTGTGAAGGAAGACCTAGAAGATTGTAGTTTGTAATTGTCATTGTAGAACCCCTACCTCTACATCAGTAACCCACAGGATTGATCCAAGAAAAAGAGCCTTCCCGAGCCATAGATCACAACCAACATAGGAATCTGACCTGGCCGACAATTTTATGAAGAACCTTTCAAAAACAGAAGGAGAAATAATGTGTTAGCAACTGATAGATACATTAACAGACCTTTAAGTCTTGCAATAAAGGCACAATCCTACCTGAGGCTCGCTTTGGTGGCGCAACAGTACAAGGAAACATTAATACAATGGTTTAACCTCCTATGCATATCTTGGTGGGATTTTAATGTCGTAAGTTGGCACCATCAAGTTTCAACAAAGAAGGATAGCAAAGTTAGAGGAATCTCAAGTCCATGGTGACAAAGGTAGCTATGGTAGATATTTTCTTCTGGCTTCATTTTAGGGCAATTAGATTGCTATATAGAGGGCAATGAGCCATTGTAATAAGTTTTGGCCAATGTTTATTCATTGAGACAATTCCTAGATTATAGGAGAAGAATCAATAAGCTTTTGAGCCTTTCTGTATTCTCTCAAAGAGTGGATTGAATATTTTATGACTATGCCTTTGCACCTTTTGCAGCTTGTCCTATGATCATCAATGAAGAAGTGACACCCTATTCTTATTGAGTCTTTCTTTTGAGCCTAAACTACTGATGTATGTCATTGTTTCTAGTGTCAATGAATGATGTTAGTAAGTGGTCTGAAATCATGATCCTTTGAGATCTTGGCAACCATGAGTTAATATTTTGAGTTAAATAGGGAAGCGTTGTGCCTTTGTTGTATCATTTCAAGTCTTATCTTATGGTGCATCACCTTAGAATATATTTTACTTTAAGTTTCTCTCTTCTTTTCCCCCTCCCCAACATTTTCAAAGAATTAATGAGAATCTTAAGAAGAGCCAACTTCTAAAATCCTGGAGGTTATCTTGTGATTTGCAAAATGAGTCCCATAGTTATAGGATTTCCCATTACTTTGGTTGTTGTCTATGGTGAATATTCAATTCCTAGGTACAGACAACAAAAATTGTCAACACATAACATATAAATAATTGTGTCCTTATTTAGTTTCAAACAATTCCATTGATAGGTGTACATGGATATTGTTTGTCAATGACAATATGGCATATGGAGTGTAGGTGTAATGTAAAGTCCCAATATTCTATTGAAAGGATTAAATATAGTACAAATCCCTCATCATATATTTTGAAACATTAGCTTTATCTTCAACAAGTACACATAAATTTGCAAGTTCAAGATAGCTTTTCCCACCTCAAATTACTCCACCACTTTGAACATATGAGTTTCCCACATTAAGTGCAATCTTCCATCCTCTTGACGATTGCTAAACCACATAACAAATTATCTTGAATTTTGAATGATCCATGGATTCCACTTGATTTGTATGTGCTCTATGGTATAATGTAATGAAAATGTATTAGAAATCTCTATTTTCTTCATATTAGAGCTCAAATTCTTCACAAGATCCACTGTAACTTCCTAAGAACCCATGATGCAGGAATCTTCGTTGCCTTTGATAGTAAACTAGTTATCTTGCTCCTCACTCCCTTCATGTATCTAATATCTAGATGGGTGTATTGTGGAAATATCAATTATTTGGAATGATAGCTTTGATGTAGCCTAAATTGTGTTTATAGAATTTTAAATAATTTTAGATTGTTGTGAACAAGACTCTCTTCTTCTCTTAGATAATGTCTCCAATATTTCATGCTTGAACATAGAATCTACCTCTTTGTCATGCATAGGATTGTTGAACACTGCACTTGACTTTATTTTGAATGATAGGCTATTAACCTACCATGTTGTATCAGTAGTGTCAATAATATATAACTAGAGGCATTGGCATAAATTTAAAATGAAACTTGTAAGTTTGGTTTCCCATGCATGGGTGTGTCAAAAATGTTTTACTTCAAGGCATTAAGTGTGGCCCATTAGGATTTTGCATATTGAAAATTTTGGCCTCCCTTGGACAATGTAAGCATTTTGCAATCTTAGATAAATGATAAATGATTTTCCTCAAATAATGAGAAAATCCATGTAAGATACATACTTAATTCAAATTTTTTGGTTTGGAGCACTCTAATATGATTTATTTATAAACCTTGAACTTATCACTTCCAACCACAAGTAAATCAACGATTTCTTTATAAATTTTTCTTTTTCTTTCTTGAATAACAAATGATGGGCTTATAGAGTCTGAAACACTTTCTCTAAATGTTGCAACTATTCATCTCATTTTTTTTGGAAACTAGAATGAAATCAATCTTTCAAGTTATACTACAACAAAGAATACTAGGCAAAATAATGCCAAGACTATCCAACACGTGAAATTTCAAAGCTAAAAAATATACATATATGCTACCTTGACACACATGAATGTCTCAAAGAATCTATGTAATAGGTAAAGGTATGCTTAAGACCTTGCCTAGGCCATGAAGCTCTTTACTATATAAAAATAATCATACTCTTATGTCTATGTCACAAACATGACATCTAAGTAACAAGTGTTTTGGTTATTTTATTTTGATGTGTAATTAGTAATTTTTTTGTTGATTCTACATCATATAAAAGTAGTTAATAAAAGTAAATTTTTTATAATAAAAGTAAAGGTTTTATTCAATGAAAGTGTTTAAAAAGGATAATGAAGGCATTCTTTTGCAGCTGTAAGAAAATTTAGAAATAAAGTGTAGATAACCCTCATGTTGAATGTAATGATCAACATATTGACATTGCTAGAGCAATCCAAGAATAGGAATATCCTTATGGAGAACAAGACTAATGTAGAATATCATCCTCCCGTTAATTTGAAGGATTCATTATTTGGATCTAGAGTTATTTTCCTCTGGATATACTTCAAATCTTTGTATTATACATTCTCATTGAATTAAATATTCAAAATTAACTTTGTCTACAATTGTATTACATTAAAGTTGGTAGTGAAACTTATTTTTCTTTGGTATTGAGTTTGTGCTTAATATCTTTTTAAGTTTTTGTTTGAGTTTTTCTAAGACGTGGTATTCTCATAATTGACTTTTCCTTTGTTACAAAAATGTCATTATGAAGCTGTTTAGTATACTTAAAATTGAATTTGATTTTGTGCTTAAGATTATTTAGTGTTTCTCTTTGAATTTTTTCCCAAACATGTAAAATACCATCATCATTGGCTTTGCCACTAAAGTTTTTATATTAAATTTTGTGTTGAGACTTCTTCACCATGGATCTCTATCTAATATGCTTCAAATTGGATTTGAATTGTACTAAACATCTTTTACATTATGTTTTGTATATGTATATCTATAACATACCATAACAACAAAACTGAATTTGTCCATAAATGTTTTCAATTGAATTTATATCATTTTGGATCTCTATTGAGTATGCTTAAAATTAGATTTTCTTTAGTGCTTAAAATCTTTGGGATAAATTGATTTATATATTTGAATTGTAGATACCAAGAAGATTCTTGATCGACTAGTTGTACTAAGGCTTGATGGTAGGTTGGGAACAACCATGGGATTCACTGGCCCCAAGTATGTTTTAGAATTGTCTACATCAAAAAAATAAATTCCTAGTAGTAGTCAGGAATTAGCAATAAGTTTGATCAATCTTGGGTTTTTTCTATTTTTGTGACGTAGAATATTTTTATGAGTAAATTCTTCACCATTTGGTGGGGGTCAAGTGAATGGCTATAAAATGTGCATAATTGTGTAATTAGCCACCTATGTCTAATTGATTTGTTGTTCAATTTTCAATGACTATCTTAATTGATTTTTTGTTCAATTTTAAAACTTTCTAGTAAAGTATTTCTATGATATAACTATTATACACTAATCACTTTTTTTGTGATACAAAGTTTTCATTGATATGTTACACAAGAGCAATTGGGTAGAACAGACTAATAATGTCTAGGGAATAAAAAATGAAGCTTACTATGTTCTAACTATAGAGCTAGATTTCATTTCTAAATGGCTTGAAATGGTAGGACATAATATGTCAGTGGCCATTTTTATGTGTGATAGTCTTCTTGATTGGTATGGTGCATGGGATCTTCTAAAAAGGACAACCCCATTGTGCTTTCTAGCATAAAATTGAAATTTACTTTGATCTAATTATAATGTCAATTTTAAATTTTGAATTGCACTGAAATTGCATTGGATGATATGGCCATGATATCTATTGTATTCATTTTAATGGGTGATAGATCAAATTTCTTGATTGGTTGTTGCACAATATCTCTTACTTGGGGCATCCTAACAATGTCTATGGCATACAAACTCATATTTTCTTTGAGCTAATTATAATCCTTTGTTTCACATCTAAAATGCCCTAAAATGGTAGTGTTCCTTGATATTCATTGTGATCAATTTTATTGTGACAAAAATCCTTGGTTGGTGTGCTAGAATGGAGCCATTGGTTAGAATAGACTACCTATGTCTAGGGAATAAAAAATGAATCTTACAATGCTCTAATTATATAGCCATATTTTATTTCTGAATAACCAAAAATGCTAGGATAATATGCTAGGGGTCATTTTTTTGTATATGATACAATGCTTGTGATTAGTCTAGAGCACATGATCCTATATTTAGGACAACCCAATGGTTCCTTTCTACATAAAAAATGGAATTTACTTTGGTCTAGTTACAATGTCATTTTTAACTTTTGAACTGCATTGAAATGGCATGGGATTGTATGCCTATGATTTCCACTATAATCACTTTATGTGATAGATCAAATTTCTTGATTGGTTGTTGCACTGAAGGTGTGTGATGTTGGTCATTTCAGGTAGTCAATTGTTCAAAGCTAGGACCACTATACAAAGAAAAATGATTTGCACTTAGATCTACCATGGCATTGATCTCAACATTCTGAATGATATGGATATGGAACTTTGATTACTTCTATATTTTGTATACTTTAGATCATGTTTTGTGTTCAATGCATTCACTATTATTTTTTGAAAATCATATATAATGTTATATGCTAAATTGTAGTGAGAACCAAAGATTCAATCATGCAATAGACAAAGTCAAACATAGATATCTTTCACAATAGGCTTGTAGTTTTAGGCAGGGACTACAACTACAATGCAACCCTTGTTTTAAGTCTTGCATCTAGATCTTGTCTGCATATTATGTTCATACCCACCTACGTGTCATTCTTGAGAGATGTCGAGGTCCAATCATATTTCATCTTTAGAAGTTTTCTCTACCCTTCCATGCAATTATATTATGGTTCCCCATATGTTTCACGTCTAATACTACATAATACAAAGAATAATACTACACACTTTCTTTGTATTTCCTTAAAGAAAAAGGAGTGTACTAACATCCAAGGAAAAATAAGAAGATGCAATTAGTCTACCAATAGAAAGAATAATGGAGAGTTAATAGGTGGTTTGTGTAGTGTCATGCTTAAATGAACAATTTTGTTGAATAAAACAACATTGTTTATAGGTGATAATATAAATGTTTGATTTATTAGGTTACTATAACAAATATTTCAAAACATATATATTTTTTATTATAACTTGTGAACTATTAAAAATTTGATAATAGTGTAAATTAATGAGTAATATTTTCTTGTAATTTTAAATATGAAAAAAAGTCTTTTCATCATTTCATATATATATAGATTGAAAGTATAATTATAATTTAGATACATATTTTCTTGTAATGCATAACATTTTTTTATATATATTTAGATTAAAAATTTGTTGAAAGAGGTGGTTTTATTTTTCTAATTTTTTTCAATTGATTTTTTTATTTTTCCACATGTGAGAAACAAAGGTGTTTACTTTTGGTAAAAAAAACCTATTTTTTTGATTTGAAAATAAAAAATAAATATAATAATTAAATAAAGTATATTAAAACTTATATTTTTCTTGTTACTTTTAGAGCTATGTTTACTTAAAATTTCATGTCAGCAATTTTTGTCTAATAAAATGCAAAAATGAGGATTGTAGGGAATGGACTCCCATATAGATGTCACATACACTTTTGATTGAAGAACCTTCAATTAAAAGTCTTGAGACACAAACAATAAAGAGATAGGCTTGGGAACAACCAACCCTCAATAATATTTTTTAGACCTTTGATCAAAGGTCCTTCCCATATAGACGTGGGGACCTTCAACACAAAGTTACCTTCAATCAAAGAGATCATATTTTAGATAGAAAACAATTTCACAGATTTACAAATAATTTACAAATGAACACATCGTTATACTTCCCCCTTCATTTATGGAAACTGTTACTCCAATCGAACAAATCAATCAGTTTTATCGTATTTATCATATACAACAATAGTTATCAATAAGATAGCGTGATCGCTAGTTTCATTCCGATGGTCATGCACGTCGTTCATAAAGAGTCCACGCGTTACATTCAATGCATTCACTATTTATGTAAGAGCATAGCCCCATTTTAACAGCAGGTAATTTGACCACGGCACACGGGATCCCTATTCTCTTCCGGTAAGGAAAGCATTGCCTACTCACTCTCCACTATTAAATTGCATGCAGCGGTAGCCAGTCTTGCCATGAATACGAAAGCACAAAAGCAGGAATCGAATTTTAAAGTAAAATTGAAAGGTCCATTTTGCGGCCAAGAGCTACTAGACAAAAAGATGATGAGATTTCGTGCCGTCTTTACATGATATGGTGACGACTTTGCCAAGGCCAGACGCTATGTAAGAGAGGAGAATCTACTAGATTAATGATAGTGCCAACGCTAAAATCATGGTTTGCGCTTTCCAGGCCTTTTGCAGCTCATTCATTGTTTATACTGTGCAGTACTCCACGATATTAGTAGCCCTTTCAACAAAGCATTTGAGGTGTCTCCTTCAATCTCTTTGAAACCCATTCACAGTGTCGTCATGTGTATCAGTCCACTATATTGATAGTACAAGTTCCAATAATATAATCAAAGTTGCAGGTTTAAACCTTTTACAATGGCTTCATAATCTCACCATGCGCATTAATCTCCTATATTGATAATAATTCCTATCAAGCTTGCTCCTTCAAGATTTTTCCCTCCGATAGATAGTCTTATTATTTGGATTCCATGGTTCTCCATTTTAAAGGAAAAAATGCTTACTGATCGTTGTGCAAACAAATACAAATAGACAAACAGAAATTGCTCAGAATTGGAATGCTACAACATTCAATAACTTTCCATTGCTTATGATCAAAACAATTTCTAGTGTTTCATGAGAAAAATCATTAAGGGAGAGGGGCCAGTTGCCACCCATGCCCAAATAACCACTATGTTTTTAATCACTTGACCCCCCCAATTAAATTTCTAAAAGAACTAATACATGTAAAATCCCAACCAAATAAATTAACACAAATACATCAATACATGTTCACAACATTTGTACTTGTTCACAAATGCACCAATACATTTGTAAATTAACCAATGAAATTAAGACTAGTGTACAAGTGTGATGGCGAGCGGTTACGGGCACATCGGTTCGACATGTTGAAATGACCATTTTTTGACCCATGTGCACATAACGCATCCTACAGGGAAATGTATAAGAGTGCCCTAGAAGCTGAAAGAATAGTTTTAAGCTCTTCAATCGCATACAGAAAAACTCAAATCATCAAAATTCGATATGTCTAGCTATGTGCTTGACGTGCACGAAGCTAGGGTGGGCGGCTACTAGGGCCTCTTCCTTACTTGATGCCTCATTTTATAGAGGTCTTCACAAACAATACTAATAAAAACATTAAATGATTTCACCTCTAGAAACTTCCCAGTCTTATCTTATCTCCTCTAAATTCTTTCAACTTATCAACTTCATCTAGTACCATTCTCATCTACAAACTTATAAGTTTCCTCATCCTTCTAGAACATTACAATTTGTCTTTTTCATTAATTAACACAATACAACAATTTGTCTTTTTCATTAGTTAACAATACAATAATTAATAATGTTTTATGAGAGAAAAATTACACACCAACAGTCCCCCTTAAGTTGCTACCCACAAATATTGTCTTCATAATGCCTTTGCCAACTATTCTTACAGATCTACAAGATGCAAATAGTTTTCTCCAATCTGCTTAGTAAATTTCTTGAGAAAAATCATGTCCAGAAGTACTCTTCCAATTATCTTGTGCTTTTGCACTTCGAAATTGATCACCTAAAATGATTTCCAGCCTGTATCTTTCCTTCCAAATACTATGATTATTTGGTGCAACTTCACTTGCCTTCTTCTTCTACATCTTCTGTGATATCTTTAGACTTCACAAATGTCTACAAGTTGTCTTCAACAATTACCTCAAGAAATAAAACTCAGAAATTGACGAATCTTCAGTCTCACAATACTTCACATTTCCTCTTTTAAAGCTACAACTATTTTTCGACTGTGGCCTATTCAGTGATCTTTTTTGGCCGCTTCAACTGCATCCAGTATTTTCCTTTTTTACGGCTTATAAATTCCTTTGATAGTGGTTCAATTTTTTTTTTCTAAATGCTTCTATAGTTGCAACGCCTTCTTTAGGCAGCTTCTATGGTAGCTCAAATCTTCTACAATGGTGATCCACCTTTCCATTAGCCTGCAAACTTGGGTGACTTTGCTTTGGCATCCCTAATCAATAATCTACAGTTTCCTTCAATGATAAGTCCATGGAATTCCACAATTTTCAATGGATGCGGCCTTCTTTTTAACTTTAACTGTACCTTCTTCAAAACTTCCTTCTATAATCTTGAGTTTGTGGTGACTGACTTCTTCCCTTCTATTGGTAGTAGCTAGTAAAGCGTCCAGAAGCTACTACACTTGGCCGCAAGAAGGATGCGGAGCATAAGGCCAACTAGGCCTAGTAGGAAAAGACATTACAGTCATAAGTGACACATCTCTATTGATAAAAGAATAGAAGTAGATAGATAAGATGAGGTAGATAGAAGAAAATAAAAAAGGACAAGAAAGATAGTCATGTATATGTGAGAGAAAGATAGTCATGTATATGAGAGAGAGAGAGAGAGAGAGAGAGGAGAGAGAGAGAGAGAGAGAGAGAGAGAGAGAGAGAGGAGAGGAGAGAGAGAGAGAGAGAGAGAGAGAGAGAGAGAGAGAGAGAGAGAGAGAGAGAGAGAGAGAGAAGAGAGAGAGAGAGAGAGAGAGAGAGAGAGAGAGAGAGAGAGAGAGAGAGAGAGAGAGAGAGAGAGAGAGAGAGAGAGAGAGAGAGAGAGTATTATGATCTATGTACTCTATAAATACAACATGCAAGGTACCTGGACTCAAAACTCCAATATGTGACTCTACTTCCCATGTCAACAGAGAGAGAGAGTATTATGATCTATGTACTCTATAAATACAACATGCAAGGTACCTGGACTCAAAACTCCAATATGTGACTCTACTTCCCATGTCAACATATTATGATCTATGTACTCTATAAATACAACATGCAAGGTACTTGGACTCAAAACTCCAATATGTGACTCTACTTCCCATGTCAACATTTGGTTTTATTGTCAGGACCTAGTAAACCAGTAAAGAATAGATAAAAAATCCAAATAACCATTGCAGAGAAAAGGAAGTGATGAGAAAGGATATTATAAAGAAAGTAGAAATTTTTAATGGTTAGAAGTAGATTTTCCTAGGCCTTTACCTTGTGAGAGGGGGTTAGGAACCTGGGGGATAACAAATGGAAAGGGGGAGATCTTGAATATATCCCTAAAAAGATGCCACTAATCAAAGTAGGATGGACATAAACCACCCACTATAAACAACCGACATGTTGTCATGCTGACTATTTATGGTTTTTTCGACCTCCCTTTCATGCTAACTTTTGCAGTCAACATCCTCATTGCAACTCCTATGACCTATTTAGTCGATTAAATTGTCGATAGATTTCCTGCAACCTATTTAGTTAATCAGATTTTTGACCAGCTGACAGTTTACAACGTGCCTATTGATGATTGTTTTGATGCAATCATAACAATAAGTTAAAATTCACATAAAATGAACTGAAACTATACTTGAAAGACAAGAAGGAATCATCTGGTGATTCAACTAATCCCAAGTCTACAATGGTTCGGTTGGTCAAGTTCAGTTGGTCAATGTGAAGCTGTAATGTTCAAGGGGCCTTACGTAGTTTAGGTTTATTTTGCAGTTTACTGGACTAAGAATATGCAAAGAGGTCATAGATTTCAACAAGTATTCTGTTCATTTGCATACAAGTGTTACTGGGCTGCAAATTTCAGATGGTTTTCTTGGATTTTTTGCAGCTTTCTTCTTGATCTGTTTATGAAAACTGTCTACTTATAGCTCTGTTATCATGCTTCTTCAAATTTGAGACAATTTTCTTTGGATTTCATACGTTTTCAGCTAGATATTTCAGATGGGTTGGGAAAAGTTAGAAAGATCTACTCTATACCTCACTTAATCTACCGAAGGATCTAAGTGTTTCTGATATGCACTATGTAAATACCACAGTAGTTTGATCAAATCCACAGTAAAAACCCTAAATGTAAGTTTTGAGCATTTTCACAAACATACATTTAAAATTGCAAGCTCTCAAAGAAGATATTTCAAAACACAAAGAAGAGCAGGAGAACACTCAAAAGATAGATGCAGAACTCCAGATTCTATTGTATTAGAAACGAATAGCCATACATGATTTACAATGTAAGAATGACTCTTAGTTTCATTGATCATACTACAGAGAACTTACAAGCTTTACAGATACAGTAAGGCAGCCAGACATTCCACGCGCACCTTACTGCAGACAAACAGGCGACCTCCTTCTTCCACTTCTAAACTATGCTAACTATCTTGCTGTATTTTCCTAGAATCTTTGTTGTAGGCCCTAAAAATCCCTGTTGTAGCCCCTGTTGTGAAGTATTACAGTGTAGAGAGGCACAATATAAAGACATTCTGATTGTCCTCACTACAGCAAAAAAACTAACTGAACCCCTGGTTCAAACCCCTAGTTACAGCAATAAATATGTCTTATTCTATGTTCGACAGAAGCTAATATCCTGATGATCATCATCATCATCTTTTTTCCTTCAACAGGATATTTTCCAAAACACGATCAGGTTCACGAAATATGATGATGACGTCTTATTCCAAGTTCGACAAAAGCAAATATGATGATGACGACTTCGTATCATCCTGATCTTTCGAGAGGGTTGCCTTGGCCGCAAAAGGATCATATTCACTTCATCATCCTGATCATGCTCCTTAGGTGACCCGATATCACAAATATCCCCCTGATCTTAACCGAACATGATGATGACGTCATCCTTAGCATTTCAATGAAGCCCGAATATCATGATGACGTCACCATCATCTTCCTTTCCTCGGCAGCATGATTATCTTCATATCCTCCTTTCTTCTTCAACATGATGATGATGATGATGTTGTTCTTTTCTCCAATATGCAGAAGCGAATATCATGATGATGAAGTATGTGGGCTAACCTGTTTTTTGACGCACCGACAGGGATGATCATGCCGATGGGCGGGAAATGAGGCGGTGGACATTTTAAAGTGTTTTTTGGCACCTCTGGCATTTTTTTAGTCAGCGATGGTTGACCCGTGAAGTTTGAGCGGTCTGAACGCATTTTTGACGCGTTTTGAGCGGATTTCTGGATCTGATTTCCGCGATCTTGCACAGTCACCATGATTTAAACGCTTATTTTAATTTCATGCTGTTTTATGTGATAAATGTGAAACTTATTGCTTGTCTTGTCTTGCAGGCTTGCAGTTGAGGAAGCAGCTGGAAAGTCAATACAGTGACCTCATGGAGGCAGAAGATCTGATCTCAGGAGCAAGAAGATAGAGATGAAATGCAAAAGGTCAAGGCCATTCAAGTAAAGAAGAAGGTTGCAGCTGAGGGTATTATCACAAAAGACAAACAGAAGTTATTGCCCAGCTGCCGGAACTTCTCAGAAGGGGCAATATTTCGCCCAGATTTGACCACTGCTCTGAGATATTTTTGAGAACTGGTTCACCTGCATTTATTGCTGTAACTAGGGGTTTGAACCAGGGGTTCAGTTAGTTTTTTTGCTGTAGTGAGGACAATCAGAATGTCTTTATATTGTGCCTCTCTACACTGTAATACTTTACAACAGGGGCTACACACAGGGATTTTAGGATTTTGCCAGAATTGTAGAGTCTTTCTGGGCATAGTTTAGAAGTAGAAGAAGGAGGTCGCCTGTTTGTCTACAGTAAGGTGCGCGTGGAATGTCTGGCTGCCTTACTGTATCTGTAAAGCTTGTAAGTTCTCTGTAGTATGATCAATGAAACTAAGAGTCATTCTTACATTGTAAATCATGTATGGCTATTCATTTCTAATACAATAGAATCTAGAGTTCTGCATCTATCTTCTGAGTGTTCTCCTGCTCTTCTTTGTGTTTTGAAATATCTTCTTTGAGAGCTTGCAATTTTAAATGTATGTTTGTGAAAATGCTCAGAACTTACATTTAGGGTTTTTACTGTGGATTTGATCAAATTACTATAGTGTTTACATAGTGCATAACAGAAACACTTAGATCCTTCGGTAGATTAAATGAGGTATAGTTTAGATCTTTCTAACTTTTCCCAACCAATCTGAAATATTTAGCTGAAAACGTAGAAATCCAGAGGAAATTGTCTCAAATTTGAAGAAGCATGATAACAAAGCTATAAGTAGACAGTTTTCATAAACAGATCAAGAAGAAAGCTGCAAAAATCCAAGAAAACCCTCTGAAACTTGCAGCCCGGTAACACCTTTATGCAAAATGAACAGAATACTTGTTGAAATCTATGACCTCTTTGCATATTCTTAGGCCAGTGAACCACAGAACAAACCTAAACTACGTAAGGCCCCTTGAACATTACAGCTTCACATTGACCAACTGAACTTGACCAACCGAACCATTGTAGACTTGGGATTAGTTGAATCACCAGATGATTCCTTCTTGTCTTTCAAGTATAGTTTCAGTTCATTTTATGTGAATTTTAACTTATTGTTATGATTGCATCAAAACAATCATCAACAGTGCCATCTAGTTAATCTTTACCAACATAAACACCATGGGACATAAAGAATCAATGAAATTCAAAATTATAAGCACCCACGACGAAAGGAGATAATAAAATATTAAGAGAGATTAAAGAAAATATCCAATTAGCAATGGAATTGAACATGGAGGAAAAAAAACAAAAAGAAACAAAAGAAAGATAAGAGAGGTACCACAAAAGAATGGAAAAGGCATACGAGATAGAGTTAGAGCATGCCAAAATGATTGTTGTTGAAAAGGATATGGAGGAAGAGATAGAGTGCACTAGAAGGGATGTAGTTGATGACAAAGAAATATAATTATGTAATACTCCACAACAACTAAATCACATATTGATAAGGAAACAAAGATCCTCACCAATCTGGTAGGAATTATAAAAGAATATTAGATAGCTCAAGAAGTATGTGAAGATGGTTGTAGTAACATGGAGGCTCCACCACTTCTAATATTACATCAAACACTGCACTTGGAAATTGATTTATCTAATCTTTAGATTACAATAGATGAAAATTATGAGAAGTTCTTGAATCCCATACAAAATTTGCAATCTTTGAAATTTGATGCAGAGTATTTGGATCAATTGGTTACCAAAAGTGTGAGGTAATTAAGAGATGATGATGCAGGAGCACCTGGGTGTGTATGCAATCCTACATTGCCCAAAAAGAATAGCTATTTCAGTTTTGTTTGCTTTTGGTCTAGTTTGTTGTTTTAGTTGTGATTTCGAGGTGCTGCCAATGTTGTCGTGGTTGTTGGCAGTCACATGTCACATTCTCTCTATGTCATTTGTGGTTAAGCTTGGTTGATTTCAATTCACTTTTGATGATAATGACTATTTTGTCCAAGTCTTGGTTCATTTGTCACATTTTCATTTGTGTTCAGTTTGGGTTGATGGTATGCCACGGTTGAGTGTCAATGACCGATATTCTTGTTGCCATGTGCTTGCTGAAATATTTCTTGAATAATGTACCGACAAAACATTTAATGGAGTCATTATTTCCAAATAGCTATATGGTGATTTTGAAGGTGATAGGGAATGTTGCAAAGGCTAGAGGTCGCCCAAACTAAAATTCAAATAAAAACTATTCAATTTCTTCCCATGGGGTTACACATCACTTTATCTATGCCTTCTTTTGTGAAATGAAAGATTGCTGATTGAAAATACACAGCAAATATAAATTAAGGGAGGTCAATTGTGTGAGTTTTGGTGGCCATATGAGAAGTTCATCATAGTAATTTCAGAAATATAAAATTTGATTGGAATAAAAACCCATGCTTGGGAAATTTGTAAATGTTGGCATTCCATATATGATTTTATTAAGATTGCTGCTAATACGAATAAAATTTGAGTTTTGGGATTATTAAACATAATATTTGTGAATTGTTTGTTTCATTATTTGCAATTTCCTTATGGTAGAGAATAACTGGTAGTTTTGGTTCCATAGCTATTTTCACAAAAAGATTCACTTTGTAAATTGATTTCATTGATTGGTGATCCCTAGATTGTGTCATTACTGCTTGACTTAGTAGTCCCATAGGACCCCTAATTCTTGTCTACACCAATTGATATCAGAGCTAGGTTTGCTGATGTGTT
This sequence comes from Cunninghamia lanceolata, assembly GCA_027924645.1. NCBI lineage: Eukaryota > Viridiplantae > Streptophyta > Pinopsida > Cupressales > Cupressaceae > Cunninghamia > Cunninghamia lanceolata. The sequence continues at coordinate 3,309,986 of BSBN01001569.1, forward strand.
GAAGATAGGAACCTTGGAGAATCTTGTTGTGGGTGAGTGTGAGGATGAGGAGACCTGCGACTATGGAGGTTTCATTAGCATGGTACAAAGAGGACATGGGCGAAGAGGACCATTGAATGGACCATGAAATAATGACAATATTGCAGTCATGGAGATGCTGAGAGGTATCGTAACATGATTGGATGCGATGGAAGTAGTACAACAAAGAGGGATGCATGTTGTAGATGTTAGTGATGATGAAGGTGAGATTGAAGCAATAGAAATTGATTTTGAGGATGATGAAGAGCCTAAACAAGGAGAGGCATTGATGCTGAAAAGAGTTCTTTTGAAACAGAAAAAGAACAACTGGAGCCAAAATTAAGGTAGAGTTTATTTCTAACGGTGTGTAAATTAGGTGGCAAGTGTTGTAAGGTAGTTAAGGATAGCAGAAGTATTGATAATTTGGTCTCACAAGAGATGGTAGAAAAGATGCAATTGAAAAAGACAAGACATCCAAATCCTTACTAAGTCACTTGGTTGCAAAATGATCATCAAATTATGGTAAGTGAACAATGCTTGGTTCACTTTTAGATTGGTAATTATGTTTATGAGGTGTTGTGTGATGTGATGCCCATGGATGCTTTCCATGTCCTTTTGGACAGATCGTGGCAATATGATAGACTGTATGCTATGTATGATGGTTGGGCAAATATATATACCATCACAAAAAAATGAAAAGGAGTATCATTTGAGTCCATTGAAGGAGAAGGAGAAATAGGTGAGAAATAGTTTATTTGTTTGTTTTCATGCTAGTGAATAGGTTATGATAGTGGCAAGTAAGGTTGGGAGAAGCCCAATAGTAGTTCATGAGAAGAGAACTTTAAGTGGGTTCAAAGGGAGTGGTGAAGAGTTGGTGCAATAGTTGCACAAGAAAGAGAAGAAGAATATGGGGCAGCCAAATAATTGTAAACGAAGTGAAGAGATTCCAAGAGGAAAACGGTATTAGCATTGGAAGAAGATACACACTTGTATGAGAGGTCTAAAATAGATCTTCATCATTAGGAAGAACCAAGTGGAGGTGAGTGCAAGTTGCAACATAAGTAATGAAGGAATGTGAAAGAGGGAAGAGGTAAAGGGGATTTGTTCAACAAACAAAGGAAGGATCTGATTGATGAAGAGGAAATCTGGATAAAAAAATGAACATGGGATCACCATCTCAAGCTCCCAAAAATGTTCATGAGCTGTAGCCTCATGAAGCATTTTTCCTACTTGACATGTCTGATGCAGGAGCACCCAGGCATATATGCAATCCTAAATCACCCAAAAAGAATAGCTATCTTAGTCTTCTTTGCTTTCGATCTAGTTTGTTGTTTCAGTTGTGATTTTGAGGTGTTGGTGGTGTGGTCGTAGCTGTTGGTGATCATGCGTCACATTCTCTCTACGTCGATTATGGTTGATCTTGGTTGATTTCAATTCACTTTTTATGGTCGCGATTATTTTAGTGAAATCTTGGATCATTTTTCATATTTTCATTTGTCATATGTTGTTTATTTTGGGTTGATGGTATGCCGCAATTGAGTGTCAGTGACCAATATTCTTGTTGAAATGTTTTGTAAACAATGTGCCAACAAAACACTTGATGGAGTCATTATTTCCAAACAACTTTATGGTGATTTTCAACGCTAGAGGACATGTTGCAAAGGCCAAAGGTTGCCCAAACTGAAATTCAAATTAAAAATATTCTATTTCTTCCCATGGGGTGAAACATCACTTTATCTATGCCTTCTTTTGTGAAATGAAAGGTTGCTAATTGAAAATACACCGCAGATATAAATTAAGGGAGGTCGATTGTGTGACTTCTTTTCCATATGAGAAGTTCAATGCAGTAATTTTAGAAATATAGATTTTGATTGGAAAAAAAACCCACGATTGGACAATTTGAAAATGTTGGCGTTCCATATCTGATTTTATTAAGAGGTCAAAGGACCATTCCAATGCATGGAGGCTAGTTTTTTTGTTTGGTTGTGATTTAAATTTCAAGGAATAATAAACTCTTCATGTATAATTCCTCCAAGGCATCAATTCACTTGCTTGGGCGACTCATTCAATGGTGTTCCTGATGCTTTTGAACAATATAAAAAATATAAATCAAACACAGGAAGGGGTTTGGTCTGCCACATAAAAGAAGAGGACGAGAATAGAAAACATTGATAGACATCAGGGTGATGGGAAGAAAAGAAAGCCACTGCGAGCCAAATGGAGTAGGAAGAGAGGAGGTATAAAATGAATTTGTTGTTACAAATCAAAGCAAAAGATAAGAAGATTGAAGCTTGGCTATTGAAGCAAAATAAAGGAATTGCAGAAACAGTAGGGAGAAATAAGAAGAGTGTTGGCTGCAAAGTGAAACAAAATGACACATAGATTGCTCTTTTTTTGCAGAGTTGAAAGCGGAATTTAAGAAGGAAGAAAATAGTTGTTTTCTACTTGGAGGGAGGTCAAATGGAAAGAAAATAATATGGATATCAATCCCTGATGCTTTGTTTGCCATAACATCAAATCAGGACAAGTGATTGCTGCCAATAAGAATAAAATTAGAGTTTTGGGATTATTGAACATAATATTTGTGAATTGTTTGTTTCATTGTTTGCAATTTCCTTGGGGTGGAGAATAACCAGTAGTTTTGGTTCCATAGTTGTTGTCACAAAAAGATTCAATTTGTAAATTAATTTCATTGATTGGTGATCCCTGGATTGTGTCATTGCTACTTGAATTAGCAATCCCATAGGACCCCTAAGTCTTGTCTACACCATATGACAATATATTGTTGGTGTATACTTTTAATCCTAGGCGTATAAACATTTTCTTTAACCATAGTTAGGTGTATTTTCCACATGTACTTTGAACTTGTCAAAGTAGTTAGTCATTTTGGAGAGGTGTTGACTTGCATTGACACCTCACACTATTTTTGTGGGTTGTTACTCGCCATCATTTCATGTAGAGGAGTCCTATCCTCATTTCATGGAGACTTAGGTGTCCACACTTTCCTATTTATATCTACCTCATTTGTGAATACAATGGGTTGATTCATTACATACTCGTGTGCTTGTAGTTTATTCTATGATCTTGTTCATGCCAAAGCTCAATCTGTGAGGTGTTGTTTGTTGTTTGTTTGGTTTTTATATATTAACTGTGTATGTCTGGTTTGCGTTGCAAGAAGGTTCGAGGGTTTGCACTGTTGCAAGTATGAGGTGAGCCATTGTTGTCATTGATGTCAACATACTCATATTGCATTGACAAGAAGGATTTGATGAGCTGTGTGCTGAGGATATTGAGAAAATTAGCCTCAGTCAGGAACAGTGAAGAACAGTGATGAGAAGAAGGTAAATGTACTGTATAGGATCAGAACCGGAGGATGCGGATTAAAGGGTTAGTAGATATGAGTCTTGAGATGCTACAGTTAAGATTTCAGAGGTCCGCATGAAGATCTGAAGGAGTTGTGGCTGCCGGTATAGAACCGGGTCCGGCAAGTATCCAGAGGTGACAGAGGATCACAAAAAGGTCCGGTGAGGTCCGGAATTGTATCATCCTAATCTGCGGATTGGATGGAGTGTTTGGGATGTCCTTGTGATGTGTCATCCTGATTTGTGTATGATTTGGAGGTCCGGAAGTACCTCTTGCATTATGACAGTGGCGACAGACTGTGTTCTTGAAGTTCCGGATGAGGAAGACAAGAGATCCCAGTAAGTAGAGGAAGTGCGGATGTATCCGGACATTCAGACAGGCTTGTGAAGGTTCTTGGATCATGTTTAGGTTGTGTTGTTGGTCCGCATTGATGGTAGAGCCCGAAATTGAAGTTATTCTTCCGGATGAAGTTCTTGCTCTGTTTAGCCGACCGGATGAGTTGTTCATCCTGCGAATGTTCTTGTGATGGCCGACCGGATGTGTTATTCATCTTGCGGATACTCCTATGGTTGTTTGCCGACTTAGATGTTTGTTCCTAAGTTGATGTCTTGTATAAATAACGGTTTGTGAGTTCATTTCAAGGTGTGGTGTGTGGATGAGTGTGGCATAGCGAAGAAACGTGCAAAAGGCAGAGCAGAGATTGTTGGGCTTAATTGGAACTGATCTGGACATGATAGAGATGTCATTCTCCAGTTCAAGACTGTGATTTTTATCACTTTGTAGACAGTGTGTCTCCTTGTAGGCAGTGGGCCTCTTTGTGAGCAGTGTGCTCGGGCAGTGAGCCCTTATTGGCATGTGCCATTTATTTTTCTTTATTCTTCTAACAGAGAATAATTCTTGGGTTAATCACCCCGTGGTTTTTCCCTTAACCGGGTTTTCCACGTCAAAATCTAGGTGTTCAATGTGTTGATGCTTATCTGCTCTTGTGTTTATGTATTATGCTTCCATGGATGATTATTTGATATGCTTCTAACTAACAACAGAGAATTAAGTGTTTGAAAGAAAAAGAAGTTTTATACAACTGATTCACCCCCCCCCCTCTCAGTTGTATGCCCTAGATCCAACAATTGGTATCAGAGCTAAGTTCCTCTGATAGGAGCTTAACCGCTTGAGGAGATCCAGGATGTCGTCATACAAGAAGGATAGTCCGAAGTTCGATGGAACCAACTTCACTCTCTGGAAAGGTCGCATGAAGTGTCACTTGGAATGTATGGGAAAAGCATACTTGGCTATGATTTCAAAACCATATGTACCTCCACAAGGTGGTCCGACAACTCTGAATGAAATCACAGAAGCTCAAAACAATCTGCGGACCAAGGAAGCTCTTCTAAGCGCATTGAATGACTTAGATCTCTCGAATGTCATTGACCTACCAACTGCATATGAGATCCTAACTAAACTGGAACTTCTGTATGAAGGAGATGAGTTTGTCAGAAGTGCAAGGTTGCAAAGTCTGAAAGGGAAATTTGAAAGATTGAAAATGAGAGATGATGAAAACATCACTACCTTTATGCCAAGAGTAAATGAGCTGGTATGTGGAATCAGAAATGCTAGTGGAACTTTAGATGAAAATGAGATTGTCTGCAAAATCCTAAGATCCCTTCCTGCTGCCTACAAAATCAAAGTTGCTGCCATTGATGAATTCAGAGCCCACACAACTGTCACAAGAGAACAACTGGCTGGCAAACTAGCTGCATTTGAAATGACCGAGTTTGGAGATGATCCTCCCAAGACTGAATCTGCTTTCAAAGCCAGTGCCTATGTGAAAGGCAAACAGAGATTTGATCCGGGTGAAAACTCATCAAGGAAAATGTCATGGTATGATCAAGCAAGAAGAGACATGGAAGAAGAAGAAGCAGAAACAGCTCAACTTGAAGCCCTCATTGCAAAGAGACTGCCAAGAGGATCCGGTAAGTATGAAGGAAAACTACCCTTTAAGTGTTTCAACTGCAATAAGATTGGTCATTTTGCCTCAAGATGTCCGGAGAGATCTGCAAGATCTAATACTCACAGACAAAGGTTTCAAAAGAATTGCTATTATGTTCATGAAGAAGATGACAATGAAGGAGTAACAGATGATGAATCAGAACTAGGAAGCAAATCCGGAAATGAGTGGGTGTTTATAGCCATCAAGGAAGAAGATTCAATACTCTCTGAATCTGTCAATCACAAAGTTGTTGAAAAAGCCTTGGCTGCTCAAGTGGAAGAAAATGATGATTGGGTTATTGACAGTGGATGTTCTCACCATATGACTGGTGACAAGAATAAGTTCTTAGATTTGGAAAGATATGAAGGAGGAATGGTAAAGTTTGGTGACAATTCTGCTGGCAGAATCAGAGGTAGGGGAACTATTTCCTTTGATGGTAAGAGCAAAACAGGAAATGTACTGTATGTTGAAGGATTGAAGCACAATCTTCTCAGTGTTGGTCAGTTAGTGGACAAAGGCTATGATCTCCGGTTCAAGAATGGAAAATGCAGAATCTTTACAAGCTCCGGAACTGAAATTGCATCCGGTACTCAGACAAAAGGTAATATCTTTCATCTGGTTGGTTCAAATAAAAGTTGTTTGTTTGTTCAAATTGATCAGAGTTGGTTATGGCATAGAAGAATGTGTCATGTAAATTTTGATAACATCATCAAGATAAGCAACACTCAGGCTATGAGAGATCTTCTAAAATTAATGAAACCTACAAATAGTGTGTGTAAAGAATGTCAGTTAGGTAAACAAAGCAGAGTCTCTTTCAAAAGCAAAGATCAGTCTTCTACCGGATTGTTGGAATTAGTACATACTGATCTATGTGGTCCGACAAGAATCAAGAGTCTGCAGGGTGATAGATATTTCATGTTGTTAATTGATGATCATTCCCGGATGATGTGGGTTACCTTTCTAAAAGAAAAATCAGAAGCTTTTGAGAAGTTCAAAATCTTCAAAGCTATGGTGGAGAATCAAACCGGATTGAAACTAAAGTGTCTAAGGTCTGATAGAGGTGGTGAATTTACATCTGGTGAATTCATTGACTTTTGTGAGAAACAGGGTATAAGGAGACAGTTGTCTGCTCCTAAGACTCCACAGCAGAATGGAGTAGTTGAGAGAAAGAACCGGACCATCCAGGAAGCTGCTAGGACAATGATGTTGGAAGCAAATGTTCCTCAAATGTTTTGGAAAGAAGCTATCAACACTGCAGTCTACACTCTCAATCGAGTTCAAATCAGAAACAACACCGGTAAGACCCCCTATGAACTCTGGTTTGGCATCACTCCTACTGTGAAATATTTCAGAGTATTTGGTAGCAAGTGTTATATTAAAAGAGATGAAGATCTAGGAAAGTTTGATGCTAGAAGTGATGAAGGAATTTTCTTGGGCTACTCCACTCAAAGCAAAGCATACCGGTGTTACAATAAGAGATTGAGGAAGATGATAGAAAGCACCAATGTAAAGGTTGATGAAGGAATTGAGAAGCCTTCAAGATTTTATGAGTTTGATGAAGATGACCAAGACAGTGTTCAAGGACCTCAATCCTCTCCGGTGAGACAGAGTCAGCCTGATCCGGTAAATCAGGAAGAAGAGATAGGTTTGAATGAGCCTGATCAAGAAATAGCAGTGCTGGATACTCCCAAAATTCTAAGGTATGTGAGACTGAATCACTCTGAAGATCAGATTATAGGTGACAGAAGCAAAGGTGTACAAACTAGAAGGAATATTGCTCAAAATCAGAATGAATGTTCTCTGATTTCAAAGATTGAACCTAAAACAATAAATGAAGCCTGCAATGATGAAAACTGGACCAAAGCAATGGAAGATGAATTGATGCAAATTGAGAAAAATCATACTTGGGATCTTGTTCCCAGACCTAGAGACAGGAATGTAATTGGAACCAAGTGGGTCTTCCGGAACAAACTAAATGAAGCTGGTGAAGTAATCAGAAACAAAGCTAGATTGGTCTGCAAAGGCTACTCTCAAATAGAAGGAATTGACTTTGAAGAGACTTTTGCTCCGGTAGCAAGAATTGAAGCAGTCAGATTACTTCTTGTATTTGCTGCCTTCAAAGACTTCAAGGTATATCAGATGGATGTCAAGTCTGCCTTCCTAAATGGTGATCTAGAAGAAGAAGTCTACATTGAACAACCGGATGGATTTCAATTGTCTGATAATAATGATATGGTCTGCAAGTTGAAGAAAGCTTTGTATGGATTGAAGCAAGCCCCAAGAGCATGGTATGAAAGGTTGGATAAGCATCTTGTGCAGATTGGATTCAACAAAGGTACTGCTGACAGTAACTTATATTTCAAAATTGATCATGAAAACATTCTGATTGTTGAAGTGTTTGTGGATGATATCATTTTTGGAGGAAGAGATAGTATGTGCAAAACTTTTGCTAATCAGATGAAAAGTGAGTTTGAAATGTCTATGCTTGGTGAAATGAATTTCTTCTTGGGTCTGCAAATTACTCAAACAAAAGAAGGGATCTTCATTTCTCAGACCAAATATGTGAAAGAATTGTTAAGGAAATTTGGTATGGAAGACTCAAAGCCAATGAACACTCCTATGGCAACCGGATGTAAGCTAAGCAAAGATGATGATTCTCCAAAAGCAGATTAGACAAAGTATAGATCAATGATTGGTGGATTGTTGTATCTCACTCAAACTAGACCAGATATAATGCAGGCTGTTGGTCTTGTGGCAAGATTCCAGGCTGATCCTAGAAAATCTCATGTTATGGCAATCAAAAGAATTTTTAGGTACTTGAAAGGAACAGTTGAGTATGGTCTATGGTACCCTAGAGATCCGGATTTCTCTCTTCATGCTTACACAGATGCAGATTGGGCAGGAGATGTGGATGACCGGAAAAGCACTAGTGGTGGAGCATTCTTTTTGGGGAAGAGATTGGTTTCTTGGCTAAGCAAGAAACAAGATGCAATATCTCTATCTACAACTGAAGCAGAATACATTGCAGCAGCAGGTAGTTGCACTCAAATCTTATGGATGAAGCAGATGCTAAGAGACATCAAAGTTGAATATGAGAAGCCTATCACAATTTTCTGTGATAATTCAAGTGCAATTAATATCTCCAAGAATCCGGTATTGCATTCTAAGACTAAGCACATATCTATTAAATTTCACTTTTTGAGAGAACAAGTAAACAAGGAAGAAGTCAGATTGGAGTATGTTCCCTCCAAGGATCAGATTGCAGATATCTTTACAAAACCTCTTCCCAAAGACTCTTTTGAATATCTCCGGGAGAAGTTAGGGGTCATGGCCCCTCCGGTGATGAACTAAGATGCACTGATGTGCATCAGTCCGGTGGCTATCACAGTCATATCTTGTGATCCGGACTAATGGGGAGCTGCAACTAAGGGGGAGCAGCTGGTATGATTCTGATATATGAGAATTGCAAGTATGAGCCCTTTGCCATTGATGTCAAAGGGGGAGAGAAGACATGTGAAAAACAAGTGGTTGATGATCAAAGGGGGAGCAGTAAAGGAAGAGAAGACATATGAAAAGTTGAAGTTCTTGTCTTAATGGTTTTTCACATCATATGTTGCCATCAATGACAAAGGGGGAGATTGTTGCAAGTATGAGGTGAGCCATTGTTGTCATTGATGTCAACATACTCATATTGCATTGACAAGAAGGATTTGATGAGCTGTGTGCTGAGGATATTGAGAAAATTAGCCTCAGTCAGGAATAGTGAAGAATAGTGATGAGAAGAAGGTAAATGTACTGTATAGGATGAGAACCGGAGGATGCGGATTAAAGGGTTAGTAGATATGAGTCTTGAGATGCTACAGTTAAGATTTCAGAGGTCCGCATGAAGATCTGAAGGAGTTGTGGCTGCCGGTATAGAATCGGGTCCGGCAAGTATCCAGAGGTGACAGAGGATCACAAAAAGGTCCGGTGAGGTCCGGAATTGTATCATCCTAATCTGCGGATTGGATGGAGTGTTTGGGATGTCCTTGTGATGTGTCATCCTGATTTGTGTATGATTTGGAGGTCCGAAAGTACCTCTTGCATTATGACAGTGGCGACAGACTGTGTTCTTGAAGTTTCGGATGAGGAAGACAAGAGATCCCAGTAAGTAGAGGAAGTGCGGATGTATCCGGACATTCAGACAGGCTTGTGAAGGTTCTTGGATCATGTTTAGGTTGTGTTGTTGGTCCACATTGATGGTAGAGCCCGGAATTGAAGTTATTCTTCCGGATGAAGTTCTTGCTCTGTTTAGCCGACCGGATGAGTTGTTCATCCTGCGAATGTTCTTGTGATGGCCGACCGGATGTGTTATTCATCTTGCGGATACTCCTATGGTTGTTTGCCGACTTAGATGTTTGTTCCTAAGTTGATGTCTTGTATAAATAACGGTTTGTGAGTTCATTTCAAGGTGTGGTGTGTGGATGAGTGTGGCATAGCGAAGAAACGTGCGAAAGGCAGAGCAGAGATTGTTGGGCTTAATTGGAACTGATCCAGACATGATAGAGATGTCATTCTCCAGTTCAAGACTGTGATTTTTATCACTTTGTAGACAGTGTGTCTCCTTGTAGGCAGTGGGCCTCTTTGTGAGCAGTGTGCTCGGGCAGTGAGCCCTTATTGGCATGTGCCATTCATTTTTCTTTATTCTTCTAACAAAGAATAATTCTTGGGTTAATCACCCCGTGGTTTTTCCCTTAACTGGGTTTTCCACGTCAAAATCTTGGTGTTCAATGTGTTGATGCTTATCTGCTCTTGTGTTTATGTATTATGCTTCCATGGATGATTATTTGATATGCTGCTAACTAACAACAGAGAATTAAGTGTTTGAAAGAAAAATAAGTTTTATACAACTGATTCACCCCCCCTCTCAGTTGTATGCCCTAGATCCAACATGCACAAAGGCTGACCCATGGCCCTTTGTTTCGATGCAATCATCACTGGCTAATAGGAGATAGAGCTCCCAAAGGGAGCATGCATTCTTCTACTCAGAGGGACTGCATTGGTCGAGCTTCATAGACCAATGACGCCCATACTTGGGCTGGTAAAAGTGACGGATTAACTTGTTCTATTCATGGGATACGAAACTCAATCTTCTGTAATCAACCTAACGGAAACTATAAGTCCTGGTGTGAAGGCATCCCAAAACATTTTAGGATCCATAATCTCATACCCCACCTATATGGACTTGTCCCTGAACATGGTAAACAATCTCAGAAGACTAAGTGGTTTAATTATCATGATCACATTGTTGGATTGATCAGTTTACATATTCCAGATGCAGCCTTGTATGCGATCATGGATATTAACTGTCCACATGCATTATGGATCAGAATTTGGGAGATCTATGTAGACTCGAATGTTTCTCCATTCCCACATGATATTGCATTGATCACAACTCACATCCCTAATCATGATACAGAAACAAAATGTTCCAATGAAATAGCAAAAGTCATCACTCCTACTATTGCTTCATCAGATTCCAGAGTCACTTCTTTGAAAGTTTCCAGTGCTTCTTTACAACAGAATATCAGTCTTCCTAGCATTGTTGATTGGGACAAATTTCTACCTGACATCACTTGTCTATTTGTAGAGTCCCACATTACTGGCATGGAAGCACACATTGAGGACATCAGTGTTCTTTTCAATCATAGTTTTAATGAATCTACATCTCCATTGTAGTCTTCAGATATTCATGCTCTACATCATCCTACACATGGTTCTAGATCGTCATCATCCTCATCTATTGCGCATGCACTTGATTTGATTATGGCATCGTTTGGTATCAACATGGGGACACCTGAGCACTCTTCAAAGGCATCAACATGGGCACCATAATCCTTGGATCAACTTCAACATGATTTAAGATCATACATACATCTTCTCGCATGGGAAGATATCCTGCATCTTCAAGTGGTTTCTTTTCTTCCCAAGGGAAGGAACGTTGTTTGGCATTCTTGGATCTACATCTGCTTCCTTTGTCGACTATCTAGCATCACTGCAACAGGACATGTATTATGGGGGGTCTCATTGACCTTCTATTAGTTTCTCTCCTATGGGGGGAATCTTATTTTACTTAGTGAAAGAAGTAGTGCTTCTTCACCTGTATAATCTCTCTTTTGGAGGATAGTTTTCTCCCACAAGGTTTTCTATCTTTCTCCATTTTTGAGAGATTTGTATTGTACTTGAGTACCTTATCAGGCTTTATGGCTATGACTCATTTTTCTTTTGCACTGTGCATGGGTACATCACTAGGCTTATAGCTGGGACCTATTTTTCATAAACTCACCTAAGTTATGCTTAAGGGGGGTGTTGGTGTATACCTTTAATCCTAGGCATATACACATTTTCTTTAACCATAGTTAGGCATATTTTCTACATGTACTTTGAACTAGTAAAAGTAGTTAGTCATTTTAGAGAGGTGTTGACTTGCATTGACACCTCACGCTATCTTTGCGGGTGGTTACTTGCCACCACTTAATGTAGAGGAGTCATATCCTTGTTTCATGAAGAATTGGGTACCCACACTCGCCTATTTATATCTACCTCATTTGTGAATACAATGGGTTGATTCATTGCATACTCGTGTGCTTGAAGTTTATTCTATGATCTTGTTTTCTACATATATATGAAGCAGTACATGAAGACAATAATAATATGTTCAACCTAAGTAATAATACAATTGGAATAAGGGAAAAGAAAGTGGAAAATATCATTATTAGAAACCATGATCTACTAAGACGAAAGCTGATATCAAAAATGGAGTGAAAGCAATTGTAAATTGCAATGAGTAAACAATGAAGAAGAGGTGACATATATAGGTGAGAGAGGTGAAGAGGTTGAGTCAACTTAGGAGTCGACTTCAACACTCCTCTCACCAAGTGTCTAATGAGTGTCAATACACAGCTTGGAGAGTCCAATACAACTCCCCAAGTTTCACACCTAGCACCTAAGGTGGATTAAAGCCATGTCCTTAAATATATTACTTAGAATAAGTAATATAAGGCATAATTTAGCATTAACACCCCCCCTTAAGCGCAACTTAGGTGAGTTAAAGAAGAGATGGGCCTGTATACAAGTCTTGGTGAGGTACCCATGTACAATAAAGAGAAATGGGTCCCGACTACTATCCTGGTGACGTACCCATTTACAGAACAATCTCTCAAAAAATGGAGTAAGATAGAAAACCCAGTGGGAAAAAACTGTCCTCCAAAAAGAGAGAAAAGTGAAGGATTTAAGACCTTCTGAAAAGATGTCCCTTGATGATCAAAACATTAGGATGAAGAACTCCTAAAGCATGTAAAAGTTGTAAACTCTATCGATGATAGACTGGTGTCTACTGGAATCAACAAATCTTTAAGAAACGTAGATCAAGATAAGAGATACAGAATGTTGCATGAGTGATCATTTGAACACTACTCAATGATGTACACAAAGCTAACCAAACTCTATGAAGTTGATAATACATATAGTACTATGGTTAGGAGTACTAGAACCTCAAACTGTGATCCATTATTCATTAGTCCCCCATACGAGAGATCAAGATTAGAAGGAAGGTTCATGGTGCCTTCCAAGAAGAAGATTCTACTTCATTGAAAGAAGCATTAGCATAACATCATAGTCCCCCCTTAATGCTAAGAGAATATGAGCAGATAAATTGAGATCGAGAGTGTGCAAAGAATGTAGAGATGTACAAGGTGTGTTCTAAGACACACTAACATGAGGTGAGAATCACAAATCTATGTTGTGATGGTATAGCCCCCCATTACACTTTATAATTTAGTGTATGTACAATAATTTATCAAATTCTCTCCATGTGGAACACACATTTTAGTTTTGAGGTACTTTATGTGAGTGCATAAACTTTATTTTCTATTGACTTCAAAAAAGATGCATGAATCTGAAAGCTATTTGTGTACTGATTTCGATGCTGAACTATGGCTGATGACTCCATAGATGCCAGTATCATGAGTATTCAGGAATATTAACTAGATTTGAGATGTGATCTGATGCAAGATTCAGGTTCATTAACCATAGGCTCTCGATGTGAGATACGAACCGATGAGAATCTGTTGCAAGATTAAGGATCATTTACCATAGGGTCTCAAAAAATGTTTGAAGGATTATTCGATCCACCTATTTTTCAATGAAGGATCATTCGATCCACTTATTTCTTAACCAAGGATTATTCGATCCACCTTCTTTTAGTTGCAACCTCATTAAGTTAATTTAGGTGACATAATCCTCTATAGTATTTAGAGTTATACTTATGAGGTGACTTCTTTTATTCGATGACCTTCCCTTGGGTGTTTTCAAGGTCACAATGTGAACAATTTTTTTTGTTGAAGTCAATCACACATATAAACTATTTAGATGAGATGTTTGCAAATTTAGAAGTACAAAAAGAGAAAATAGAGAAACTAACTCTGATGATACCCCCTTACTTTGTGTTCCCCCCTACTTTGTGGCACTTTATAAGGTGAGTGCATAAATAACCTCCCGAATTTAAAAATACCCCTCCCAAATTTTGCATTTATGATTTCTAATGTAGTTGAATAAATATAATTTTAAATGCCTATTAAAAAGAAATTATTAGAAGCCTACCCATTACAAAGCCTGAAATTAGGGCAATAATCATGTAAAAACAGAGGTAAAAATAGGGAAAGATTGTAGGGGATAAAACATCATGGCGGCACTCTGAAGGATTATTCCTCCTTTCAAACATGTGATTGAAACCCACGATGACCAAGTCAAACCATCATTAGAAGCCACGACTGGTTGAAGCTTGATCTGCAACAGCGTAGTTTGGAGCAAGGAGTCCACTAGAGCTTGAAAAGAGGACTTAGAGTCCAAAATAGGAGAGTTGGGCAAGATGGAACAAAGAGTCCCAATTGGGACTCAAAAATGGAGTCTTGTGTTGTGCAGCGTGTACCAAAAAGAGCCACATATTTGATTAAAGACTTCAATCTGCAATAATACTCAATGGGCACCATGGCCTGTAGAGGTGAAGACTTCAAATGCTCACAGTTGTAAAAGCCAAGATCTCGAAGCAGAGATGAACCTCTTCGGCCTTGATAGCTATCGGATGGTGAAGCCTTTTAGATTAAACGTCCACTTGTGAATGAGTTTCGACATTCTGCATAGGCCAAAAAGAGGACCAGCAGTGCTTATAGGTTCGGCCTTCAAATAGGTTATTCGACCCTTAAAAAACTGAATTCCAAGTTTGCAGATTGGTCCAAGGGCATCCATGCTTACAGGGGATATATGGAGCCTCGTCTTGATGCTTCTTGAGTGCCACATCGACGGCTTTTTGTTCCTCTTTTCCCGCACGCAGTTTGACTGGCCGACTCTCATGGGGGTGCCTTGAAGTCTAGCTGCCTTCATAGGGATGGATTGGGTGCCTTGCAAGCACCAAATCTCACCACTTCGAAGGCCCCAACGAGTAGATAGGAATGTCTTTGTCGATGCAAGTCCTTGGAGACTTTGATCTTCTGTGAATAGGCCTGAGGAGGCGCCTGCAAAGAGGCCTTTGAAGACTCCTGCGAATGTGCCAAGGAATGGCATGGTCTTGCTTTGAATGAAAAAGCCACGACTCTGCCTTATTTGGGATCACTCGGCCTAGTCACAAACAACATAGAGGGGCATTCGTGGGACTGCCCACACAGGCTGTCAATGCCTTCCTCGTACTATGTCACGTCAGCAAAGACACCTTTTTAGACGGACTTCAAACTCCATACTCAGCACAGAACAAAGACAAACACAGATTAATGCAACCAAGATGAACCAGCCAACAACTTAGTTTGGCTCTAATACCATATTAGAAACCATGATCTACTAAGATGAAAGCTGATATCAAAAATGGATTGAATGAAATTGTAAATTGCAATGATTAAACAATGAACAAGAGGTGACATATATAGGTGAGAGAGGGGAAGAGGTTGAGTCGAATTAGGAGTCAACTTCAACACGCCTCTCACCAAGTGTTGAATGAGTGTCGACACATAGCTTGGAGAGTCTAATACAACTCTCCAAGTTTGACACCTAGCACCTAAGGTGGCTTACAGCCATGTGCTTAATTATATTACTTAGAATAAGTAATATAAAGTATAGTTTAGCACTAACATTATCTAACAATATGTCATTAACTAATGAAAATACATCTCCTAAAATGAAATGCCACTTTGAAGAGTTACAACCCTCAGACCAAGAGTCATCCCCCATGCCATATAAATCAAGGAGTATTTTAACATCATATAGAAGTGAAAACTCAAGTAAAATAAGACAATCCCAAGAATAATAGTTTGTAGAGAACTGTGATGAAATACTAGGAGGGGAATATTTTGAGATACAACTAGCTAGAGATAAGGGACTTGGACTAGGCAAATACCATAATAGTAAATACATGTAAAGGAAAGGCCAAACCATCAAAGAAGACTACACAAAAACAATTCAAAAGAAACAAAGAACATTATTCAAATATGGATTCACCAGTCAAGTTACCAATTTTGGGTAAATACACAATAAAGGTAGTAGAACACATATTTCTCCTAAAGTCCCTATGGCTAAGGAAATGAATAACAAAGGATCAAACAAAATTATTTAATTTTTTAGGCACTCTATGAAATGATGCACTAAAATGGTATAGGAAAACATGTCTAGAACATGACAAAGTGTGCACATAGATAAAAAATGAGCTCTTATAAAATTTTGAATCACCAGAAATCCCCACTCATAGTGCAATTAAAATGAGAGCTATGGTATAGGAAGAAGGGGAATCCATAAAGGAGTACAACTGAAGATTTAAGAAAATTGGAAGAACCTCTAATAGAAAAGCAATGCATAGAATGGTTCATTTATGGACTAACACCTAAAATTAGGACTTGTTGGATGGAAGAATGTTCAATAAATATTCATAAGTGGTAACACTAGCCTATTGCATAGAAACACAAACATGGAAAAGACAATACAAATCTACAGAAAATAAGGAAATAAAAATGTTGAGACTTGAATTAGAACAATTAAAAATCAAATAGGAAATATTACCTAAGAAGGAAAATACCCAACAATCACAAAAAATGAATATATGCTGCACATATTGCTCGATGGAAAAACACATTAGAAATGAATGCCTAGAACTTAGAGGGGATAAAAGAGCTACTGCACTTAGGGAAGACCTAAGAATAGTTCCAAGAAAAATGCAACCAGTCTATTACAAAATATGTAGAGAATGGTATCACTATTATTTAGACACCATAGAGAGGAAGAAGAACATGAACCATGGTGTGATCATCACCGCAATAATAATGATCAACTTGCGCTTTCAACTCTCCCCAAGTTAGGACCTGAGTATTATGTATTTGTATCTACTTTCTACTCCACTAAAAAAGCTCTTGAAGCCACATGGACAATGTCATCCTTAGATTACTTCATTGTAGACTTAATTAGGGAGCAAGATAAGTTAGTACACATGGCTACTATGAAGACATCAAAACCTCAAGCTCTCTTTTCTAGGAATGGGGAACATAATGCTTCAAATAACAAAGGGGAAAATAATAAAAAAGACAAGGAGATCAAGAAGGAACAAAAATCTGAGCCCAACATAGAATCTTTTTCAAATCAAGGGAAACCTAAGAAAGATAAAGTCAAGTGCACCTATTGTAAGAAACTTGGGCATGATGAGCACATATGTATGAAGAAACAAATAGACCACCTCACTCATATTCTTAAGAAGCGTAACATAGGGGTCCCTGGATCTATCAAAGAGTCCTCATTAACCCAAGAAATGTCTAAGACAAAGGAAAAAGGAAATGAGAAACATTTAAGGCAAAAGCACTAGTTACAGTGGCATCTTCATCAACTCCATCTTGGATTATTGACTCCGGTGCTTTACACCATATGGCTTCTTCGTAGGTTGAGTTTTCTTGCATAGAGCTTTATAACATGTCTAGCATCATCTTGGGTAATGACACTCTAGAAGCATTTGTAGGGAGAGGGTCTGTTGAAGTTGAAGGTGGAACATTCACAAATGTTCTAAGTGTACCTTCACTTTCAACTAAACTTCTATCAGTGTATCAAATTGCTCACATAGGGAAGACATACGATTTGAGTTTACTCAATATTTAGTTGAGATCATAGAGTTGCATAGAAACAACTTAGTGGATTTGGGAAGGGCAAATCACCATGCTAGGTTATATAGCTTCTCACACTCTACCCCTAATATTTGTCCTTCCCACCATCCACAACAAATTCTTAAGGTAGAGTTTTCTTCTTCTTCTTCTAGTTTTGACAGCTAGGATAGTTATGGGGTGTCATCTCCATCCACCTCTAGATTCATTTTGGAGTATGAAGATTTAGCACATGAGTCACCCACATTCAACTCTTTTGGCACTAGACAGCCACTTCAAAGTGCAAGAACTTGGATACATAATCCAGATGATGATCGACATACATCATCACATTATAGGGCACATGCTTAGAACTATGCCTCCACTTAAAAGTTCAGAGTTTCTTCTTCAAGAGATTCCAATAATTCTTTACAACAAGGTCTTATATTCGATTGGGACACACTTCTACCAGACATCTGTTGGTTGTTTGTAGAGTCTCACATTTTAGATCTTGATGAGAGTTTGGAGGATCTTGTCTTTCTCTTTAATGATAGCACACATACACCTACTATTACTACAGAGTTCAGAGAGGCTTCACCGAGGGCTTCTAGTGATTCTTCAAAGGACATCTTATGAGATTTGTATTGTAGCCATATGGAATGCATTGACATTCCACATCTGTACATCAGTTCTTTGGGTCTTGCTCTTCATCAATTTTCACATGATTTTGAGAGGTCACTTGTTTCAGTTAGGCTTGGGACTCTTGATTTGTTTGTGACTTATTTCAACATCAGCAAGATGATATTTGAGAGTGGTGTTATGAGACAGGATGCATCATGAGACTTACCACCTCACCTTGCTTCTTTGAGTTGGAGTTACTTCATCATTCACCATTGGAGTTATTTCTTCCTAAGGAGAGAAACGTCATTTTCCACAAATGGATCATTTTCAACATTCATACACAAGCATTCTCTTTTGGCATAAGGGGTACTTCATTGTGGGGGGTTGCATAGTCTCTTTGTCACTCCTATGGGGGGAACTATCTACATCATCATAGTCAAAGCAACATGGTTTCAAGCTTGGTGCAGAGTTATCATCTTCTTTTATCTTACTTTTGTCTCTTTTGGAGGGGAGTTGTTTCCTACATGTTTTTCCTCATTTCTCCGTTATTATGAGAGATTGCATTGTACATGGGTACATGATCAGGCCTAGTTGCTAAGAACCATCTTCATTTATCCCACCTAACCTATTCTTAAGGGGGGTGTTGGTGTATATTAAGCTTACTTAGGAGTGCATCAGTCTATATTTAGCCTTGAGCTATACTTGGTTTCCATAGATTAGCTTAACTAACTTAAGTGGTTTCTTTTCCTATTCTTGGAGCACCACTATTCTTAAGTTTTTTCTATTCTTGGCTCAACTATTCTTAGTCAATTATGCCCTATATGTACTACATCTTGTAAGCTAATTCATTATCCCATATTTTGCATTCCAATTTTCCATTGCTTGCAATACTTGTTTTCCTGCAGCTTGAGCGTCTCAGGTGGCTCGAATCTGTACTCACATTCACTCAATGTTCTTGGCTTCTACAATATTATTATAATATAAAAATAATTTCTATATTTTGTACTAATATATTAGTAAATAACAATATGAATTTATTTAGCCTCTCTTAACACACACTATAATGTAAGTCATAATATTACTTAATATAAAAGCAATTACTTTCTTGTGTGTGTGTGTGTGTGTGTGTGTGTGTGTATCTTTTTCCTTGTGTAAAAGTTTTTTAAACTTGGATTTATTTACTTTATCTTTTATCTAAGAGCTATTTTTTAATTAAATGATATGATTAATATTATGTTTATTTTTAAATATTTATATTCATATTTTGATGTATGAATGATTGTGAAATTTAAGGTGAAAAGTAAAATTTTACAAGTTCACACATGTAATTCTTTTATACTATTATAGAACACCTCTAGACATAATTAATATGTAGTTTATTATTATAAATTTATAATTATAATTTCATAAATTTACTTATAAATTGATGTTTAATATTTAATTTGTCTTATTCAAATTTTTAATTTACTAAAAAGATAATAGTACAATATTCACAAAAAAGGATCAATGACTAATGTAACATGGGTAGGAGGGAATCCTTAAAATTAATTTTTAACATTTATATAAAATTTTATAAATTATTAATATATCAATTTAAAAAATTGAAATATGAGAAAGGAATAGAAAAGTACTTTGAAGGAGGAGATTTGGAAGTTAGAGGTGTTTGGTACATGAAAATGAGGAGGATTAATTGTAGTTCTTTCTCACAAGCATTTCCTAAAGTTAACAATTTTGTTGCAAATCTTTATATATAGAAATTGAACTGGTTTTTGTTGATGGGAGTGTTTGGTAGTTAGTCTATTAGTGGGATACAACTTCATGCTTCCACTGATCCCTATATAATTATATGATGTCATTCCATTTTAACACAAAACTAAATGGACATTGCATGCGTATGCAAATTTCACCATCACAACTATCAAATCGGCTATATGGAATCAAACCCCTTATCTTTGCCGTGTATAAACGGGTGTCTATTTTCCACCTGTTTTGATAGGGAAATCACTCTTGCCAAAAGCAAAACTGGTGCTTGATGTTGTTATAAATTTGGAAGATAGTTAAAATGATATGGTGAGGAGAAAGAGGGCTGAATGGAGTCAAACAAGAAAAGTTTAGGGCAATGGATCCTCTTGGTATTACACTGTGCGGCTTTGTGCATTGGCGTGACTGTAGGGCCCTTGTTAATTCGCTTCTATTTCCTGCACGGTGGCACTCGCAAATGGCTATGTGGGTGGCTACAGACTGCAGGGTGGCCTCTTCTTCTTCTACCCATCTGGATTTCTTCCCGCAGAAAACAGCCATCCGCAGACATCCATGTCACTCCAAAGCTTTGCGTAGCATCCGTCCTAATTGGTGTCCTCACTGGCCTCGATAATTTCTTGTTTTCTTGGGGTCTCGCCTACGTACCTGTCTCCACCTCCTCTCTCTTGATTGCCCCTCAACTTGGCTTCAATGCATTCTTCGCATTCTTCTTAGTAAAGCAGAAGTTTACCTCATATTCAATCAATGCTCTTATTTTGCTCACCATGGGAGCAGTTCTGCTTGCTTTCCATGCCAGAGGCGACAGGCCCCAGGGAGTCACAGCTGGCCAATATTGGCTTGGCTTTATTGTTGCAGGCGCGGCAGCTGCCCTCTATGGATTCATCCTTCCTTTGATTGAGCTTGTCTATAAGAAAACCACACGCCGAATAACATACGCTCTTGTTATGGAGATGCAGCTTATAATGTCCTTTTCGGCCACCGTTTTCAGTACAATAGGCACGGTTGTGAACAAGGATTTCCAGGCTGTTGGGAGGGAGGCCAGGTCATTCGATGTGGGGGAGTTCAATTACTACATGTCACTGGTATCGCAACTAATTTGCTGGCAGCTCTTCTTCATCGGGGTGTTTGGTGTCATCTTTTTGACTACTTCTCTCTTGAGTGGCATACTCATTGCTTTTTTTCTTCCTTTGACGGAGGTGCTTGCAGTTGTCATATACCATGAGAAATTCACTAGGGAGAAGGGCATGGCTCTCGCTATGGCTTTGTGGGGATTCACATCCTATTTGTATGGGGAGTACAAGAATTCCATATTACAGAAAAGCAATATGCCGGAGGAGCACCGACAAAGCCATGAATCTGCAAACCTTAAAGAAGAAGAACCGACTTTGGAGCTGGTTGTTGAAGAACCCTAACGAAACCCCTTAATCACCATTTTCTATATAATTTTAAACATATGTAATGTGTAATACTTTGTTTCACAGCCACACTTTGTTGTTGTGCACAATATAGGAGCTAGATAACTGATTTTCCAATATTAATCGAAACTTTCCAGTAGGCTGGTCTGTTTTCCTGCGTTCCCAGCGTAACGTGTAAAATATATGCTTGGAGTTCTGCCAACTGAAACTCCTTTAAAATGTGTTCTTGGTAGTTTCAAAAGAAAAATGAAAAAACAAGAAAATTGTGTGACTTTTACAGTTGAGCTGTAGTCTCCTCATCTGTAGGGGTAAGAGTTATACTTCCTACCAATTTCTTTTAGTATTAATAATTAGTTTCCATAGTTATTCGGGGATACACAACCTATCCCTCTTGATTATGATCTGGCCGCCCTCCTTGGAGGGCCCAGGCTTTACCATCAGGCGCACTCAGGCTGTTAAATACTTCCTATCAATTTATTTCACTATATTTAAAGGAAACTAATATAAATAGTATTAGTAATATAAATAGTATTAGGACTAGGCAGGGCCTAAATTTGATGGTCCACCTTTGTCAATAAAAAGTCAATTGTTAAAATCTCAGACCTTTCCTTATCCTCCTCCAGATAAACTATATTTATGAATGCAAGTAATATGGGGCTATCATTAAAACTCCTCCTAATAATCTTTCATTATCTAAGTAGACAGAATTAGGCTAAGAAAATCCTTATTGAAAGGAGTTTTAAAGGTAACCCTAGAATCATGACTTCAAAAAACTATTACTAGTGGGAGTTGTAGAGGTAACTTCAAAATCAAACTATTAATAAGTAGTAGATAATCACTCTACTTAAACATCATCTATTTTAATGGTCAAACAATCAATAGTAATTTTACACCTCATCTATATCAAAAAAGGATAAATATATATCAAAAAATGATAAATATTTGTCCTATTTTTATTAGCCAAAATTAACCTTTGACTGTTAAAGTGAATGATATTTAAGAATAACAGATAATAATACAAAGACATTATCGATTCTCCTCTGAAAACAAAATCCTAGAATTAATGTTCTACAGACAAAAAGAGAGTACAAACTGTCCATACACTGAAATGTGTTGAGTATACAACTGTGCAATAATTACTTCTGCACTTCATCTCAATGCTAAACCACGACTAATTTTTTCATCCCGGTATATTAAGAAATAGATAAGTGTTCAGCGGAGATTGGGAGAAAAGGAGTATTTATTTATAAAACAGTTATTAAATATCAAAACCAGATTCATTTAAGTTATAGAGCATATGGGAACAAATTAGATTTATCATTCCATGCTTTGTCATCTGCAACTTTAATCATTGGATGGCACTTCATTTGGATGATATTTTTTCCCGTTAGATGTTTAAGCCATGGAACTCCCTTTTACTATAGCAGAGGATGTGATTATGTCTTCTACTCTAACTGAATTTTTTCCCGTTAGATGTTTAAGCCATGGAACTCCCTTTTAGTACAGCAGAGGATGTGATTGTGTCTTCTACTGTAACTGAATTTATTCCCTTTAGATGTTTAAGCCATGGAACTCCCTTTTAGTATAGCAGAGGATGTGATTGTGTCTTCTACTGTAACTGAATAAAAGAAGAAAGGGAAGGCTGAGAAAGTGGCTGCCAGTCGAGGGCATACGAGGACAATCTTGGTTTTTCAGGAGATCGAATTCACAGTTCGAACTTTAAGTAGTCAAGTGAGAGGGTTGATAGAATTTATGAATGCCAGTGAAACAAAGCATAGAATATGAAGCCATTTTAAAAGGCTTGAACGAGCAATTTTTATTATATTATTTACACATGTACTATTAATATAGTGGACTGGTGCACATGACGACTCAGTCGATGGGTTTCACTTTCAATGGATTGGAGACACCTCAAATGTTTTGTTGCAAGGGCTACTAATATCGTGGAGTACTGCACATGATAAACAATGAATGAGCTGCGAAAGGCCTGGAAGGTGCAAACCTTGAGTTTAGTGTTAGTGTTGGCACTATTATTAATCTAGAAGATTCCCCAAGATTTCAGGTAAATTGTCAAAATTTATATGTAATTATTCTTATATATATAGATTTAGTCTATATATATTTTCTAAAATAGGTAGGCTTTAATATTTGAAAGGCAATTACAAATAGATGAACCTCACAAAAAATAAGTTCTGATAGGGTGGACAAACCTGGACTATTCTTAAATCACATTTGACTAATAAAAATTTGACAACTGTTTAAGACTTTTTAATAAGAATGGTATAAAATTGTTATTCACAATTTGACTTGAAGAGTGATATTTGAATAGAGTAAATAGGGTGTAACTGTAAACTTGCCAAAGTTGTCACATTTGGTGAGATCAACATGTAAAGACAGGGAAATCTCCTCATCTTTTTGTCAAAAGCTCTTGTATAAGAAATGGATCTTTCAACCTTACTGTCAGATCAGCATGGAAAGACAGAAAAACCTCTATCTTTTTGTAAAGTAGCTCTTGGCTGCAAAAATGAATCTTCCAATCTCACTATTATTAATTTAGTAGATTCTTCTCTTACATAATGTCACCGTGTGGCCTTGGCGAATGGTACTGTCAGATCCGAAATCTCCTCTTCTTTTTGTAAGTAGCTATTGCGTGGAAAATGGATCTTTCAATCTACTAATAGATTCTTCTTGCATAACGTGTGGCCTTGCCAAATTTGTCACCTTTGGTGAACAGTACTGTCAGATCAGCATCGAAAGGCACCGAAATCTCTATCTTTTTCTAAGCAGCTATTGCGTGGAAAATGCATCTTTCAATCTTACTATTATTAATCCAATAGATTCTTCTCTCTTACATAGCGTGTGGCCTTGACAAAGATGTCACCTTTGGTGAACTGTTCTGTCAGATCAGCATGGAAAGACCGAGAGTTATCTCCTCTTCATCTTTTTCTCAAACAGCTCTGGACCGGTAAATGTATTTTGTGTTTTCGTATTCATGCCAAGAATGGCTACGGCCGTATCCGATTTAATAGTTGAGTATGAGTACGTAATGCTCTCTTTGAACAGCACATCTTCTACTACAAGGAAGCCGAAGAATTCTCACAGTTTGCCTTTCATACCCAAAGAGCTTAAAGATCCCTTGTGCTGTGGTCAAATCACCTAATGTTTAATGTATGCTCCTGCTGACCATCCGGAATGAAACTAACGATCACCCTATCTTAAATATAGTTATTGTTGTATACGAGGATATGGTATAAATGATTGATTTGTTTAATTGGAGTCCACAGTCTAAATAAATAATGGTGGAACTATAAAGACTTGTTTTATTTGTCGTTTATTAGTAAATTTGTGAAATTGTTTTCATCAAAAGTATGTTACTTTTGATTGAAGGTCATCTACTATTGAAAGTCCTTTGATGTCTATATGGAAAGGATCTTCACCAGTCTCAAAAAAAAAATTATGAAGGGGTTGGTTGGGCATAAGAATTCAATATAGGGTTTAACATATTTTATTTTCTTGTTATATTTATTTTCTATTTTGGAATCAACTTAGATTTATTATCAAAAGTAAACACTTAGTTATTTATGGAAAAATAGAAAAAAATGGAAAAATAAATAAATAAAGCCATCTTTTGTATTAATGTCTTTTTTTAACAAATAAAAATTAATTTGATAAATACAAAAAGAAGTTACGCATTAGAAAAAATGTCTTAATTATAATTATTTTCAATTAAAAATGTGTGGACTGATAGTGATATATATTTAAGAAATGATGAAAAAAAATTATTTCTATTTCAAGTTATGCATTATAGAAAAATATTACTCATTAAAAAATACTAAAACATTTCAAAATGAGATAACTTTATTTTTAAATTTTTTAAAAAATTAGAAACAAAAAATTAGAATTATCCACATAAATATAAATAAAAAATAAGACACTTGTATACTGTCATCCACAAATAATATTATTTTATTCAACAGAATCATGATGCCACACAAACCACCTTCTATTAACTCTCCATTATTCTTTCTATTTTTTTTTCTTGGGAAGTTAATACACTCCTTTTGCTTTAAAGTCGACATGCGTTTTTTCCCAAATGGGAAATACAAGGAAAGTGTGTAATAACCCAAACTGGGCAACCACGGAACCGATCAATTTTTTGAATTAGTTAAGATTCTATTAATATTATCCGTAGTAAAAGAATGTGGTCTTTGATAACAACAATTTCCATCATTCCGAATGTGTGAGAGCAAATCCATTTCAGTTCATAGGTGGATTCCAGTGTGCATACAGGATGCAAGCAATAATAGCATGGACACAGTCCGGTGATGGCATGTGTAAGGTATGGGGGCTTAGGCAAGGCAACCAAATGAGGACTCAAAGGCAATGTAGTATCAGACGTTAAACACATGCTGAACTATAATTTAATATGCCAACAAGGTTCAGATGCAAGACTTAAATAAAGCAAACATGGGCCTCTCGTAGGTCCACTGGAAATATAAAACATGAGAAGTCTTAAACTGGCAGATACGAGCCATGAGTTAATTCGGTTCACTAACGATTTGAAGTCCAGAAGACTTAACTCAAGGATATTTTTTTTTTTTAAAAGAAAAAGGTGGGGACCACCCATAAATTAAAATGCTATCAAAAGTACAAAATAACATAGTCAAAGTCTAGGCCAGAGATGGCTGCAAAAACAAAAGGGGCCCTCCAACGGTCAAAAGAGTCACAAGAAACAGCTCAAAAGCCCTTGTCTAAAGAGGCCTAAGCCCCCAAGACCAACTTAGACCACTGTCACTAGAGGCACAACAGCTGGAGCATTAAAAACTTGCCATGCAAAAGAGCATCCATCTTGGTGGTTGGGCACTAGAAGCAAAGCGAACAGGCAGAAGAGATAAAGGAAGGAAGATTATCCAACACGGCTGAAGCCTGACAGAAGATCAAGTTTTCATGGGGTGCCGTGGGAGAGAGTTCTTCTGCCGAGCAGCCATTTGAGAGAAATAAAATACGG
This sequence comes from Cunninghamia lanceolata, assembly GCA_027924645.1. Taxonomy (NCBI): domain Eukaryota; kingdom Viridiplantae; phylum Streptophyta; class Pinopsida; order Cupressales; family Cupressaceae; genus Cunninghamia; species Cunninghamia lanceolata. The sequence continues at coordinate 3,336,299 of BSBN01001569.1, forward strand.
AAATGACCATTACCATTTGGATAGCGAAGAGACCAGCTTCCCACACCAAAGCAATAACTCCCAAGGGGCATGTGGCTTCTCTTGGATGGATCCTATTAACCAACCTCAATACAATCCTTTACGGAAAGGAAGAACACAGAAACCCTCCGATTGCCTTTCGGAACACCCTGCCACTGACATATATTTCTGATAGACCTTCCCTCGTTAAAGACGCCTATCGGTCAGAAATACTTCATCGGCCACCATGAAGAGAGCCTCCCCAATCTCATGAGTCTCCCCGATGAAAGACTCTAACTGTCGTGCCTATCGGAGAGACCTTGTTCGCCGGTAACTGCTTTTGGCTGATATACCGATGGTACTTTCTGACCGCACACCTCAACTCAAGCGGATGAACCGATACCATGATTTTGGTGTGACCTCTCCCTGCGGTGACCTCTTAGAATAGCCTTCTGATATGCCGATGACAAACATCATCGATGTGACTCCAATGTCGGCAAGACCTTAAATCCTATTACTGATAAATCGATGCACTATGTGACTGTGGCGGGACTTTGACCGTTCACCACTAATGCTCCTTCTATCGGTTTGACACCGTTGTTCGGTGTAATAAGCATGGGATCCTCCTGTAGCTCCAATCTCGAGGTGCACCTGCACCATCTCCTACACCCCAAAAAGCTGCATAGAAACTCAAAACCACAAACAGAGAAACTGAGACCACCCTGGGCCATCGCTCCCATACTCCATCCCCACATTCTTAGCTCCTAATGGGGCATGATATGTCACTTTGCCCTTAACAGTCAGATGAGAAGCTATCTTTTTTTAGGGGAGAAACATCCCCCTTCTTTACCCTCAATCCTTCCATATCATATTTCAAGGTGTTCACTAGCTGACAAGGCAGATCATGTTGACCTAGAAAGAAAACCTATGTGTCTGATAATTGATCAATAGCCAAATTTGCTAAGGTGTCTACCACCCGATTTCCATCTCTGTAAGTAGGTGAAATAAGGTAGTTATCAAAATTTGCTAAGGAAGAGACAGCCTACTGCAGAATGTAATTGACCTTCCAATTATCTAAACCCTTGGACTTCAAAGCATTGATAATAATAAGCGAGTCCCCCTCGATCCAGACGTCTTTAACATCTAAAGCAATGGCTAGCTGAATACCGTGAACAAGGGCCTAGACTTCAGCTTCATTGTTTGTTCCTTCGATTAATTTCGAAGACTTCACTGCCACTAGGGAGCCATCCACCCTTTTGATGACATAGCCTGTCCCAGAGGGGCCTGGGTTGCCTCTACTTGCCCCATCAAAATTTAACTTAAAGGAGTGGCGGGTAGAGGGGATCCATTTTATGAGGTTTCTGTTCGGAGGTCTATCCTTTATGAAACCTTTAATTCTATCTCTGATCAAATTGAGGGAGCTCCAATTCTTTGTCACCTCATCATCCCACTTAGACCAGACATCCATCTTATTAGATTTCTTAGAAATCTTGGCCTTGGCAACTTCTACAAAGGCTTCCTCTAATTTGACACACACTTCACTCCAAGAAAGAGCCTGCTTCTTAAAAATTCTAAAATTCCTCTCTCTCCATAAATGCTAGACTATTAGTGAGGGTCCAATCTCCCAAAGACAAGCAAAGTAGGAGTCTGGAAAAAGAATAGGCCAGCTAGTAAACATGGACAACAGTGTTTCAGGCAAAGGAGAGAACCAATTTACATTTTGCATGAACCACATCCAACAATTTCTGCTAAAATTACAATGAAGGAGGAGTTGATCCACAGATTCTTCACTCTCACCATAAAGGACACAAGAGACATTCGCTCCTAGACGTAGTCTTCTCAATGTGTCCCCCGTTAAGATTTTTCTATGTAGCGCTAGCCAAGAGAAGGCTCCTGCTTTGGGGAGAATTGCATCACTCCAACATAAGATAGATGGCCATCCTGTCTTCCTCTTTCGAAATACAACGTCATAGCTTTCTTTAACTATATACCTACTAGACTTTGAGCCCATCCAGATAAGTTCATCCACCTGATTAGAGTAGACAACCATTCTCCTAGCAAGGAGTTTTTTCAATAGAATTTTCTGAGCTTGAGGGATGTCACAGTCCTTAGTACTTCGCCATGACAAAAGGGGGGAATTGGATCTCTCTGTCTAGCACCAGTAATCCTTTACGTTGCATCCCCAATGATCTTTTAGGTAGGACTTGGCTTCTCTCAACTCAACTCAATCTGAGAGCTTTGGCTGACCACACCACGAATCTTCCCAAAAGTTAGCCTTTTCTCCATTATGAATAAGCCAAGACAACTTGGGTAAGATGAAATCTCTACTCCTCAAAATGAAGTTCCAGATTGCAAATCCCCTTGGGGGGGTTTTAATAGTAAAGATTCTCTCTTTTTCAGCTGAATCCAAGTATTTAACTCTCATCAATCTGACCCATTTAGCTTCTAGTTTTTTGTACATTCCACATACTAGCTTGGCTCCCAAGGCTTGATTATGGATATTTAAGTCAAGTACACCAGATCCTCCCATTTCTTTAGGCTTACACACTTTATCCTAGGCTATGAGATGTATTTTCTTTCCTTCAGATGAGCCTTGCCAAAGAAACTTCTTACAAATTTTCTCAAACTCCACAGATACCCCTTTAGGCATTTGGAGGATGGACATCATGAAAGTTGGAACTGCTGTCAAGACTGCTTTAATCATTGTAATCCTACCAGCTAGTGATAACCAACATCCTTTCCATGAAGAGATTTTAGCATGTAAATTATTTAATACACTCTTCCACAAATTATTCTTATATCTTCCACTGAAGAGGGGGATACCTAAATATTTACCAGGGAGGGATGCTATTTTGAAAAGGAACAAATTAGCAATAGTAGATTGTGCCCTCGAATCAACATTAAAGAAGTAGACTATAGATTTGCTACAGTTGATCAGTTGACCATAACTCTTACAATACCTGTCCAGGACAAATCTAATTGCCTGAGCTTCTGCCATCGTGGCTGACCCAAAAAGAATAGTATCATCCACGAAAAGTGCATGAGTGAAAGAGTTTTGAAAACCTTGAGGTTTGATGCCTATCCAATCACCCATCCTATAAGCATTTCTGACTGCCCAAGTAAGATCTTCTGACATCAAAATGAAAAGATAAGGGGAAATGGGATCTCCTTGTCTTAATCCTCTTGAGGGTTCGAAAGATTTTGACTTGACACCATTGACGAAAACTAAAATTTTGAAGCCTGAGATAAAAGACCAGATCCACTTACAGAACTCTTTGGAGAAACCTAGCTTGTCAAGGATGGCCATGAGGAAAAGCCAATCCACTCTATCATACACCTTCGCCATGTCCAGTTTAATAATCATGGTTGGGTCTACTCCTTTATTGACAGAATGTATGATCTCATGGGTTAGAATTGCACCTTCATTGGTTTCTTTTCCTGGGATGAAACCTCCTTGCTCCTCTGAGATGATGTCTGGTAAAAATGAGGCTAGTCTCAAGGCCACTACTTTGGAGATGATCTTGTAAATATAATTGCATAGAGAAATAGGTCTAAAGTCTTCAAACTTCTGGGGGGCTTTCAACTTCGGAATGAGCATAAGACATGTAGTCTTCAATTCGTTGAGTACGTTCTTGTACTTCCTAGATTCTTCTACAGCCAAAAAGATGTCCTTACCTACTGTATCCCAACAGTTTTGAAAAAAAAGGCCAATCCAACCATTTGGGCCTGAAGCTTTTTCCCCAGACATAGAAAAAACCACTACCTTAACTTCCTCATGCATGAAAGCCTTCATCAATTCTAAATTGTGGTGATCTGAAACTAAGGATGGGACAAAAGAGAGGTCCATCCCCCCATTACCTATGCCGATATCCTTTGAAAGCAACTCTTTAAAGAATTTTCTTGCTTCTTTTTGAATGTCCTCCTGATCCATTAGCAAAGACCCATTTGAAGATTCAATTGAACTTATACGATTGGCTAATATTCTAACTTTGGAGGCTGTATGGAAGAAAGAAGTATTTTTGTCACCTTCCTTTAACCAGTGCTCTCTAGACTTTTGTCTCCAAAAAATTTCCTCCCTCCTTAAGATCTCTTCCAATGCCAATTTTAGATTCTTTTCCAAGAGGAAAGAAGCTGCATCCATACCTTCTTTAATCACTTTCTCCTCAAGCTGCCACAAATCCTGTAAAAGTCTAAACTTTTCCTGAAAGATATTTTTAAAATGGATTCTATTCCAGCTCATCACTTTACTCCAAAGGAATTTTAGTTTAGAGATTAACTGAAACATGCATGAACCTTTTACAAAGGGGGCCTCCTTCCACCAATTATCAATCATTTGGAGAAAAGAGGGGTCTCTGAACCACATTGATTGAAATTTGAACTTTTTCCTACCAGGAGAGATATCCATACCTAGTCTTAATCTAATGGGAAAATGATCAGAGCCGGCCAGTGGAAGAATATCTAATTCTAGATTAAGCCCATCATCAAAGGAGCAATCAGGCGATAATAGGAATCTATCAAGTCTTTCAGCAATTTTTCTAAAATCCTTTCTCCTATTTGTCCATGTATATTTACCATTTCTAGGGATGCAATCAACCAAACTATTTGACTACACAAAGTCTTTGAAGTCCTGTTGTGATCTGGCTGGATGGGTTAACCCCCTAGTCTTCTCTGAGGCACCCATAACTGCATTAAAATCACCTCCTAACAAGATTCTCTCACTCCTTAATGAAATCAGTCTTGCTTCTATTTGGGACCAAGCCTGTTGTCTAAGCAGGGTATTCATTGGACCATACACATAGAAAACCCAAAGGTCTTTACCTCTAAACAAATCTGGAAATCTACCTAACAACCAATGAGGATTTGCCTCAATCACCTCCATACTCAGAAGATGGGATCGCCAAACCCCCGGAAGCTCCTGTAGCAGCTATAGTTGTGAATTCCCATCCTTGCCAACTCTTAAAAACCCTGTCACCCACCTCAGAAGATAACTTAGTCTCTTGAAATAAAAGAATGTCACACTTTTCCCCATCAAGTTGTTGTTTGATGAGGCGTCTCTTGTTAGGGGCATTAAAGCCCCTAACATTCCAGTTAAGGATCCTCATGACTTTCGAGGAGAGCCTTCCACTCTCCTCTTACCAACATAAACGGCTTGGTTCTTTTTTTGCTCAACTACATCTTCATTAATCTTTCTGAATTTTCTGTCTGGCACTCTTCCTAGTGGAAATCAGAGAAAACTTTACTTGGACAGCCTTTGAATCAGTCTGTGAGATCCCTAACATTCTTGACCTTCCAAGTCCTTCATCTTCTACTAGAACTTCAGATGCTATGTCATCAAACAATTTATCAGTTGTTCTAACCAGGATTTCGTCAAGCAGGCTCCTTAAGGTCTCATTATCCTAGAGCAGCTTATCATTAAACATTTTTTGACCATTGTCCCTAGTACCCTTTGTGAGACCAGCTTCCTTACGCTCCAGAGACTTCCTGTCATTTGGACAGAGGGGGATACCTTCCTTTTCTAGACTATTCAGAACCTTTGAGATTTTTAGGCTATCATCCTCTAGGTCTAGACTTCTAGGAAATAGAAAATCCTGCTCTACCTTCAGGCAAGCTTCATCCTCTGTCATGTTGTGATTTGCAAACATAAGCTGACCATTTGGTAAGTCATAAAGATCGCATGAATTTGGTGCCTGGCTCGCTTCACCCTGTCCTCCCATCTCCACATCTCCTGCCTCCAAGGGGGAGGAGATTTGCACTTTTAGACTCACTGTAGCTACACACAAAGGGCTCTCAAAATCTGTTTTCCATGTGTCTACCATTTCTAAGCCCTCCTTTTCTAACGGGTCATTGGGTGTAACTGGAATCACTTCCCCAATAGTAATGTCGTCCATTAGGAAAGAACTTCTTGCCACTTCCATTTCTCCCCCTCCGTACCGGGATTTAGGCCTTCCAATGAAGTGTGTCCTGAATCCTCCAAGGCTTTGTCTAGAGATTTCTTAGGGGACTCCTTTCCCAGGAATTTGTTCATTCTATCAAGGTCCATAAAATCAAAACTGTCTTCTAAGAAAATTTCTTGAGACCACTAACCTGAATTTGTGTCGAGTATGATGCTCTGAGGCATGAGCTCCTTGGATTCAAAGATAATACACAATCTAATCGACGAAGACATGAGGGGGTCTTCGGATATATCAAACTCCTAAAAGATGCCTAAAGCATTTGCAATGATTGTTAATGACTCTGGATTTCTATACTCCATTGGCAAAAGTGGGAGGGAAATCCAAAAGGGGAGAAGAGGGATTTGTTCTTTACTGACGTTAAAATTAGATTTCCAGGGTAGACAGAAAATGGCCGTCCTTTCAAACTTCCAGAGCTTTTTATGCAGAACAAAGTCTCTACTAGCCTTATCTTGGAAGGTGAAAGAAAAAAAATCATTACCCAAGGCTCCGACCTCCTTAACCTCTGGCCAATTTTCTTTAGTCTAGGACATGAGATAATAAACTGAGAAATGTGGTTATAGCACCTTACCAATAATAGCAGTTTCCTATAGAAGATAAGTTCTTTTCAAGAAACTTTCGGTCTTAAGGGAGATTGCAGCCTTTTGCAACTCTTCCTTTCTTAAAACCTTCTTCGGAATGGGTTTCACCACCCAAGTCTTCTTCTGCATTGACTCGCGCTGAAATGGTGGTGGCCTATCCAGACTCCTCTGGCACTGATGCTTCCTTCTTTTCCCATATCTCCTATCATGCCTCTAAGATCTTTGCCTGAAGAATGACTTCCATTTGGTTTGAGGCCCATGAGTACCTTTATGATTTACGACCCTTTCTTGGTGCTTTCTAAAAACTTCATATTAAGGGGTCAACGGTACTCTGTATGGAGGATATTGTTTGAAGGAGAAATTTGCTGGATACCTGCTGCTGAGGACATTGGTATTCATAGCATATGCATTCCAGATTTAGTGCAACTCTTCTTACTAGTTTTTTAACCTAATTCCAAGTGTTTTTTATAGCAGTTCAAGGATTTATTTAGAGTTGTGATTTATAAGTTTTCACTACTTTTTAGGGTGTTTTGAAATAGTTCAAATTACTGTTTATTGTCATCTATTTTTATTCTTATCGGCTTTTTTCTAGAATTGCATGCTTGACAATTGACAAGCGATAGGTTTAATTTAATTGTTTTTATCTACTATTTTAGAGATTGTAAAATTCTATAAAGAGTCAATACACTGTTGTTTTTTAATATGTAGAAGAAGATACAATTTCAAGCAGTATTCTCTCTGCCTATGCTAAGTTATGTTGTATTGTGTAATAGTTTTGTTGTATAATGCTACAGTTCTGTTGTAAGTAATTATTTTTGAATTATTCTACTATGCTCTAAGCTATATTTATAAGCTATATTTATTCTACTATTATGTGCTTCAAATGTTTTTTTTCCTACTATTATAATTGGTTTTTAATTAGATTGAAAAAAATAGTGATTTCAATTTAGAATCTTCATTTGCCGTCAAAGAAGGTGGGTGTTTTTTCTTTTTCTAGGTTATAGATTTTTTATTTAAAACCTTTTTAACAATTCATTTTAACCCTTTGTCGATTTTAGAGGAAAAACACCAGAGGTTTCAGAAACACCAGAATGGGTCCCAAACACTTATGAAATAGAGGAAAAACATAAAGAGATTGGGATTCATAAGAAACCCATAGATAAAGTCAGTCGTTGGGACCTAGAGGAGATTTGCAATGAGATCCTAGACAAGGCAATAGAGGAAGTAGTAATTGAAGAGGCAAACAAAGAAAAGGAAAAACTTATCACCAAGATCATGGAACTGGAAGAACTGGAGTCAAGACAGGAGAATGGTAAAGAGGTCCCAAAAGAGCAGGGAGATAGAGAGGTGGCGGAAGCAAACCCATGGCTAGGAATTGCCATAACCGATTTTAGTAAAGAAACCCTAGATTGTGCCAAAAGTAATTAAAAAAGGGGTAGAAAATCACTACTGGTACTAAGAGAGAAAGCAGGCGAGGCACTAGATTAGACTAAGATCACCACACTATTTAATGCAAGTAAGGGGAAGGGCCTTCCCATGGCACCATGAGAGTATATACTTGGAATGTTAGGGGTCTCAACGCCCCTAACAAACAATGTATCATAAAACGATGTATAACCAACACAAAACCAGACATACTAATGATCCAAGAAACCAAACTAAATAAAGATGAGATATACACTCTAAATAAGAACCTAGGAATATGGGAACTAGTAGGAGTCTCAATAGAGGGTGCCTCAGGAGGTCTTGGGGTAATCTGGGATTCTAGAATGGTTTCATTTTCAGTAATAAGTTGTAAAAAGAACTGGATGGTGGGGATTGTCAAAAGCATTAGAAGCAACCTACACTTCTTTCTTATTAACATTTATGGCCCTTCCCAGAACTAGGACAAGAGATTAGTCTAGACAGAAATAGATCAATTCTTGGGAACTTTACAAGATCAGGTTTGCATTCTGGGCAGAGATTTCAATGCGATCTTAGAGCCCAAAGAAAAGTCAGGAGGTCTGTTAGGTTGTCCACAGCAGCAATTGACTTTAAGAACTGGGTTCACAAGAACAATTTAATGGAAATCAAAACTACACAAGAAGGTTTTACGTGGAACAACAGAAGGAAGGGATTTAGCAACATTGCAGAAAAATTAGATAGATTCCTAGTCAGGGGCAATTGGGCTCAACTCTCTTCTATTTTGACGGCTGAGATCTTACCATACTCAGGCTCTGATCACTACCTAGTCCAGTTAAGTATATTAGAAGATTGCCAACCTAAATGGTGCCCGTTCAAACTTGAACAAATGTGGATCAAAGATAATAACCTTTTAACCCTAATTGAGCAATGGTGGAAAGAAACTAGAGTTTCTAGTTCTAAGCTTTTATGTGTAGTATCCAAATTAAAAACTATCAAATGTAAGCTTCTTAGTTGGAATAAAACCAACTTTGGTTATATCTTCAAAATCAAATCTAAGCTAGAAGAGGAACTTGAAAACCTCAATAGAAGTGTGATAACTAAAGGCATGGACGTAGAATCATATGCAAAAGAAAAATAGCTAAAAATTGAATATGAAGATATCCTAGCCAAAGAAGAAATCTTTTGGTGACAAAAGTCTAGAGAGACTTGGCTGGAAGCGGGTGACAAGAACACTAAGTTCTTCCATAACAGCATGAGGGCACGCAGAAATGTAAATAGAATCTTTAAAATTAAAGATGTGAATAATGTTTGGATCAAAGATCCTCAACAAATCACTTATGAAACGGTTAGGTACTTTGAGGATATTCTTAACAATCAGGAAGGATCTAATTGGCTACATCAACAAGCCTTACTAAAAGATATTCCAAGGATTATCTCAGAGGATCAAAACAAAGACCTCAATGGCAAATTTACCAAAACTGAGATTGAACTAGCAATCTCTCTTATGCAACCGGATAAAGCTCCTAGACCAGATGGCTTCCCAACCTTCTTCTTTCAAAAATGCTGGCACTTCTTAGGAGATGAAATAGTCGATGCTTTAGAAGGGGTAAGAAATTCAGGCAGCCTTCTAAAAGAAGTAAATAATACTTTTCTCTCTCTCATACCAAAAAAAAGAGAAGCTAGAAAATCTGGGGGATCTGTGGCCTATTTCTCTTTGTAATACTATATACAAGATCCTCACTAAAACCTTAGCTAACATGATTCAGATAATTCTACCAGCCATCATAAGTGAAGAGCAAATAGGGTTTGTCCTAGGAAGATCCATATTTGATGGAATTATTATAGCCCAAGAAGCCATTCACACCTTACAACAAAATAAAAAGCCTAGCATGCTTATTAAATTAGATATCAGTAAAGCCTACAACAAGGTTGAGTAGTGTTTCCTTTGCAAAACTTTAGAAGCTTTTGGATTTTCTAAACAATGGATAAACCTCATTTATGCATGCATTTCTAACCCCAAGTTTTCAGTTTTAGTCAATGGGACCCTTGAAGGTTTTTTTAGTATATCAAGAGGATTGAGACAAGGAAACCCTATCTCCCCTTTTCTCTTTATTATAATGGCAGAAGTTCTAGGGAGGATGATCACCAAGGCAAGGGTAGAAGGTAAGATTTAAAGAATCAAAATCACTTCGGGTGTAGATCCTACAACTCATCAACAGTTTGTTGATGATACTATGCTCTTTGGTATGGGATCCATCGAAGAAGCTAAGGTGTTCAAAGAAATCTTGGACTCTTACTATATGGCCTCTGGACAAGAGGTTAATGCTCATAAATCAGCAATTTATTTTTTCAATATAGAGCCGAAAACTAAATGGGAAATCTGTAGAATTTTGTCTTTTAAAAGAGGGGAGATGCGCTGTAAATATTTAGGTATACCTTTGGGTATAAACAACATGACTAATGCTCTCTGGGACCATATCACTTCCAAGATCAGGAACAGAGCAGAATCTTGGAAAGGCAAGTGGCTTTCCTCAGCAGGTAAAGTGACAATGTTACAATCGGTTCTCTCAGCTATCCCAATATACCAATTATCCTGTATGAATCTTCCAGTAGGTAAACGTGATGAAATCAACAAAATTCTAAGAACTTTCCTATGGCAAGGTTTGGAGGATAAAAAGAAAATGACACTTGTGGCTTGGGACAAGATTTGTAGACCAAAAGAGGAAGGTGGTCTAGGCTTAAAAAACTTCAAAGAACAGAGTAAGGCTTTAGGCGCTAAACCTGTATGGAAAATGTATCAGCAACCCGATTCAAAGTGGGTTAAAATTCTTAGAAACAAATATCTTAGAGGGGAGGAACTGGCATTCCTTTTTAGAATGGCCAACCCACCTAAAGGATCTCACCTCTGGAATTTTATGATGGACTGTAGAAGCTCATAATGGACAAACTGACTTGGAGTTTACGCGTTGGGAACCAAGCACTTTTTTGGGATGACTCATGGGGTGTGTATGAGGCGATAAGCAACTTGGATAATTTAGAGAATGCCAAAAGGATACTAGAATCCCATTAGGGGAAATATGTAAAAGATTATATAGAATTTCCCAATCATGAGGAGAATAGGGGGTGGAAATGGAAATCCCTAGATAATATGAACTTTTTGGATAATGAGAAAGAAAAACTACTTGATATCCTTAACAAAAGGAGGGTATCTCTCAAAGGAGACTCAAACAGATTAGTTTGGGATGGGGCTAAATTAGGAAATTATAAAACCAAGGATGGTTACAAAACTTTAATCAGACAGCAACTAAGAACAAAATCAAAGTTACCACTGAGACTGTGTTGGGATAAGAACTGTCTCCCAAAGGCTGGGTTGTTTGCCTAGATGGCCTTGCAAAAAAAAATCCTAACGGCGAATAGGTTCACCAAGATGGGATATGAGGGGCCTAGCATATGTCCCCTTTGTGAAGAGGATCAAGAAACAACAGACCATATTCTCCTCAATTGTCAATTTTCTAATAAATGTTGGAATTGGCTAAGTAACAAGATGGGATGGATTACTGCCATGCCTAATAACATTTTGAACCTTTTCCAATGCTGGCCTAAGACTCACAAACAAAGCATCTACCATATGCTATGGACAATTTCCCCTTTGATCATGGTTTGGGAGCTGTGGAAAGAAAGAAATAGAAGAATCTTTAAAGATAGGAAAATGACTTTTGGTCAGCTAATCATTAAAATTGAGGCCGTTATAATAGAAATAGTCAACAGTAGGATTCTAAATAACTCCAAAAAAGAATCCACAATGACGCACTGGGATGAAAAGATGCGGGGACAATGGGTAGGGCTAAAACTTCCCTCTTTTGTGGGACCAGGTAACCACAACTCCACCAACAAGAGAAAGGATTGTAAGTGGCAACCTCCTAAAGAAGGGTGGTTCAAGCTAAATTTTGATGGGGTTTCTAGGGGAAACACAGGAGTAGCAGGAATAGGTTGTGTAATCCACAATTTAGAATCTAGAGAAATGGCAACCTTAGCCAAACCCCTAGGAGAAACAACAAATAATATAGCATAATTAACTGCCCTGATTGAAGGTCTGAGAATATGCAAAGACATGAAAATTAAAAAATTAGAGGTTGAAGGAGACTTCGCGATCGTCATTAATGGCTTATGGAAAGGGAACATGCCTAATTGGAGACTGAATTCCCTACTGGCTAATGTCGTCGACATCATTGCAGCTTTAAGGAGGTGCACATTCAATCACACTTACAGAGAGGGTAATAGAAAAGCAGTCTCTCTTGCCAACAAAGGGGCGGATGGTCTCTACTTATCTACTAGAGATAACACCATTGAAGTATTATCAGAATCAAGTTGAAACTTTGGAGGAAAGTTATTTTGAGGCCAATCAATTCATCACTTGGTCTAATATCATACCATGAAGGGTGAACAAACTCTGAGCATCTTCAGATTTTCTACCCTTTAGACAACAAGGGAGTATAATAGAGCAATTAAGATTGTCCTGCATCCTCCTTTTGTATATCGCATACATATCTTTTGTATATCGGATACATTTTCTTCTGTATACAAGAGTGTGCTCGACTAGTTTTATGAAATGAATTGAAATCGCCTTCAAATCTGCATCTATATCACCTTCATGTATATCAAATGCATGTGTATTATATACAATAGCAGACCCCAGCTAAAATTCACATTATTTAATCTGTCATTCAAATCCGGGTTTGTATAAACTTGTATATCCATTGGAGATGGGGTCCACATATGTATCTTTGGTGTTTCGTGCATTGGTATATGCATTTCCTTTGTTTCTCATATGCATTTGTCTTTGTATCTCGACATTTAAACATACAAAGACTTTTCTATATTGAATTTATTTTTGACATCCGACTTGTATCTTCGCTTGTACATCAGCTTGTATCTTGAAGACATACATTGTTATTATGCAAGCGGTGGGACCACCTTACTTTTCATTTGTGCTATCATTTCAACAAGAGATTTCCATGCCTCACCTGATGTGGAAGTGGGCATAGTTATTATCAGCGTGACTTCTTCATCGATGTAAGATTAATGTGGCATCCCGATGCTTTAGATCTTCCTAACATGTTTCATTCACCACTTAATGCATCGGTATGACTGTCACCGAAGGCTCTTTGGTATAAAGCTTTCTAACTAGGTCTAGACTTGTATTTATCCATCAGTACCACCTTGTTATCTCACATGCATACACCTTGTATATACATTCTCATATGCATTTGTCTTTGTATCTTGCATAGATACATCGCAATATACAAGCAAGGACTTCAAACAGTTTTTAAAACTCTCTATCTGGGTTCGGACTTGTATGTATCTATTTGTATCTCTTTTATATCACATGCATACACTTTTATACAATTGCAGACTTCATTGGATTTGTGAAACAAATTGGAATCTTCTTTGGATCCTCCATTGGATGTATCTTGTTGTATCATCCCCAATATACATACGTGGCCCCCACCTATTATTTATATCTCCAATGATGTCAGGTTTTGTATAATATTCTCTTGTATATTTTCTTTGTATATTGCTGTTGTATAAGCACATATACAAAGTATATTATACAAACCCTCTCCTGCTTTGTATATTGGCGTTTGTATGTTTTCTTGTATAAGCGCACATACAAAGCATCTTATACAAACCCTCTCCTGTATATTTTCTTTGTATACTACTGTTTGTATGTGATCTTGTACAAGCTCACATACAAAGCATGTCTTCCTCAGCGATGCTTTTACTCCTTTGTATATCGGGTATGTATATTATAAATATACAAGCACCCCAAAGATAAAAAGACTTCTCAGGATTTAACTTTCCTTTCGCATCCAGTTTGTATCTCTTACTTGCATCCTCTTACTTATATATCATCTTGTATATCATTATTTATACAAGCCTGATATGCATTTGGTGGAGCCCACATCACTTTTCAGATTCTATCTTCCGATATGCATACTTGTTTTAGATAGAAAGTCGAATACATACAAACTCCTTTGCATCACCTCTACGGACTTATTTTATAAACCACAGTTTACTTTTTTTTGGCTCCACGTTGGATATAAAGTGCAATGCATCTAGTCATGATGAAACATTTAACTTGTATATCCATTGGAGTTGGGGCCCACATAGGTATCTCTAGTGTTTCATGCATTTGTATATACATTTCCTTTGTCTCTCATATGCATTTGTCTTTGCATCTCGAAGAAACATACAAGCATTTAACCATACAAAGACTTTTCTATTTTTAATTTCTTTTGACATCTGGATTGTATCTTCGATTGCACATCAACTTGTATCTTGAATATATACATTGTTATTATGCAAATCTGATATGCAAGTAGTGGGACCCACCTTACTTTTTAGTTGTGATATCATTTCAGCAAGAGATTTCCTTGCCTCACCCAATGAGGAAGTGGGCAGAGTTATTATTAGCATGACCTCCTTCATCAGCAAACTCCTTGTTTGTTCTCCCAATATGTCGATATACTAACTTAGTATATGCTTGTCGTGACTTGCTATTACTGGTGGACTAAAGTTTCTTTACCCTAATTTCACTGTTACAACCGGTCACCATTTGTATTTGACGAAAGGTACATTCTCAACATGCTTTTGTGATATGCATTCACTATTACATTCGGTGTAACGATACGAAACTTACGCTAATGTAAACCTCTGCAACTCTGCAACTACGCAAACTCTGAACATCATACACAGAAACAACAAAATCTCAACAAAACAAAAAATGATCTACTCCTAAGGAACTAGATTTACTAGATCTTGGTATATAGTGGATCAGTCAACCATAACCAGATTTCAGTTAACAATGAAGCAAGTGTGCTTGATTATTTTTGAAAAGCTTGGAAATAGCAAGTATTTTTTTCTTCCTTCTTAGGCAAAGGTTTGAAAGAACTAAAAGATGTTTGCAGAAGATTGAATTTTAGGTTTTTTGTATAGCTAACATGCGAAAAAAAGTGGTAGTTTTCTTGTGATTTCAGGTTAGATAGGTACGCGGGTAGGAGCAAGATAGAAGAAGCCCTTTTAATCGAATAATGGATAGTTGTTCAAAGGTTATAAGCCTTGGAGGTCATCCTAGGAGTCGAAGAACTAAAGGACATACAGCAAGAGGATATCAAAAGGAAGGCCATGGATAAGGGCGATGTTTGTATTTGTATCTCAGTAATTGTATAAGAAAATATGTTTCCTTGTGGGGCTTGACCCCGTGTAAGTTCTATAGATAAACAGTTTGTACCAGACTGTAAAAGTCCTGGGCTAGACTGGAGGTTTTCTTCACTCTATTCTTTCCTACCAGTGCCCGCATTGAACAGAGCTATATTTTATAACTAATTTTATATATATTAATGGCCTCGGCCTTTTACCAATCAAATATATATATATATAAATATTTATATTTAGTATTAATATTAAATATATTATATAACAAGGGCACATTGCCTCACGTTCCTACCAATGGTGCAGCGATTTGCATTAGTTTAAAGATTTAGTAGCAAAAGCATTTAGATTAACAAATTTTCACAATCAATTTTGTTAAAATAGATTACATGTTTGTTTACATATTTATATAATTATGTTAATAAAGTTAAATGGTTTACAAATTAAAAATTTTCCACAAAGTTCATTTTTAACACTAAAACCTTGAAAATTAAATTTAATCCCAAAACCCTCAACGTTGAACCCTCAATCATAAACCTAAACTCTAAACCCTAAACACGATACACTAAACACTAATCGTTAATCTAAATGCTTTTGCTACTAAATCTTTAAACTTATTATCATTGACAATGTCATTCATTTTATTCAAAATTACAATGGCAGGAACATGATGCAATGCGTCTCTTGTTTATATTATATATAATTTATAATATTTATTAATAGGGGCTATTAATAATTATATTTGTGCCTATCCGTTATACCCTATTATTTTTGTTACCCACAAAAATTATTTAGATCTTTTTACTAAGAATTGACAATTATAGGTTTTATTCCATAAATTAGAGAAAATAGTTAATAAAATTATTATTTTGATGTTCTCAAATTTATATATGCATCATCATGTATAAATATGGAGGGTTTGTTGGAAAATTATAGGTACAAAAAATGAATGTCAAAATTTATAAATATGTATAATTTAAGTACATTCATGCACAACAAAAAATGAATGTCAAAATACTTTCAAACACATACACACAATGCCTACCAAAATTCACACACATAGTGAATGGAAAAGTTAACTTTCAAAGCCATGCACACACAATGAAGGCCAAAGTTCATTCGAACACACAAAGTGAACATTATTGAAGTTTGAAAGTATTTTTATACATATACTTCACACAAAGTGAATGTCAAAGTATTTTTCTTAGGGTTAAGTTTCCAACGCACGCCCACACACAAACACACCCATTTTTAGACAAAATGAATGTCAAAATTAACTTTTTACACACACACACACACATGAGCATGCACATAGAATGAATTCCAACATTCATTCACAAACACAGTGAATGCAAAAGTTAACTTTCAAAACCATGCACACACACTGAAAGCCAAAGTTAGTTCATACACACAAAGTGAATATCATTGAAGTTTGAAAGTAAATTTTTGTACATATACTTCACACAAAGCGAACATCAAAGTATTTATATTAGGAGTAGGGTTCAAACACACATAGATGCACTTTAAACAAAGTGAATGTTAAAATTTACTTTTCACTCACACACACACTCACTTAAGACAAACTGAATGCCAAAATTTACTTTTCACACACACACATGCACTTCAAACAAACTAAATGCCAAAATTTGTTTTACACACGTGCATGCACATAGAATGAATGCCAACAGTCATTCACACACAGTGAATGCCAAAGTTAACTTTCAAAACCGCACACACAATGAAAGCCAAAGTTAGTTACACAAAGTGAACATCATTGAAGTTTGAAAATATTTTTGTACATATCCTTCACATAAAGTGAACTTCAAAGTATTTTTGTGAGGGTTAGGGTTCAAACACACATACACACACATGCACTTCAAACAAAGTGAATGCCAGAATTAACTTTTTTTGGCACACACATCCACTTTAGACAAAGTGTGCCAAAATTAACTTTTTACACACACACATGCATACACATAGAGTGAATTCAAACATTCATTCATACACACAATGAATGTCAAAGTTAACTTTCAAAGTCATGAACACATAATGAACACCAAATTTAGTTCAAACACACACACACACATACATCCATTTAGACAACGTGTGCCAAAATTAACTTTTCACATACACACATAGACGTGCATGTACATAGAGTGAATGCCGACATTCATTCACACTTTCATTGGCATTATTATTAGGGTTAGTGTTAGGATTAGAATTAGGGTTAGGGTTAGAATTACAGTTACATTTAGGGTTAAAATTAGAAATAGGGTTAGGGTTACATTTATAGTTAGGATTAGGACTAGAATTCTGGCTAGAGCTAGGGTTAGAATAATTATGATTAAGGTTAAAGTTAGGTTTGGGGTTAGAATTAGGCTTAGGGTTAAGGTTAGGGTAAGAATTAAGGTTAGAATTATGGTTAAAAATTAGGATATCTCAAATTTTGTAGGATGCAAGAATGGTATCATAAATCTACATTGTAGAGTTCATGTAAAAAGAATTACAACATTCATCAAACACATGTTTCTAAGGCACACTTCAAAAGGTATTATTTTAATAAGAGATTTGAATTTAAAGTATTTTCTTTCATCCTTTTAAAATTATGCATTAGAATTAAAAGGATCAACCAATCAAATCATGATGATATGTTACAAAGAATAGTTACACTATACATATCATAATTGCCAAAACATGCAAAAAATAGTTACATTGTGTGTATCAAAATATAAATATATACTATTTGGTGATAAGCCTATAAATATTTGTGCCTATCAGCCATTTGATAGCACCTTTGGTGCTTTTCTAGTATGTAGAAGAAGATACAATTTAGAGCAGTATTCTCTCTGCCTATGCTAAGTTACGTCGTATTGTGTAATAGTTTTGTTGTATAATGCTACAGTTCTATTGTAAGTAATTGTTTTTGAATTATTCTACTATGCTGTAAGCTATATTTATTATCTTGACTATTATGTGCTTCAAATGTTTTTTTTCTACTATTATAATTGGTTTGTAATTAGATTGAAAAAAAAATAGTGATTTCAATTTAGAATCTTCATTTGCTGTCAGAGTAGGTGGGTGTTTTTTCTTTTTCTAGGTTATAGATTTTTTATTTAAAACCTCTTTAACAATTCATTTTAACCGTTTGTCAATTTTAGAATTTAATGCAAATGATTAGGATTATTAGAGGATCAAAATAATTGCTCTTTTGATAGGAAAAGATTTATGGGAGATTTTAGAAATAGATTAACAAAAGCTAGTTGATTGGACCACTGTTATAGCCAATGATAGAGCAACTAAGAAGGAGACTAAGAAGAACTCTTTAGCCTCATTTCATATTCAAATAGCTCTAGATAAGAGTTTGTTTCTAAAAATTGAAGGTGCAAAGACACCCATGGATGCTTGGAAGACTCTACAAGAAGCTTAGGAAGGTAGTGATAGAGTCAAAGATGTCAAGTTGCAAATCTTGAAAAGAGAATATAAGAATTTGAAGATGCAAGAAGTTGAGAGTGTGAGTGATTACTATGTAAGAGTAAAGGATGTGGTCAATAAGATGGCTAGTCTTGAACAACTCTTTTTGGGCTAATGTAGTTACAATAGTGTATATTCTCAATCCAAGTCTTACTAGTGCACTTGATAGGATGACTCCTTATGAAGCATTGTATGGAAAAAGACAAACATTAAGCATTTCAAAGTTTTTGGTTGTTTAGTGTATGCTCATGTAGCTCATCAAAAGAGACATACATTAGATCCAAATACTAAATCATGTAATTTTGTTGGGTATGAAAAACAAAGTAAGGCTTGTATGTTGTATAATCTTCTTACTAACAACATTGTTGTGTCAAGAGTTGTTATATTTATGAAGGGCAAGTATATGGTGATCAAAAAGATCCTCAACTGACAAGTCAAAATCTATTTGTAATGGTGATATTATTGATGTTATTGTTAATGACTAGCCCACTAATATTTGAATTCCAAGTACTACAAGTACACCAAGTATCCTTTCATCTCATTCTAGTGTACTTGTCAACTTCAAGTCCTAGTTCTTCAAGGAACATAAGAATCCTACGTCAAATTGAGTAGTTGAGTACAAATCAAGCACATGAAAAGAATCTAAGAGGTGAGATGATAAAATTTTCATGACTTTCACAGGTTGATTTTGAATCATCATCTTTTGAAGATGCATGTACTCATTGTGTTTGGAAGCATGAAAAACAAGAAGAAATGGCTTTCATTCATACGAATGATACTTGGAAACTTATAGTACACTTCCACATGAGAAGAAATGTGTAGAAACTACCAAGATTGTAGAGTAGACAAACAAGCAAGAGATTGCAATTGAAATCGACTCATTGTATTCACAAATTAAGAAGAGGGTACCCGATTATCCACCAAATGAGGATAGGACTCCATGGTCGTGAGTAACCACCCATAATGATAGTGTGAGGTGTTAATGTAAGTCGACACCTCTACAAAACAACTAACAACTTTGACACAATCAAAATACATGTGGAGAATTTGCCTAACTATGATTAAGTTAGTGTAAACACCTATGATCAGAGGTTTATACACCAACAACCCCCCTTAAGCATAGCTTAGGTGAGTTTTATGAAAAAATGGGTCTTGACTATTTAGCCTGGTGAGGTACCCATGCACAATGCAAATATCTAAAAAATGGAGAAAGATAGAAAACCCTGTGGGAAAAATAAAACTATCCTCCAAAAGAGAGAAGAAAGAAAGGCTTAGAAAGCCCCCCAAAAGATTCACCCCCCAAAAAGATTCCCCCAATAGAAGAGAAAATGATAGAAGGTCTATGAGACCCCCCCACAATACATGTCCTGCTGCAGTGATGTTGAATAGTCGACAAAGGATGTAGATGTAGATCCAAGAATGCCAAACAATGTTCCTTCCCTTGGAAAGAAAAGAAGCCACCTGAAGATGCAAGATATCTTCCCATGCCAGAAGATGTATGTATGATCTTAAATCATGTTGATGCAAGGATGATGGTGCCCATGTTGATGCCTTCAAAGAGTGCTCATGTGTCCCCATGTTGATGCCGAAGGATGACATAATCAAATCAAGTGCATGTGCAATAGATGAGGATGATGTAGAGCATGAATATCCAAAGTGGACAATGTTGATGCACCTTTATCAAAACTCTAATCGAAGAGAAGACTGATGTCCTCAATGTGTGCTTCTGTGTCATCATTGCAGGACTCTACCAATAGGCAAGTGATATTAGGTAGAAATGTGTCCCAATCAGCAATGCTAGGAATACTAATTGTCTATTGCAAAGAAGAACTCAAAGCTTTTGACGAAATGACTCTAGAATCTGATGAAGCAATAGTAGGAGTGATGACTTCTTCTATGTCACTAGAACATTTTTTTTTATCATGATTAGGGATGTGAGTTGTGATCAACACAAGATCATGTGGGAATGGAGAAACATTTGAGCCTTCATATATCTCCCAAATTTTGATCCATAATCCATGTGGGCAGTCAATATCCATGATGGCATACAAAGCGGCATCAGGTATATGTAAACTAATCAATCCAACAATTTGATCATGATGATTAAACCACTTATCCTTGTAAGATTGTTTACCAGGTTCAGGGACAAGTCCATATAGATGTGGTATGAGATTATGGATCCTGATATGTTTTAGGATGCCTTCACACCAGGACTTATAGTTTCCCCTATTTAGGTTCATTACAGAAGAGTGATTTTCATATCCCATGATTAGAACAAGTTAGTTCTGCTAGACAAAACAATTTCAACACATTAGGCAACCTAGATTAGTTCGATCCCTAATTGAACTTTATGTGAAGTGTTACTTTATAAGTTGAGTGAGTGATTTTACTTAATTCCCCCCTTAAAGTGGCACTTTATAAAGTTAGTGCATTGTGAAAAATGATGACACAATACTATCACCTCTTGATTATGTATTTTTCCCCCAAATTTGGCACTTTATAGAAGGAGTGTGTTAGGTCACCCTAAAATACCATAAATAGGCACTTTATAATTTTAGGGGGATTTTAGGCTAGTTAGATCAGTGATGAAAAAAGAATCACTCGATTTCAAGTTGATTTGCAAAAGTTATAGGACTTACAATATTTTTGCATTCACAAAAAAATCCTTTTATGAGCAAAAAATAAAAATTTCAGATTGTGAGAAAATTAATTTTTATGCAAAAAAGTGAGTGAAAAATAAAATAAAGGAGAAAACATAAGCGCCCTTGGGCTGTGCATGACCAGGGGCTAAAACCCCATGTGACCAAGGGCTTAAGTTGAAAAAATTGTGGCCCCTTGTCTTTGCTTACAATGAACCAGGCTGTTGAATGGCCTCTCTATGGAATCAAAATAATGCCCTCTATGGGCGATTTGAACTTTGCAGTAAACACATAAAGAACAATGTTAAACAATAACAAAACCAAATACAAAATAAACGTCACAGTGAGAAGAAATGACACATGAAGGGGCGAATCACATAGTAGAGCACAAATGATTTGAAGCAAACCATGAAAGCTTTGATACCATGTAGAAACTTCCAAGATCGTAGAGTAGACAAACAAGCATGAGATTGCAAATGAAATCGACCCATTGTATTTACAAATGAAGAAGATATAAATAGGTGAGTGTGGGTACCTGATTATGCACCAAACAAGGATAGGACTCTGTGGTGGCGAGTAACCACCCATAATGATAGCATGAGGTGTCGATGCAAGTTGACACCTCTACAAAATGACTAACAACTTTGATAAAAGCAAAACACATGTGAACAATTTGCCTAACTATGATTGAGTTAGTGTAAACACCTATGATTAGAGGTTTATACACCAACAAAATGTATTTGTACTAAGTTGGTCTACAAGACAATGTATAATAGTGATGGTAGTGTTGAAAGACATAAAGGACAATTAGCTACAAAAGTCTTCACATAGAGGTATTGAATAAATATGAAGAGACATTTGCACTAGTAGAAAGAAAAGAGACCATTAGAATGGCGGATTCACTAGCAACACAAAAGAAATAGAGAATACATCACATGGATGTGAAAAGTTCCTTCTTGAATGGGTGCTTAAAAAGAGAGTATGTATATACAAAAACCATATGATTTCAAATTGTAAGGTAGAGAACCCCAATTCTATAAGTGGCAGAAAGATTTGTATGGCCTCAAGAAAGCACCAAGAGAATGATATTCTAAAATTGGTGGATATTTTTAGTAGAATTGCTTCAAGAGAAGCAAGAATGAGCCCTACACTTTGCTACAAGCAAGAAGGTAATGATATCCACATTGTAAGTTTATGTGTTGATGGTTTGTTGTATATGGTCAGTAGTTCTAAAATGAGGGATCAATTCAAAATTTATATGATGAATCAATTCGAAATGAAAGATTTAGGTCTCGAATGATATTTCCTAAGAATGAAGGTTCATCAAAGGGAAGATAATTTTTTATTTGTCAAATAAAATATGAAAATGATATTGAGGTATGTGAAAGGTAATCTAAATTTTGGTATTCATTATTATGATATTAAAATGTTTGAACTTTATGGATTTAGTAATTCTGATTGGGGAGGAAGTTTGGATGATCAAAAGTCAACATCTGATAATTGTTTCTCACTTGGGTTGGGTTTGGTTACATAGAAATAAAATAAACAAAGTTTATTTTCTCTTTCATCTAAAAAAGCATAGTATATTGTAGTTATTTCTATAGGTACATAGGCATTATGGATTCAAAAATTTCTTGAAGAAATTAGGGAGAAACAAATTCAACCTATACTAACTTTTGTGATAAAATGAGTACTATCAAATTGGCTAAGAAAATAGTTCATTACAATAGGTCAAATCATTTTGATTTGAAATATCATTTCATTTAGGATTTGGATTAGAAGAATGAAATGAAATTAAGGCATATAAATACTCAAGAACAAATTGCATATATCTTCATGAAAGCAATTGCAAAAGTTTAGTTTTTGAAGTTCTGAAATGAAATTTTGAGACTATTTAGCATTGTGGGGAGGTACGTTGGATAGCTATTACTAAGGACATTGGTATTCTTAGCATATCCATTCCAAATTTAGTGCATCTTTTCTTAGTTTTTTATGCCTTTATTTGAAGTGTTGTTTAAGGCAGCTCAAAACTTTATTTAGATTTTTGATTTATAAGTTTAGTCACTATTTTTTAGTAAGTTTTAAAATAGTTCAAAAAAATTTTATTGTCATCTATTTTTATTCTTATTTCCTTTTCCCTTTAGAATTGCATGCTATATTATTGAAATGGTGAGAAAAATAAATAAATGCAATTACACCATTGTTGAACAGCAATATCAAAAACATAAAATAATATATTAACTTTTTGGATTGATTTTTACATTGCTTTGCATTGACTTATATAGCCTTACATATTCTCTTATAAAACCAATTAACCTACTTATGGGAATAACTCCCATCAAAACAACTCTTATAATTTATAATTTACTAACTAGAAACTAACTTTTATTTATTTATTTATTATCTACTATAGTTTAAACTATAAAAGATGTAATAAGTCCAAAATTCCCCCCCTTATTACATCAATCTGAATAAAGGATGGAAGACTGCAAGGACTAAACGCAATAGCCCTTCTGGAAACATTGATGAAGTACCTTCACCAATTCTCCTTGCTTACCTAAGAAACACCAAACTAAACTCATTAGTGGATCTCCTAAATGTCAAACCTACAAATCCTTTATACCACATCAAAGAACATAATCCCAACCTCCATGCACAATGAGAGAACAAATCTCCTTCAAGATTCCACAACTCCACTGAGTGTGTCATAATTCCTCCTCTAGTGTTGCATATGAGAGAATAACTCTCCTCCTTTGAGAATCCACTTTCTACTGAAAGTGTCAATATCCCTTGAGAGAACAACTCGTCTCCAAGAGTCCACATCTCCTCCAAGTGTGTCAAAATCCATCCTCTAGGGAACACCTCTCTTCCTTTGAGAATCCACTTTCCTTCAAAAGTGTCAATATCCCTCCTCAAATGCTATGGGAACCAAATCTCTCCTTCAATGTACAAAATAAAATACACCAAGGTGAATACATAAATTGCACCCACAAAATTTGCCAAAATTGGCAAGCCCCCTTGCTCCATGAAGGGACATAGATCAAAACTAGTGCTTCTCATGCAAGGTATCATCTTTAAGCAAGAAGGTACCTCAAGATGACAATGGAAATCCTACCTCTAGTGCCTCTAGGATCCAATATGACCTTGTTACACTTTATCCATTTGATGTCTCATTAATTTCTCCAATCACACAAGCATGTTAGTCTTTCAAGGCCTCGTTAGGTGTAACTAAGATCACCCCAAATGTCCAAGCATAATATAACATGATTAAAAAAATTATTTTAAGGTGTTGGAATCAACTGAAATTGCACCTTTATAGAATGTGATATACACAAATAAATACTTATAAAAATACATATTCAAAATGAAAACAATAAAAACCTTATCTCTCCAAAAAACAAACATCTTATCACTCCAAATAATTTTGTAGACTTCAATGAAGAATTGTCAACTCTAATTCATAACACAAAAATACTGTGATGAAAACATCACTATGATTTTTTAACCAATAGCCTCCAATTTTTAAGTTACCAACAATGAGCTATATTACCAACTCCTCTATACTTCATTATTGACAAATTATGTTTAATTGCTTTTGTTTTGAAATGTATCACTTAAAAGAAAATTATTTTTAAGAAAAAATTACAAAAAGTAACCACTCAAACATTTTTACCTTATTACAAAAGACAATTAACTACTTATGTCTCCTGCATCTTTAGAACTTGTAATTGAAAAAAAAATGAAAGAAAAAATACTTCAACAGATGAATTCACATCACTATTTTCCTGCTCACTCTTCTACACCAAACTTCTCATCAATTACTCACAATATCCTCCAAAGATTTATGGGTTTTATTCTCCTCTTCATCATCTTTCCAAAATGTCTTAAATTTTTAAATTTTGTTATAAAATGAGAAAGGTATTGTAGTTTTTATGAGACTACATTAGACTATTGTAAGAAACATCATTTTAAAATCAAAACAATTTACTAGCAAATAGAATGTTTCTCATAACATAATTTCCCTTCTCTCACCCATTTAGAAAAGATCATGACTACTGTTCACAAAAATCCTTTCCAACTCCCATAACCGTCTATTGATTTGATACCATATTGAAATGGTGAGAAAAATAAATAAATTCAAATTACATCATTGTTGAATAGCAATACTAAAAACATAAAATAATATATTAACTTTTTGGCTTGATTTTTACATTGCCTTGCATTGGCTTATATAACCTTACATATTTTCGTATCAAACCAACTAATCTACTTACAGGAATAACTCCGAACAAAATAACTCTTATAATTTATTATTTACTAACTAGGAACTAACCTATATTTATTTATTTATTATCTACTATAGTCTAAACTATATAAAAGATGAATAAATCCAACATATATGCATGCCAAGTAACAAGTTTAATTTAATTGCTTTTGTCTATTGTTTTAGAGATTGTAAAACCCTATAAAGCGTCACTACATTGTTGTTTTTTAGATATAGATAAGACTATACAATTTAGAGCACTATTCTCTCTAGCTTTGTTGATTGTAAAGTTATATTGTATGGTGTAACAATTCTATTGTATACTATTATTGTTTTTTTTGTAAGTAATTGTTTGGTATTTATGCTACTATGCTATAAGGTGCATTTATTAGCCTAAATATCATGTGTTGTCAGTGCCTTTTGTCTACTATTACAATTGGTTTGTAGTTGGATTGAAAGAATAGTGAGTTCAATTTCAATCCCATATTTTACGTCATGTGAAGGGAAATCTAGGACTCAATGAGATCATATTTTAAACTATATTTTAACCTCAATTGACTAAACCAATTATTATCATAGGAGAAAAGTGAGTGTTCAAATAGGCTTTAGAATTATTTGAATTTTTTTTGCAGACCAAATCATTTGGGTGTCTAAGAAAAATAAATTTATAACATATCTAGCATTATGTATAAATAAGGGAAACACTATCTTGTTTTGATTAAGATTAAGTTGGTTTTGAAGGGACCATAAACCTTGTATAGAGTATCAATTACAACAACAAAAAAACAAAACCATACCTATAGGGTAGCTATAATTGTTAGTACTAAAATTACATCAAGCCTACATGGTAGTCCTATGATGATGTGGAAGTCAAAGCTCATGGCATGATTTTACTTCTCCCAATGGTTTCATGTCTTAATGACTTCCCCCTTTATTTTTACCTTTAGTCCCTCTTGTTTTTCCTTCTAACTACCTTTTCCTACCTTTTACATTGCCTCGCTGACCCCTTCTTCTTATCTATTTAGGGTCACTCATTTTAGTCTTCTAGGGTCGCTCCTAGTGTTTTTGGGTCACTTGAGCAACCTTGACTAGCAACACAGGTGACCATTCTTCTAAAAGGTGTGACCTTGTAATTTTTTGATGCACGTGTTAACTCACATTTTTCTATGCCATCTCATCCTTTTCTCTCTTTCTTTCCTTTGTGAAATAATGATCAATTCTTATATTTTCTAATTTTTTTCTATTTTCTCTTTGAGTTCACTTTAGTTTTCTTTTAGTTTTCTCATTTTTTTCTTTTCTATTCATCTATTAATGGAATTGTTTCCATTTATTCTCAAGTAAACTACTTATTTCAATCTTATCTATTCTTACATTCCCTCTCATTTCTATCTATAAACACCCCTTCATTCTTCATTATTTAACACATTCTCTTGTGTTCTCATAGGCTTTCAGATACTCATATGAGTTTCTTATTTTCTTAAAGCTTATTACAACCTTGTCTATATGACTTGAACCTTTTAGTTACAAGTTCTTAGCTTAGATATCCCTAGGATAAATATCTCATAGAATCTTTCATCCATCTAAGATTCTTAGGTAGGCCTTGAGACTCTTTTCTTTCTAAGCGAAACAATCCTTAGAGTTTCATTTCTTCTTTCCCTTTTGAATATTCTCACATCCTTAACCTTTTGCCATGATTTGTTAGTTTAAATTAAGTTCACTTAGGTATGACTATATTTAGCCATGCATTCCTTAATTGGGAACATGCTAAGATTAGGTGTTCTTGTGCTTTTATTAGCACATAAATGATTAGCTAGGTGTCTAGACTAGCTTATCCTAAGTTAAGTAGTTACATGCCTATATTTTGGGCCACTACTATTCTTAGGCTTGATTTTAGTATTTAGGCATGTCTATTTTTAGAGATTGGATGCCTATATGTACTTGCTTATAGAGCTAATTCATTCATCTCTTTTGTGTTGCCTATTGCTTGTGTTTTGACAGCATTGAGTGTGCGATTGTCTTATCACTCGTGACTCGGTACTTGCATTCTACTAGTTGATCCTAATTTTAACATGGTATTAGAGCAGTGTTGGTGTAGATTGCAAGTCTAGTAATGTCATGTCTACATTTGCCATGTGGTTATGACCTGATAACCACATGTCATGACCACATTTTTCATGTGGTCATGACACGAATTATCAAAAAATATTTCCCAGCTAACTCTAAAACCCCCTCGCATGCATCAAGCACACTCGGTGACACACGCATGTAATGTAGTTGCATCCGCAACCTACGTTAGGCACGTCACCCAAAGGCAGGGAAGTCAATCACAACTGGGATAATGTGAAACTCATTTTGTAATCTCTACGAGATGATAGCCACTAAGGGGGTGTGCATCATGAGGAGCAATGCTAAGAGGGTTGGTTTCCATTTCAGGATCCAACACTGGGGTTTACCAAATGAGGTGGAACAATTTTGATATAAATTGAAATCAAACCCTAGAACCAACTATTAACTTAAAATAACATATAATTAAAGTCGCTAACATGATTTCAAAGCATAAGGCATTTAAACAATTTCTAATGCAAAAAATTAAATTAAATATTATAGCCATCTAAAGTCAAGGAAAAATTTGGCAGCATAACAGGACAAAAGGGAATATTCCTCCAATAATTTTGACAACATAACATCATCTCATCAAGTATGGGAGAGTTGCAAAATAAACTAAAATTAAAACTTTCCCTAAAACCCTTGGTAGAATTTAAATCAAATTAAATGCATAAATTAATATTCACAAATCATTTGCCAAAAATTAAATCATTAACTAAACGAGTTGAAGAAATTAATTCCAAACATTTACATTACTCACTTTATTAAAATAAAGTTTGAAAGGAATGAAGAAATAAATGCTATACACTTTATTAATTTAAAACATAAGTTTAAATGTCTTTTTCCCTCAAGAATAGATAATAGAATTAAATAAAAGCATAAAAACACATCACACTAAAATCCAAAAAGCCACTCCCACTCAAAGTTTGAAAGGAATTAAGAAATAAATGCCATACACTTTATTAATTTAAAACATAAGTTTAAATGCATTTTCCCCTAAAAATAGATAATAGAATTAAATAAAAGCATAAAAACACACCACACTAAAATCCAAAAGGCCACTCCCACTCAAAGTTTGAAAGGAATTAAGAAATAAATGCCATACACTTTATTAATTTAAAACATAAGATTAAATGCCTTTTCCCCTCAAAATAGATAATAGAATTAAATAAAAGAATAAAAACACACCACACTAAAATCCAAAAAGCCACTTCCACTCAAAGTTTGAAAGAAATTAAGAAATAATTGCCATACACTTTATTAATTTAAAACATAACTTTAAATGCGTTTCCCCCTCAAAATAGATAATAGAATTCAATAAACACATAAAAACACACCACACTAAAACCCAAAAAATCACCCCCACTCTCTAAGTGGGTTTAATTAAGCAAAACTAAGTTTATGGATTGAGTTTAGGTTTACTAATCTATTTCCAAAACATTAGGGCACCAAACCCTAGAACTATGAATTATAAAAGCTCTCTAACTCTCATTTGCTCTAACATTTCTTCTTTATTTTCTACAGGTTGCAGGTTTCAAGGTGAAGGACAACAAGTGGGAAGGTACTTTCCCAAGTAGAAAGTATCTTCCCATTGAAGTTTTTTTACAATCATTTATTATGCTCTAACCTATTCTATTTTTTCTATAGGTTTTATGTTTTTGTTTCTCTCTAACATTTTCATTTGGTTTCAAATTCATTTCCCATCTATGCACAAGTTGCAAGAAAAAGCCTTTATTTGTTTACTAGCAAAATTCTAAATTTTTTGTTTCAATTACTCTATTGTTTTCCTCTAAGCAATGTATTTATTTTCCTAAGTTTAAAAGAAAACATCCATTAATATAGATCTTTGTTTGAACAAATTAATCTTCTAATTCTTTTTATCAAATTACAGCTAGATAATTTTTTTACACAGAGGTGTATATATATATATGCTTCCTCTAAACACAACACATATCTTTTAAATCACACAGGGACAAAATAAAATATAGAAGATTTATTATATTACAAAATAAATATATATACCCACTGTGTGTGTGTATATATATATAATGTATTTCACAAATAATAAATAGAGGTTGAGAGCCAATGATGGCCGAATGACCATGATCACAAGCGAAAGTAGATATGTTTGCGCCAATGAATATAACATAAGGGCTTTAACAAACGTTGCAGGATTTTTTTTAATATAAAGAATCACAAGCGAAACAAGTAAATGAGGGCAAGACGATGCCTGTATGCAAGCTGCTTGCAATGACAAACCCGTATGAGGGTTTTTATTTTATGTAATGTTTAGTAGTGTTTGAACACTGCAATGGCACCAAGTAAGAATGGCGGGGCTCCTGCCCCACCTGTAGGGCACTGCCCTGGGGTGGGATGGGGGTCCCAACCTTTCCAAAATGTAGGTCAAACACAGTTTGGCCCTGCTTTGCACCCAACATAAATTCCTTCATAATATAAAATCTACCCTAACTTAAGCTCGATCGCTATTTTTCATTCTATAAAAAAACATATAACAAAAAACATTAGGTGCAAGGATATATATATATTGAACACAATTTGGTCCTACTCTGTGCCCAACATAAATTCCTTCATAATATAAAATCTACCCTAACTTAAGCTCGGTCGCTACTTTTCATTGTATAAAAAAAACATATAACCAAAAACATAAGGTGCAAGGATATATATATATATATATATACACACACACACACCATGTATCTCAGTATAAACCTAGTATCTCCAAGTCTTTCTCTCGTTCCCAAAGCAACCAATAAAATGCAAAAAGAAAGAACCCTTCTCTCTTCTCAAGGAGAGGGATAAATAGGCTTAGCTCACAAGCCCTAATGAATGAGAAGGTAACACTTGTCACTTTCTCCTTTATTCACACAACCCTCCTCACAACCCCACAAGAATGAGGAGGTGACACTTGTCATCTCCCCATTCAACTAGCCTACACACTCTCCCACTCACACATGTGTGAGGGCATAGGAAGAATGGATCACACATGGAAGCCCCCTCATGAATGAGGAGGTGACACTTGTCACCTTCTCATTCAAAAATGCTACACTCTTCCCCACATATGCTCTCACATGTGTGAGAGTATAGGGAAGAGGTCACATACACTTGAGAAGACTCTAGAAGCTTCTAAAGAACTTGAGGCAAGGGTAACCTTAAACCCTAGGTGAGTGAGGTTAGGTTTGGTGAGATGGTGACATGCCAAACACCTCTCACATCTGCCAAACTCGTCACTTGACTCCAAGGCCAAGTTTGGGTGACCATACAAGGGTTACACCATGTTTAAACATGCTAAGAATGTCCCTAGATCCTAGGGGTATGACCTAGGGTCATTATTTGACCATAATTAACACTAGGGAACTTATAAATTCACATGAAAAGGGCTAAAAAATATTTAGCACCAAAATTGTGCAAACCAAAATATTACAACCTTACAACACATCAAGGTAATAAATCAAAAGAGTGAACCTTACAAAATATCATAAATTGAAGACAACATAATCATCATTCTCATTCACAAAATAACCTTTGCCCATATTGGGACTAGGTTGGATTCACATAGTTAACACATAGGGTTATTTGCTTGACCTCCAATTTTCCACGGGCCATGGAAAATTACCTGCACACTTACACAAACACGTTAATATCATGAGATTTATATAGCCGAACCAAAATGAATTACACACACAAGATTGTATAAACACATATATTCTCAATTATAAACACATGCTAATGTTTACATGATTCTCCAATCATTCACATTTCACAAATTACCATCAAGATCATATACTGAATAACATTCCATCAATTCAATTATCACTAAACATTCCAATTGCATCTAGTTCAATATAGCATTAAACATCATAGAATCAAATGTAATCTAACATGCAAGTTATAACATCAACATATCATAAACCATCTAACTAGTCAAAGAATAAGATATAGTAATGAATGTCTAAATATGGGATCAACAGTCCCCAAATGTCCACATGTCCATCACAAAGTCTATACGATAAGTATCATAAGCAAAAAAAAATATAAGGTGAGATAAAAGTAGGCCTCATAGGTAACTTTTCATTGTTAAAATTTTGAGCATAGTATATATTTTCTATCTTGGTGTTTACTGCCAATTTGTGCAAAAGATCTATTCTTTGTGTTGAGGGAAATCCACATCTTGCATGTAAGCCAATCTAGAGGGTGTGGAAACTATCCACATCCAGTGTCAAGGCATCCATAGGGTGTGGAAAATCTAAAGCATCCAACAGAGGTCGATTCATATCACACAGAGGTTGAGTGATCTAAGGTGATCACAACATAAGAAAGGAGGTCAATTTGTTGTTTGTTGTTGTGTAGAAACCACACCGATAGACCGAAGGCCTCTAGTTTAGTGTGGGGTGTTGCAGGGGAGACCATGCTTTTCCCTTCCCACTATTTCCTCATGGTCTTTGCACCTAGTCAAAGTTTCTTGAGGTCACAACAGCATCATGATCAACTTCATAAAAGCTTGCTACCCGTCAACTTCAAGGAGCTATAGGGTATCAGCTTCAATGTGGCCTAAGTAAGAGACAAAAGGAATTTGAAGGCTACCAAGGGTATTTGAAGCCACTAAGGCCCAAACTAGGAAGAAGTGATGTGTTTCAAGGTGCACTCTGGGTAGAGGAAGGTGCGGCCTGCCTAAAGCAGCCCTATATTCTCAAAAATGTCCTTGCAAACCTAGAAAATTGGGCCTAAATCCACATTTTGATCTATAAAAAAGCTAAATCTACCTTCGTTTATTGTTTTTTCCTTCAAATTTGTAGATTTTGCCCAATTTAGGGCACAAATTTCTCAGTTCACCTAGAATTGTGCCCTCATTTTTTAATTTGGGGATTTTTTTATTTTTTGAGAAAAAACTATATTTAAATTTAATTTAGAAAGTTTTTTTCTAAAGATAAAATCCACTTTTTAGTTGAAAGGGCTTCTTTTATTTTTCTCCTCATTGTAATATTTTATTTTCTCCAAAATTATACTTTTGACAAATAAAACTAGGGAGCATTTTAATTAGTGTGGTTTTAGGCAAAAGTTAGTTTTGTAATTAACAACTCCTTTGAGTGTCAAAATTTAGACCAATTTAGGCTCAATCACACTATTCTTTATAAAGTGTCATTTCTGACCCAAAATTGGATTCATGTTTGCTCACATACTCATTATAAAGTGCCAAATTAGGGGGGATCACATAATAATAACAAGGATTTGTCTTGGCATTGTGTGGTTTGTCTTTTCTATTTCCACCTTTCTTCAGTTCAATTTCAACATGGACTCTAATCATGATATTACATTGTTAACCCCATTTAATTATTATGAATGGAAATCCAAAATTTAGCTTATGTTGAAAAACA
This sequence comes from Cunninghamia lanceolata, assembly GCA_027924645.1. NCBI lineage: Eukaryota > Viridiplantae > Streptophyta > Pinopsida > Cupressales > Cupressaceae > Cunninghamia > Cunninghamia lanceolata. The sequence goes on from BSBN01001569.1 coordinate 3,369,317, forward strand.
AAGGGTTATACAGGGTTACAATGGGCATTGAAATGGAACCCTCTAATGATGACACAAAGGTTAAGTGGTTCAACAAATGTGATTAGGCTTTTGGATGTTTGTGTCTAAGTATATCTCCTAAGCTCCTTTTTCACGTTGAAACCTTGAAAACTCCCAACAAGTATGGCTCACTCCCAAGAAACTCTCTGGGAAGGTCAACAAGATGAGAGCTCATGAGTTGGAGAATGAGCTAATTAGTCTGAGTCTGAGTACATTTTCCACCTTAGAAGAATTCTTCACCAAGTTTAAGTCTATCAGGTTGCAATTAAAAGAGTTTGGAATTGACAAGAAAGATGTTCAACTTGTTCTCTTGATTCTCTGTGTTTGTGTCTACACTCTATTCCATGAAGAGAGAAATTGGAAGTACTTGGGTGATGCCATCTCTCAATGACTTTATTGCCGACTTAACTAGAGAGCAAGATAAGTTAATCCACATGGGCACTATGAAGTCCTAAAAACCTCAAGCCCTAGTAGTTGCAAATGGTAAACAACAACAAGCTTCAAGTTCCAAAGGAAAGAAAAAGAACACTCAAAAGGATAAGGAGACAAAGAAAGAATAGAAACATGAGACATCTAAGAGTCATGTACAGAAACTTCATCCAATCAAGGGCAGCCTAAAAAGGATAAATTAAAGTGTGCCAACTACAAGAAGACAAGGCATGATAAGCACAAGTGTATAAATAAGAATGTTGATCACCTCACACATCTCCTAGAGAAGAAGAACATAGGTGTACCTGAATCTTTCAAAGAGTCTTCATCAACCCAATAAACTTCTATGTCAAAAGGTAAAGAGAAATTTAAGGGCAAGGCTCTTGTTGCAGTTGCATCTTCATGGATCATTGACTTCGGTGCCTTGCACCATATGGGTTCTTCATAGGTTGAGTTTACTTCCTTAGAACCCCACAGCATGTCCACCATTACCTTAGGTGATGACACTCCAATAGCAGTTGTTGGGAGAGGGTCTGTTCAAATTAAGGGGGGGACACTAACTAATGTTCTTAGTGTACCTTCACTTTTAGTTAATCTCCTATCTATGTACCAGATCACTCACATAGGCAAGGGCATGAGAGTACATTTTACACAAGATTTAGTTGAGATCAAAGAGTTACACAACAACAACTTATTAGCGTTGGGAAGGGCAGATCACAAAGATAAGTTGTATACCTTCTCACATTTTTCCCCAGGCTTTTCTCCCACCACATTGCTTACTCATTCAGATGGGGTTAGACAACTATGGCATGATCATTTTGGCCATCTCAACCACCACTATCGTGAATATCTTAGATGACATGATATACTTACAAGATTGCCTAGAGTCAGATTATCTAAGGGTATTTGTGAGGTTTGTGCCCTTGGGAAGCATCCTAAAGAAAGATTTGACAAAGGAAAATCATGGAGAGTGACAGATCCTAGAGCTTGTTCACAGTGATGTATCTAGGGCATTTCCCCATCCATATTTCACTAAGGCTAGATATGTCCTCACATTTGTAGATGACTTCTCATAGGTACACATGGGTCTACTTCCTTTAACAGAAGTCTAAAGTCTTCGACCACTTTCAAGATTTCAAGGCTCTTGTTAAGAAATAATCAGGGAAGGTCATCAAGGTTCTTTGAATAGGTAATGGAGGAGAGTATGTAAATAATAGGTTTGAGTAGTTTTACATAGTAGAGGGAATAAAATTGTAACGTACAATTCCTTATACTCATCAGTAGAATGGCGTTGCAGAATGTAAGAATAGAACCTTGAAAGAGATGACAAGTTGCATGATACACTCCAAGGACCTTACACCACAGTATTGGGCAAAAGCAATCAACTGTGCATGTTACATTAAGAATAGAGTTCCACAAAATCCTTCAAGGGTGTGACAAAGCCTTGAAGGGTATCACACCCTTTGAAGCTTGGACAGGTAGGAAACATTTAGGTGAGCACTTTAGGGTCTTTTGATCTCTAGCTATGGCACAAATACCTTCATAGAATCACAAAGCGTTGGAACCTCAGTCCAAACCTGACATCTTTGTAGGATATCCAAAAGTTGTGAAAGGTTATTGTCTCATACATCAAACCACATGAGCTATTCATCGAGAGGAGTGTTAAGTTCCAGGAAAGTCCCACTAACTCTTCACTTAACATTCCTCCCTCCTTCGTGGACTCATTTCAACTTTCTTGATACATCTTCTGATGAATCAGACTAGCCCAAACTAATTCCTGAGATAGAGATTCCTTCTTCGAGTTCTGACAGTGAGGACCATGATGGGGTTTCATCCTCATCCTCTTCTAGGCTTGCTTTGGAGGTTGATCTCTTGGCACTTGATTCACCCACATCACAACCCCTTTGGGAAAGGAAGACACTTTAGAGTGTAGGGACATGGGTAGGGAATCTAGTAGATGGGAGACATACATGGTTAGATTATCAAAGTGGGCCACATGTTTACATTGCCTCAACCTCCAATCCACAGACCTTCAGAATGGGTTCAAGCATAATTAAGTGGGATGATGCTATGAATGAGGAATATGATTCCTTAATGAGAAATCACACTTGGGATTTGACACCTCTTCCTAAGGGAAGAAATATCGTTTGATGTAGATGGATCTATTGGGCTAAGTATTCATCAGATGGGTCAGTTGATAAGTAAAAGACACATTTGGTAGCTATGAGGTTTTCACAAGTTGCTGGTATTGATTACACAGAGACCTTTGTACCCATGGCCAAGATGACTTCAATATGACTCACACTTACTATTTCCACAACACATGTTTGGGAAGTGCACCAAATGGATGTGAAGAGTGCCTTTCTTCATGGAGACCTTGAGGAGGAGATCAACATGGAACATACACCAAGGTTTGTTCAAGATTCATCCTTATTATGTAGACTTAAAAAATCTCTCTATGGCCTCAAATAGGTCCCTCGTGATTGGTATGCCAAGATGGATTCCTTCCCCCTTTCTTCAGGTTTTACTAAGTGCCACTCAGATCCCAATGTTTATCTTCTCTAATAGGATGATTCCTTGCTAATACTAGTACTTTATGTTAATGATCTCTTGATCACTAGGAGCTCTATATTGGCTATTGAAATAATGAAGACAACTCTCTAGTACCGGTTTGACATGACAAACTTGGGCTTACTACATTACTTCCTTGGCATTGATATTTCACAGATAGACTCAGAGATCACTTTAGCACAACATAAGTACACTCTCAATCTTCTTCCTCGGTTTCACATGACTAACTATAAGCCATCTGCTACTCCATTTCTATCTAGAGTTAAGCTTGAGGATGATTGTGCTACATCATTGGTCAATGCTACCTTGTATCGACAACTAGTTGGCAGTCTCATCTATTTGACCCATACTAGGCTAGATATTTCATATGCAGTTGTCATGGTTTCATGATTCATGCAAGAGCCTCATGAGCTGCACTGGAAAGTAGCTAAGAGGATCCTTCAGTACCTTTAGGGGACTCTCAGATTTGGGATTTATTACACATATGGCACTTCAAGGTTAACTTAGTTGGATACATAGACCCAGATTAGGCCAGTGATACTCAAAATTGCAAGTCCACTTCCGGTTACAATTTATCACTTGGTTCTAGTCCTATTAGTTGGTCTAGAAAAAAGTAGAATGCTATTGCTTTATCATCCATAGAGGCAAATTATATGGGAGTTGTTAACACAACTACTGAGGCCCTTTGGATTCAGGGCCCATTCTTACTAAGTTTGACATTCCATTTAGACATCCCACAGTCACCTATTTTGACAACTAAAGCACCATTCAAATATGCAAGAATCCAGTCTAGCATTAGAAGACCAAGCACGTCGAGGTTAATATGCATTACATTCAGGAGCTTATTCATGCAAAGGTCATTGACTCTTCACTTTCTCTTTTCTCTCTTTTGGGGGGAGTTTTTTCCCATGAGGTTTTCTCCCTTTCTCCACTTTATGAGAGATTGCATTGCATTGCATTATACTTGGGTACCTAATCAGGCCTAGTTGTTGGGACCCACATCATTTCTTCACCTAATCTTTTCTTAAGAGGGGTTTTAGTGTAAATTAAGCTCACTTATCTCATGTCTCAAACCTCTAGACTTGTTGAACTTAACTATATTTAGCATTGTTAGATATTTATTTTTGGTTATGTTATAAATAGAAACTTATCTATGAACAAAAAGTGAATTGTTATCTTTTCTTTTTCATGAATACAATTAGGAAATGTTTAAAATGGATATCATGTGATGCTTCAGCTATGGATTTTGGTCACTAACCTATTAAGCAGGAAGTTGAGATTGAATGAATGTAGGTAAGTGTCAAAGGCAAGGGTATGGTTAAGGCAAAGGTGACCTAGCCATATGGCAGGGATGGGATGGAGAGAAACTTTGATGTCACACACATAAGCACTTAGTTCATATTGCATCACATTTTCGTCATTCATGGAATGGTCTTGTGATTGATGAAATTGAATTATCATTTATGGTAGAAAATGTCTCCTTTATGCTTCATTTAGACACGTAATTAAATAATTTACTCCTTATGTTTAAATAGTTCATTTAGTTGAAATAGGATAAATTAAAATGTATATTTTGTTTTATTTGTATGTTATAGATAATGATAAACGGCTTCTTTTATTTTTTTTACTTACTCTCAAAGAAATAAGAAATACATATATAAAAGCTAGAAATTGGCTGAAATTGTATAAAATAAAGTTTTATTCTATTATTAATACATCATTATAAATAAGTTCTTTTTATTCATATTCTATGCATAATTGTAGTCTTAAAGATAGAGTAAAGACAAAAAGAAAAAATAATAGAAAGAAAACAACTAAGATAGAAAAGAAAGCGAAAAATAGAGGAAAAATAAAAATGAAAACAAAAATTCAAAAAGATAGTAGAAAAGAAAAAAAAAGGATGGAAAGTAGCTAAAAAAAAAGGAGAAGAATTCTTTAAAAGAGGGTGACATGCCATTGAAGGAGATAGAAAACAAGGAACACAGGAAACTAGCAAGGAAGGTGTAAGTGATTTGGAGGAGCAAAGGACTTAGAGATCAAGAAATTGAGTTCATCTAGGCGTAGGACTGCCGGTAATCGACCCTTACTTATGCTTTGTCTATAAAATTAGCCTGGTCGATATTCATAGTTTTATAAACCTGTTAAATTGGCTTGTGCAATGATTGATATAATGTTGTCTTTGTCTTATAAGAAGCATCCCCCTTTTTCCTTGTATAAATAATGTTTTCTCTGTAACATTATCAGCTTGACTGTTATCTTTTATACATCACTACTGGGAATTGTCAGTTATATCAGTGCCCTTTTTCTAGATCAAATCATGTTAGGACTTATTTGAATTGGCTATAGGATCTTCCTTAATCATCATGCTTTCTTATTATACTTGGAACCATCCAAATCAACCATTTCCTATATCGAATGCCTTGATGTAGTAAGACATCTAGGTGCCCACACCCATAATGATCTGTTTTGGATTGAATCTTAGTTTCTTTTAATCACATTAATATTGTTTTAATCAAAATGGCTCTCCAATCCTTGTAATTTTTCTTTTGACCTACTACCTCATTGTTTAAATGTTGTGACCTCCTTGTGGGTTGTTCATACTCCTTGCTCTACTGGCTATTGGTATTCCTTCTAAAACCTTAGATCATGCCCAAACTTGAGGCGATTGCATTCATCCTCCCATCAAATATTCTTGCTCTTTACTCAATTACGTGTATATTATTGAATTGCTTTCAATTCCATTCCTTTTCTAGATGGAATCGATGCCTGTTGTGAACCAATGCCACACACTAGAAATAGTGCCTTGGTGAATAGTATATATTCGTGTATGTTTTTTCACCCTCACGTCACCTCTTTTTGTTATTCATTGCTAATAATTTTTGGTCTCTAATACCTGTGAAGTGAAATCCAATAGCCATTTTTACCTTATTAAACTTCTTAGATAACCAGCATGAGTTTATGTATCACCATCATACCAAATTGAATCAACCTTCTCAAGAAACACCCGTGCCATAAAGCTATATTGTACCATTAAAATAGATGGGTAATGAATACCTAGTTGTTATTTGTTGTTCACTGCCACATCCTATATGCAAGAAATATGTTCATTCTGGATTAGAGTGCATATAGGCATCAAGCATGTATCAAGAGTTTCCCTTCTGCCGATTTGTTCCAAGTTGCTAGGTGCCTCATGCAGGGTCAAGTATTCTTCAAGCTAGGAAGAATTCTAGGGAAGTGTAGTGCTTCGTGGTTGGGTGGAAAAAGCACCTTAACCATGCTCTTGACCTTCGGGTTGCGGAAGACCAATGGGTTATGGCAGCTGAAGATAGATTATATATTTGATTCTATTTATGTAACTCAGAAGATGGATATATCATTATCTTAAACATTTGTGTGGCTTGTTTAGCTGAAAGATGCAATTTTACTTTTCCTTGTTGTACCATTTGGATGCACTTGAAATATTGTAAATATTGCAAGATATTATACTTTTATAGATATCTCTGTTAATAGAAAGACTCATTTTCCATTTATAGACCAAGTTTTGATATATATTGGTTATTTTTAGTAAGTTGTATTTTTGGACTTTACAACTTAGGTATAACTATATTTAGTTGTGCATTCCTTAATTGGGCACATACTAATATTAGGTGTCTTGTGCTTTTATTAGAATGTCTATTTTTATCTAGGTGTCTAGGCTAGCTTATCCTAAGTTAAGTAGTTGCATGCCTATCTTTTGGGCCACTACTATTCTTAGGCTTACTTTTCCTATTCAGCCACATCTATTCTTAGAGACCAAATTCCTATATGTACTTGCTTATTGAGTTAATTCATTCATCTCTTTTACTTTGCATATTGCTTGTGTTTTGATAGTGTTGAGTGTGTGATTGTCTTGTCACTCATGACTCATTACTTGCATTCTGATAGTTGATCCTAATTTTGACATGATCAAGAAAAGTACTTGACTACTACAAAGAAGGTTACAAAATATCTAGATCTTTGAGGAATTTTCTCAGCACTGGTTTCATCAAGTACAAGTTCTTTAATTACTTTTCTAGAGTAGAGGTAGTAATTACAAAACATTTTGTCTCTCAAGGAAATAAACATTATCATTGTTTCTTCTTGATTCAATTGCTTTTATAGTATAGGAGAAACATTTTGCATTCTTAGATTAAATTCTATCTCTATTTTATTTGGATTAAATTATTGCAATATTAAAATTGGAAAACACCAAAAACTCAGATAAACTACATCTAGGAAAATATATTTAGTTGCATCCATATTTCTTTCTTAGTAATTAAATCATATCAAAGTATCAAAAAAGAACCAAAATTTGCATGCATCCAAAGAGTTTTAATTGCATCTAGTGATCTCATATTCAACAATGCATAACTTTCAACATACAATATTCAAAACCCTCATTTTTACCATGAGGCATTCAACTCAAAACACTCAGAATAAGCCCTTGGTTTCATATAAAGGCATGGAAAACATAGCATAAACAAAAAATTACTAAAACATCCAATTCTTCTTCGCTAAGTACCTAATGTGCCCTAGTGTGAGAGAGGATTGGGTAAAATATGTTTTAGAGGAGATTAGATCTAATCTCCTAGAACAAGTAGATCTAATTAACATAGAAATTGAGGAACAAGAACAACTCCTTAGGAAAATTCAATAAGACAACAAGGAGACATGATTGGAAAAACTTAGGAATTTAGAGTGTAGGTTTTTCAAGAGAAAATTGGAACATGAATTCAATGAAGGCTTACATTCATTCATCTTTATGCTACAAATGAATTAGATCAACTTAGAGAAAGTTGCCCTCTAGATCATATTACAATCACAACAACAACACCCATACAAAGAAACTAATAACAACAAAAAACAACAACAATCACAATGATAGTAAGATGGACACCCAATAAAGAGGCATGATCACCCTGACTGAGACCCACAAGGTCTCAGTCCCAAGGGAGATAGAAATACCATTGATACTACCATTGCTTGATTAGCTACTACTATGAGAGAAAGAGTGACCATTTAATGGAGGGTCACCTCAATAAAGGTTCCTAATCTTGTGTGCTATGTCAGTACTCCACTCATTCGTGTTATTCTTGGGTGACATTCTAAACATCACATATTTGGTGAACCTAATGTGAACAACAAAATATTCTACTAGAGTTTTTGGATTCCTATTGCTTTGATCCTAGTCTTCATTTTCATCCACTTTTTCCACATTTTACTTTTTCATTCTACTTTTTCACTACTTTTTCATCACTTTTTTATGTCCACTGCATTTTATTCTAAACTATTTTAAAAAAAACCCCAAATATGATGGATTTAGATAGACCACAAGGGAATGTCCCCTTGAGTGTGCCAATCAATCTATCTTTTGAGAGATACATGCCAACTAATCCTTTGGAACCCATAAAAAACTACTTCAATTATGTGGGCTTTTATTATGAGTGTGCTCAACAAGACCCATAGAGGTCTTTAACATTTAACAATCCTGCCTAGGAACAAGACTTAGTTATACAACCAATTTATCCCATCCAAAATCAACCTCATCGATTAAGATCAGAGATACAACTAAGTTCCCTTCTCATTCAAACATACAGAGAAATGGCCATGCAAATTTATGATGTAGGTCATCTAGAAACTAATTTACAAGAGGCATGTGAAGCATGATAAGCCCTCCGCATGGCCTATCAAGTAGAGAGATCTGTGGCATGCCAAGTGTCAATAAATAATGAAACAAATAGGGCCACTCAAACCCAAACTCAAAATGATCCATTACAAAATAGTAAAAACCAAATAATAGAAATAGACACCCCTACTAACATCATATACACTTTACTTCAATGAATTAGAATGCTAGAAGTAGGAGGTGCTAATAAATCTCAATTGCAAAGACCAATAATATAGAAAAAACTATTGACAAATCCAAGCCAAGGGTAACTCAACTCCCACCCTACTTAAACTTCTATTCACAAAACTCAGGAAATGAGGCTTTCATGCCTCCTTAAAACCAAAGCAATCAACTGATTGGCATAAATGAAATACAAAATTATATTCTCATCTAGGTCTCTTTTGCAAAATATCTACCTAAAATTCTTTTACCAAATATTCTCCCATGCAAATAATCCCAAAACTACAAATATTCGTATCCAAATAATCCTAAAAATGTGAATATTTTTTTTTTCTTGTCAAAAACATATTTCATTATGTTATATTTATATACATTATGCAAATTTTTCAATTTTTTTTTGTAAATTTCACCTTGAGAACCTTTGTTCAAAGGTCTTGAACAATGAAATTTTAATATCTTTTATAACTAACCACCTTCATTTTAAGGTCATTAGTCAGTAATTTTGTTTATTTTTTGTGGTCAAGAAAAATGACCTTCGAATGAAGTTATCTTCGAATGAAGGTGCCTACATTTATTCATTTGAAGAGACCTTCAAATGAATGTACCTTCAAACAAAGGCCCTTGGATGGATCTTTCTCCTTTGGTCCTCATATTTCTCTCAATTTTTTTTCTTTGCACCTTGGGTTGGACTAGCAAATTGAATCAAAATGATAAGATAATTTGCAAGATCGTAGCCCTTGAAATGAGCTTTCCAACAAGTATAATATTGAATATATATTTATTTTCTATTTTCTAGTGAACATTTTTTTCACCAAATAGGAAGGTCTCTATTTAACACATGTGGAAAAATAGTAAATAGAGAAAAAAAATTAAACAATATTTGCACACTAGGTATTAATGTCCTTGTTATAATAAAAAAAAAGTTAATCTAGATATATACAAACAAAAAGTTATGTTGTATGGTATAACCCTATGTTTAAATTAAAATTAATCTCACTTCAAAAATTAATTAAAAAATATGGAACAAAAAAATTATGAAAAAATATATGTGCAATAGATATTGGTGTTACAAATCTATGTTTGAAGAATTATAATTTTATCCTTTGTATAAAACAAGTTATGCTATATGGTATAAACATCACTTTTTTAAAAGTACTATTAACTCTAAAAAAAAGTTATTAAAAGTTACGTAAAAAAATTTACAATTTATTTTTTGAAATTTTAAAAATATATATTTAGAATCTACACATGAACTCTCACAAATCACTAGTCCACATCATCTTCAAATTCTTAACAATTTAGTTTCTATGGGTGGCAGAAAGTGAAATTTTGGTTAAAAATATTGATTTCAATGTCCCATATTGGGCAAAAAGTGTGACACACTATTGTAGGTTACCTAGATTTATAGTTTCTAGAAAATACAAGTTAAGTTTCAATATTTTCCAACCAACAATTTAAAACTTCAAATCCCACATGCAAATTTCTGTATCTTGAAAATTACAAGTTGACTTCTGATTTTTATAAACATGACACTATGAAAATTGAGAGATTTCACACAGCCTTGTATATTCTATAAATTGCAACATGGGTTTCAATTTTCACCAACATTGCATTGCGGAACTTCAAAGCTCGTGTGTAAATTTATAGATCTTGTAAATTGCATGTCAAGTTTTAATGTTTACCAACTTTATACTATGGAAGATCTTAGAACTATAGTGCAAGTTTGTAAATTACAAATTGTCTTCTTAGTTATGACGTCCAATAGGAATTTCCTATGAAATTTCAAGGTTCTAACATAGTTTTACAGAACTACAAAATGTCAACCAAGGTTCAAATTTTGATATCTCTTGTTTGTGGAACTTGAAAGTCTTGATGTAGTTTTGTAGAACTACAAAGTGTCATATAGGTTATAAATTCTAATAGGTCCTACCAATAGAGATTTAGAGTCCTAACACAATTTTGAATAACTAGGAATTGCAAGTCTAGAAGTGTAAATAAAAGGGCATAACTTTCCTATTTTGAGTGTTATACAAAAATGGATTAGGCTAAGCACTTAAGCATATACAGTTTCTTCATTACCCAAACAAGAAGTCCACAAAAGCCTCATAAACTAAATAAATCTAATGTCAAGTTTCCCATTCCTACATGTGTCTACACATTTCAGGGAAATGACAATGCATTCAAGGGAAAAACTACTTGCAATAGTAAATGTTTCTACCTCCAAATACAACATACATTCATAAAACAAGTAAATCATTCACAACTATGCTAATCACATGTTTATACTCACAAGACATAAATCATGCTTTCTAATCATATTCTAACACATAGCTAAACATGAGAGCATGATACAAAATACCATGCATGTTCAACACCAATGTTGAGATGTTCCAAAAGTAAAGATACAACTCTCACCACTTATATGGGTGGATTGCATTCCAACTCAAAGTAGTTTAAAATAATAATTATATTGTTACATATGAGGACTTCAACATCCCAAATTATACATTGTACTCAAACAACATTAAAATGAAAAGCCATCATATTAAAAGATGAAACTCCTTATGGACACACTCTTGAGATTCTCCAAAGGATCCTTGGTCCTTAATGGTGGTTTAGCACCACTCAACCATGTGGAACCCTTACACCCATCCCTCTCTACTCAGAGATGGTCAACCAAGTAAAAGGAACAAGAACACAAGGAAGTATAGGGTCACATGCACACCTATCAATACACATAAGGAATTCTAAATGACATACATTCATGAGGGTTCTTCACACCCTCAATGAACACAAGTTAGTACATATCAGGAATGCCAAACAAACATACATGTATGAGGGTTCTACATGCAATGAATGCATACACAAGGTGTTTCAACACATCAAATACAAAATCTAATGGAATAATAGGAAGAGGGTCCTAGGCACAAACCAAGGAGTGTCAATACTTGAGCACAAAAAACATATAGGTTGTTGAGTAGAATTCCTATCCATGATTGGCGTACCCAAGGACAATCACCAATCTCAATGAGTTGTGGAATGCCCTATTCTTCTATGTCTTGAATCTTCTTAAGGTGTTTGGTACTTGGTGAAGGTTTATCTTGATTATGTGTGTATTTCATTTAATCCCCATTAATTTTATTGTTTAATTTTCATTAAACTCTCACTTGCCTTGGTCCATGAGTTCCTTTTAAACTTGGGTAAGTAGTGGGAGACCACTCCTTTACTCTATACCTCATTCCTAAGTGCCCAACATGTACAAAATTTAAAATTGATTATGGCATAGAAATCAATGCAAAAAGTCATGATACTTGGTCCAATGACACATGATCACAAACCAAGAGGGAGACCACACATCCTACAAAATAAAACAATCTAACATGGTTTGAAATCAACATTTCATTTTTTAAAACCTTTCCAAATTCCATGAAGGTTCCCAAATCCACCATTAATGGATTCAATGGAACCTTCAAATTTCTATAATCCAAAATACTCAAAATAAAAAAATTCAGACATACTCTTAGGAAAAAATGCACAACATCACTCTTTTCCACTTACATGTGATTCAAGAAAAAAATGCCATAACATAGGCATATTTTGCTATTTTTAAAAAATTAAATCAAAACCTACAACAACTATAATTGAACTACATCTAATTTTATGAATTCACTTAAGAACAAACCCTATAAAAGAGGAATCCATATGCATCCACCTATTGTGGGTATGACAAATGAAGAATTGTATTTCAAATGCATAATTAAACAAGGAAAAATATCTTCAATTAGTAAGCCAAAACAATGGAGAAATCCTTCCTCGAGAAGGAAATACACCACTAAACTTCTTTCAATCCAAGGAATCCAAAGCAAAAGCAAATCCAAGGTCAAGAAAATCCAAAATGTCTTCTTCACAAAGGAGGAAGAGAGAGGTTTTCTAACAAATGCAAAATTGGTTTTAGCAATGTCTTTTCTTTTCCTTTTGTCCAGAATTCTATAAACCCCTTTTACACTTTTTCCTTCCATTCCCATTTGAACTTGTCATTTCAAAATAGCTTTTTTTTTTTTTAAAGAATAGACATTTTTCATATAACTATTCAAAAAGCTATTATATTTCAAATAACTAACTATTGTATTTCCATTAACCTTTGCATATAAATTTAAATTCTAACTATCTAACATTTTCTATTACCCATAAGAAATTAAACTTATTTTAAAATTCTTTTGACATGAAAATAAGACTTTTTTCACTAAGACATAATTTATCATATTTTTTGTTGAAAGAAAATTAAATAATTAGAAAACACAACAAACATTTTGAAATAATTTAAATGCATTGAAACAAGGTAAAATAAACACATGCAAAGGAACCACCCGCTTTACAAGTTTTAAACACAACACACATATTCTAGAATCACTATTGATTTGCAAGTTTCACAAGGATTCATAAGACTCATCTCACAACTTGAATGGAGAGAGGTTGAGATTAATTAAACATGATTTACCCAAAATTACCATCTTCAATTAACCACCATCAAAGAAAATCTACACTTGCACACTCAAGTGAACCATCGGGTGTACCTGCACCATATAAGAATAGTCAAAGCACAATGTAAAACACCTAACATGATATAATTATTAGTGGACACATTTCATTTGGCTTCATTTGGCTTTCATTTGGTCACATTTGGAAGCCTCATATTATGCACATGGCATAAGACACCTCCGCTGGGTGTGTGGCAGTTAGAAGAGTCCTCCAAACATTTTTCACTCCACTTGTCATTTATAGTTCGCCACATCTACTTGAGATCTCCTTGAGTTATGGGATTGACTCCATCTTCATCCCATTAACTCAAGGTTATATGTACTCTTAATTTGCTATTGATTTATGCATTGTGTGAACTTAAAACTTTGTGATCAGCATTCATCTTATCGATTCTAAGTTCTTTCAATAATATCAAATGAAATAATAAGAAATTGTCATATGTAACTGGGAATCATCTATGACTAGCATTATCAAGATGCATAAATCAACAATTAGTCCATAATGTTGAACCAGATACAAATATCAACATTGAACTTATAATGAATATAGTGAAAACAATGAACCTAATAATTGTAATAGTCCAAACACATAACAAGAAAAAGAAATAGTGACCCAAATAAAAAGAAAAAGAAAAGAGTGTGAACTAAAAATTAAAATGAATCTAAAATAAATAAATAATAGAAAGAAATAAAACATAATTTATATACCATTCAGAATTAAAAACATGCCATTTATACATTGGCTATTGGATAAGAGTCATTCTAATCAAAATGGAAAAGGACATGGTATGCAATTTTCGCCATTCCGTGTACTTCCCGTGGCTGGAAAGAAAACAGTCCAACAAGACAACGTAAAAGACATACAACTCATCACCGTCTTTAAACACTCTCCGCAGTGACCTTGCGCAAGTTTAACGTTCCTGATAACGCATTTTCTTGCAAGCTAAGCCTTGAAAAAGGGTCGGGTTTCCGTCATTCTTACTCCTCCTGTCATTTGACGTTAAACAAGACATAATTGTACGCCACGTCAAAGACGCATTAAAAGTTGCATTGCACACCACGCTGTTTATATTTTAATTTTATTTTCTAGCTACCATTGCCGATTCGCAAATATAACAGGGATTCTCTACTTCTTTCCTCTTACCCTTCTTAAAGTGAAAAAAATTTCAGCTGGAATGTATTTTGGCAGACAAACAGATATGCAGAGTATCAAGAGCTCCCACAAAAGTGGAGTTGCGCGGTCATGGAGAGGCCACGTGGTTCCCTTCCCTGTTATGTGTTCAGTTATCGTTGTTTGCGTGGGCATTGTATTTATTCGTCCCATAAATGCCCAACAACAGCAAGAAGAAACTGGGCTTGAGAGGATTCGATCTTCGGATCTCATCGAAAGCCTCTGCAACAAGACCCTGTATTTCGACGTATGCAATTCGTCATTGTCGGCATACCCGGGAGCTGATCAGGCAAAAAGGTGGGAATTTGCGAGAATTGCAGCAGAACTGAGCCGTAACGACGCGCAGATAGTAACCGATTATATTCTAACTCTCAACGCAACCGACCCAGCTAGCTGCGCCGCCCTTGAAGATTGCGTGGAAGTGTTAGATGATATGGTGGATGAGCTGAATGATTGTATCTCATTAATGGCAGATTCAAATTGGACACAGAGGGCGGACGATGTGAAGACATGGCTCAGCGCAGCGTTAACTTATCCCTACACTTGTATTGAAGGCTTCACGGATGAGGATGTGGATATGGATCAGAACATGAAGGAAAAATTGGAGTATCTTAAGAAATTCACTAGCAATGCACTTGCAATTGCCAGTTACCTCTCAGATGAGGAAAGTTACAAATGGATAGCAGATTTCTGAAACTAGTTGCCGTCCTCTGATTCAGGAAAACCTGCATTTGCAGTACTCCATATTTACGCGTTAATTTAAATCTTCTTGTTATAGTTATTCATATTATTATGGATCATTTCGCATGATGGTTTGTTTTATGTAAATTTCGTTAAATGGGTTTAATAATGTCCTAATTGAGAAGGTAGGCGACTTTCGTTAGGGACGTAGTTTCTTCTCGACCAATTAAAACTTATAAGTCTTTGGATGATATATCACTTTAGTTTCGAAGATTTTTTTTTTTTCAATTTAACACATAATATCGTAGCAGAAAAGCAATATACAAACATCTCTGCTACTGCAGAAAAAAACCCAGATACAACAAAGACCTGAGTCCATCCAGCATGCTGGATTAACTCTTTTAAAGTAATTATTTGGCGGCGGTTAATTTAGCAGAAAATATTTTAGAAAGAAAATCAATTGTACATGTTACTGGAAGAGGGGTGGTTAATTTGGCAGAAAATATCTTGGTAGGAAAGAGAGGTACTTGTTACTGGAAAAAAAAAAGTGGTTAATTTAGCAGAAAATATCTTCGTAAGGAAGAAAAACAAAAAAACTGTTACTCCATTAAAAAGACCAAAGGCCATCACAAAGACTTCAAATTGGGGGCATCGGGGACTTCAGCTTTCAAGAAGTATTTATTATCACTTCACTTATTAATTTATTCATTTACAAAAGTAAAGGATTTATTATCACTTAGCTTATTAATATATTCCTTTACAAAAGTAACAAATAATTTATACTTCTTATATTAAGACATGCAATTGTTATACCTCTTATATTAAGAGATGTAATTGTTTTGTTGATAGGAAATGATGATATTTTGTAATATAGATATCTGATACAAATGAAGAAGCAATATAGTATAAAATTGTATTTTTTTTATTTTTTATTTGAATAGAACATTACAGTAAATAATATAAAAGTAGTGTAAATATTATAAATAGGAGTGAAATATGTGTGAATAGGAATTTAGCCATGAGTCAAGCTTAACATATGAGTATGCCACATGTCATTAAGACATTCCTATCAAACTAGAAACAAAACTAAATGAGAAATGACATGGGCATGCTTGAATACTTGAATCTACTTTTTCTTGTTCCAATGGATTTGTAAAAATCTTATCGATGCAACTCAACTTGCTAAAAAAAGTTCTACATGTAGGGAAAAGATAAACAAAGTGGTGTAATCCAACACAACAAAATTTAAAAGCCAATGGTATTTTAATAAAACAAAAACCCAAAAAATTCTTTTAAATGATTGTATATATTTAATATTTCTCATTTGAATGAAGAGTTCTTAGAAGTGATGAGGTTTTATCATTTATTTCTAAATTCACCCAATTCCTTACTCTACTATTGTTAAATGGAATTATTTCATGTATTATTTACTATCGAAAAGAGAGAGTGCATGGTAGAAGTAAACAAAAGAAGACAAATAGTGATTAAGCTTTAGACTAGCAACATTATTCTCCATTTTGAATATGTGGGGGCTAAGTAAGAATTCAATGTCCAATAAAATTATCTTCACAACATTAAAAATTATGTATATAAAGGCAAAGATGATAAAGAATACAATTTATAATTTGAATGTTTTAGGCGAGATAATGACAAATGAAATGAAATGAAAGACTTTTGTAATGTTTAATGCTTCAATTTTTAATTTGCCAATTGGTGTGCATGCATGCTTTATTGTTACAATCAAGCTTGGTATTTGTCCCAACTATACCTTAATGTTTCCTTTAGGTTGCTTGTTCCCATTAGGATTTGCATTCCTAGTCTAGGGTTTTCTTGGTTGCATATGTTGCATGTGGTGATTTATGTGCTTGTGCTTTGAAACTCTACCTCACTAAGCATGTTTTGGATTCCTTTAGTGGTCTTCATAAAATCTACAATACTTTCCCTAACCTCTTTGATGTAACCATAATTCATATGGATAAAAGTTCAAACTTGTGTCACACTTTTGACCAATTAAATAGTTTCAATAAAAAAAAATAACCTAACATTTTTTTTAATAAAAAAGGTTTTGGCCGAAACCATATGACATCCATGTTACATGTATGTGGATGTTGATTTAAAGGTTATGTTCAAAAAAAAATTAGGCAAAAAGGTTCTCAACAATTGAAAATAAAAGAAAAAATTGAAAAAAATGATTTCATCTGAATTTCACCCAAATGAAGGATTTTCGCCCTATGAAGTGCCCACAAATTTTTAATGCCTCTCAACCCCCATGTTCACATAAATCTTCTTGACCTCTTGATTAAGTTAATTTTTTTCATTTGTTAATAAAAAATTATTAATTTCCAAAAAAAATTAGATTTTTCAAAAAATATTTTATATTTGTCTGTGTAGATGTGAGACAAACCTGTATTTGAAATATAAATCTTAAATATGAAATCAAAATCTAAACCCTAAAGATGAAACTAAAATTTAAACCTTAAATGTCAAATTAAGATTTAAACTTTAAATGGAAAACTAAAATATAAACCCTAAAAGATAAATTGAAATGAAAACTCTAAATTTGAAACAAAATAAAAAAACCCTAAAATATAAACCCTAAAAGACAAATTGAAATGAAAACTCTAAATTTGAAACAAAATAAAAAAACCTAAATTCCAAATAGAAATGAAAACCATCAATTTCAAATAGAATCTCTAACAAAATTTCACTAAAATTGAAACCCTAAATTTGAAATTGGAAACCTAAATTTGAAATTGAAAACCTAAATTTAAAATTTAATACTAAAACCTTAAATTTGAAATTGAACCTTATCCTTATTTCACTAATATAAACTCTAAATTTGAAACATAAATGGAAATACTAAAACCAAAATGTAATATCAATAATTAAATTGATATCAAAATTTAATTTATAAAAATATAAATTAATATCTTGAATTGATATCAAAATTGAAATTGATATTAATCTTGATGAAATTGGATGAATACTAGAATTGTGAAATTTTTTATATCAAATTTAAAATTGATATATATATATATATATATATACATGTACATGTACATGTACATGTACATGTACATATGTGTACATATATATGTATATGTACATATACATAATTGAAATTGGTATATTAAAATCAAACTATAATATCAAATTTTAAATTGATATGTACCTAAATTGATTTATCAAAATTGATATCTTGTTCAATTAATATATGAAAATGAAACTGTCAATATATACATGAAAACAAATATCTCAGATTGATAAATCAATTTAAAATTTCATATCAATATTGATATCAAAACTGAATTTGATACATGAATTGATATAGAACAATATAGATCAAATTTGATATCAATATTGATATCTTGAAAATTGAAATTGATATATTGAAAGATTGAAAGGTGATATCAAAATTTAAAATGATATCAAAACTTAATTTATGAAAATTTAAATTGATGTGTATCTAATTTAATATGTTGGAATTAATATATGAAAATTAAAAGTTTAGTATATATATCAAAATTGGTATGTTGAATTGATAGATCAATTTTGAAATTGAGATTGACATCAATATTGAATAATTTAAAATTGAGATTGATATCAATATCTTCCAAAATTTTTGGGACATAGTTGGTAGGGAGGTGTTTCTTTTCATAGAAGAGGCCCACAAAAATAAAAATATCTTAAAGGAATTCAAAAGAACAACCATAACCCTAATTCCAAAAGTGAAAACACCCTATTCCTTTCACTAGTAGAAATATGGCAAATAAATGACCAGGTGACTAAAAATTTTAGTCACGTGACCAAATTTTTAGTGACCAAACTTTTAGTCATGTGACCAAAATTTTTTGCAACACAACTATAAATGACTAATTTGGTCATCGGTTGAAATGACTAAATAAATGACCCAATAAATGACTAATTTGGTCACCGAGCAGAAAACACAACTAAATAATTGGTCAAACAAATAAAAATGACTAAATAAATGACTATTACTTCTCTATTATTTTTTATTTCTAATTTGATTATAATCCATGAATTCAAAGACAATATAAGGCAAGGCAATAAATGTTTGCTTAGACTAAAGGAATAAAGGGAGAGAAAGCTTAGATGTTTCCCACGAACGGAGTTGGATTATCTTGGCTCCTCAATCTATCTTAGCACTCTAGCCACGGTACAACATGCCCATTAACGATCCGCAGGCCTCGGGGAAGTGACTATCCAGCCCCAACCTGCCAAAAACATTATTACTTGCCACCTTGCCAACATCTACCGAGGCCTTCAATCACACTTTCCAACTGTCAGAAAACAGAGTTGGCCCACATAAAATGTCTAGGGGCTATCTCTATCCCCTCCAATATGTGACGTCTCCTATCTACCTAAAGATCTAGCCCTTTATCAGATGATTATATAATATATATTATATTATATATTATATAATATTATATTATAATATTACATAATTATTATATTATAGTATAATATAATATTTATATTATATAATAATATAATATAATATTTACAATGGAAGAAGGAAGAATAGATAAACAAATCGAGATTTTGGAAAGGGTGGAAGGGAGAGTTTGAGGAAGCTGAAGGGGCCTCTGGTGGTCTCGGTATTATCTAGGACCCAGGAAAAGCTAGTTGTGAGGTCATAGAAGCCAGCCAAAGATGGATAGCGGTGATGGTGAAGTTTTTTCAGAACAACAAGGACTTCCTACTAGTCAATGTTTATGGGCTGGTAAGCACAATTGACAAAAGAAATGTCTAGGGAAGGCTCTCAATCTTTCTTAACCAAAATAGGTAGGAATGCATATTCATAGGAGGAGACTTTAATGCAACTCTAAATAATCAGGAGAAAAGAGGAGGAATTAG
The DNA here is from genome assembly GCA_027924645.1 of Cunninghamia lanceolata. Taxonomy (NCBI): domain Eukaryota; kingdom Viridiplantae; phylum Streptophyta; class Pinopsida; order Cupressales; family Cupressaceae; genus Cunninghamia; species Cunninghamia lanceolata. The sequence goes on from BSBN01001569.1 coordinate 3,389,490, forward strand.
GACCACAACAAGAATACAGTTGGACTTCCAAGATTTTGTGGATAAGAATGAATTAAGAGAAATTTAGACAAAGAATGGTATTTTTACTTGGGCCAATAGGAGAATGGGTTTTACAAACATTGCAGAGAAATTGGACATATTTATGGTACAAGGCAAATGGCCACTTATTGCAAGCTCAATAGAAGCCTCAATTCTCCCCTACAACAGCTCGGATCATTTCTTGATTCAGGTTGAAATGGCTAATGACAGTTTTAGAGGAGGAGCACCCTTTCGTTTTGAAAAAATGTGGCTATGGGATTCAGACCTATTGAGTAAGATTGCTCTATGGTGGAAGGAGTCTTGTGGAGGGAATCACTCTAATATGTTCATTTTCTACAAAAAGTGGACAGAGATTAAGGCTAAGTTAAAAGTCTAGAGTAAGGAACATTTTAAAAACATTTTTGAAGAAAGAGAAAAAGTGGAAGAAGAACTACGAAAGTTAAATGAGAAGATCATAGAAGGAGGCATGGGGCAGGAGGAATTCCTTCTCAAAAAAAGGCTAAAAGGAGAACAGGAAGAAATTTTAGCTAGAATAGAATGTCATTGGAGGCAAAAGTCTAGGGAAGTTTGGCTCAAGGAGGGGGATAGGAACACTAAATAGTTTCACAATTTGGCCTTGGCCAATAGAAGCAGAAATAGAATTGGAGAGTTAGAAAAGGAGGATGGATTAGTAGTAAATAAAGAAGAGGAGATTTGTCAAGAAGCTATTTGCTATTTTGAAAAACTCTTCTCTAAGGAAAATCTTGAGTAGGGAAGGGAGAGAGAAGATATGTTGGGGGAGATCCCAGCCCTGATATCAGAAGAGGAAAACAAGGAACTACTTAAGGAAATTAGTATGGAGGAATTGAAGAAAGCCACCTTTCAACTCGGAGCAGATAAGGCCCTGGGTCCGGATGGATTCCCAGCCCTCTTTTACCAGAAGTGTTGGGAGATTATTAAAAATGATCTTTTGAAGGCAGTGGAAGAATCAAGGAGGAAATCCACCATGCTAGGAGTCTTCAACCACACCTTTATTGCATTAATTCCCAAAAAGAACGTAGCAAGAAAGATGGTGGATTATAGACCTATCTCGCTCTGCAATACATTCTACAAGTTAGTTACAAAGGTGATAGCTAATAGATTGAAGGAAGTAATAGATAAACTTGTATCTGAAGAATAGAGTGGCTTCATTCCGGGTAGATCCATTGTGGAGGGAATAATTATCACTCATGAAATAATACATACAGTTAGAAAACTTCAAGTTCCAAGTATGGTGGTGAAGCTTGATATCCTAAAAGCATATGATTGGGTGGATTGTCAGTTTCTATTAGAAGTCTTAAAGAATTTTGGTTTTGACCCCAAGTGGCTAGATTGGGTAAGATCATACATAAACGCTCCTAAATTCTCAGTTCTTATAAATGGAGTTGCCAAAGGCTTTATTAGCTCTTCTAGAGGTATACTATAGGGAGACCCTCTTTCACCCTTTCTATTTGTATTGATGGTAGAAGCTTTGGGAAGAAGGATATGCCAAGCCAGGCGAGAAGGTGTCTAGAGAGGTTTGGAGGCGGCCCTTGGTGTCAAAGTTTGCACCCACCAATAATTTGTGGACGATACCATTCTCTTCGGTCAAGCTGCTAGGATGGAAGCCAGAAGGATCGAGATGTTGTTGGATGGGTATAGAAGGGTCTCAGGACAACCCATAAACTAGAGGAAGTCAGAAGTTTTTTTCCTAAATGTCCAACCTAGCTTGCAAAAAGAGTTGGCCAAAATTTTAGAAGTAAAGGTGCTGAACTTTCCTGGAAGATTACTAGGAATGCCATTGTTTGCCGGAGCCAATAGGAAAAGTTATTGGGAGAAGTTAGTTGCTAGTTGCAGACAAAAAATGGAATTGTGGAAGGGTAACTAGCTAACCTCGGCGGGTAGACTGCTTATGATAAAAGCAGTTCTGGCAACTATACACGTCTATGCTATGTCATGCTGGGAACTCCCAGTCAGCATTGAGGACCAACTTAATAAAATAATGTGTAAATTTTTTGGAATGGTCCAAATGACACAAACAAAATTCCCCTATTGTTTTGGGAGAATATTTGTAAGCCCCAACAAGCTGGAGGTACAGGGGTTCGGTAGACAAGGATGATGAATTTGGCTATGGGGGCCAAATTAGTCTGGGCTATGTGCATAGGCGATCAAAAATGGGTAAGGATCCTAAGGAATAAGTACCTGAATTCGAATGAGCTAGAGGAAATAGTAAGAGTTAGTAACCCTCCAAGGGGCTCAGCTACATGGAACTTTATATGTGAAAGCAGAGAGATCATATCAAAACATGCTACATGGGAAATCCATAGTGGGGATAAGGCTCGATTTTGGGAAGATTCATGGGATGGCCATCCTAAGCTAGTTAACTTTCCCAACTTGGAGGATATTAGAAGGGAATCCGTGAGAGTTTGGGGCCCCAGAGTCTATGACTTTAGGGATGTGGGAGAATAGTAGAAATGGAAGGACCTCAACGCACCGGATGCCCTAGCCGAACAGAAGGAAGCCCTAAGATTAATCATAGAGGGAAGGAAAATTCCAGACCCAAGAGGAGAGGATGTGCTGAGATGGGCAGCTTTGGAAGATGGGGAGTACAAGGTAAGGATTGGTTATTTGATCAAGGAAAGATCTGAGATGGTTTAGGGGTGGCCCAAACACTTTCTATGGGGCAAGGATGTGCTCCTGAAGGCAGGAGTGTTCCTTTGGTTAGCCATCCAGGATAGAATTCTTACACAGGACAGGTTGGGAAAGCTAGCCTTTAGAGGCCCCAATCGATGTACTCTATTTAAGAACAAGGAGGAGTCTGTGGACCATCTATTACTTTGGTGCCGCTTTGCAAATTTTTGTTGGAAGGGGATTATGAGGAAATTGAATTTGCAGACCCCTCTGTCTCAGAATTTGAAAGAGTGGATTAACGCCTAGCCAGGTAAGAACTTCAAAGGGGCCCTGGGTAGCATCTGGCAGATTGTCCCCTCCACCATTTGTTGGGAATTATGGAAAGAACGTAACAGGTAAATTTTCAAGGATAAGGCTTTAGACAAGGATGTGGTCCAAAGGAAAATTGAAAGGACAAATGTGGAATTAACAAACACAGCCGCCAAAAGTAGATCATCATCCAAAAGTGTCTTCACTAATCGAGATATCGATCTTACCAATAATTTTGAAGGCCTAGGCATTCCCCCGATGGTAGGTAACTTGAATCCTATCAAGAGATTGGAGGCTCGTAGGCAGACTGTCTGGGAACGACCAGATAAAGGGTGGATCAAGATAAACTTCAATGGCGCAAGTTTAGGGAACCTAGGCAGAGCAGGGATTGGACGTATAGCTCAAGATTTAGATGGAAGAAATTTGGATCAGTGCTCAGCCTCTATAGGTGTTGCAACAAATAATGTGGCAGAATTTTAGGCAGCTCATGTGGGTTTGGAGATGAGTCAAGCATTGGGGGCCCTGAAGGTTCATTTAGAAGGTTACTCACTCCTAATAGTTAATGCAATTAGGACCTCTGACACTCCCTGTTGGACGCTGCGTCAATGGCTTCCCCCAATCAAAAGGCTTGTAGAATCCTTCACGGAGTTTAGAGCGAGCCACATTTATCGAGAAGGTAATCAGGAGGCTGATGCTCTAGCGAAACAAGGAACCTTAGATGACTGGGATCCCAGTTCTCTAGCCTGATGCTGATCTAGCGAGGTGAGAGGGGCTGGGGGTGTTTTAACACAACTCACCCTAGAGGGACAAGTGTCAGGAGATGACGGGATGTGGATGATTAAAGAAGGTAGTCTGGGATGGGTTGGTGGCAACCTTAGTACTGAGATGGCAGCTGATGTCTCTTTCAGGACGTGGAGCTCATGATGTCGAGTGACACTAGATGGTAGATTGCTCTCATTGTGTGGTGGCAATTTCGTTTCCTTGGTAAAGGTGGTCATCATTTTTAAGCAAGTAGCACTTTTAAGAGATTAAAGGAGTTATTTCGCATCATTTGAAGTATAGGTTGTTAGATCTCAGGGCAGGGAAGATGTCCTATCGCTTAAGATTTGTAGCTGGTTTGAAGTGTGCGACCATGGGCATCTTTATTTCTTGGTTCTTGATTAAAGAGTTGCGTTGGTGTCTCTATAGTATTATCTTTCCAAGTCTTTTAACACAGCTGTGGAAGGTAAAGTGCTCAGGTGGAGGTAAGGGTGATAAGGGTGGTAACTTTGCTGATTCTATGGAAACACCGATATGTCTAGAATCATCGGTGGCTATGATGGCTTTCCATGGAGAAATAATAGACAAACGACTGAGAGGTATCCTCTCGGTCAAACATGAGCTAGTGGTAAATGCAGTGAAGCAGGTGCTTGGCCCAGGCTTCATCTGGGACTACCATAGGCTGCGGGTAAACACTGACATTGCAGATATGTTCATGGCTCTGGCACTATAGAGAGGAGTGGCTAAAGCAAGAGTGAAGAACCTGTGCCAGAGACTTTTCAAGCATTAGTATTTGGGGGAAATTGATGCAGTTCTTGACAACATTGATGAAGATGGTAGGATCCCCTAGGCGCATCAGTATTACATGCGAAAAGGAAGAGGTGGAAAGGAAATCCAAAAATTTCCCATAGTCTTTGCAATTGACCCGGGGGATCTTGAGGATAGGGTGGTGGACATGGATCATAATCTGGACTTCCTCCTTAGAGCAGCTGAACTCTCCCCCTTCCCTTTGAAAGAGTGGATGGTTAGCTACATGGCAAGGGAAGGCTTCTGGGTTCCTGACAATGGCGATTCGGAGGAAGAAAACAAAGATGTGGAGTTTCCCTTGCTCCCAGATTGTGGTGAAGACTAGGTGTAGGAGGACGGCAGGGATGTGGAGGAGATTGCAGAAGGCCCGGCGCATAAGAAATGCAGGAAGGATTTTCCAGTAAAAATTTGAGCAGCCAAGGCACGCCTGATGTGGAAAGAGGCAGAGAGGGATGAGGCTTGGGAGGTTTATGGGGGAGTGGGGGCTTCCAGTTCTTCTTTCCAGTGAATCAAGGGTGCTGCTCAAGGAGGCGTGTTTTGAGGGGGTGTAAGTTATTAGGTTTTTTTTGGTCTTTACATTAGATGGTAGTTTTCCTGTGTGTTGTCTCAACAAGTGGACTGTTGTAGTTTTCAAACCAGATTGGTGTATGCATCTGTAGTAGTATGTTGGTTCTTTTTTGCATCGATTTTTGGCTGTTAAGCCCTTGTAATACACTAAAGACTTAGGTTCTCATGGTTGGAGACCTCCCCTTGTTATGTTTTCAATACTATAATTAAAGGGTGCTGGCCCTTACTAGCTATTTACTTATAAAAATATATATATATTTAATATTATATAATATTATAATACTACTTAATTATGATAATATAATAAAATATAATATTTATATTATAATATTATATAATTATTATGTTATGAGATAATATAATATTTATATTATAATATAATATAATATAATATGATAATATAATATAATATTATAATATTATATATTAATATTATAATATTATATTATAATATATTTAATATTATAATATAGACCAAGGAATATCTAGGTGAGTCATTTTAGGGTCTCCTCGACTTCTTGAACACATTAAAAATATATCGAGTAGACATGGCATATCGGCGTGACACCAAAATGTGTCACACCAATCAGACGAGAAATCATGAGTGCCAAATTTAAGCCCTGATTGAACTTGAAATGGTATTGTTGATTTTTCTTTTGAAAATATCCTTTGTGCCAATGCATCATTAAGGAAATATCAGACTTCTGGTCTCCTTTGTTGTCACCGCTCAATAAAGGTTAGTGAAAATGGCTCCTACTCCAGCCCACACCGGCAATGGCAACGTGGAAGCACCTCTTCCTCCATCGAAGGACACTAAGAAAATCAAAGATGAGAAGAAGGAAGAAGACCTAGTAAATTTATTTGCCTAGTTTTTGTACTAATTAATCTACTAAGAGCTAGGGTTAGGGTTTTGTTTCATTTTCCTTTTATGCTCTTTCTGTGGAAATTGTTGGAGGAAGATTTAGCTTTGAAACATCAGTTAGAAATATGTCAAAAGATTTCAGGATTCGGATCCAGGACTGCAGAAGATGGATCTCGAGAGCATGAGGTATGGTACTCTATTGTTTTGCCATTTTTATTTTTTCGACGATTCAGGAAACTTAATCACATTTCCACACTGTCAATTTTTTTATTTTTCTTTCTTTCAGTATGGAAAAGGGTATGCTTCCCCTTGCAAAAATAAAAAGCGTGGATGTGATCTGTCTCCTACACAAAAAGCATGTACCATTTTATTTCCTTTAATCCAACTGCATCCGGGATTTTTTTAATTCCTCTATCTTTCATCAATCTCCTTACCTCACCACACCTGCCCACTTCTGGATAGATGTTTGAGAGAAGAACATAAACTGTGCATCATTTTTAGGATCCAAATAAAAAAGTAGTGTTTCTATAAATACTCCTAAGCCTATATTCATATGTGATCTATAGACACCAAAAAAACACATCCATACAACCAGCACAGATTTAACAGGTATCTCAATGGTAAAGTTTAGGGTGTCTTCAAGATAGTCAACATGGGCAAGGAGGTCAACCATGCACACATAATGATCAACTGTAGGTGTAATCCAATGAGGGTTACAAATGTGATTGAAGTATGTACAGATCCCATCCACTAAATGTGCATGGCTGCATGCACCTAGAATACAAGCAAAGATTAAAATGTTAGGATATGTTCCAGAGTGCTTAATTAATTCAAAGATTTTGAGAGCATCCTTTCAAAATCCATTTTGTGCATAATCATTGCATTCTATGAGATGACATCTTTTTGAGGAATTCTGACAAACAGTTCACATTTTTTTTCTATGATTCCATATTTTGCATACATGTCTATGAGAGCATTTCAAAGAGACCATCAAGTGAGTCCCACCAAACAAATGACTCCGACTGATATGTATTTTTCTACCTTATCAATTTTTTGAAGAGACCATAAAATGAGTCCCACCGAATAGATAACTCCTTCCGATATGGACTTTCATGCATTTACCCTGTGCACACACTTACCATCAGGCTGTTGAAGAGACCATAATTGGAGTCTCACCAATAATACACAGCATCAGGCCATTGTGGGAACGCTAACTGTAGTCTTGCTAAACACAGGTTAATCTGATGAAGAGTCCATCAAGAAATCAAGGAGAGTGAAAACTTCATCCCACTGAAACACATCTGTCAAGCCGATGAAAGAACAACACCGACCAAGGGCAAGGGTTTATAAGATGAACTCTAATACATCTGCCTCACACAACAAAACTTGAAAAAAAAATTGCCTATGTACATGTTGATGTGGAGAGCTTCGAATGGAAATCTTGATGGAATGAAAAGATGGAATGGTAAGCATTTTATTTATCAACAAATCTATTTTAATGATTTTATGCATATCCTGCAATCATTGCAGTCCATGAGACCACATTTCTTTGAGGCATTCTATCAAACAGTTCATGTGCCTTGTCTATGCTTCCACATTTTGCATACATGTCTAAGAAGGCAGTTGCAACTACAACATCTGACAAAAATTCCTCTATCCTTTATGTTTTGATGGATGTCCATACCCGGTATGAAAGCTCCCATTTTGACACAGGCAAGGAGGGTGCTAGCAAAGGTTGTGGAAATTGGCTTTACACCAGCCAATTACATTTGCTTTAAATATTTTAAATCCTTTTCAACAAATCCATTTTGTGCATATCCTGCAATCATTGTAGTCCATGAGACTACATTTCTTTGAGGCATTATGTCAAATAGTTCACGTGCCTTGTCTATGCTTCTACATTTTGCAGACATGTCTAACAGGGTAGTTGCAACTACAACATCTGATAAAATTCCTCTATCCTTCATGTTTTGATGGATGTCCATACCCTATTCCAAAGATCCCATTTTGACACAGGTAGGGAGGATGTTGGCAAAGGTTGTGGAATTTAGGTTTACACCGACCAATTGCATTTGCTTTAAAATTTGTAAAGCCTTTTCAACAAATCCATTTTGTACATATCCTGCAATCATTCCAGTCCATGAGACCACATTTCTTTGAGGCATTCTGTCAAATAGTTCACGTGCCTTGTCTATGCTTCCACATTTTGCATACATGTCTAATAGGGCAGCTGCAACTACATATGACAAAATTCCTCTCTCCTTTATGTCTTGATGGATGTCCATACCCTATTCCAAAGCTTGCATTTTGACACAAGTAGGGAGGATGCTAGCAAAGGTTGTGGAATTTGTCTTTACACGAGCCAATTGCATTTGCTTTAAAATTTCTAAAGCCTTTTCAACAAATCCATTTTGTGCATATCCTGCAATCATCGCAATCCATTAGACCACATTTCTTTGAGGCCATGGAACTATGCTAATTTGTCAAGATAGAATGAAAGAGGGGAATAAATGCATTTAAATTGTCAATTTACAGGGACTAGAACGTCTAGAAGCCCAGGATCAATACGAGTATGTGGATTTGGATGATGAACTGCAAGATGAAAGAAGTTTTGATCAGATTATGGTAGATCATCGAGTAGCAGATGATGTACTTGATGCAAGGGGAGGTGCTTCTATAAATAGAAAGCTTCCAAGGATTCTTTGCAATCAAGGTAAACTGTTCTTCAGTGAATTCTTGTAACACAATGATGTCTCTTCTAATCAAGTTAGGATTAACACCCTTATTTTTTGTGGGGTGATTTAGACAAAATTGCTTACATTTTTTTCTTAATATTTTATAATTCATTCACTATGATGACTTAAGTCTAAATCATAGGTCTCAAGGGTATAGCACTTGATTGGATTTATCTACCCTTAGTTTAAAAAAGGATAAATCAGGTGGGGACCAAGGAATGCATCTGTCTAGGGCATTTCTGAGATGTTTTTGGTAGCAGTCCATTGTTCATGCATTTCTAAAATAGAAGGCTTTCTTCTATTCCTTGCAAATCATACTATCCACCAATATGTCAAATCCTTCACTCTCACCTTAGCCTTTGCATCTCTAGATCTCAATTCACACAGTCCAAAATAAAGGTAACATGCTGACTGCTAATGGCAATTAAATTCGTTCGAACTTTAATTTCATTCATACATTGTAGAAAGGAAAATACCACTTCTAAAAATTCAATGGCTCACTCTGCTATGTTTTTCTTAGTTCCTAGCTCTTTAGGTTCAATTTCATAGTGTTTATAGTAATTACATGTAATTATTTGCTTGAAAGTTTCTGAAGCCTTTTCAACAAATCCACTTTGTGAATATCCAAAAATCATCGCTTTCCATGAGATGACATCTCTTTGAAGCATTGCATTAAATAGTGCATATGCCTTGTCTAGGCTTCCACATTTTGCATACATGTCTAACAGTGCAGTTGCAACTACATCTAACAAGATTCCTCTATGCATTATGATTTAATGGATGTCGATATCTTGTTCAAAATCTATATATTGGTATAGGGAGTGAGGATGTTGGAAAAGGTTGTGGAGATTGGCTTGCACCTACCAATTGCATTTGCTTAAAAGTTTCTAAAGCCTTCTCAACAAGCAATTTGGTGCAAATCCTGCAATCATTGTGCAGTCCATGAGATCACATTTATTTGAGGATTACAAGCCCATTTATTTTTGTGTACCCTTCATTATGTAAATGTCTTGCATATGGAAAATACCCTGTTGCCTTCATCTCCCAAGACAATTGCTCCAACTTTGCATAGATATGCTATGTCTATGGATGTGATCTATCTCCTACAGAAAAAAACATGTACCATTTCATGGCCTTCAATCCAACTACATGCAGGGATCTTTTTAATTCATCTATCTTTCAGCAATCTCCTTACCATTTGAACCTCACCCCAGCTACCCACTTCTGCATATATGTTTGAGAGAAGAACATAAGTTTCAACATTTTTAGGATCCAAATCAAAAAATAGCATTGCTGTAAATACTCCTAAGCCTATATTCATATGTGATTTACAGGCACCAAGAAAACACATCCACATGACCACCACATGTTTAACTGGTATCTTAATGATAAAGTTTAGGTTGTCCTCAAGATAGCCAGCATGGGCAAGAAGGTCAACCACACACACATAATGATCGATTGTAGGAGTAATGCAATAAGGGTTACTCATCTGATTGAAGTATGTACAGCCCTCATCCACTAAACCTGAATAGCTGCATGCACATAGAACACAAGCAAAATCCATTTTGTGCATATCCTGCAATCATGGCATTCCATGAGACCACATTTCTTTAAGGCATTTCATCAAACATGTCATGTGCCTTGTCTATACTTCCACCTTTTGCATACATGTCTACCAAAGCATTTCCAATTATAATTTCTGACAAAAACCCCCCTTCCATTATGCTTTGATGGATGTCCATACTCTGTTCCAAAGCTCCCATTTTGGCACAGGAGGGGAGGATGCTGGCAAAGGTTGTGGAATTTGGCTTTAGACTTGCCAATTACATTTTCTTGAAAATTTCTAAAGCTTTTTCAAAAAATCCATTTTGTCCATATCCTATAATCATGGCATTCCATGAGACCACATTTCTTTCTGGCATTTTTTCAAATAGTTTACATGCCTTCTCTCTGCTTCCACATTTTGCATACATGTCTACCAGGGTAGTTGCAACTACAACATCTGACATAATTCCTTTATCCTTTATGCTTTAATGGATGTCCATACCCTGTTCCAAAGCTCCCATTTTTGCATAGGCTATCATATCATAGAAAGAAGTAAATCTTACAATGTTAGGATATGCTCCAGAGTGCTTCATTAATTCAAAGATTTTGAGAGCATCCTTGCAAAATCTATTTTGTGCATATCCTACAATCATGGCATTCCATGAGACCACATTTCTTTGAGGCATTGTTGTAAATACTCCTAAGCTTATATTCATATGTGATTTATAGGTGCCAAGAAAACACATCCACACAACCACCACAGGTTTAACTAGCATCTTAATGATAAAGTTTAGGTTGTCCTCAAGATAGCCAACACAAGTAAGAAGTTCAACCATGCAAACATAATGATCGACTATAGGACTAATGCAATAAGGGTTACTCATGTGATTGAAGTATGTACAACCCTCATCCACTAAACCTGAATAGCTGCATGCACATAGAACACAAGCAAAAATTACAATTTTAGGATATGCTCCAGAGTGCTTCATTAATTTAAAGATTTTGAGAGCATCCTTGTAAAATCCATGTTGTGCATATCATGCAATCATGGCATGGGTCAGTGCAAGAAGTTGGGTCCACTTTTTGGCCAAAAAGTGGAAGTGTTTTCCCTGATTTTTAGAATTTGTCACATTTGACCTTAAAATTTGAAGCACTTAGAACTAGAATCTTTGAAAAAGTCACTAAATATAAAATATAGTACTCAGAGTCTAGTTTCTAAATATGTAATTTTTTTCAATACCCAGATGATACAAATTAATTTTCAATAGGCATTTCTAAAAACCACTATTTAAAAGTCACTTTTTTTTACCATACCATGCACATGTACGGCCAACATAATTTGACCTAAATAAAATTATTTTTCAAAATCCTTTTGGGAAAACATGTGTAGTATAGTGAAGTTTGATGAGGATATTTTTTTATAAATTTTTTCCAAATAATTTTTTTTATTAATTTTTTATTAGGCCTAATTGGTATTTTTGAAAACCCCTCATGTACGGCCAACATAATTTGAGCAAAAAAAATCATAAAATTAAATTATTATTTTTATTGTGTAAAAAATGATGTGTAGATTGATGACATAATTTTTTTTTAAAAAAAATTTAAAAATTAAAAGTTATTAAAAAAATACAAACACCTGTCATTTCAAGTTTTTGGACTAGTTTGCTTATAAATTAAATAATAAATAGAAGATCATGTCCAATAACAAAAAAAATTATATATTTGAAAACTAGACAATATCATCTGTAATGGGTTTCATTTCATAAAAAAATTCAGAAAAAAAAGCCCTCAGCCATATAGGTAAACTCAGTGTTTCTTCTTGTTTTGTACTTAGAAAAAAACTTGCAGGTCCAAGGCTCAAGGTCGGTCAACCATGCCTATCCCGAGCCTAAAACCCAAGCAAAGGTCAGGGAAAAGGCGGGTAGAGATTTCTAATTTCAAATAACGGGTACCCGTTTCTATTATACCCGTTATTTCCCATATTAGGGAAACAAGTACTTTCCCTGTATCCTTGCAACTTGCAAGTCTGATTCGTATGGCACGACAGCGACAATTTCTGCATTTTTTACTTACAATTGTTTTGTGGAATCTCTTAACAGGTCATATTCTATTCAGATTTTGAAAGGAGTCAATCATATGAACAATTCTGAAGTGAAATCAAGTGCATGAGCTATTTTCAAGAGGAATAAAGCAAGAGGGTTTTTGTTTTTACATCTACCTTTTACTTCAAAATCTATGGAACAAAGGATCTACATCTAATTCTATTTCAAAAGTTCAAATAAGGACATCAATTATGAAATTGGATTAAGTATCAATTGTTATTTTATCAAGAGGGCTTGGTAATCGTGGGATCAAATCAACGTCAAAGAAAAAAAAAGGAGGGTAATGACACCTCAAGAAATTGAAGCAAATAGAGAGAAGGAAGCCAAAAGGCAAAGAGATAGAAGAGCAAGGATTCAAGAGATGAAGAATATTGAAGCATCTAGTTCCATGAGTATTGACGAGAAATACATTCAAGAGAGTAAAAATGATGGGATGAATGTAGATGATGCAAATGCGGAAATGGTGAATTTGGAAGAAAATGTGTCTATAGAAACAAATGCATGTATGTCTTCAAACCCAACTTTCGAAGATATGGAAAATGCGACTATACAAACAAATCCAGGTATGTCTTCACAGCCAACTTTCAATGTTATGGAAAACATGACTATAGAAACAAATCCAGGTGTGTCTTTGGAGCTAACTTTCAATGATTTAGAACACATGACTATAGAAACAAATCCAGGTGTGTCTTCGGAGCCAACTTTCAATGATATGGAAAACACGACTATAGAAACAAATCCAGGTATGTCTTCAAACCCACCTATTGATGATATGAATGAGAATGATATCCCTTTTAGGAGTGAAAATGAAAATATTTTATTTGAGATTGAAAGAAATGTCTTAGATAATCTTCCTGGTAAGATTTCTTGGAGGCAAATGAGAACTCATGCAAATAGATTATATAAAAAAAAAATTTATAGAAAAAGTCTTGGATTTCAATGTCAACTTATGATGCAATTGATGAAGATGTGGAAATTGCGAAAAGTAATGAAAAATTTAGGCATATTTGTAAAACCTAAAAAAAAAAGATGAATCAATGAAACAAGTTTTATCTAGTGTTGCTAATGCTATTGATTCTATTGGTAAAAAGAGTCGATCTAAAGATAGCAATGCAGCACGAAGAGCTATAACAACTGCTTTAGTCAATAAATCGTCTTCTAATAAAAGAATGATAAGTAAGACAAGTGAAATTCTAAAGATAAATCTTAAAACTTTGAGAAGAGTAGCAAAGAGAAGAGAATCTATTGAAAAAGATCCAATTAACCAATGTTGGAGTTTTAGTGGTAGACTCCCAAGGTATGACATGAAATTAAATAGTGAAATCAAATCTTTAATTGAAAAATATTGGCATGATAATACAAGGGTATCATCTAAGGTTAGAGATGTTTTAAAATTACGAGTGGGGTCTAAAATTCGTGATCCTCATCCAAAACATCTATTAGACATGACTCAAACTGAATTATATAAAAAATTCTTAGATGATTTAGTGTTAGAACCTTTTAATATTACCATAAGCCAAAGATCTTTTGAGAAATGTAAACCTTGGTATGTGAAAATTAATAAACAACGAATCTCTTGTTGTTGTAAAACTCATGTGCAATTTCATTATTATTATGATCTTTTTCGATATATATGTTCTACTTTGCATACTAACGAAATTATGCAGGAATGTGGTATTAATATGCCACCTCAAACAATTAAGGAGTTTGTAGCAGGTTTGTTTTGTGAAACATCTACTGGATACTTATTTTATTCAAAAGCATGTATTTCTGGACAATGCAATAGATGTGGCAACTTTTCATTGTTAGGAGAATGTATGCATGAAAATATTTCACATGAATTTGGACAACAATTAGTGGATGTGAAAAGATTCAAGAATGTTGAATATTCTTTAAAAGATGGAAAAATTGGAAAGCGTTGTGAGTTAGTCACTGAAAAAATTTGTGTGCATGCATTCATCAAAGATTTTAAGGATAATATTGAATCCAAATATGTCAAACACTCCCAATATGCTTGGTGGCTTGATGGACAATTCCGTTCATGTAAAAACACCTTTCCAATTGGAACTATCCTATCAGTGGTTGACTTTGCAAAAAACTATACTCTTGCTCCACAAGAGGAAATTCAATCTCAGTATTATAATTTAGTGCAGGTGGCCATATTTGTTCATATTGTATATAGACATGCAGATGATAGTACAGAAGATAATAGAAAATTTTTGAGGGAGTATCATTTCTATTTGAGTGATAACCGGTTACACTATTCAGAGTTTGTGCAATATTGTTTCACAAAATTTTATGAAAGTTTAAAAGAAAGAGGAATTGAGATGACACAACATTTCATATGGTCAGATAATTGTACAGGGCAATTCAAAAATGCAAGAATGTTTTATTGTCTATGTAGGGCTCACAAAGAAATCAATATCCAACACATGTGGAGTTTTTTTGAAGCTGGACATGGTAAAGGAGAACATGATGGAGTTGGAACATGTGTGAAAAAAGCTCTTTCTAGAGAGCAACTAAAATTTGAGGATACAGTCAAATTTAGAGATGCACGTGCAATTGTGGATTGGTGTAATGAAAAGTTATTTACGGGATCAAGTCAGAACTCTACAATTCGATAATTCTTTTGGTTAGTTGAAGAAGAGAATATTCCTACTCGACTTGATTGTGAGACAATAATTGGATCAACAAAATGGCATTCATTTAAGAGTTCAAATGCAAGCACATGGACTATATGGACTAGGGAGCTTGCATGTTTTTGTTAATTTTGTATTATAGGTAATTGGGGAGCATGTGAAAATATAGAATGGGTTGAAGAATGAAAACAAAGATCCTTGACACCTACAGAAACACAAGATCAACTTGAAACAACAATTGAAGATGATAATCAAATGTTTGCATCAGATGACTATGATCATGTTTCAGACCTTGTACAAGAAGGTACTTTTGTTTTCAATTTTTTTAATTGTCATTTTTTTGTACATCCTGTATATAATTAATTATATATGTATGCATCCACAAATTTATGTGATTTAGATACATGTCACACTTTATTGAATTACATAACTTTTTTGTAGGACATGTCTATGCTGTCATTGCACCTGAGGGCAATGAAGAGGAAATCGAGTATTGGTTGGCTCGATGTGTTGAGACAAAACAAAAGTTCTTACATCCTAGAGTAGATGATGATAACATGGAGTATCCAACAGGTTCTGTGGTTGTTGTTGGCACTTGGCTATGAAAATATCTAATAAGAAGGAATGGTGTGCCTGCATTTGAAGATTATGAAACACATAAGAAGATCATACACTACTCACATTTGGTTGTGGAAACAAATATAAAACTAGTCAGATATCAAGGCAAACCTTCTAATAAACAGTTATGGACACTTTCGATGGAAGAAGATGAGTCAATTATAGATGCATTACAAAAAAATGAGGATGCAGATGGTACAATGGAATAAATTTTTAGGTAAGTAAACAATACTCTTACATCCCCAAGTTAAATTCTTTCATTCTCATTTCAGCTTCTATATTATTCCCCTTGTCTTAAATTTTGTATCGACCCATGGAAATATATAGTTAATTTAATTGTACATTTGAACATTACTTTTTACAGGTGTACCCTAGACAAGTAGTCAAATGTGCATGATTGTCAATAGAAGTTATCACCATACAAGTATGTGAGGTCAATTTTGTAGTCTTCAACTAAAAGTGAACACAAATTAGGTAATTACATATATATATACTCAAATATTTATCATCCATCCTCTAAAGACACCCGCTTGTACATCCCCTTAATTCAGATGTCATCTTAGCTCCCCTTAAGCCATCCTCTTCCATCCCCTTAAGCCATCAAGTTTTATTTTATACTTTGGAAATTGACTAGTGTACATCTCTCCAAGTAAGCTATCCTCTTTTGTATTCCCTTAAGACATCCTCTTCTAGCTCCCCTTTTAATTAATCCTCTTATACATCCCCTAAAGCCATCCTCTTATGTATCCCCTTAAGACATCCTCTTAGCTCCCCTTAAGCCATTGTCAAGTTGTATCCTCTTTTTTGTTATTTAGTACATATTGCATTAATATTTTGTGTTTTTGGTACATATTCTTTCATTCTCATTTACATTCATTATTTCTTGCAGGTGTATCCTTCAAGTAGATTTTTCCATGATTGCCACTACAAGATTTGATCATAATGTAAATTGTAGATCAATTTTGTAGTCATGTCAAACTAATGTTAGTCAAGAGGTTTTCACAGTAATTGATGATCAAGTATATTGTGTGGCTAAGATTCAAATGAATTTCCTTAGATAGTTTCTTCTTTAAAAGAGTTCTAGTTTCTCTACAAGAATTGTTCATGCTACTTCTTGAATAATTTCAAATTGTGATAAAATTTTTTGTATCTTATATTGTGTGGATAAGAAAATTGAATTTCCTTGTAGTTTCTTCTTTAAAAGAGTTAGTTTCTCTACAAGAATTGAATACTACTTGAATAATTAAATCCAAATGTGATAAAAAATTTTGTAGCTTATATTGTGTGGATAAGATTTAAATGAATTTCCTTAGATAGTTTCTTCTTTAAAAGATTTAGTTTCTCTACAAGAATTGAATGCTACTTCTTGAATAATTTCAAATTGTGATAATTTTTTTTGTAGCTTATATTGTGTGGATACTTGATTTGAATTGAACCTTTTAGTTTCTTCTTAATTTGAATTGTTTGAGATTTGTGACGGAGGCTTGCAAAGAGCCATTCATGGTTGAACTTTGTTGAACATGCTTGGGCAGAGCTTAGAGACTTAATATAGGTATTGGTTGGTTGTTGCACAGAACTAGCTATGTGATTAGTATAGTGTTGGAGTCATTTAAAGTAGGTTATATTAGATAGAGCTATACATGGTTGAAGTCCACAAAGAATGATGTCTTTTGGAGACAAACCTTAGAAAAGTTGGTGGCATCTTGAAAGCAAAAGTGTTGATTGTATGTAGGTTGATACAGTTATTGAGAGTCCTTGATAGAGGTATAGATTGCAAATAGACTGGAGCCATGTTGTAAGTTTACAGTAAAGCTTGTGAAGCCGGTTGGTTGATAAAGATTCAAAGCCTTATGACTAACTAGATAGTTGATTATGGTTGGAAGAGAGGTTGCATGCAAAGTCAATTGGGATTGTTGCAATAAAATTTTGGACTACTATTTAAGTGGTGTTTGGAACCCATGCATGGAACTCTCATCCTTCATTCTCCACCATTGCAAGAGGAGTTGTAGGTCACAATCCATTTTAGAGAATTGTGCATTTGGATAATTTAAGTCATGTTAAGGCTATGTAAAAGCCATTATATATTATGAATTAGTGTCATTAGAAGCATTGCTCACTCTTTTGAGAATTTTATACCTAGTTGAGAGTTTCTCCCAAGTTTGAATTCTTGTGTTGTATACTATTTATTTATGTGTGATGCAAGTTTAAATGTTCCACATTTGAGATGTTGTCTTAGTCTTTTAATACACATTTTAGATAGCCATTAGAGGTGGTTGATTGAAGGTAAAGGAAGTTGGAAGTATCTCATTTTTAAATCCATATGTGATGTATCGAAGTGAGGCATCTAGCTACCCCAAGTTTATGGATTAATTGTCATTTGTTCTATAGAATGTGTAGAGGTCTAGAAATGTGTCAACTTTCATGGACTAGAGAATGCAAAGTGTCCAAAGGTTCTTTTGGTGGAGCTTGTAAGTGTGTTTGGGAATGGTGTGCACAATAGGGCCTATGACAAATGGAAATCCCTCTATGAGGAGTGGGACGTTCGATGCATTAGGGAGTGCCAAAGCTCCCTCAAGATGTTGATGTGGTTTGGTGTTTTGTTTGTTTTTTAGCTTTCTATTAGTTGTGTTGGAATTTTGTGCTTGCTATATGTATTGGGGTATTGATATAGTTGCATATGGGTAGTTTAGAAACCTTTATGGGATGTTGTGCTTTCTACTGCTATGCCTAGTCTTGGGTTGTTAGCACACTCATTTATATATGTTTTCTAAACTATTTAGTAAGGATGGGTCCCCTAAGTAGAACACCTATATTATAATTCAAAAAAATTAAACCAAACAAATATGAAATCCACACTAGGAACTAGGTATGTTGAAGATGTAAAGTAATTTTGAATTGGGAAAATATTCATAGGAATCTCTTCTTTAATTCCTTTCCTTTATGAGAAACTATATGTGATTCAACTTCCAAAGGCCAAGGAAGTTTTGGCTATTATAGTGGTTAAGTAAGAAAGATGATAAAAAAGTCTCGGTTAAGTAAGAAAGATGATAACAAAGTATCGGTTGCAAATTAATAAAATTTCAAGGACTATACAAATGATATATATTGAAGGTTTTGTAATCAAAGGATGACCACAATCATTTAAAGGAACATGTATCTCAATTGAGGCTAACTAGGTGAGTCTAACATCCTTATCATTTTATCATGATTTTGTAGGTTTATCCTAGGTAAATTACCTTGTTATAAAGTGCCCTAAATTTATCTATTAGATAATTGTAACACCAAACTTATCCATTAGATAATTGTAACACCATTTACCTATCTATTCCACTATGTAAATTAACTTAATTTAGGTTTGTGAGGCAGTTAATGGATTGTTCACTATGCATAATGATTGATACAATGGGAAAGGTGACAAACATAAAATAGTCCAAAATTTGGGATGCATATTCACATTTAAGGAAGTCTCTGGACAATCATCATGTATTTCTTAAATGTGAATATGCATCCCAAATTTTGGACTATTTTAAAGAAATATGGTGCATTTAGGAACTTGGTGATTGTTGGGGTAAAGAGGAATATATGATCATACTAGAAGAGGTGGATTAGGCTCATAATTGGCCAAGGTTGCTTTGAATAAGGTTAAAACAAGGAGATACCCATGTTGATATTCACACCCTTTGGTCAACACCTACATTGGGATGGATTAAGCTTGAAATTTTGATGGGTAGCCAAGGGTAATCCTAGTGAAGTAGGAGGAGTATGTTTATTAAGAGATGATAAGGGAAAACCTCTACCTATCTTAGCTTATGATTTTGGTGTCAAGAACAATAATATGGGAGATTCTAGGGCCATGATATCCAGGGCCTCAAGATGACTTGGAAACTAAACAAGATATCCCTTAGTGTGGAAGGAGATTCCAAGATCAACATTGATCATATGAAAAAGCATAGATGAAGCTTGTGGTTATTGGAAACTATTCTATTGGAAGCTAGAAACTTGGTGAATAAGTTTAAATCTATCTCCTTCAAACATATCAAAAGAAAAGGTAATTATATTCTAGACTAGGCAGATAATGGAGGAAATCATTAAATTGCTCCTAGACATCTAGCATTTGTTGGGAAGAATATTTTTTTTACATTCAACTCAATCCCTAAGTTTTGCCTCCATGCTATTAAATGTTACTTGTATCTACCTTCTATACAATGATATTGAAGGGGTAGAAGGTTAGGCTAAGGATTTCTATATTGCTACTTAGATAAATTCCACATCTTCAATGTGTGGCATGAGCATATGCACAAAGCCTTGGAGGATATTTCTACGATAATGAAGATAAACCTTCATCTTGATGCTAAATTGGATGACTCTATCTACTATGAGAATTAAGATGAGGAGGAGGTGACATAAATCCCTCCTATCAAATTCGAACAATGTTAAAAATGTCAAGGAAGTGGTAGAGGCTTTGTAAGGCTTGTGTAATTTGTCCCACCACCCTAGGATAAAGTTTTTTAGTTTATTAGTAATTCTAACACTACTTCAACTTATTACTCTAGGGTGAGGGCCACTATAATTTTCCCTACCACTAATATATCTTAAGACACCTATTGGTTTATGTTTGATGTCATTGTAGTATGTACCTTTTTAAAGATAGATAGTATATTTTATGGAGTTTGAGATAATAGGGAATATCACAAACTTTTATGGAATAGTTGATGTCATGATATGTGGTGTTTCAATTCACATATTTTAATAGAAACTCTTTAGTATTGATGGTAGTATGTTCTTGGCAATGACACTTTATTTTAGAAAAGAATCACATCCTTAAGGTCTAATCCATTTTTGGCATTTCTAGTGAGACAAATTTGAGAGGGATAACACATATAACATAGATGGATCTACTAAACACTTTGTTACCAAAATCCAAACTTTTGGCATTCTTTTTGTTCACTATTTCAAGAAAAACTATTGAACCATAATGCATTTAATCACTTCTTAAAAATTTAAAAATGTAGTAGAGAGAAATCTTCTAACATACATCTCAATTAAATAATTTATAATCTAGAAGTGAACAATGAAGCATATTTAACATATTTAACAATGAAGCATATTTAACATACTAAACTACATTCAAGCATATATACTCAATAATATATACATGTAGATCTAGATCTAGATAAGTCCATGAAATACTATAAAATATATAGGTAGGACCCATGAAATGTGTACTTTAAAACATCTACTCGTCAGCATATAAATAAATACAAATCATTGTTCATGAAATACTAAAATATATCTAGAAAAACATGTCATAGCAAGTTCGACATAGATAGTCAAAGTCCTGGAATGGCATATATAAAAAATAATGTGCACATCATACAGTTTAGTCTATGAAATAAAACTCTATGTCAGGGATGATCATCACTCAAGTTCAAATCTGAAAGAGGCCTCTTTCTTCCTCATGAAATGGATGGATCTACCTCATGCTGTACACACAAGAGAAAGAACTTGCAATCAGATTTAAAATTTTTAAAAATGACATATGAAATTAAATATTTAAATGTAGGCTTTAAAGTGTGCATTTAAATTACCGTCTCACTTCCCACATTTTGTTGTACAGGTGGTATAACTGTTTCATCTTCGTGACCAAAATTTTGACTTGCTAATTGCTAGAATTTCAAATAAAGCAAGTTTGAAATAAGTTACAATTTAAAATTAGCATATAAAGACCTAGAAATTGCACATATAGAAAATTTTAAAGTAAAGTTTAGGACCTCAAAATGTGTAGATGGCTCATGAATTTGTCCCTGAGTACCAACCTGACCAATAGTCTCACTCCTATCATCCTGCACTTACATATATATGGGTGCATATAAAAATTTATATAAACTCAAAAAAAGACATAGAAATTGCACATATAGAAAATTTTAAAGTAAAGTTTAGGACCTGAAAATGTGTAGATGGCTCATGAATTTGTCCTTGAGTACCAACCTAACCAATAGTCTCACTCCTATCATCCTGCACTTACATATATATGGGTGCATATATAAATTTATATAAACTCAAAAAAAAAAAACTTAGTACAATTTTTTAAAACACACACCGGGGAATACTCAGGCATAGTAGCTATCGATGGAGGATCAATGGAAGAAACACCTGAGCCAGGTGGTCGGTCAGACATGGGAATTGCCACATGACCTGAGCCTCGCTGCAATATTAGTGTTTCACATACATGTATGTATATAGTTATTTATTTAATTATACACAGTTTGTTAATTTAAAATATAATATTGATAAGTTTCAAAAGAAAAATTAAACTAGAACTAGATACATATGGTTTTAGGGTTAAGATATATTGGTTTACCCCATAAGGTGTGCCAACCTCTATAGTTGTCAATGCAAAACTCAATGTATCAAATCGTGATGTGGCCCTAGAGCGACTTGAGATCTGTACAACAAATAGTTTACAATTATATAAATTAATTCATTAAATTATTTATAAAAAATTTGATCTACATTCAAATTATACACTTGAAATATTTAATAAAATGTGGTCAATGTACCTGTGTAGGATTATCATCCAAATATAGTAGATCCAAGTATGATTCCACTCCAGTTGTAGCTGCATCTGATGTGGATGTAGGAGCAGGACCATAACACGGTTGATTGCAATTTGTACACAAATGTGCCCCTGACAGGCCTGGGGCTCTATGCTAAGATGCATCGACTCCTCCATGATGCTCTCCACCACTAAATTCAGCTGCCATGTGGGCAGCTTGTTCAGTGAGATTGCCTGAGAGTCTACTCAATGCTCCTAATGTCGACAAAACTGACTATTGCTGAATAGGTGCAGGAATCGTGGGCAAAACAGGAGCAACCATAGGAGTAGGAGGAACAGGTCGATTGGGGTCAACTCGTGCCCCTAGTCTGTGTTGTGGCATGCCACGACCAACACCCTGAAAATCTCTCATATCAAAATAATTGGGTTTTTGACCCAATTGAAACTCCACCCATAATTTTCTCAAAAAATATAGTGGCACCTCACAATTAGCATGTGGTGGGTGATCAAACACCATCCACCACCAATCCCAAAAATGTCTCAAAATCCCCTCATGCGTACACCACTTAATTGATATTCTTTTTTTTGTTGCAGCTATAGGTTGATTAGTTTTTGGGTGACAAAAAAATGGGGCTAATGTTTGTTTTGTAATGTGGAGGTCATGGATGTCTTTATATGAAAGACCATCTGCATAGAATTACCTCCTCTCCACCCGCCAAAGCTGAAATCTATTTAGGTCTGCATCAATAGACCTAACAGAATCAATAATGGTTTGCATCGAAGATGCAAACCAAACCACATGAGGAGGCATCAAGTGAGGTTGATTATTAATCAAATTAATGTTCTCCTCAATTGTATTAATATTTTCATTAATGTTTTGTCGCAATCAGGCCTCATCAAATGGAGGGGATGGGGGGTTTTGAGGTGGAGAGGGTGGGGGGTTTTGAGGTGGATCACGGGGTGGGGGGGTTTCATAAAGAATGTCATCTATTAAAAATTCATCTAGACTCTGGTCATCCATTAGATCTATCTCCTGCAAATTTTCAAATATGTAAATTCATATAAAAAACTTACAAATGTATAATTTCACAATTTATATATATATATATATATATATATGTATATTGAAAACTTACAAACAAATATCTATAAATTTAAACTTAATCTAGAATAGATCTATAAATGATTTAGTTTAAAATATCCATGAATTCAGAGAGCACGTAATACTTGAAAATTAAACACATGCACAAGTTTATCATATAATATGATCAAATGATGATGCCTCATACCAATGTCTCCTTAAATTATTCCAACATTTCCCTAAAATATTATATTCTCCTTCCTACTTCATTCCTCTTTAACCATTTTTTAGAGGGTTTTTGAACTATAGAATTGGTATTTATAGATAAAATATGGAATAATTAGAAAAAAGATCTCACAAAAATTACCAAGAGGAAGTTATGCAAAAAATTACAACATAAAGCTATGTCTAAATTTTTAGATCATTAAATTCACATAGTGGACAAGGTTGCAGGTTCTAGGTCCTAGTCCTAACCAAGGTGTCACTCTACCTAACAAGGTCTTGTCGTATCATCATTTTTCTCAAAATTATGATGGAAGTTACATTTTGACACCTTATGTAGTCCAGATTTAAAAGTGCATGCCAAGTGTATTAGATTCCCATTTCTCTATTAATCAGGCTACTTCTAGCTTCTAAGTTAAGCTCAATTGTGATGCTGTGACATGAAGATGTCTACGTGATGCCTTGACATTATAGGTTCTAAGTTAAGCTCAATTTTGTAAATAGTATTTCATTTCTATTCATTTATTGCTCTTAACTTAGAAAAGTTATATTTTCTAATTAATAGCATTATACTCAATTTGCTAGAGCTATCATTCCTATTTCTCTTCCTATATTAACTCCAATTTTACTATAGGCTTCTCATGTGTCTCAAAAGAGCAGTACAGATTATGACTTAATTAAACATTGCATGCTACTTTTATACTACATTTGTTACCAATACTACATTTATAACAATAGTGACCTTGTTAAAGACTAAATTTATACCAATACTACAACATTGTATTCCAACAATATGAGTTACCTTCTGCTAAAGTGTAAAAACCCTAAAATATCATTTTAAAACCTTATTAAATGTTAATTTCCAAACCCTAATATGAGAATTTGAAACTCTAAAATGTCATTTTAAAACTCTATTACGTGAATTTTCAAACCCTAATACATCATTTTGATACCCTAAAAGGTGAAAAGTGAAGCCCTAAACATCTACTTTAGAACCCTAAAATTTATATTTGAAACCCTAAATTGTGGATGTCAAGTTCCCTAAGTTGTAAATTTGAAACAATAAAATGTGGATGTCAAGGGTAGAAGAATGTTTTCCTCAATATTTTTAAATGAACTAAGGGTAGGTGAAGGATCAAGGAATGATCCCAACTTCATATAAGATTGCACACCATATGTTGATATGCAACTATATTAATCCATCTACTAGAATGGATCCAAAACTAAATGAGAATTAGCATAGGTCTACAAATGTCACCATTGCACTAGTTAATACATTGATGTTATCTAAATCATATTTAATTGTGAAACTAAAACAAGAGGAGAGAAAATTATTTATTGAAGTAAAATATAGATGCAAATTTGTTATTCCAAGTTTAAAGTTGTAGTGAATTTTTTTCAAACCATAGTGGACTATAGATTTATTTTTCATTTCTTACATGAAACTTATGGATAAGTTTACCACAACTGATAAAATGTACATTTAAATCCATGCATAAAATCTTATGGCCATAGTGCATCAAACGTGTTGGATAAACACTATCCTCAAGGGAAGCAAGTAAAACAAGTATATAACTAGAACAACATAGGCTATAGAAAACACATCCTCATTGGTCCATCATTTAAATGTATCATGAAGGTATCAAGGATGGAAGGATCACATGTCACAAAAGATTATCCAAGCTTCTAGATAGGTTGAATCAAAAAGGTATATATCATTATTTACATGCTCAAACCCTAATCAAGATATGATAGCAAAAGATAAAAAAGGATGAATGCAAACTGTAGGTAAATCTATTTAAGAAAAAGATAAAAGTGAGAAATTAGATCTAAGAACTATAATTAAAAAAAGGCCAAACCAGTACTATAAAATCCTAGGTGATGGAATGTCAAGTTCACTAATAAATATAAAGGAAATCCATTTGACTATTACTGGATACAATTTCAATACATCTAACAGTTGCGCTACACAAAATGAACCCCTAGTCAATGATCATAGTGCCTTACACTTGAAGATGATTGGGGTCCATTAGAATTTATATCTTATAGTTTTGGTGAGTATCATGTGGATCTTAAAAGGCTTATGGTATTCCATTATTAAATACATATGACCAAATATTGTTCTATTTTAATATGGACCCTTAAATAATGTGATATTTCATAGAATGGAAAGAGTCTAGGAGTGTAATATGGTTCATATGTACACTCAAGTGAAAACTATGGTCAGGTTCACAAATAAATGTAAAGGAATATCATTTAACTATTATTGGATACAATTTCGATATATCTAACAATTAAGTGACACAAAATTAACCCCTAATAAATGATCATAATGTTTTACAAGAAGATGATTTGGGTCCATTAGACTTTATGTCTTATATTTTTGGTGATAGCAACCTTACTGGCATATCAGACAGGAACTTCTAATAGCCAACAATGACAGATATCAAAGATTGGGTATAGTCTTATAGCCAACAATGACATAAATAAAAAATAGGGTATATAGTTTTATATGATTCCTCAATATTCCTCTTGATACATTTAGTGTACCCTAAGTTAATCACCAACACTGAAGCATCCTACATGCCTCCTCTTGATACATTTTCATCTTCAAACTTATCCCTTTTATCATTATTACATATACTAATTTGGTTTTTTAGGGTTTAGGGTTTATGTTTTTAGGGTTTGTAGGACAACATGGTTTTAGGGTTTATAGTTTGGTTTTTTAGGGTTTATAGTTTACATTTTTAGAGTTTGCAGTACAACATGGTTTTAGGGTTTATAATTTGGTTTTTTAGGGTTTATAGTTTAGGTTTTTAGGGTTTGTAGTACAACATGGTTTTAGGGTTTATAGTTTAAGTTTTTTAGGGTTTATAGTTTAAGTTTTTTAGGGTTTGAAGTAACATGGTTTTAGGGTTTACAGTAACATACAATCACAAAATTCTAATAACAAGTAAAACCCTTAAATAACAAATAAAACCCTAATTTTCATTTTAACCCTACAATTAGGAAAAAAACATTTAAAACAAGCTAAAGATAGGTAGAGAACCAACCTGGAAGAGCTCAGTGGTGACGAGGTGGTGGGAGGAGGTGAGAGGGCAAAAAAAACTTTGTTGTTTTCCTCGTCTGGTCTTTGGCAACGCGTACCTATTTTTTGCTGTCCGCTGTCACTATCGGCCTCTATGGGTGAAAATGAGCTCGCAGAGCTCTTTTTTTAAAATATATAATTTTTTGAAAATGGCTACTCATTACTAAATGGGTACCCGTTTAGGCTCGGGTACCCGTTACTAAACGGGTACCCATTACTAAACGGGTACCCGCTCAGGCGCCCATTCCTAAATGGGTACCCATTTCTTTTAAAACGGGTACCCGTTACTGGCAGCATTTTTTTTGCTTGTGCGACTTCCCCTATATGTGGACCGAGTTTCTTGCGGGTACCCGCATTCCATGAGACCACATTTCTTTGAGGCATTTTGTCAAATAGGTCACATGCCTTGTCTATACTTCCACATTTGGCACACATGTCCACCAAAGCATCACCAACTATAATTTCTAAATAAATCCCCTTCCATTATGCTTTGATGGATGTCTATACCCTATTCCAAAGCTCCCATTTTGGCACAAGTAGGGAGGATACTGGCAAAGGTTGTGGAATTTGGCTTTAGACCTGCCAATTGCATTTGCTTGAAAGTTTCTAAAGCATTTTCAAAAAATCCATTTTGTCCATATCTTGCAATCATGGCATTCCACGAGACCACATTTCTTTCAGGAATTTTTTCAAACAGTTCATGTGCCTTCTCTATGCTTCCACATTTTGCATACATGTCTATCAGGGCAGTTGCAACTACAACATCTGACATAATTCCTTTATCCGTTATGCTCTGATGGATGTCCATACCCTATTCCAAATCTCCCATTTTTGTACAGGCTATCATATGATCATTGTTTCTGTTTACAGCCTATCATATCAGACAATAAAGTTAATAGCTTGCTTTTGGGCCTTATAATATTTTCTTTAAATATATACATGATTTATCGATATTTCAATATATAGAATATATTTGTATTATAATATTTAAGTATATAAAATATAGTATATTTAATTTATAATATTAAATTTAAATATTAATATTTATATTTATATTACATACATATTAATAATCATATTTATAATAATATAATTATTTAATGTTTATATTGATATATTTATAATTACATTTATAAATATAATGTCTTGAAAATAAAATATATATTATATTTTAATTATATAAAAATAATATTATTTAATATTATTTATTAAGTATTATATTATATATATTTATCATTCAAATTGATGATGAAAACCATATTTTAAGAAGGTAATTTGATTGTTTATCATGATGTTTACATCTTAATTTAAACAATGTCTTAGATATTGGGACGTCACATATAGACAACTTTTGCATGACCTAAACCAACTAAAAGTTTTTTAATGCTCTGCAAGAAATTTATGTCATTAAAATTTTGAGATTAGCTAATACTTTAACATGTGTTTTTTTTTGCGGTTTGAGGTTACACCATTCTTGCTTGCCTCGACAACAAGTGATTCTTTTCTATAAACTTGTGAGCCGAAAGACAATTGCATTGCATCTAAAACTGTTTGGGCTCTTCCATAAGTTTTGCAAAAATCTTTTGACAGTCAGAAGTATATTAAGAATTCAATTCTTGAATTTGAAATGTTAAAATGATTTCATTTTAGATTTTGTTGTTTATATTTTTTGAATCTTGCTTGTCAAAAAACATGCTACAATTTTGGTACTTGTTATTATTGTTAATTGCCTCAACAAGTTATTTGTGTTGCCATAATTTGATGAAGGGGGTAAATCATAAAACACACAATAACAGAATTGCACATAGAAAATAGAATATTATTTTATTAATATGGGAAAAACATTACATTACAGAAGCTCAAATACAATCAGAGGATGAATCCCTACATGCTGTAATACATTACAGCTCCCTCTCTCAAGACTCTGGAATCTTCAGCCTTTTGTAACCCAAATCAACTAGGGTTTCTATTTTCCTGCCTTTTCTTGACTCTACACCTTCTCCCTTAACTCTACTACCCCAAGGGTTCCAGAAAATGGTCATATATAGCCCTTTTTAGTGGCCACCAGCTTAATCTCAAAATTTGCATCTCCCCCCAAAAATAGGTCAAATTCATGGGGCCATAACTTTCGATCCAATCGTTGGATTTTCATTTATAATACCTTTTCGGAAAGCTCTTGAAAAGATGGTTGTACAAAAACACTACCCAAAGGTAGACTGCTTGGGTTTCCCACCAAATTTTGGGCCCATCTAGAGCCTCTAAGTGCCTCAAATTTGACTTTGAATATTTCAATAGGATTTTTGGAATTTGAAATTTTAATATCTCACAAATGACAAATGATATTGAAGTGATTTCTTCACCATTAGCTTCAATTCACCATTCTGGAGGTCTGTGTAAGATTTTGTATCCAATCGTAGACAAATGCAAACTTACTAAAAATAGTAACCCTGCCAAATTTAGCTCTTATTGAAAAGAAACAACATTTTTTTGGGGTTGTTGCAAGATTACTCTTACATACTAGATGCTCCTGCATCAGACAGCTGGGGTAATTTGAAAAGTGACCCTATCACTTCTCATGAGTTAGAGGGAAACCAAAATGGTTAACCTCAGTCTTAGATAACCATGATGAATCTTCAACAGGCCTTCCTTTCCATTTCACCTAGTATTCTATATATTGCTTATTTCTTATACTCTTACCCACACGGCCATCCACGATGCCCTCTATCTCCTCCTTCTCCGAAGTAGGTGCTGGAATGTCCCACTGTGTTCCTTTATAAAGTCCATCATCACGATACTTTGTCAAATCTGAAATGTTGAACACTAGTGAAATATTAATGTCATCAGGCAACTCTACCTCAAATACATTTCCTGAATCATGCTTCTTCAAGATTCTACATGGTCAAAATTTCCTCATCTTCAGCTTATTATATGTACCAACTGGAAATCTTTCTTTTCTCAAGTGAATCACGAAGTCATCACCCTCCTAAAACTCCTTATGTCTTTTCTTCTGATCTACTTTAGCCTTATATTGAGAATTCATCTTATGGATATGCTTTCTTACCTCTTCATGCAAATTCTTCATGTGCTCAGCAAAACTTTCAGCTTCAGTACTACTCTTGTCCCCCTTATCCATCCTCCTTAATTCGGAAGTAGTTCTTGGGCTACTCCCATACACAACCTGGAATGGAGATTTACATGTGCTCCTATTGACACAATTATTATAAGCAAATTATGCCTGTGGTAAAATCAAATCCCATCCCTTGGGCTTATCTCCTACTAAGCAATGTAGCAGATTACCCAAACTCCTATTCACCACTTCTATCTGTCCATCAGTCTGTGGATGGTGTACAGAATTGAACTTCAAATCTATCTTCAACTTCTTCCACAATGTCCTCCAGAAATAACCAACAAACTTGGTATCTCAATCTGAAACTATGTTCTTTGGTAGACCATGTAATCTCACCACCTCTCTAAAAAATAATTTAGCAATATGAACAACATCATTACTCTTCTTGCAAGGAATGAAATGTGTCATCTTCAAGAATCTGTCCACCACCACAAAAATGGAATCATGTCCTCTCTGTGTCTTTGGTAAACCAAGAGCAAAATCCATACTGATATCATTCCATGGCTTCTCTGGTTTAGGTAATGGCTGATATAGCCTTATATCCTAACTTGTTCCTTTGGCCATCTGACACACTCTGCAACTCTGCACAAATTTCCTCACATCCTACTGCAACTGTGGCCAATAATAATTTTCACTGACAGTATCAATTGTTTTATCTTGCCCAAAGTGTCCATCCAATCCTCCACTATGCTTCTCCTTAATCAAGTTCTCTCTCATGGAACTCCTTATAATCCAAAACTTGCTTCCTCTAAAACAACATGCCATCTTGGATTATGAAATCCAACCATTTTGTCCTGTCCAAAGTAATATGTTCCAAACAAGCTTTCCAGGCCTCTGCAAAATCTGGATCTTCAGTATACAAACTTTTGAGCTCATTGAATCCAACAACCTCTATCTTCATTTCTGTCAACAAATTCTTCCTTCTACTTAAGGCATTTGCAACTCTATTGGACTTCCCACTCCTGTGCTTCAAAACAAAAGTATAGCTCTGCAAAAACTCAACCCATTTTAAGTGCCTCTAGTTCAAATTTCCTTGACTATTAAGATACTAAAAATTTTGATGATCAGTATATAAAACAAACTCCTTTGGAAACAAATAATGTCACCATTTCTTCAAAGCCTAAACTATTGCATAAAACTCCTAATCATAAAAATAATACTTTATCTTGGCATCATTAAGCTTCTCACTAAAATAAGCAATGGGCTTACCTTCTTGACTCAAAATAGCTCCTATAGCACTACCACTAGCATCACAATCTACCTGAAATACCTTATGGAAATCTGGAAGTGTAAAAACGGGTTGCTCTGTGACTTTCTGCTTCAATGTATCAAAGCTTTTATATGCTCCTTTAGTCCATCTAAACTCTTTTCTATCCCCTCTCATTGTCTCAGTTACGGGTGCACAAATGCTACTAAAATTCCTCATAAACTTTCTGTAAAAACTTGCCAAACCATGAAAACATCATACCTCCATTGCACTCCTTGGCGTAGGCCATTCAATGATAGCCCTTACGTTTTCTAGGTCCATCTTAAGACCTTTCTTTGAGACAACAAATCCTAGGTATAACAACTCCTTCTTTGCAAAACTACGTTTCTTCATATTGGTCAACAACTTCTGCAAAACTCTTCTTATATGCATCATATGTTTATCCCAAGTCTTACTAAAAATCAAAATATCATCTAAATAAATAATAACAAAACTTCCCAAAAATTCTTTCAATACCCCGTTCATGAGCTGCGTGAATTTCCTCGGTGCATTGGTTAGCCCAAAGGACATGACTAACCATGCATACAAACCTTCCTTTGTCTTGAAGGATGTCTTCCATTCATCTCCTTCCTTGATACGGATTTGGTGATACCCACTCTTTAGGTCAATTTTTGTGAAGTACTTGGCTCCACTAAAACAGTCCATTATGTCATCCATTCTTGGCAATGGAAACTTGTACTTGATCACGATCTTATTTATGGCTCAAGAATCTGTACACATTCTCCACTCTCTATCCTTCTTTGGTTCTAGTACTACAGGTACCACACATCGACTCAGGCTCTCCCTTATTAGTATCCTTCCTTAACAACTCGTGGACTTGTCTGTTCAACTCTTCATTCTCTGCTGGAGTCATTTTGTGGGCTGCGTTATTTGGCAGACTAGCTCCTGGTATCAAATCCTTTTGATGATTTATCTTCCTCACTGGTGGTAAACCTTGTAGTACATTATCAGAGACAATATTTAGAAATTCTTCCAATATTTTTGAGACTTCTCCTGGTACATCTTCACATTTCTCTTGACTAATCTTAGGAATTAATGCAAAGCAATGATGCTCATGCTTCATACCCTCTAAATATTTTCTACCATCTACCATGAAGATTCTGGCAGTACTACATACCTTTTCTTCCACTTCCTTCAAGGGCTTCAATTTATGATGAACTCCATCCTTTGTTAGGGAATATGTGTTTGCACGGCTATCATGGATAGCTCTCCTAGCATACTGTCACAGCCTCCCCAATAGCATATAACATGTGTCCATTGGTATGATATCACACAACACCTCATTATGATAGTCTCCAATCTTGAACTTCACTAAACACTGCTCATTGACCAAAGCTCTGTGGTCTTTCTGCAATGATGCAATCCCATATGGATGTGGATGCTTTTTTCTTGTCAACTTCAACTTGTCAACCATCTCCTCTGAAACTAGATTTTCAGTGCTTCCACTGTCAATTATAATATCACAACACTTACCTTAACATTTACACCTTGTGCGGAATAAACTCTTCCTCTGATTGGGTTCTTTCTCTTCATTCAACAAAGTTCTTCTGACAACTAGGGTTTCTCCCCTTTCAGCATAATCAGAATGCTTAGACTGCGCATCTTCATCTACATGTGCAACTCATGCATTACCTTAAGGTCTTCTATTTGTCCTTCCTTGATGTTGCGGACACTCGTATGTTTGATGCCCTTCTTCTCCACATTGGAAACAGGTTCCTCTACAACCTCCTCTTCCAGGTCCTTGCCCAGGTCTACCTCTTCCTCTTCCTCTTTGCTCACCATTATTCTGGTCACAAAGGCGGTAGGTATTATCTCCTCTCTGATTTTGATTGGTTCAAGCTTCTTCACTTTTCTTTAGATCTTCATTTTGACCTCCATAGGGTCTTCCACCAGTCCTTCTGCCTAGACCTCTTCCTGTTTGCTTTTTTTCAAATCTCTTATTCAGCTTCTCTTCCATGTTCAGGGAAAACTGATACGCATCTTCTATGGTGGTCATTCTGACTAGGCTCAACTCTTCTTGAATACTTGGCCTCAACCCATTAATGTAATGGGCTACCTTCTCCTTGTTGGCCTATCCTAATAGTGATCTTATAAAAATCTTTTGTATACTCCTTAATAGACTAGTTACCTTGCTCCAATCCTTGCATCTTCTTCAGTAACTCCATGTCATAGTCTATAGGAATGAACTGCTTCTTCAATTGCTCCACCATCCAATCCCATCTGGTAATATTTTCTTTTCCTCTTCTATTTCTGTCTAACTGGACCACCTTCCACCATATACTGGCATGGCCCTTCAACTTTGTCTTTGCAAAATTGACCCATTCTTGGTCTTCCACATCTTCATGCTCGAAATACTCCTCCATATCATTGATCTAATCAATAAGTTGTTATGGATTCAAATATCCAGGATAGGTAGAAACTTTGATCCTAGACCTCTTTTTGATCTTTGAAATGGCCCTTAACAACCTAAATTCTATAGGATCTTTTGCAGCTTCTTGTTCTTCCCTAGATATCTCTTCTTCAACTTCATCTTCTCTTTCCTCTCTCCTCTTCTCGAACCCTCTTCACAGCTTCTCTTGCAATGCATCAATTTTTCTTTGTAGGACTCTAAAACTCTCTTCCATCAAAGCATTCCTCCCACCATGGTTTCTTCATGGAGGCATCTTGATCTCTGCAGCAAACCCACAACCTCAAGTCTTGGTACAAACTATCTCACAGTCGGTAATCTATCTACACACTTAGGAACCCTTGCTCAGATACCACTCGATGAAGGGGGTAAATCATAAAACACACAATAACAGAATTTGTGCACATAAAATAGAATGATATTTTATTAATATGGGCAAAACATTACATTACAGAAGCTCAAATACAATCAGAGGATGAATCCCCTACAACACATTACAGCTCCTTCTCTCAAGACTCTAGAATCTTTAGCCTTCTGTAACCCAAATCAACTAGGGTTTCTATTTTCCCACCTTTTCTTGACTCTTCACCTTCCCCCTTAACTCTAAGTTATCCCAAGGGTTCCTGAAAATGGTCATATATAGCCATTTTTGGTGGCCACCACCTTAATTTCAAAATTTCCATCTCCCCCCAAAACAAGTCAACTTCGTGGGGCCATAACTTTCGATCTGACCGTTCGATTTTCAATTATAATACCTTTTTAGAAAGCTCTCAAAAAGATGATTGTGCACAATTACTACCTAAAGGTAGACTGTTTGGGTTTCCCACAAAATTTTGGGCCCATCTAGAGCCTCTAATTGCCTCAATTTCGACTTTGAATATTTCAATAGGATTTTTGGAATTTGAAATTTTAATATCTCACAAATGAAAAATGATATTGAAGTGATTTCTTCACCATTTACTTCAATTCACCATTCTGGAGGTCTATGTGAGATTTTGTATCCAACCGTGCACAAGTGCAAACTTACTAAAAATAGTATCCATCTCAAATTTAGCCCTTATTGAAAAGAAACAACATTTTTTTTTGGTTGATGCAAGATTTGCTCTTACACCCTCAATGCTCCTGCATCAGATAGCCAGGGTAATTTGAAAAGTGACCCTGTCACTTCTCATGAGTTAGAGGGAAGCCAAAATAGTTAACCTCGGTCTCAGGTAACAATGATGAATCTTCAATAGGCCTTCCTTTCCATTTAACAAAGTATTTTGTATACTCCTTGTTTCTTGAACTCTTACCCACACAGCTGTCTAGAATGCCCTCTATCTCCTCCTTCTTTGAAGTAGGTGCTGGAATGTCCCACTGTGTTCCTTTATCAAGTCCATCATCATGATACTCTATCAAATCTGAAATGTTGAACACTAGTGAAATATTGATGTCATCAGGCAACTCTACCTCAAATGCATTTTCTGAATCATACTTCTTCAAGACTCTACATGATCCAAATTTCCTCATCTTCAGTTTATTATATGTACCAACTAGAAATCTTCCTTTTCTTAAGTGAACCATGACTTCATAACCCTCCTGAAACTCCTTATGTCTCTTCTTCTGATCTTCTTTAGCCTTATACTGAGAATTCATTTTATGGATATGCTTTCTTACCTCTTCGTACAAATTCTTCATGTGTTCAGCAAAATTTTCAGCTTCAGCACTACTCTTGTCCCCCTTATCCATCCTCCTCAATTTGGAAGTAGTTCTTGTGTTACTCCCATACACAACCTGGAATGAAGATTTACCTATGCTCCTATTGACATAATTGTTATAAGCAAATTCTGCCTATGGTAAAATCAAATCCCATCCCTTGGGCTTATCTCCTACTAAGCATCGTAGCAGGTTACCCAAACTCCTATTCACCACTTTTGTTTGTCCATCACTCTATGGATGGTGTGAAAAACTAAACTTCAAATATGTCTTCCACTTCTTCCACAATGTCCTCCAGAAATAACCAACAAACTTGGTATCTTAATCTGAAACTATGCTCTTTGGTAGACCATGTAATCTCACCACCTCTCTGAAAAATAATTAAGCAATATGAACAACATCATTAGTCTTCTTGCAAGGAATGAAATGTGCCATCTTTGAGAATCTGTCCACCACCACAAAAATGGAATCATGTCCTCTCTGTGTCCTTGGTAAACCAAGAACAAATTCTATACAGATATATCCCATGGCTTCTCTGGTACAGGTAATGGTTGATATAGCCTTATATTCTGACTTGTTCCTTTTGCCATCTAACGTACTTTGCAACTCTACACAAATTTCCTCCCATCTTGTTGTGACTGTGGCCAATAATAATTTTCACCAACAATAACAACAGTTTATCTTGACCAAAGTGTCCATCCAATCCTCCACTATGCTTCTCCTTAATCAAGTTCTCTCCCATGGAACTCCTTGGAATGCACAACTGGCTTCCTCTAAACAACATGCCATCTTGGATTATGAAATCCAACCATTTTGTCCTATCCAAAGTAACAGGTTCCAGACAAGCTTTCTAGGCCTCTACAAAATCTGGATCTTTAGGATAGAAACTTTTGAGCTCATCAAACCCAACAACCTCTATCTTCATTTCTGTCAACAAAATTTGCCTTTTGCTCAATGCATCTGCAACTTTATTGGACTTCCCACTCCTGTGCTTCAAAAGAAAAGTATAGCTTTGCAAAAACTCAACCTATTTTAAGTGCCTCTAGTTCAACTTTCCTTGACTATTAAGATACTACAGAGCCTGATGATCAATATATAAAACAAACTCCTTTCACACCGAATAATGTCTCCATTTCTTCAAAGCCTGAACTATTGCATAAAACTCCTGATAATAAGCATAATACTTTTTCTTGGCATCATTAAGCTCCTCCCTAAAATAGGCAATGGGCTTACCTTCTTGACTCAAAATAGCTCCTATAGCACTGCCACTAGCATCACAATCTACCTGAAATACTGTATTGAAATCTAGAAGTGCCAAAACGAGTTGCTCTGTGACTTTCTGCTTCAATGTATCAAATCTTTTATATGCTCCTTTAGTCCATCTAAACTCTTTTCTATCCCCTCTCATTATCTCAGTTAGGGGTGCACAAATGCTACTAAAATTTCTAATTAACTTTTCGTGAAAACTTGCCAAACCATGAAAAGATTGTACCTGCATTGCACTCCTTAGCATAGGCCATTAAAATGATAGCCCTTCCTTTTTCTAGGTCCATCTTAAGATCTTCCTCTGAGACAACAAATACCAGGTATACCAACTCCTTCTTTGCAAAATTACATTTCTTTAGATTAATCAACAACTTTTCCTCACTCAGCTTTTCTGAAACTCTTCTGATATGCATCATATGCTCATCCCAAGTTTTACTAAAAATTAAAATATCATCTAAATAAAGAATAACAAAACTTCCCAAAAATTCTTTCAATACCTCATTCAGGAGCCGTATGATTGTGCTCGGTGCATTGGTTGGCCCAAAGGGCATGACTAACCACTCATACAAACCTTCCAATCTTGAACTTCACAAAACACTACTCATTGACCAAAGCGCTGTGGTCCTTTTGCAACCATGCAATCCGATATGGATGTGGATGCTTTCTTCTTGTCAACCATCTCCTCTGAAACCATATTGTCAGTGCTTCCACTATCAATAATAATATCACAAAACTTACCTTCACATTTACACCTTGTGCAGAATAAACTCTTCCTCTGATTAGGTTCTTTCTCTTCATTCAACAAAGTTCTTCTAACAACTAGGGTTTCTTTCCTTTCAGCATCTTCAGAACGCTTAGACTGCGCATCTTCATCTACATGTGCAACTCGTGCATTACCTTCAGGTCTTCTATTTGTCATTTCTTGATGTTGCAGACACTCGTATGCTCGATGTCCATCTTCTCCACATTGGAAACAGGTTCCTCTGAAACCTCCTCTTCCAGGTCCTTGCGTAGGTCTACCTGTTCCTCTTCCTCTTTGCTCACCATTATTTTGGTCAAGAGGGTGGTAGGTAATATCTCCTCTCTGATTTTGACTGGTTCCAGCTTCTTCACTTTTCTTTGGATCTTCATTTCAACCTCCATAGAGTCTTCCACTAGTCCTTCTTCCTTCACCTCTTCCCCTTTGCTTGCTTTCAAATCTCTTATTTAGCTTCTCTTCTACCTTCAAGGAAAACTAGTATGCATCTTCTATGGTGGTCATTTTGACCGCGCTCATCTCTTCTTGAATACTTGGCCTCAACCATTAATGTAACGAGATACCTTCTCCTTGTTGGTCTCTCCATGACCTATCCTGATAGTAATCTTATAAAAATCTTATGTATACTCCTTAACAGACTTGTTGCCTTGCTTCAATCCTTGCTACTTCTTCAGCAACTCCATCTCATAGTCCCTGAGAATGAACTGCTTCTTCAATTTCTCCACCATACAATCCCATCTGGTAATCTTTGTTTTTCCTCTTCTATTTTCAATTATGATACCTTTTCAGAAAGCTCTTGAAAAGACGGTTGAGCACAAGCACTACCTAAGGGTAGATTGCTAGTGTTTCCCAACAAATTTCAGGCCCATCTGGATCCTCTAAGTGCCTCAAATTTGACTTTGTATATTTCAATACGATTTTTGGAATTTGAAATTTTAATATCTCACAAATGACATATGATATTGAAGTGATTTCTTCACCATTAGCTTCAATTCACCATTCTGAATTTTCGTGTAAGATTTTGTATCCAACTGTGCACAAATGCAAACTTACTAAAATAGTAACCTTGTCAAATTTAGCCCTTATTGAAAAGAAATGACATTTTTTTTTGGTTGATACAAGATTGCTCTTACACCCTGGATGCTCCTACATCAGATAGCCAGGGTAATTTGAAAAGTGACGCTATCACTTCTCATGAGTTACAGGGAAACCAAAACGGTTAACCTTAGTCTCAGATAACCATGATGAATCTTCAACATGCTTTCCTTTCCGTTTTACCAAGCATTCTATATACTACCTGTTTCTTGTACTCTTACCCACATAGCTATCCAGAATGCCCTCTATCTCCTCCTCTGAAGTAGGTGCTGGAATGTCCCACTATGTTTCTTTATC
The DNA here is from genome assembly GCA_027924645.1 of Cunninghamia lanceolata. NCBI lineage: Eukaryota > Viridiplantae > Streptophyta > Pinopsida > Cupressales > Cupressaceae > Cunninghamia > Cunninghamia lanceolata. The sequence continues at coordinate 3,427,958 of BSBN01001569.1, forward strand.
AAGTCCATCATCGTGATACTCTATCAAATCTAAAATGTTGAACACTGGTGAAATATTCATGTCATCAGACACCTCTACTTAAATACATTTCTTGAATCATGCTTCTTTAGGATTCTACATGGTCCAAATTTCCTCATCTTCAGCCTATTATATGTACCAACTAGAAATCTTTATTTTCTCAAGTGAACCATGACTTCATCACCCTACTGTAACTCCTTATGTCTCTTCTTCTGTTCTTCTTTAGCCTTATACTGAGAATTCATCTTATGGATAGGCTTTCTTACATCTTCATCCAAATTCTTCATGTGCTCAGCAAAATTTTTAGCTTCAGTACTACTCTTGTCCCCCTTATCCATCCTCCTCAATTTCGAAGCAGTTCTTAGGCTACTCCCATACACAACCTGGAATGGAGATTTACCTGTGCTCCTATTGAAAGAATTGTTATAAGAAAATTATACTTGTGGTAAAATCAAATCCCATCCCTTGGGCGTATCTGCTACTAAGCATCGTAGCAGGTTACCCAAACTCTTATTTACCACTTTTGTCTTTCCACCACTTTGTGGATGGCGTCCATAACTGAACTTCAAATATGTCTTCAACTTCTTCCACAATGTCCTTTAGAAATAACTAACAAACTTGGTATCGTAATCTGAAACTATTCTCTTTGGTAGACCAAGTAATCTCACCACCTCTCTAAAAAATAATTCAACAATATGAATAGCATCATTAGTCTTCTTGCAAGGAATGAAATGTGCCATCTTCAAGAATCTGTCCACCACCACAAAAATAGAATCATGTCCTCTCTATGTCCTTGGTAAACCAAGAATAAAATCCATATTGATATCATCCCATGGCTTCTCTGGTACAAGTAATGGATGACATAGCCCTGTATTCTAACTTGTTTCTTTTGCCATCTGACACACTCTACAACTCTGCACAAATTTCCTTACATCCTGCTGTAACTATGGCTAATAATAATTTTCACCAACAATAGCAACAGTTTTATCTCGACCAAAGTGTCCATCCAATCCTCCACTATGCTTCTCCTTAATCAAGTTCTCTCTCATTGAACTCCTTGGAATGCACAACTAGCTTCCTCTAAACAACATGCCATCTTGGATTATAAAATCCAACCATTTTGTCCTATCCAAAGCAATAGGATCCAAACAAGCTTTCCAGGCCTCTGCAAAATATGGATCTTCAAGATACAAACTTTTGAGCTCATCGAACCCAACAACCTCTATCTTCTTTTTTGTCAACAAATTTTGCCTTCTGCTCAAGGCATCTACAACTCGATTGGACTTCCCACTCCTATGATTCAAAACAAAATTATAGCTCTACAAAAACTCAACCCATTTTAAGTTCCTCTGGTTCAACTTTCCTTGACTAATAAGATACTACAAAGCTTGATGATCAGTATATAAAACAAACTCCTTTAGCACCAAATAATTTCTTCATTTCTTCAAAGCCTGAACTATTGCATAAAACTCTTGATCATAAACAGAATACTTTTTCTTGGCATCATTAACTTCTCCCTAAAATAGACAATGGGCTTACCTTCTTGACTCAAAACAGCTCCTATAGCATGGCCACTAGCATCACAATCTACTTGAATTACCTTATTGAAATCTAGAAGTGCCAAAACAGGTTGCTCTATGACTTTCTGCTTCAATGTATCAAAGCTTTTATCTTCTCCTTTAGTCCATCTAAACTCTTTTCTATCCCCTCTCATTATCTCAGTTAGGGGTGCACAAATGCTACTAAAATTCCTAATAAACTTTGTGTTAAAACTTGCCAAACCATGAAAAGATTGTACCTCTGTTGCACTCCTTGGTGTAGGCTATTGAATGATAGCCCTTACTTTTTTGGGGTCCATGTTAAGACCTTCCTCTAAAACAACAAATCCCAAGTATAGCAACTCCTTTGCAAAACTACATTTCTTTAGATTAACAACAACTTCTCCTCCCTCATCTTCTCCAAAATTCTTCTGATATGCATCATATGCTCATCCAAAGTCTTACTAAAAATTAAAATATCATCTAAATAAACAATAACAAAACTTCCCAAAAATTCTTTCAATACCTCATTCATGAGCCACATGAATGTGCTCGATGCATTGGTTAGCCCAAAGGGCATGACTAACCACTCATACAAAGCTTCCTTTGTCTTGAAGGTTGTCTTCCATTTGTCTCCTTCCCTGATACAGATTTGGTGATACCCACTCTTCAGGTCAATTTTTGTCAAGTACTTGGCTCCACTCAAACAGTCCATTATGTCATCTATTTTTGGCAATGGAAACTAGTACTTGATCATTATCTTATTTATGGCTTGAGAATCTGTACACATTCTCCACTCTCCATCCTTCTTTTATTGCTATTACTACAGGTACCGCACATGGACTCAGGCTCTCCCTTATTAGTCCCTTCCTTAAGAACTTGTGGATTTGTCTATTCAACTCTTCATTCTCTATTAGAGTCATTTTGTGGGCTGCCTTATTTAGGAAACTAGCTCCTGGTATCAAATTCATTTGATGACTTATCTTCCTCACTGGTGGTAAACCTTCTAGTACATTATCAGAGACAATATCTTGAAATTCTTCCAACATTTTTGAGACTTCTGCTGGTACATCTTCACATTTCTCTTGACTAATCTTAGAAATTAATGTAAAGCAATGACACTCATGCTTCATACCCTCCACAAAATTTCTACCATCTACCAAGGAAATTCTGGCAATACTACATACCTTTTCTTCCACTTCCTTCAAGGGCTTCAATTTATGACGAACTCCATCCTTTGTTAGGAAATATGTGTTTGAATGGCCATCATGGACAACACTCCTATCATACTGCCATGGCCTCCCCAATAGCATATGACATGCATCCATTGGTATGATATCACACAACACCTCATTATGGTATTCTCTAATCTTGAACTTCACTAAACACTACTCATTGACCAAAGCTCTTTCTTCTTGTCAACTTCAACTTGTCAACCATCTCCTTTGAAACCAGATTGTCAGTGCTTCTAGTATCAATAATAATATCACAACACTTACCTTCACATTTATACCTTGTGCGGAATAAACTCTTCCTCTGATTGGGTTCTTTCTCTTCATTCAACAAAATTCTTCTGACAACTAGGGTTTTTTCCTTTCAGCATCTTCAGAATGCTTAGACTGCACATCTTCATCTACATGTGCAACTCATGCATTACCTTCAGGTCTTCTATTTGTCCTTTCTTGATGTTGCGGACACTCGTATGCTTGATTCCCTTCTTCTCCACATTGGAAATAGGTTCCTCTAAGAAAAACCTCTTCTAGGTCCTTGCCTAGGTCTACATCTTCCTCTTCCTCTTTGCTCACCATTATTCTGGTCACAAGAGTGGTAGGTATTATCTCCTCTCTGATTTCGACTAGTTCCAGCTTCTTCACTTTTCTTTGGATTTTCATTTCGACCTCCATAGGGTCTTCCACCAATCCTTCCGCCTTGACCTCTTCCCCTTTGCTTTCTTTTAAATCTCTTATTTAGCTTCTCTTTCACCTTCAGAGAAAACTGGCATGCATCTTCTATGGTGGTCATTCTGACTAGGCTCAACTCTTCTTTAATACTTGGCGTCAACCCGTTAATGTAATAGGCTACCTTCTCTGTGTAGGCCTCTCCATGGCCTATCTTAATAGTGATCTTTTAAAAATATTTTGTATACTCCTTAACAGACTTGTTAGCTTGCTTCAATCCTTGTAGCTTCTTTAACAACTCCATCTCATAGTCCACAGGAATGAACTGCTTCTTCAATTTCTCAACCATCCGATCCCATCTCAAAATCTTTACTTTTCCTCTTATATTTTTAATTATGATGCCTTTTCGAAAAGCTCTCGAAAAGACGGTTGTGCACAAGCACTACCTAAAGGTTGACTACTTGGGTTTCCCACCAAATTTCAAGCCCATCCAGAGCCTCTAAGTGCCTCAAATTTGACTTTGAATATTTCAATAGGATTTTTAAAATTTTAAATTTTAATATCTCACAAATGACAAATGATATTGAAGTGATTTATTCACCATTAGCTTCAATTCACCATTTTGGAGGTCCATGTAAGATTTTTTTTCCAACCATGCACAAATGCAAACTTATTAAAAATAGTAACCCTATCAAATTTAGCCCTTATTGAAAAGAATCAACATTTTTTTTTGGTTGATGCAAAATTGCTCTTACACCCTACCCTGCCACTTCTAATGAGTTAGAAGAAAACCAAAATGGTGAACCTCAATCTCAGATAACCATGATGAATCTTCAAAAGGCCTTCCTTCCCATTTCACCAAGTATTATGTATACTGCATGTTTCTTGTACTCTTACCCATAGGGCTATCCAGAATGCCCTCTATCTCCTCCTTCTCTGAAGTAAGTGCTGGAATGTCCAACTGTGTTCCTTTATCAAGTCCATCATCATGATACTCTATCAAATTTGAAATGTTGAGCACTGGTGAAATATTGATGTCATCAGGCTACTCTACCTCAAATGCATTTCCTGAATCATGCTTCTTCAGGATTCTACATGGTCCAAATTTCCTCATCTTCAACTTATTATATGTACCAACTAGAAATCTTTATTTTCTCAATTGAACCATGACTTCATCACCCTCCTGAAACTCCTTATGTCTCTTCTTCCGATCTGCTTTAGCCCTATACTGAGAATTCATCTTATGGATATGCTTTCTTACCTCTTCCTGCAAATTCTTCATGTGCTCAACAAAATTTTTAGCTTTGGCACTACTCTTGTCCCCCTTATCCATCCTCCTTAATTCAGAAGCAGTTCTTGGGCTACTCCCCTATACAACCTCGAATGGAGATTTAACTATGCTCCTATTGACAGAATTGTTATAATCAAATTTTTCCTATGGTAAAATCAAATCCCATCCTTTGGGCTTATCTCCTTCTAAGCATTGTACCAGGTTACCCAAACTCCTATTCACCACTTCTGTCTGTCCATCACTCTGTCGATGGTTTGCCGAACTGAACTTCAAATATGTCTTCAACTCCTTCCACAATGTCCTCTATAAATAACCAACAAACTTGGTATGTTAATATGAAATTATACTCTATGGTACACCAAGTAATCTCACCACCTCTCTAAAAAATAATTCTATAATACGAACAACATCATTAGCCTTCTTGCAAGGAATGAAATGTGCCATCTTCGAGAATCTATCCACCACCACAAAAATGGAATCATATCCTCTCTGTGTCCTTGGTAAACCAAGAACAAAATCCATACTGATATCATCCCATGGCTTCAATAGTATAGGTAATGGCTGATATAGCCCTATATTCTAACTTGTTCTTTTTGCCATCTGACACACTCTGCAACTCTGCACAAATTTCCTCACATCCTACTACAATTATGGCCAATACTAATTTTCACCAACAATAGCAATAGTTTTATCTTGACTAAAGTGTCCATCCAATCCTCCACTATGCTTCTCCTTAATCAAGTTCTCTCTCATGGAACTCCTTGGAATGCACAACTGGCTTCCTTTAAACAACATGCCATCATAGATTATGAAATCCAACCATTTTGTCCTGTCTAAAGTAACAGGTTTGAAACAAGCTTTCTAGGCCTCTGCAAAATCTAGATCTTCAGGATACAAACTTTTGAGCTCATACAACCCAACAACTTCTATCTTCATTTCTTTCAATAAATTTTGCCTTCTGCTCAAGGCATCTGCAACTCTATTGGACTTCCCACTCCTGTGCTTCGAAACAAAAGTATAGCTCTACAAAAAACTCAAACCATTTTAAGTGCCTTTGGTTCAACTTTCCTTGACTATTAATATACTACAAAGCCTGATGATCAGTATATAAAACAAACTCCTTTGGCACCAAATAATGTCTCCATTTCTTCAAAGCCTGAACTATTACATAAAACTCCTGATCATAAACATAATACTTTTTCTTTGCATATTTAAGCTTCTCCCTAAAATAGGCAATCGGCTTACCTTCTTAACTCAAAATAGCTTCTATAGCAATGCCATTAGCATCACAATCTACCTGAAATACCTTATTGAAATATGGAAGTGCCAAAATAGGTTGCTTTGTGACTTTCTGCTTCAATGTATCAAAGCTTTTATCTTCTCCTTTAGTCCATCTAAACTCTTTTCTATCCCCTCTCATTGTCTCAGTTAGGGGTACACAAATTCTACTAAAATTCCTAATCAACTTTCTGTAAAAACTTTCCAAACTATGAAAAGATCGTAGCTCTGTTGCACTCCTTGGCATAGGCCATTCAATGATAGCCCTTACTTTTTCTGGGTTCATTTTCAGACCTTCCTCTGAGACAACAAATCCAAATATACCAACTCCTTTGCAAAACTACATTTCTTTAGATTGATCAACTTCTCCTCCCTCAGCTTCTCCAAAACTCTTCTTATATGCATTATATGCTCATCCCAAGTCTTGCTGAAAATCAAAATATCGTCTAAATAAACAATAACAAAACTTCCCAAAAATTCTTTCAATACCTCGTTCATGAGCCGTATGAATGTGCTCGGTGCATTGGTTATCCCCAAGGGCATGACTAACCACTCATACAAACCTTCCTTTGTCTAGAAGGTTGTCCTCCATTCATCTCCTTCCCTGATATGGATCTGGTGATACCGACTCTTCAGGTCAATTTTCGTGAAGTACTTGGCTCCACTCAAATAGTCCTTTATGTCATCCATTCCTGGCAATTGATGAGGAGGTAAAAGAAATGCTTCAAAACAGGGGTGAATACCCATCAAACCCACAGTATAGAGAGATTAATGCTTAATTAGCTTTAAATACCCTTTTCAAGGTCCAAACAATACTGAAACACACACACATTCTTCACTATCAACAAGACAACATACCATCGGTGAGCTTAAAATTATGTCGACCGATAGGCCGATGCCACCATGACTCTGTCTTCTCGCTTCTGACAGACACCCTATTGTTGACTCCTATCGGCTAGACAGACCACTATCAGTGAAGCCCTGACCAAGATCTTCCGATACACTGATACACCAACTTAGTATATGCTTGGTGTGTCTTGCTATTATCAATGGACTAAAGTTTCTATACCCTGATTCACTGTTACGACCGGTCACCATTTGTATCCAATGAAAGGTACATTCTCAATATACATTCTCAACATGCTTTTGCGATATGCATTCGCAATATACATCTAGTGAAATGATACGAAACTTACGCCGATGTAAACCTTTGCAACTCTACAACTATGCAAACACTGAACAACTTATACAAAAACAAAAAAATCTCAATAGAACGGAAAACGATCTACTCCTAAGGAAGCCATTCCACTGATTTCAAAGAAATCTCAACCAGTGGAATGCTTTTGATTTACATTTTGTGCAATAGAACCTTACTCAGATATACACGACAGAACAAAATTTCTTATTCCTCAGAAAATATACATACAAATCAATTCTCTATCTATGTTTGTTCCTCTTTTTTTCCTTAATGAACACAGACCGACTATATAGACTCGTGTCGATAGTTACATAAGATGGAAGGTGAATCACCCTACAACCACTTTTGCCATTCGGTTACACCCATTCAAATCAGTTACAATATTTAATGACATGTATACAAACTCAATGTTATGCCGTACTCGGCCAAGTATGATTCGATATGTCACTAAGGCCTTACAAACATGACACTTTGGACAGAATAGAGCATGCATGGAATCCTCCTGATTCTTAGGTCTCAAGGTGCTCCTGCACCATACAACCAAACAACAAAGATTTCCAAGTCCCTTGGAAATGTCCCTATAAAATAAATCTACCTTTTCCTGCATCTCTGTCTGGCTACATCTTTCACTCTATCTCTTCAGCTTTAGGCTTCAAATCTTCACATCAATGGAATAGTGACCAACCAACCAACAATAGCAAACTATCATCAACATTTCAAAGCATCTTCAGGCTCCTTCTACTCGTAGCAATGGAGTACTCTCAGACTAATCAAAGCTTCAATGACTACAACATAATGCTCAATCAGATGTCCATCCTACATGCTGCTACAGACCCATTCCTCTCATCCAACAGCAGATCCTAAGATGCACTACCAGTCTCTCTTGTAGTGGCCTCACTCTACACCCTCTTCCATCCAAACCTCTATTGGTGAATGGTCACGATAGACATCATCATCATCTGCCCACACACTACAGGAATCCTATTCCTTTTTACAACTAGATGGCACGAGCATCTGCAACAGTCTAGCAACTACTGTGTGCCTTCAAAATACTTTCTATGATCTCTATTTTCAAAATGGTCACCAACAAAACATTTTGCTTCAACTCTTCATCTTCCTTCTTATTGATAGAAATCAAATACACAACTGCCTAGACCTTTCGCTAGCTCTGATACCAATTTGATGAGGAGGTAAAAGAAATGCTTCAAAACAGGGGTGAATACCCATCAAACCCATAGTACAGAGAGATTAATGCTCAATCAACTTTAAATACCCTTCTCAAGGTCCAAACAATACCAAAACACACACACATTCTTCACTATCGGTGAGACAACATACCATTGGCGAGCTTAAAATTTTGTCGGCCGATAGGCCGATGCCACCATGACTCTATCTTCTCACTTCTGATAGACACCCTATTGTTGACTCCTATCGGCCAGACGGACCACTATCAGTGAAGCCCTGACCAAGATCTTCTGATATGCCGATACACCAACTTAGTATATGCTTGGCATGACTTGCTATTACCGGTGGACTAAACTTTCTATACCCTGATTCACTGTTATGGCCGGTCACCGTTTGTATCCGATGAAAGGTACATTCTCAATATACATTCTCAACATGCTTTTGTGATATGCATTCACAATATACATTCAGTGAAATGATACAAAACTTACTTTGATGTAAACCTTTGCAACTCTGCAACTACGCAAACACCAAACAACTTACACAGAAACAACAAAATCTCAACAGAACAGAAAATGATCTACTCCTAAGGAACCCATTCCACTGATTTTGAAGAAATCTCAACCAGTGGAATGCTTCTGATTTACATTCTGTGCAACAGAACCTTACTCAGATATACACGACAGAACAAAATTTCTTATTCCTCAGAAAATACACATTCAAATCGATTCTCCGTCTGTGTCTATTCCTCTTTTTTTCCTTAACGAACACAGACCAACTATATAGACTCATGTCGGCAGTTACATAAGATGGAAGGTGAATCACCCTACAACCACTTCTGCCATTCGGTTACACCCATTCAAATTAGTTACAATCTTTAATGACATGTATACATACTCAATGTTATGCCGTACTTGGCCAAGTATGATTCGATATGGCGCTAAGGCCTTACAAACATGACACTTTGAACAGAATAGAGCATGCATGGAATCCTCCTGATTCTTAGGTCTCAAGGTGCTCCTGCACGATACAATGAAACAACAAAGATTTCCAAGTCCCTTGGAAATGTACCTGCAAAACAAATCTACCTTTTCCTACACTAGCAATGGAAACCTGTACTTGATCATGATCTTATTTATGGCTTGAGAATCTGTACACATTCTCCACTCTCCATCCTTCTTTGGTGCTAGTAATGCAGGTACTTGACACGGACTCAGGCTCTCCCTTATCAGTCCATTCATTAACAACTCGTGGACTTGTCTACTCAACTCTTCAATCTTTGTTTGAGTCATTTTGTGGGCGGCCTTATTTAGGAAACTAGCTCCTGGTATCAAATCCATTTGATGACTTATCTTCCTCATTGGTGGTAAACCTTTTATTACATTATCAGAGACAATATCTTGAAATTATTCCAACATTTCTGAGACTTTTGCTGGTACATCTTAACATTTCTCTTGACTAATCTAAGAAATTAATGCAAAGCAATGATGCTTATGTTTCATACCCTCCAAAAATTTTCTACCATCTACCAATCAAATTATGGCAGTACTACATATCTTTTCTTCCACTTCCTTCAAGGGCGTCAATTTATGACAAAATCCATCCTTTGTTAGGGAATATGTGTTTGCACAACCATCATGGATAGTGCTCCTGTCATACTGCCACGGCCTCCCCAATAGCATATGACATGCGTCCACTGGTATGATATCACATAGCACTTCATCATGGTAGTCTCCAATCTTGAACTTCACTACACTATGCTCATTAACCAAAGCTCTGTGGTGCTTTTATAACCATGCAATCTAATATGGATATGGATGCCTTCTTCTTGTCAACTTCAACTTGTCAACCATCTCCTCTGAAACCAAATTGTCAGTGCTTCCACTGTCAATAATAATATCACAACACTTACCTTCACATTTACACCTTGTGTGGAATAAACTCTTCCTCTAATTGGGTGCTTTCTTTTCATTCAACAAAGTTCTTCTAACAACTAGGGTTTCTTTCCTTTCACCATCTTTAGAATGCTTAGACTACGCATCTTCATCTACATGTGCAACTCGTACATTATCTTCAGGTCTTCTATTTGTCCTTCCTTGATGTTGCAGACACTCGTATGCTCGATGCCCTTCTTCTCCACATTGGAAATAGGTTCCTCTGAAATCTCCTCTTCCAGGTCCTTGTCTAGGTCTACCTCTTTCTCTTCCTATTTGCTCACCATTATTCTGGTCATGAGGGTAGTAGGTATTATCTCCTCTCTGATTTCAACTGGTTCTAGCTTCTTCACTTTTATTTGGATCTTCATTTTGACCTCCATAGGGTCTTCCACCAGTCCTTCTGCCTTGACCTCATCCCCTTTGCTTGCTTTCAAATCTCTTATTTAGCTTCTCTTCCACCTTCAGGGAAAACTACTACGCATCTTCTATGGTGGTCATTCTGACCAGGCTCAACTCTTCTTGAATACTTGGCCTCAACCCATTAATGTAAAGGGCTACCTTCTCCTTGTTGGCCTCTCCATGGCCTATCTTGATAGTGATCTTATAAAAATCTTCTGTATACTCCTTAACAGATTTGTTATCTTGCTTCAATCCTTGCAGCTTCTTTAGCAACTCCATCTCATAGTCCATAGGAATGAACTACTTCTTCAATTTCTCCACCATCTGATCCCATCTGGTAATCTTTGCTTTTCCTCTTCTATTTCTCTAACTAGACCTCCTTCCACCAAATACTGGCATGGCCCTTCAACTTTGTCTTTGCAAACTTGACCTCTTCTGGGTCTTCCACATCTTCATACTCGAAATACTCCTCCATATAATTGATCCAATAAATAAGTTGTTCCAGATTCAAATCTCTAGAATAGGTAGAAACTTTGATCCTAGGCCTCTTTCCGATCTTTGAAATGGCCCTCAACAGTTTAACTTCTGCAGGATCTCCCATAGATTCTTATTCTTCCTCAGATAGCTCTTCTTCAGCTTCATCTTCGCTTTCCTCTCTCCTTCTTGGCTCAAACCCTCTTCACAGCTCCTCTTGCAATGCATCAATTTTTCTTTGCAGGGCTCTAAAACGCTCTTCCGTCAAAGCATTCCTCCCACCACAGTTTCTTCATGGAGGCATCTTGATCTCTATAGTAAACCCACAACCTTAGATCCTAGTGTAAACTACCTCACAGTCAGTGATCTGTCTACAAACTCAGGAACCCTTGCTCTGATACCACTTGATGAAGGGGGTAAATTATAAAACACAAAATAAAAAAATTGCACACAGAAAATGGAATAACATTTTATTAATATGGGCCAAATATTACATTACAGAAGCTCAAAGACAATCAGAGGATGAATCCCCTACATGATGCAACACATTATAGCTCCCTCTCTCAAGACTCTAGAATCTTCAGCCTTCTGTAACCCAAATCAACTAGGGTTTCTATTTTCCCACCTTTTCTTGACTCTAGACCTTCCCCCTCAACTCTACTACCCCAAGGGTTCCCAAAAATGGTCATACATAGCCCTTTTTGGTGGCCAATAGCTTAATTTTGAAATTTGCATCTCCCCCCAAAAATAAGGTCAACTTTGCGGGGCCATAACTTTAGATCCGACTGTTGGATTTTCAATTATAATACCTTTTCGGAAAGCTCTCAAAAAGATGGTTCTGCACAAGCGCTACCTAAAGGTAGCATGGTTGGGTTTCCCACCAAATTTATGGCCCATCCGTAGCCTCTAAGTGCCTCAAATTTGACTTTGAATATATCAATAGGATTTTTAGAATTTGAAATTTTAATATCTCACAAATGACAAATGATATTGAAGTGATTTCTTCACCATTAGCTTCAATTCACCATTCTGGAGGTCCGTGTAAGATTTTGTATCCAACCGTGCACAAATGCAAACTTACTAAAAATAATTTGGCTGATACAAGATTGATCTTACACCCTGGATGCTCCTGCATTAGACAGCTAGGGTAATTTGAAAAGTGACCTTGTCACTTCTCATGAGTTAGAGGGAAACCAAAATGGTTAACCTCAGTCTCAGATAACCATGATGAATTTTCAATAGGCCTTCCTTTCCATTTCACCAAGTATTCTGTATACTACCCATTTCTTGTAATCTTACCCACACGGCTGTCCAGAATGCCCTCTATCTCCTCCTTCTCTGAAGTAGGTGCTGGAATGTCCCACTATGTTCCTTTATCAAGTCCATCATCATGATACTTTGTCAAATCTGAAATGTTGAACACTGGTGAAATATTGATGTCATCAGGCAACTCTACCTCAAATGCATTTCCTGAATCATGCTTTTTCAGGATTCTACATGGTCCAAATTTCCTCATCTTCATCTTATTATATGTACCAACTAGAAATCTTTATTTTCTCAAGTGAACCATGACTTCATCACCCTCCTGAAACTCCTTATGTCTCTTCTTTTGATCTGCTTTAGCCTTATACTGAGAATTCATCTTATGGATATGCTTTCTTACCTCTTCATGCAAATTCTTCATCTGCTCAGCAATATTTTCAGATTCGGCACTACTCTTATCCCCCTTATCCATCCTCCTTAGTTCAGAAGCAGTTCTTGGGCTACTGCCATACATAATCTAGAATGGAGATTTACCTATGCTCCTATTGACAAAAGTTTTATAAGCAAATTCTATCCATGGTAAAATCAAATCCCATCCCTTGGGCTTATCTCCTACTAAGCATCGTAGTAGGTTTCCCAAACTCGTATTCACCACTTATGTCTATCCATCAGTCTATGGATGGTGTGCAGAACTGAATGTGAAATCTATCTTCAACTTCTTCTACAATGTCCTCCAGAAATAACTGACAAACTTGGTATCTCAATCTGAAACTATGCTCTTTGGTAGACCGTGTAATCTCACCACCTCTCTGAAAAATAATTCAAAAATGTTAACAGTATCATTAGTCTTCTTGCAAGGAATGAAATGTGCCATCTTTGAGAATCTGTCCACCACCACAAAAATTGAATCATATCCTCTCTGTGTCCTTGGTAAACCAAGAACAAAATCTATACTGATATCATCCCATGGCTTCTCTGGTACAGTTTATGGATGATATAGCCCTATATTCTAACTTGTTCCTTTTGTCATCTGACACACTCTGCAACTCTGCACAAATTTCCTCACATCCTGCTGCAACTGTGGCCAATAATAATTTTCACCAACAATAGCAACAGTTTTATCTCGACCAAAGTGTCCATCCAGTCCTCCACTATGCTTCTCCTTAATCAAGTTCTCTTTCATTGAACTCCTTGGAATGTACAACTGGCTTCCTCTAAACAACATGCCATCTTGGATTATGAAATCCAACCATTTTGTCTTGTCCAAAGTAACAAGTTCCAAACAAGATTTCTAGGCCTCTATAAAATTTGGATATTTAGGATACAAACTTTTGAGCTCATCGAACCCAACAACCTCTATCTTCATTTATGTCAACAAATTTTTCCTACTGCTTAAGGCATAGATGCAACTCTATTAGACTTCTCACTCCTGTGCTTCAAAATAAAAGTATAGCTCTGCAAAAACTCAACCCATTTTAAGTGCCTCTGGTTCAACTTTCCTTGACTATTAAAATACTACACAGTAGATATTTTTTTTAGTGGCGAATATTCGCCAATTGACGAATATCACCGATCGGCCAAGTCAGAATTGGCGAATAAATCACATCCAATAGGGTGGCCAAATAGTCTAGTTTTTATGGATTATCGGTCGAATCCAAATCCAATTGCCATTGATTTATTTTATGAGAATCAATGAAGTAAGATTTTTGCCATAACAAAATATGCGTTTCAAATGGGCTAACTGATATTTTTGCCTGGAATTTCGGAAGCAAGTTCTAAATCACCTATATATTCGCTAATACTATTAAAACAACATTATGTATCAGGACACATTTCTCCAACTCCATTAAATGGTCATTTCGCATGAGGATCCATTTCGCCAACCCCATTACATGGTCACTATGCTTGAGGGCCCATTTTGCCAATTAAAATTTACAAGTAGTTGATTATGAGGGGCCATTTCGCCAATTTCCATGACACCTCCGTGCTAATCTTAGGGCCATATTTGCCTTGGAAATTTTAATGTATGTAGTCTATCGAGGTTTGATTCGTCAACACTTAAATGTATTCCTTATATAATCACACAGGATTTGCCAAATCTTTTTGATATACCATATAGAATTCCCGCGGAATTCGTCAAATATGGATTGATATAAATACAATAGAAACTCTGATTTATTCTTACACATTTTGTTCAGTTATGAACTTGTGAGCTCTCGATTCAGATTTTGGAAGTTGGAGTTGGCACCTTGAAGTTGATCATAGGCAAAGTTACAACTTACAACACAGGCATTCCTGCATTAGTGAATAGCAAGTCAGTGAAAACTTAAACTTAAAGGTGAGTAATCATTTCTTCATAGTATTAGTGTTTTAAGATTTCTTTATCTCTCTTCCATTCTTGATTCAATCTTAAAGAAGATATTTAGTAGGGAATGGGATCTATATTCTATAAACTATGAGTATGTCCTTCTTAAACAAGAAGAAATTTTTTCTAGCTTTTATTTGAAGTGGGAGATCAAGATGTTGAGCTGCAAGTGTGACAAGGGTAAGACTCCTCAGGTTGGTGAAGGGACTGGGAGGCCATCAAAACACAGAAAAGGTGGAGTTAGTATACAGTCTTACTTTGGAACTGGCAATATTTCTGATCCATCAACTCTTGCACCAAATAATAATGAAGAAGCCATTCGCAATACCTCACCACCCCCAGAAGGTGGGATTGCCATTGAGTTAAATGAGGATGACAATACCTTAGAATATATTCCAAGGGATACCCTGGTTAGCCAGAATGAGGATAGAAATACCGTATAAGATGTTCCAAGGGATACCCTGCTTAGCCAGAATGAGGATGGCAATACCGCAAAAGATGTTCCAAGGGATACCCTGGTTAGCTAGAATGAGGATGGCAATACCATAGAAGATGTTCTAGGGGATACCTTGGTCAGCCAGACTGAGGATGACGATACGGTAGAAGATGTTCCAAGGGATACCCTGGTTAGCTAGAATGAGGATGGCAATACTACCGAAGATGTTCCAAGGGATACCCTAGTTAGCTAGATTGAGATAATTGACTTGGATGAAAAAGAAAATTGGCACTGTAGATGATGTTGGCAAGAAGAAAAGAAAAGGCAAATCAAAATATTCAAAAGGTAAATCAAAAGATTCAAAAGACAAATCAAAAGATTCAAAATTAGGGTGCGAGTGGGAAATGTCAAGGAATTTTTAGCTTGACTGGGTGTCAAAGTACCCATTCATTGAACTAGTGGAGAAAGAAAACAAAGATGAACAACCAACATAATGCAAGTGTGTGATTTGTAGTTGGAAATGTAAAAGAGATAAGAAATTGCAGCTAAAGCTTGACACTATAGAAAACCATATAGGTAAAGTTTATGAAAAATAAATCATAGATGGAAAGGAAACATTAGTAGTAAGATGGAAATCAAAGGAAGAATGTCTTCATGTGAAGTATTCTGTAGAATATGATGAGCATAAGAAAAGAATGATGAAGCTTGCTGCAAGTGGAGGTACAATCAAGGCTCAATTTGGAAAAGCAATGGAAGTAGAAAAACTGGCAAAAACTATTTAGATGAGTGTTGTTTTTCATATTTTGTCCAGAAGGCATCCTATGATAGACTACCCAGAGTATAGTAATTTATTATCTTTTTTGAGTATTCCTTACTATCCTAGCACACATTGGTCAATAAACAGTGGATGGGAATGGGCAAACTATCTCACTGTAGTGGAAAAATAAGATTTAAAGGTGAAAGTAAAAGAGTCAAACTTCATTGCATTATCTTTAGATGAAGTTACTGCGTGGTAGATAATACTTCTTGGGTCTGTATGCATGTGTATATTGTTAAGGAACATGTACACCAAGTTCATCTACTCTATGTTCATAAAATGAAGGACAGTTCAACATCACAAATATATTTGAACTAGTTAAGAAGTCTTTGAATCAAATTGCATGTATGGATGGAGCTGGAGTAATGCAAGGTCATAGGACTGGTCTTTGCACATAATTACAAACTACTTGTGCACTATACATGCTTGCCATTCACAGAATGGCCCGCATAATGAATTTAGCATTTAAAATTGTAAGCAAGTTTCCTACAGTATCAAAAGTTGAAAATCTAGTCTGCGAGCTCCACGCATACTTTTGTCGAAGTCCCAAATGTTTTGTAGAATTTCAAACTTTTGCTAAGGGAATAACAGCAAGAAACAAGCTTCTTAAGGATGTTGATACTAGATGGATCTCCTTGCATGGACCAGCTCAACGAGTTCTTTTAGAATATCCATCCTTGATTAGAACAATGTAAAAGCATCGCAACACAGTAGACAAAGTTGCTGACCTCTTACATAGGTTAAGCGATATAGAGACACTCTTAACTTTAGCTAGTCTTCTCCCCATGCTAGATGAAATGAACAATCTTGTGAAGAAAGCCCAAGACAGAACTATGTATATCTATGAGTATAGAAAACTATGTAGAATGACATGCATGGCCCTCGATAATCTATATCTAGATCTAACTTCTCAAAGCCCAAATTTTTATAGGTGGCAGATAATTACAGATTTGAATCATCATGAAAATTATTTATAGTTTAATGCAAGTGGGGAGTTATGTGTCTTTGTACGTGGATTGGAGATACCAATGCACCATTGTAAGATAGTTAGGTACTCTATCAGAGAAGTACCTGCTAGAAAGGATGATTTTGATGTCATTGTTAAATTTGTTAGTAGTAATTTGAAGGAAAGTGCAAGCAATCTTTCAACAGAGATTTATAATCGATTCCCTCGAGATGAAATACTTGATGCCATGGCTATTGTGTATCCTCAATTTTGGGTTCAAGGCCACTGAGATAGCCCAAGCTTTTTTCATCTAAACATAACTACGTTGACCGCACACTTTTCAAAAAGTGTAGAATGCAATGGACAACAAATAGAAGGAATTATAGATGGAAATAATCTTAAAGGACAATGTAGTTAGTTTGCAAGAAGTATGCTAGACCAGTTTAATGCCATGGAGAAGCGCTTCAAAATGGGATCAATAACAAAGGCCTAGAAAAACTTGGGTCAGAGTGAAATATTGCGTGATTCGATATCAAAATATTTCAAACTTGCTAATTTATGTCAAACAATGATATTGGGTTCGATGGAAGATGAGAGTGTTTTCAGTGCATTGGAGTTTTTGAAATCAAAGATAAGAAACAAACTAGACAAGAATTTGGAAAATTGCTTGAGGGTGTTAGGAAGTTCGTATAATGTCAAAAAATTTCCTTATGAAAGGGCACTTACAATCTGGAAGTCCATATGTGAAAGAAGAGGGTTGTGCAACACTTCAAGTTCAAACACTGGTAGTGGTGGGCCAAATGATAGTGACACAATGACAGATGAATTTGACTTTGGGACTTAGAATCAAGATGAAGAAAATGAAGAGTAGACTCAAAATCAAGACGACTCTTTTTCTTTATTTGAACGTCAGGTTGAGGACCCTAACTCGATTTGGGAAATGAAAGTGAATTAGTAGTTTTTAGGTATTTATACTGCATTTCATAAATTATATTCCAAAATTGTAGTTGATGGTATTTTAAATTTGTATTCCTTGAAATTATGAATCAAATTGAATACATTAACATATTATTAATTATTTCATATTTTAATTGTCATACTGATAAGTTTTACATGTACTCAGTGATTCATCATTCAACTCAATGCTTAATATTTCCTTGCTAAAATTTATTTGTGCATAAAACATAAAATTTGCAGTAAAGTAGAATTTTGGTTTTTGATTTGATATGGTAAATAAAATTAGTTTAACATATTAACAATAGTAGGATATAGAACAATGAACATCGACAATCATTGAATGTGTATTTAGTAGTTGAAACCAGAGTTTATTTTCAATTGATAAAATAAATAATACAGATAATTAAACATCAACACATTACTGAATTTGAATTTTCTATTGATTTTGAAATGAAAGAGTACATAGAGGCAATGAAATTTTTTTCTCAAGAGTCAAAGACAACTCTGCATAGAGCTGAGTTGGAACATGGAAAGTTGAAACTCATAATATCGATATAAAATCATTCTAACAATTTTTTTAGCAAATTCCACTTTTCAGGTGGTACAATTCTCATTTCTTCTGGCTGATGTTGTCTGACTTGAATTTTTGTTAACAATGTATGATCGAATTTCAATTTGGATCCTGGGTCTAACTTAAATGTTTCAGCCAAATATACATTCAAGAATATCTGTTGTTTGATAAAATCCAAAAAGTTCACCTCATCTGGGTTCCCAAGAAACTGGCCCAAAAAAAACTTCCTTGCAGCCTCCATCTTCTTTCTGAAATTATCCTTTTCAATGAATCGGTCATTTCTGTCAAAACCATGTGGCAAACCAAGGTTTGTCAAGTTCCTTACCTTTTCATCCTCCTTAATCTTTGTTGCAGCCTCAATCACAAATTCTGTTGTTTCACGCATTCTTGAACACTTGTTAATGATAGATGTCACCTTCATTGCAGCTTCAATCTAATTAGTAATGCCTTTTGAAATCAATTCATTGTCATTGGCTTTGTAGACTATTTCTAGAACTTGATTTGTAGATTTCTCTTCTGCATGTAGTTGCATATTTGTGTTGTCCATTAAATATTTGCTTAGCTTATCAAGATGTAGTCTCATGGCATCAATGAATTGAAAGAATTCACACAATTGATCAAACCTTTGCATTATTTCTTCCCAAATCTTTTGTTTCATGTGCCTGATTGTTTGTCTACAAAATTCAATTAACTTTTTTTGACAAGATTTTATTTCATTTTTTGCTTCCATAAGCTCTGCGACCAATGTTCCATTTTCTTGCCTCTCTTTCTCCAATTTTTATTCCCACTGTTCATTTTCTTTCTCAATGCTTTGCCCTAATTTTTCTGAAGTGGATTTTTCCTCATTATATTTCTTTTTGATCTCATCTAAATCTTACTTCAATCCATTCAATTCCACCTTTGTTTATTTATCCTCTTTGCTTGTTGATGTAGAGGCAGATTTTTTTAATTCTTTTTTCTAATTCATTGCTCTTGTTATCTGTTGTTTTCCTCTTTGCTTTCTCATTTGCTAAATCTACCTGTAATTTTTCTATTTGATTCTGCGACTTTTTTTTTTCTCTCTATCATGTTTTAGCAATGATGTGTGCACCAATTCATTGTTCTTCTTTGATATATTAATTTTGTCAGTATTTTTTAATCCAGAAAAATCAAATTGCAAACTACTCACTTGAAATTCAAATCGATCCATCTGATTTTCTGGTTTATTTTGAACTATGGGAACAACAATTGTGTACTCCATGATTTATGTATTTGTGTCAAATGTGGGTAATATCATGGTTGTTGCAAGATCTGAAGTTATAGAAGACACACTCTCCATTGGTTGCTTCTTATCCTTTTTATACAATTCTAATTTCTTTTTAAACTCTTGAATGTAATCAAAACCTGGGGACACAGGAATAAGGGAATGCTTGAATGGTGAAGGAATAGGAGTACTTGTAATTTCTATTATAGCCACACTAACTAGACTATTTGTAATTATGTTATAGCCACACTAACTAGGAAAAGAAATACAATTGGCTGATTGGTACTTATTGGAAGAATATACTGTGCTAAGATTTTATGGATTAGATGTAGAGCCATACAAACTTCGAATACATGTGACAGAAAGGGTTTTTGCATTGGAATATGTAAGGTAGATGTAGAGTACTGATGAATTACACTTTACCGATCAAATAGTCCAATGCAATTACAAATAGTCAAATAGTACAATAGTATAATTTTGTAGACTATTTGTAATTACTTGATGCAATGGAGCCAAAAAGTAGTCTACAAAATTATTGAAGTTCCTTCAAGGATCATGCATCCTTATCTTAGTGGTCCAATCATATACTGGAGCCATTTTTTTTTCCTCAGCATTGCTATAGGGTTAAATCTGAAGCTTGTTGTTCTAAAACATTCCACTAAATTTGAATAGAAAAAAATAGCACAAGTATGTTGTGAACCTAAATGTCTTGGTGGAACCTCCTTTAATCATTAAAAAATGTTTATGCATGGATTCTACAATGTGCTCAATAAATTTATATTTTACATGTACACCATTACCATAATGGATATTATATACCATTTCAAGGAGGCTTGCATCCACTTCCCAATTGCTATCTAGTCCAAGGCAAAATGCTAGCATGGAAATAGTATCCTAAGCCCATGATTTAAAAAATTTTAAAGGATAAGGAGGCTTATGGTTATCTTTTAAGATGTTTTTTTCTTCAACTATTTTATTTAGGAAAGAATTTGTGCTCCTTTCATCTGCTGCTTCATAATCACTAGCAATCTTTTCTAGGTCAATGTGGACATCTCCAAATTCTTGGGTTGTAAACCCCAACACTTTTCCAAATTCTTCTGCATTAATGGATAAAATTTCTTCTTTGGTATCCTTATTTACAATTTCTCTTTTGTTACCATCATAATTGTGGGCACAAACCATAACAAATTATGGGCAAGGGAAAACCTCAAGTAACATCATGCACCCTAATCCAGTTACCCATGGTGCATTGATACTATCAACTTACTTTTTCTTGGAAGCCTTATTCTCACATTAAAATCTAAGTTCTAAGGTAAATCTACCATACATGTTAGGATCATAAATATCATGGTATTCATCAGTCAAACCTGAGGTTTTAAGCAATCTAGAATAATCTATTTTTTAATCTATACTTGCTCTGCCTTTCCCAAAAACTTTGTCTGGTCTACTAGTGGTGGTAGACATGCTTATACAGTGTGAAATTTTTCTTAAGTCTCTCAACCCTAAATGCAAAGTTCAACAAAATAATATTTTAAGAAAAAAGTTTCACAAAATAAGATTTTAAGAAATGATGAAACGTAACCTATGGTTTCTATGTTTAGTCTTACCAGCTTTGTTGGAAATGGCACTGCAATGAGCAATCTGAAATCTCTGTGGTGCACTGCAAAGAGAAATATGAAATCTCCCTAACACCCCATGTGTTGACCCTCTTGGCTCTCACTTAAGAATAAAATCACTTAGCAATAAAAATTAGAAACTAGAATTTTTTTTATGAAGTGACTTTTTTAGTGAATGAAACGTCAAGTCAAGTTTCAACGTGTCTCTATTAGTACATGTTTGACAACTGTCCTGCATTGACAGCACATAGCAATCTCTAAACCGTTGATCTTTGTAAATCTAAGGATTTAGGGTGATTCCAGAGATTTAAGTTTGCAAGCCTAGCGTTCTATGCATTTCATTCTGGAATGCAACTAGAACCATCCATCAAATGTTCATTGAACGGTGAGTATTTTATGATATAAACAATAAACATAAACTGCATTTCTTCATTCATTTAATTACAGTCACACTTTTCGTTTAATTACATTCTATTTAATATTAATAAAAAAATTATTCATTGTTTTTTGGTCTTGTGGATGTCAACTTTCATTCATTCATTCATTGATATTAATTCAAAGAAATTGTTATAGCTGGGGGATAGCTATGCACCTACACCCCTGGCATATCATTATGTTACAAAAAATTCCCATACATATTCTTTCCCATGATAATATAATATATTACATCAAAATTAAACATTCAACATAGAGAGCGCATGTTCCAGAATTCTAAATAACCTTGAGCTATTTAGATTCAAAAGAAAAACACACACAACTTGGAGACAGATAACCATATACATGCAACAAAGCATTACTCATTTAAAAACAACATGAAACTAGTAAATTTATGCCACCCAGCAAGACTGTATCTTATTATTCCTTCAAAAATTGCCGAGTCTAAAACAACCAACCCTATGAAATGACTTAATGAGAAAGACAATACCTTTATAGATCAGGAACATGCTCTTAGCATTGAATACATTGTACTTCAAATTTTTATAGATACAGAGAACAAAATCTTGTTAATCCTTAGTTCCATATTTGTCATTCCACTCATCATATGTCTGCTCTATCGGCCAAGGGAATGAAAGTATTTCTTAAATCTGGCCATTATAGCTGGCATACCTGGCATCCAACATACTTTTTATGTGGTTACAGAACATAGAAAAATTCCTTTCAAGAGTGTTCAGATTGTCCAACGTTAAGCTCAGTACTTGCATATTCATAGTTGGATCACTTTAAATTACATCACAACAAGTAGGAATTAATCGATAAAAATTATCTACAATCTCCTTTCTCCACTTGTCCAAGTCTTTTGTTTTACCATCACCCTCTAAGATGGGAGGTGACCACTTAGTGTCCAACCTTTCAAAATCCTACAACCTCTCTTTCACAATTGAATCGAATTTCAACT
Organism: Cunninghamia lanceolata; assembly: GCA_027924645.1. Lineage (NCBI taxonomy): Eukaryota > Viridiplantae > Streptophyta > Pinopsida > Cupressales > Cupressaceae > Cunninghamia > Cunninghamia lanceolata. The sequence goes on from BSBN01001569.1 coordinate 3,450,784, forward strand.
GGAAATTGGCTACATCCTGAAAACAATTCAACATGTTAAACATCTTCTATATGTCAGGAGGTGCATTGGAATCATACCTGGCACACCTCAGAAATTCTTTGACTTTTTCAGTTCTATGTAACCATTTTTTTTAAGCTCAATAGTCTTTGTTTGTCAGACTCATGCTTTTCATAGGCTGGTCTCAACTATGAGTAGGATTTCCAAGTCTCATCAACTCTGGTCAAAATGTTTGTCACCTTGTTCTTGATCAAGTTGGTGACCACCTCTTTAACCTAGTTATCCTTTTCCTCCTTCAATCTCCTGTTATCCTCCTTTAACTCTTTAATCTCTCCAAGGAAAGGCTCGGTATCCACTGAAGAGATTCTATAGCTAGGATCACTGGAGGAGGGGCTGAAGTTATGGCTACAAATGACAGTTGCTGCTTCAACATGTTTATCTCTGCAACTACCTGAGAATAATCAAGTTGCAGCTGATTGTAATCCTTTTGTAATTTGTTAGCAGTTGCTTCTACAAATTGTGTAGTTTGTACATTTAGGCTTGTAGCCTGAGGAGCAGGGGTATCAGATACTCTTTATTATTACATCCCCTATCAACTCTCCTAATTGAACCCTAGGCTTTTTGTTGTTTGGGGCTAGAGCCCATATTTCCAATGTTTCAAATTTAGGGTTGAATGTTGCAGAAGGCCTTTTCAATCTCTTCCACCGTCACATCTGAATCATCTCTGGTGATTGTATCAAATGCAATGGCATCTAATAGAGTCTAGTGAGGTAGAAGCAGAATACTACTTTTTGCCACTAGTGCTCTCCCTTCCTCTAGAGTCATTTCACTTATAGACTGTTGTACTTGTTTTAGGACCCTCTGAGTAATAACATAATACTTCTTTGGGTCTTCTCTAGCCTTGGCATCTTCAATTTTCTTCTAAAATTCCTCACTCCTCACTTTCAAAACATAGCTCCTAAAATCAGGAGTGTTTACAAATTCATCATCCTCCATAAACTTGTCATAGACCATCACCCTAATATCTTCAATATCAACAATAGGGTTTCTCATTACTCTCACTGCCCTATTCTCTAGGGATGAATAAGGTCTCAGTCTATCAGGTGAATGAGGGCCAATTTCTTGTGCATGTTCCTCCTCCCCCTCTAGCTCAACTACCTCTATCTGCTCTAGGTTCTCCAAATCAATAATCTTGGCCCTTTTGGTAGGGGAGGGGCCAACTGATTCCCTCTTTACATCATACTCTCCACCTGAGCTACTAGGCTCATAAACATATCTTTGTTCTCCTGTAGGGGCAGAGGCAATCAACTATTCTGCATTATCCAACATTTTCTCAATTCTCTTGATTGGGTCTTGCACTTCTGCAAATGCATCTGGATATGCAAGATTCATGTTTCTCTTCATATTCTCACTGGCCATGATAGTAGCCCACTTGATCCTCAAGTGGTGGAATTCATTCATTGTAAAACAATTCATGGAAATGTCCTCATCGTAATCCACATTATGAAAGTTCTTGAGCCTTCCCTTGTAGTTGTTGACTCTGAATCTGGTTTTGCTGATGAAGCCCTCAGGGTCAAAAGACCTTGGTTGTTCCAAATACATTCCAAAACATTGCATAACTGGATAAATTTGGTCCAACCCACTCTTATCAAGGATTAATAAATCACAAAATTTGATGGAAGAAGGGAAGAATGAACCTTTCTTGCTGTTCCTAAAGTGCACTTTGTCAGAATCATTTAACTGCCTTATAACTTCTAAAAATACCACCATCTTTGGCACATATTTGGGTAGTACGTGAGGTGCAGTCTGGCATCCATAGAACCTTATGCAAGTAGTATGCTCATGATAGAACCAATCACCCCAATTGTGATCAATTCCAAGGTGGGGAGTCCTATCAAGAGGTCGTAAGAAATCCATTACATCAGGATGCAACCTTTCACCCTCTGGCTCAAAAAATCCAAGGATTCTCCTCACAAAATATTCTTCAAAGATGACATAATTTGCTATGACACAGTGCATATCCAGCATACATGTCCATACTTGCACTGGCAACTTGTTCCCTTGAGCATCTGAATCTTTGACATGCAGATTCTAGTGCCACATCCCTGATAAAGCAAATAAGTACATATGGCACAACAAGGAGTACCATGTGAATTCAACGTGGACATCTGATTTATACAAATTATTTTTGATCTTTGTCATCTAATCATGCATATGGTCAGCTATGAAAGTGGCATAATCATATGGTTCCTTAACACCTAGGTTCTTAATATCAACAACCATCATCATCAAAGAAATAGACATTCTATCTGAAGCGTCTCTGCCTAATACTTGACACAGACAGTGATAGGTTCTGACAAAATATTCATTAAACATACTGTAATGAAAAGGCTCCTCCCTATCATCTGAAATCTTTACCAATTTCCCACCAACACCACTTGGCCTGTGCTTTGGTGAGTTATATTCCTTGTAATGTCATTTCACAGTCTGTTATTTTTTCTTTAAAGCCCTGAGGTCAATTTGTTTGCTAGCTGTAGGGTCCAAGTTGAATACAGTGGTAATGTATCCTTTGGTAAGCTTGATCAATGATGAACCATTTCCATCTATTATTGATCTAGTGGCTATATTATACCTTAATGTTGTTGACCTAATTAAGTCAGGGTTGGGGAAAACATTCGAACAAATGAGCTTGGCTAAAAAATATCTCCAGGCATGATAGATAGCGGCCTTATAGTCCATCCTCTTATGCCAATGCTCAAAGAGGATCCAACCTAGGATAGGGAATTTGGCATCCTGACAGTTATAGCAGTTGTCAAGAAATTTATCCTGGGAACCGCCTGGGCCATGCAATTTCAAAATTGTTCTAGTGGAACCAGGGAGTTGGATCATAAGATCCTCATCTAAGCTTCATTTTGAAGTGGAAGGCTAGCTTGACTAACTCATTTTTATTTTATGAAGGTAGCTTTGGGTTTTTATGGTTGACAATGGCCCTAAAAGCTTCAGAATTAACCTACAGTTGGAAAAACCATGGATAGAGGAGGAACAATTACTTAGTAGTTTTCTACACTTGCAGAAGCTTGAGATTACTTTTTCCTGCTTGTTCTGATGATTTCTTCTAAATGCAATCGCGCTCTCGAGAATACCTTAATCCTTGAATTCCTACACAATTTTTTGTATTAATGAACTTCGTGCCGTAAGAATTCCTGCACAATTCTCTGTATTAATGCACTTCATGCCGCAAGCACTTTGAAATATTTGTCTTTTGAAACATTGAATTTGGGCCATTGATCTTTTCCTTACATTCTGAAATCCACGGTCCTGATTGGCTGACTAGATTTGACAATCTTCATCACCATTCAGAATATGTATGGGTCAAATACATGGCAACACCTTGTAGCGTAACAACCTATGATGGCCCACCTCTTACCTACCCCATGCCAGCATGCCTTACTTCTCAAAAAAGAGAATGCCAAATGTCATGATGTCATGACCACGCAGCGTAGATTCCAACCTATGAGATTCTCCTTGTGACAATGCGCAACCATTGGATCAAGTCTTTTGCCAGCTTAGATTTTTTGACATGTGTCATTTTGTCAGAGCTGCACAATGAATATTCTCTCCTGACAGATTCCACGTGTGCCCTTGCACAACCATTAGATTTTACCTTTCCTACAACCGTTGGATCAAGTCTTTAGTGGGATAGGATGCCAGCTTTGATTTTTTGACATGTGTCATTCTATTGCAGCCCCGCAGCTAATATTCTTTCCTGACAGATTCCTCATGCACCCTTGTACAACCATTAGATTTTGCCCTTCTTGTAACTGACGACAGTGGGTAACATCTAGAATCCTTGATTAAGGGGCCAGTCAACTTACAAATATTAGGACATGAATCATGACATCACTGGCCGACAACCTACTCACATATTAACTTCTTAGATAATTAAAAAGTGGACCCTGCTAGCCTGCTAGGTTAACCCATTCCCCACCAAGCGGTGACTGACAAGATTAGGTATAAGGGGCCAGTAAACAACATGATTTTGATGGCTTAGGTTTCAACTTAGACAACTGACAACTAGAGGTAACAAGTCAACATAAGATTACGCAGAGGGTTTCTCATATGAAATGTCAATCATTGATATTTAGAAATCTAATGGTTCAAGTGTCAAAACCTAATTATGCAAATATTTCAAGCATCATGCATGTAGACGAACTACACTATCAATAGAAAGTGTACTTTTACTTCTGAATATAAAATTTCGTGATTAATTCTATCTAAAAACAACCAAATTGAAATCAAATTAAATCCAAAAATATTGAGAGTTCACATATATTATAGCTCTCTTAGTTGTGCCTGTCTCAAGAGTCAAAAAGAAAATAAAATGCCAAGCAACATTAGAAACCTCTAACCATAACAGAGACCAAATTATATTAATACAAAAAAAATTTACACTTGGGTACTTATATTAATACAAAAAGATTTACACTTGGGTAATTATATTAATACAAAAAGATATACACTTGGGTAATTATATTATTACAAAAATATTTACACTTGGGTAATTATATCAATACAAAAACCAATCTAGCAGCCAGCCCATGATCCAAAAAACACACAGCACCAGAGAGGCTACCATAGTACCATAGAAATCCCTAGCCCCTTGACTGAGTGACTCCTCGAAAACTTGCCACCCGACCACTCCTACGACCACTGCGAGTAGAATCCCCCCGCATTCACAATGGCTGCGAAGTATTGAAGCCATACCGAAGTATCGTCTATGTTCATTATAATTGCCCGCCAAAGAAAGTGTCTCCCAAGAGCTGCCCAAAGCCTATGCCTTCCAAGTTGTTGCTCATTCATGTTTAGGAGGAATGGTTGTCTAGCTACGCCCTCCTGTCCCTCCTGCAGCTTCTCCAGGTCTTTCGGCCATGGGATATGGACCCCCAATTCTGCATCAATCACCACATCTAAGTCATCCAAAAGAATATCTGGAGTGAATACCCCTCGTAGAATGATCAATGCATCCACCTTTGCCCCTCCTAGGTCCAACAAAGAAGACAGAAAGTGTGAGAAAATATTTGAATTTACCCTATATCTATCCTTGGAGACTAAGAAGTCTTTACCGAGGACCATCTTCACTGCCTCAAGGAAGAATAGGTTTTGTTGGTTACAAATGTTCATCAGTCTACCATCTCTGATATAGCCTAGAAAGCTGATCTAGCGCTTATTGCAGCAGAGCCTTATGGGAGTCTCCATGCTAATTTTGAGCAAGCCAGCCGAGTGCCATTTTTTTGGAGACCTCTAGGATTTAAAGGAATATCATTAATAAACACACGCTTCAACTGACATGCATTTATTCGTTGTCCATATTATTTGTAGCATCTATCTTCGGCTCGTGTAAGGATCAACCATTACCAAAAGCTATTTAATAACTTGTTAGAACTATTTAATAAATTAAAAATCAATGCTTGGAAGAAGTATTTTGTAGGCCACCAAATGAAATCGATATCAATGATTCAATATATAAATTTATAATAATATCATATTTTATATAATATAATATATAATTTTATATTGAAAATTTCATTCTTTGAAACATCTATGATCTATATACATTTCAATTTCAAACCGTAATTACTTTCAAACCGTAATTAATTCTATATTATTAGTAGTAAAATTTAACATCACCCTTCAAAAAGATTGGGGAATTACATCGTACATGAACCTCTAACCAACCTCACAGTTCTAAACAAAACTCCTATCCTTCGACCTTCAAACCTTGCTTTGATCCTCCAAAATCTTTTTGGTTCCTCATTTTGACGACGCGTAATGAATATTTCATTATAGTCCATAATTATCCTATTAACAGGTAATGGATCCATTACAAATTTAATTATGTGCTCATTCACAATGACAGTCAATGATTCACTATATAACCTTGCTTTATATGTACAAGAAACCACTAGGCATGGGTAACAATAAGGCCAGTAAAGGAGAATTAACTTGATTTTCTCGAGGTCACTGGCAATTGAGTTGTAATACCAATTCCATGCGTCAATTCCAATTTCTAGTTTCTCATACATGCATGCATGTGTGGGAGATTCAACCCACCACCCAAAATAGATTGCATCATTTGCAAATGTTAAAAGTGTCAATTCTTGATACGATTTATTACACTTGATGAATGCTCGTATTTCTTCATTCTGAGACATGGAAAGCAATAAGAACCTGCATAGCCACACACAAACAAAATTTTCCATCATCTTAGATTCTTATTACTATTCTACATCTGTGAACTGAGAACTATATCACACAGTTAAAATCAAAATCATGAATGATCATAAAATAAAAACTTGGTAACTTACTTTCTTCGCACAATTGCTATAATGAAAGCCATTACTTTGAACTTTTACAGTCTATTGATTCTTGACCTATCTAAGACTTAGTAATGCAATATAATTTTGAAACACTAAAGACTATCATATATACATTACATGTACGTCCATGACAAATGGGTAATAAATAACAAGCAACTCTGTTTAATTCATATTGGCTAATCTGTGCAGTTTGTCATGACTCAGTACTCACTTGCCTTTAATGAACTTAATTGAGCATTGGATAATCTATGTGGTTAAATGTGTTCAATCAAATCAATTGTACCACCACTGACCATTTGATGCACCCTAGAATGAAAGATGAACAGTTGTAGATCAATTCCAGAAGGTATATCTCCAACGCTACACATTGCTAACAAAATCCTCTGGAATCAACTAGCAACCCTTAGATATTATTAGATCAACAGTTGACATCTATATAAAATATACAATATATTTTATTGATTATTGTGCAAAGGTGGCAGCACGGCAGAGCGTAAGTCCTCTGATGTACAAGTACAAATTTGGGAAATTGGGTGTATTAGTACTTATGCCCTCAATTTGCGATCATCTGACAACCAAAAACTATTAGAATATTTTCCATTTAATGACATCCACACTTGAAGTGACCTATGTCCTTTCATAATAAATAAGGAATGTCGTGAAAAGCACAATTGCACATTTTTGGGAAGGCAATTTATGCAGCTCAATTAAATAATTATCTATTAATTTTCATTAATTAGAATCATTGTTACTTGACACTTGTCTCTATTCTAGAGACTTTATGTAGAAAGATGGGTGTATTAGAATTGTAACCTGGAATGGAACTTCAACTAAAGTCTGATGCCATTCACATAGTATGATTTTTTCTTGGCATAACAGTTTATTTCGCCAATTAATTTTTTATTGGTTTGAAACTATATTTAAATTCACCAATAATTTTTTTATTTCTTTGAAAATTGAATTAATTCGTCAATGTAAATATATTTTTTGGTTTGAAATTAGATTTTAATCGCCAGCAAAAATATTTTCTTATTTTGAAAACAAGTTTAATTCGCCCACAATAATGTTTACTAGTTTGAAAATAGGTTTTAATTCACCAATGAAGATATTTAATTAGTTTGAAAATAGGTTTTAATCGCTAATGAAAATATTTTATTGGTTTTAAAAGAATTACAATTCGCCAGGATTCTCCATAGACCTCTAACGATTACAAAAGATTTGCTAAATAAGATTAATTTTTTTCCTAGAAAAATGAAAAATTTTGCCAATAAAATTAATATTTTTCTCGGGAAGTATACATGATTCGCCAGGTTTCTACACCTTCTCCAAGGGGGGGGGGGAGGGTTCTTAAAGTTATCCCTACTACAAAGCCTGGTGATTAGTATATAAAACAAACTCCTTTGGCAACAAATAATGTGTCCATTTCTTCAAAACCTAAACTATTGCATAAAAATCTTGATCATAAACAAAATACTTTTTCTTGGCAGCATTAAGCTTCTCACTAAACTAGGCAATGGGCTTACCTTTCTAACTCAAAATATCTCCTATAGCACTGCCACTAGTATCACAATCTACCTGAAATACCTTATTGAAATTTGGAGGTGCCAAAATAGGTTGCTCTGTAACTTTCTGCTTCAATGTATCAAAGCTTTTATCTGCTCATTTAGTCCATCTAAACTTTTTTCTATCCCCTTTCATTGTCTCGGTTAGGGGTGCACAAATGCTACTAAAATTCTTGATAAACTTTCTGTAAAAATGTGCCAAACCATGAAAAGATCGTACCTCTATTGCACTCCTTGGTGTAGGCCATTCAATGATAGCCCTTACTTTTTCTGGGTCCATCTTAAGACCTTCCTCTAAGACAATAAATCCCAGGTATACCAGCTCTTTCTTTGCAAAACTGCATTTCTTCAGATTGATCAACAACTTCTCCTCCCTCAGCTTCTCCAAAACTATTATGATATGCATCATATGCTCATCCCAAGTCTTACTAAAAATCAAAATATCATCTAAATAAATAATAACAAAACTTCCCCAAAATTCTTTCAGTACCTCGTTCATGAGCAGCATGAATGTGATCAGTGCATTGATTAGCCCAAAGGGTATGACTAACCACTTATACAAACCTTCCTTTGTCTTGAAGGCTGTCTTCCATTCGTCTCCTTCCCTGATATGGATCTGGTGATACCCACTCTTCAGGTCAATTTTCATGAAGTACTTGGCTCCACTCAAATAGTCTATTATGTCATCCATTCTTGGCAATGGAAACCTATACTTGATCATGGTCTTATTTATGGCTCAAGAATCTGTACACATTGTCCACTCTCCATCCTTCTTTACTGCTAGTACTACAGGTATCGCACATGGACTCAGGCTCTCCCTTATCTGTCCCTTTTGTAACAACTCGTGGACTTGTCTATTCAACTCTTCATTCTCTGCTAGAGTCATTCTATGGGCTGCCTTATTTGGTAAACTAGCTCCTGGTATCAAATCCATTTGATGACTTATCTTCCTCACTGGTGGCAAACCTTCTGGTAAATTATTAGAGATAATATCTTGAAATTCTTCCAACATTTTTGAGACTTCTGCTCGTACATCTTCACATTTCTCTTGACTAATCTTAGGAATTAATGAAAAGCAATGACGCTCATGCTTCATACCCTCCAAAAATTTTCTACCAGCTACCAACCAAATTCTAATAGTACTACATACATTTTCTTCCACTTCCTTCAAGGGCTTCAATTTATGACGAACTCCATCCTTTGTTAGGGAATATGTGTTTGCATGGCCATCATGGACAACACTCCTATCATACTGCCATGGCCCCCCCAACAGCATATGACATGCGTCCATTGGTATGATATCACACAACACCTCATCATGGTAGTCTCCAATCTTGAACTTCACTAAACACTGCTCATTGACCAAAGCTTTGTGGTCCTTTTGCAACCATGCTATTCGATATGGATGTTGATGCTTTCTTCTTGTCAACTTCAACTTGTCAACCATGGGCGGGTGCAAAAAGATGGGGGGCCAAAAAGTCGCCAAAATTATTAAAACTTTTTAAAAAGCCATAACGCGAGCGCATTATAATGTGCTCGTGTTATGGCTTGGTGTTGCCGAGCCTTTGGCTCATAAACTTAAAACCATAATGTGCTCACACTATAACGTGAGCGCATTATTGTTTTCTTTGCATTTTTTTTCTTTTTTGCAAAAGTTTGCCCAATGTTTGTCAAGTTTGAGGTTGTTTATTGAATGTTTTATGTTCAAGTTTGTTAAGTATGTTTGATGTATGTATGTTTGGATATATATTTGTATTTATGTATGTATGTATGCCAAATTGTATGTATGCTTGTATGTATGTATGTATGCCTATATGTATGAATGTATGTATGCATGCTTGTATGTATGTATGTATGTATGTATGTATGGTTGTATGTATGTATACATGTATGTATGCATGCTTGTATGTATGTATATATGTATGCATGTTTGTATGTATGGTTGTATGTATGTATGTATGTATGTATGTATGTATGTATGCTTGTATGTATGTATGTATGAATGCTTGTATGTATGTATGTATGTATGCTTGTATGTATGTATGTATGTAAAGGTTTTGGGTTTAGGGTTTATAAGGACCTGAGCCCGTATTGTTTTTATGGTTGAGGGTTGACATTTTTGGGTTTAGGGTTTACGGTATAGGATTGAGGGTTGACGGATTAGGGCTTAAGTAATAGGTAGAGGGTAGAGGGTTGAGGGTTGAGGGTTGAGGGTTATAGTTGAGGGATAATATTCAGCTTGTTGAGTGTATAAGATTAAGTGTGTAAGGTATGGGGATTAGGGTTTATGATATGGATTGAGGGTATAAGGGTGAGGTTATAGGGTTTGTGGGTGTAGGTTTCAAGGTTTAAAGTATAGGGTTGAGGATTGATGGATTAGGGCATACATATATGGTTGAGGGTATAGGGTAGAGGGTTGAGAGTTTACATTTGAGGGATAATGTTCAAGGTTGAGTGTCTAAGATATAGGGTATAGGGTTTAAAGTTGAGGGTATAAGGCATATGGATGAGGGTTGAGGGTTTAGGGCATAACTATAGGGTTGAGGGTATAGGGTATAGGGTAGAGGTTTGAAGATTGAGGGATAATGTTCAAGGTTGAGTGTCCAAGGGTAAGTGTATAGGATATGAGGATTTATGGTTTAATGATTAAGGGTATTAAGGGGTTGAGAGTTTATGGTTTAAGGGTTTAAGGGTCAAGCGTTTAAGGGTTGAAGGATTAGGGTTTAACGCATAGTGTCGAGGGTAGAGGGTTTAGGGATAGGGTTTAGGGTTGAAGGTTTAAGGAATGAGGGTTGAGGATTTAGGGATGGGTGTTAAGGGATTAGGGTTTAAGGTATAGTGTCAAGGGAGGGTTTAGGGATAGGGTTTAGGGTTTAAGGTTTAAGGGTTGATGGTTGAGGCTTTAGGGATAGGGTTTAGGGTTTAGGGTTAAGGGATTAGGGTTTAAGTTATAGTGTCGAGGGTTGAGGGTTTAGGGATAGGGTTTAGGATTTAAGTTTTAAGGGTTGAGGATTTAGGGATAGGGTTTAGCATTTAAGGTTAAATGAGAGACCTAGATGGCTAAGGACGAATGGAGAGGTACACAAGGAGTGACTGTGAAACTTAGAGAGGGGAGAGGTAGATGTGAGGGGAGAGATAGAATAAAATGAGAGAATGAAGTTGAAAACTTGAGGGAAAGATGGGTAAGGAGGAGGGAGAGAGGTGGAGAGGAAGGGAAATATCTAGAGAGCCCTGAGAGATATACAAGTGGGAGACCTACAACCTAGGGAGAGAGGCGTGAGAGAGATAGGAGAGAGATGGGAGTGAGATAGATAGGGGAGGAGAGGGGTGGATAAGGGTTGAGGGTTTAAGAGTTGAGGGTTTAAGGGTTGAGGCATTAATGGTCTAAGGGTTAAGGGATTAGGGTTTAGGGTTGAGGGATTAGGGTTTAAGGTATAGTTTCCAGGGTTGAACCGTAATCCCTCAACCCTCGACACTATACCTTAAACCCTAAACCCTAACCCCTCAACCCTAAATCCTAAACCCTAAACCCTAAACCCTATCACTTAACCCTAAACCCTAAACCCTATCCCTAAAGCCTCAACCCTCAATCCTTAAACCTTAAATCCTACACCCTATCCCTAAACCCTCAACCCTCAACACTATACCTTAAACCCTAAATGTTAAACCCTATCCCTGAAGCCTCAACCCTCAAACCCTAAACCTTAAATCCTCCCTTGACACTATACCTTAAATCCTAATCCCTTAACCCTAAACCCTAAATGCTAAACCCTATCCCTAAAGCCTCAACTCTCAACCCTCAACCCTTAAACCCTAAACCCTATCCCTAAATCCTCTACCCTCGACACTATACCTTAAACCCTAATCCCTCAACCCTCAACCCTTAAAGCTGGAGAGCATTGATATTTTTCACACACCCTATTCTTTGAAATATCTTAACCTTAAAATATGACTTGGATATGTACTTGAACACAACAAAATCTCCAATCTCCAACCCATGATGATTCACAAAATTTTCCCAGTCCTACCTAAATTCTAGTTTATTTATTATAGTAATCCCTCAACCCTAATCCCTTATACCAAAACCCTAAATGCTATCCCTATTCCTAAAGCCTCAACTCTCAACATTAAACCTTAATCTGTCAACCCTAAACCCTAATCCCTCAACCCTAAACCCTATCCCAAAACCCTCAACCCTCAACACTATACCTTAAACCATACTCCCTCAACCCTAAACCCTAATCCCTCAACCCTCAACCCTAAACCCTATCCCTAAACCCAACAAAACTGCTTTGACTTATGTTAGGTTGTTAAACCCATCATTTCTGACACTCTTCTTTTAAAGATGTCTGAGTTACAAGAATATGTCAGAAAAATGGCTATGAACTTTTTTGGTAATTTTCAAAATTAGTTTTAAAGTATTTTTCTTAATGCCCTTTTAAATAATGCATGTCTATAGTAAATCCTAATTTAAGTTTTCTGTAATGTCTTACTAATGTTATATGACATGTTTTTCTAGCCCATCTAGGGTTCATTATGCCAATAGGTGTACACACTGTGAGAAAAGATTTGTGTATGGTACATCCATAGTCAGTAATTAAGAATTGAAATCAGAAGGATGATCATTATGAGAAAAGCTTTGTATTGGGGTACATCCACAGTGGGCAATAAATGGTTGAAATCAGAACCTCTGGTCAACATTAAGTGAACTTTTTCTCTTAAGATTTTTTTAAAAGATCGGCATACTCTCTCAACCTATTTGCTTGAATTTAAATCAGGACAATAAAAATGTGCACACATCTGCTCCCAATGTATAACCTGGGTGTAATTAAAACAATCAACTAGATAAAATAAACAGCTTTGGCCATAAAAATTAATTAGTCTTTTAAAAATAGATATTAGTAACTATACATTTTAGATATCAGTAACTATACATTTTAGTACTGTTTCTTTCTTGATTTTCTATTTTAATTAACTAATTTTTGTTTGTTTTAGACAAAATATTACAATCCTCATGAAGATCTTTTCTTGTATAATTTTCTCCTTTTATCTTTGGCCTGTCTTTTCCCTCCTAGAAGTTCTTTCAGAAGGATCCTTATTTTATCTTTCGATCTACATGAACTGTAAATATAAATCTATGTTTCTTTCTATCCACCTACTAAAAGATGCAAATGTCTCCTTGATATTATTATGACGTACAAAATATGCCCACCCCGTACTTAGGGTAGGTATATTGTTATGAAACAGGCAAATAATCTCCCATTGTTTACTGGCTCTATCCACAAGAACTACTAAACTTTTTTCTCTTTGTAATTGTAGAGGACATTCACCTATTTTTGGCAACTCCTATATTCCCAAACCATTACAAAAACTAAGTTTTTTTAACCCAATAAATAGCCTATTGCATTGATTTAATACTCTACTAAATTAAAGCTTAGCATTCACACAAATGCAGATGTTCGTATTATAGAAGACTGCATTATATTAGACTATTAGAGATCCCTTAGAAAAATGTAATAACAAAACTGCTTTGCCTTATGTTAGCTTACAATTATTTACCCATTCTTTTTTACACTCTTCTCTTAATAAAGTAAGAGTACAATAAGAATAGAAGGTAGAGAATTTGATCTTACTAGTATGCATGGTCGATTTACATTCTGTGACTTCATTTTCATTGAATAAAAAGGTAAATATCTTATTTGAAAGGTGGAGTAGAGTTCACTGTCATGTGCTTTTCTAGATGATAGGGTCCATAATGTCCAGGGTTCTTCAAAGAAAGGCCCGTAACATAATTAAATTTTTGTTATACCAATCCTCCAAGTAAAGATACAATTCAAATGCCTGCTTTGAAAGTTGAAATAAATTAAATTAGACTTACAATTTTGATTTTCTTCCATTGCTTCAACAACATCATTGTTTTCTTCATCAAAAACTTGCTGCCCATTGGTTGACTTGAACTGCATCCTCTGCTAGAAGAAGAGGATTTTTTATCTATATCAATGTTGGTATTCATAAGCTGAAGAGCATTGATATTTTTCACACACCCTGTTCTTTGAAATATCTTAACCTTAAAATACGACTTAGATATGTGCTTGAACATAGCAAAATCTCCAATCTCCAGCTCATGATGATTCACAAAATTTTCCCAACCCTGCCTAAATTCTAATTTATTTATGGTACCCCCTAATTGTGCATCCCACTCCTGCCCACTAGGGCCTTGCAACACTGTATGTTCATCTGTGTTGTCTATAAACTGTGAAACAAATATAGGAGGAATGTGCTGCCATAAACACATTACACAATTAGATTTTACAAGTTCTTAATAGTGTAAAGGAAATAAAAGAATGAAAATTAATGTATAGAGTTACCAGTTTTTGTGTAAAGTCTCCAAGCATAACTTTTAAGAAGGAGGCGCGCCCATTAAACCAATTCAATCAGCAACTTGCTACCCATTGGTTGACATGAACTGCATCCTATGTTAGAAGAAGGGCATCTTTTATCTCTATCAATGTTGGTATTCATAAGTTGAAGAGCATTGATATTTTTCACACACCCTGTTCTTTGAAATATCTTAACCTTAAAATATGACTTGGATATGTACTTGAACATAAGAAAATCTCCAATCTCCAACCCATGATGATTCACAAAATTTTCCCAACCCTACCTAAATTCCAATTTATTTATGGTACCCCCTAATTGCACATCCCACTCCTGCCCACCTGGGCCTTGCAACACCATATGTTCATTTGTTTTTGTCTATAAACTATGAAACAAATGCAGGAGAAATGTGTTGCCATAAACACATTACACAATTAGATTTTACAAGTTCTTAATAGTGTACAGGAATAAAAGAATGAAAAATAATGTATAGAGTTACCAGTTTGTGTGCAAAGTCTACAAGCATAACTTTGAAGAAGGAGGCACACCCATTAAACCAACTAATTCAACAACTTGCTGCCCATTGGTTGACTTGAACTGCATACTCTGTTAGAAGAAGGGCATCTTTTATCTATATCAACATTGGTATTCATAAGATGAAGAGCATTGATATTTTTCACACACCCTGTTCCTTGAAATATCTTAACCTTAAAATATGAATTGGATATGTACTTGAACACAACAAAATCTCCAATCTCCAGCCCATGATGATTCATAAAATTTTCCCAACCCTGCCTAAATTCTAGTTTATTTATGGTACCCCCTAATTGTACATCCCACTCCTAGCCACTTAGGCCTTGCAACACCATATGTTCGTCTGTGTTGTCTATAAACTATGAAACAAATGCAGGAGGAATGTGTTTCCATAAACACATTACACAATTAGATTTTACAAGTTCTTAACAGTGTACAAGAAATAAAAGAATGAAAAATAATGTATAGAGTTACCAGTTTTTGTGTAAAGTCTCCAAGCATAACTTTGAAGAAGGAGGCATGCCCATTAAACTAACTCATTCAACAACTTGCTGCCCATTGGTTGACTTGAATTACATAATCTATTGGAACAAGGGCATCTTTTGTCTGTTTCAATGTTCATATTCATAAGCTGAAGAGCATTGATGTTTTTCACAGACCCTATTCTTTGAAATATCTTAACCTAAAAATATGACTTGGATATGTACTTGAACACAACAAAATCTCCAATATCTAGCCCATGATGATTCACAAAATTTTCCCAACCCTACCTAAATTCCAATTTATTTATGGTACCCCCTAATTGCACATCCCACTCCTGCCCACCTAGGCCTTGCAACACCATATGTTCATCTGTGTTGTCTATAAACTGTGAAACAAATGTAGGAGGAATGCACTGCCATAACCACATTACACAATTAGATTTTACAAGTTCTTAATAGTGTATAGGAAATAAAAGAATGAAAAATAATGTATAGAGTTACCAGTTTTTGTGTAAAATCTCCAAGCATAACTTTGAAGAAGGAGGCATGCCCATTAAACCAACTCATTCAACAACTTGCTACCCATCAGTTGACTTGAACTACATACTCTAGTAGAAGAAGGGCATCTTTTATCTGTATCAATGTTGGTATTCATAAGCTAAAGAGCATTTATGTTTTTCACACACCCTGTTCTTTAAAATATCTTAACCTTAAATTATGACTTGGATATGTACTTGAACACAAAAAAATCTCCAATCCCCAGCCCATGATGATTCACAAAATTTTCCCAACCCTACTATTGATGACTGTTTTGATGCAATCATAACAATAAGTTAAAATTCACATGACATGAACTGAAACTATACTTGAAAGACAAGAAGGAATCATTTGGTGATTCAACTAATCCCAAGTCTACAATGGTTCGGTTGGTCAAGTTCAGTTGGTCAATGTGAAGCTGTAATGTTCAAGGGGCCTTACGTAGTTTAGGTTTATTTTGTGGTTTACTGACCTAAGAATATGCAAAAAGGTCATGAGATATGTCAATGCTTTTCATTCCTTTGCATAAGAGTGATACTGGGCTGCAAGTTTTAGATGGTTTTTTTGATTTATGCAGCTTCCTTCTTCATGTACTTATGAAAACTGTCTACTTAGACTCTGTTATGCATGCTTCTTCAGATTTGAGACAATTTCCTTTAGATTTCTGCATTTTCAGCTAAATATTTCAGATGGGTTGGGAAAAGTTAGAGAGATCTAATCTACACTTCATCTAATCTATAGAAGGATCTAATTGTTTCTGTTATCCACTATGTAAATACCACAGTAATTTTATCAAATCCACAGTAAAAACCCTAAATGTAAGTCCTGAGCATTTTCACAAACATACATTTAAAATTGCAAGCTCTCAAAGAAGATATTTCAAAACACAAAGAAGAGCAGGAGAACACTCAGAAGATAGATGCAGAACTCCAGATTCTATTGTATTAGAAACGAATAGCCATACATGATTTACAATGTAAGAATGACTCTTAGTTTCATTGATCATACTACAGAGAACTTACAAGCCTTACAGATACAGTAAGGCAGCCAGACATTCCACGCGCACCTTACTGCAGACAAACAGGCGACCTCCTTCTTCTACTTCTAAACTATGCTAAGCTAACTGTTGTATTTTCCTAAAAAATCCCTATTGTAGCCCCTGTTGTAAAGTATTACAGTGTAGAGAGGCACAATATATAACATTCTGATTGTCCTCACTACAGCAAAAACCTAACTGAACCCCTGGTTCAAACCCCTAGTTACAGCAATAAATGCAGGTGAACCAGTTCTCAAAAATATCTCAGAGCAGTGGTCAAATCTGGGTGAAATATTGCCCCTTCTGAGAAGTTCCAGCAGCTGAGCAATAACTTCTGTTTGTCTGTTGTGACAATACTCTCAGCTGCGACCTTCCTCTTCACTTGAATGGCTTTGACTTTTGCATTTCATCTCTATCTTCTTGCTCCTGAGATCTGATCTTCTGCCTCCATGAGGTCACTGTATTGACTTTCCAGCTGCTTCCTCAACTGCAAGCCTGCAAGACAAGACAAGCAATAAGTTTCACATTTATCACAAAAAATAGTAGGAAACTAGAATAAGCGTTCAAATCCAGGTGACTGCGTAAGATCGCGAAAATCAGATCCAAAATCCGCTCAAAACGCGTCAAAAATGCGCCCAAGCTGCTCAAAATTGATGGGTCAATCATCGCTGACCGGGAAAATGCCAGAGGCGCCAAAAAAAAACACTTTAAAACTCCACCACCTCATTTCCCGCCCATCGGCATGATATTCGCTGTCGGTGCGTCAAAAAACAGGTGCTGGTCGATATACCTCATCATCATGATATTCGGGAAATAGCATTCCCTCCTGAAGGTCCAGATGAATGTCATCATGATGCTTCGCTTCTGCATATTGGAGAAAAGAACAACAGCATCATCATCATCATGTTGAAGAAGAATAGGAGGATGCGAATAAAATCATGCTGCTGAGGAAAGGAAGATGATGGTGACATCATCATGATATTCGGGCTTTATTGAAATGCTAAGGATGACGTCATCATCATGTTCGGTTAAGATCAGGGGGATATTTGTGATATCGGGTCACCTAAGGAGCATGATCAGGATGATGAAGTGAATATGACCCTTTCGCGGCCAAGGCAACCCTCTCGAGAAAAAATCAGCATGACGAAGATCATCATCATATTTGGGGCTTGTGTCGAACTTGGAATAAGACGTCATCATCATATTTGGGCAAACGGATCGTGCTTGAAAAAATATCCTGTTTGAAGGAAAAAAGATGATGATGATGATCATCAGGATATTAGATTCTGTCAAACATAGAAGAAGACATCATCATCATATTCGGCAAACGGATCGGGTTTTGGAAAATATCCTGTTGAAAGAAAAGATGACGATGCTGATCATCAGGATATTTACCTCTTCGTTATTCAGATCGGGATGACGTCATCATCATATTCGGAGCCTTCGTTAAACTTGAACATGACGTCATCATGATAATTTGCCAACCGGATCATGTTTGAGAAATATCCTGCCGAAGGGAAAATATGATCATGATGAGGATCATCAGGATACTTGCAAAAGGTTGTATTTCATCGGCAGGAGGACTTGGCGAAATATCAGGCACACAAACAAGATCATGATGATGATGTTGTTAACAGGACAGGATAAAAATGATGATGATGACCCTCGTCATCGATTTATCATGATGACGTCATCATGATATTTTGTCTTCGAAGCACAAGGGTGAGTTAAGGTCATCATGATAAATGCGCTAGGGTGATATTGCAAAATATGATGATGCTGTTTAAGAAATGCAATATCGACCACCTCTTCTGAATAGACAGGGTGATCATCAGGATACTTTGCCAAAGAAGATCGGGAGGATATGAAGATGATCATCCTCTTCGTCGATTTATGATGATGAAGTCTTCAACACTTAGCGAATTCAGCGAATATGACCTTGTGACAGCTCAGGATGATGATCAAGAAGCCGTCATCATCATATTTTGAAGTTCAGCAAATATCATGATGATGACCTTGCAATAGGATTATAACAAGCGCATGCAAATATGCCGAAGGTGGATTTTTCTAAGGGTGATCAGCATGATATGAAAAGATCATGTAATGTTGAAATATCATGATGATGCTCGCGATACAACATACCACTTCGACGGGGAACTTACCCTGACTTAAAGTTAATGTCATCATGATATTTGAACCTCAGGATATTATCGGGGGGGGGGGGGGGGTTCAAATATGATGATGATGACGATTATACAGCAAAACTGAGTTTATAATATGACCTTCCTAAAAGATATCATGATGCTGCATAATGCGAAGATCATGATGATCCTGTCAACATGACTTAGAATAAAAAATAAAATGATGATCCTCCTGCGAATATCAGGTTTGACCAAGACTTTGACCGTGCATAACTTTCACATATGGCCGAATTTTCAAGTGAAGTAAAAGGCAAACCTGCATGGAATTTCAAGCTCTTTTAAAATATGAGGTCACAGCAACAAAATATGAATTTTGACAAACTGACCTCATGATGATGACCTACCCCATGCAATATCATGATGATGATGCACCTGACCTTCATTTTTACCAGACCGCCAGGAAGCAGAAAAAACACAAGCAGAAGCAAAAAGCAAGACATCAGCAGGGGTCCCCATTTTGCTAAGGAGCATAATGGGGCGTGTTGTGAACATCACAACAACTAGCAACCAAAACAAAACAATTAAATTCAGAGCGTTCAAGGAAACTAGGTGAAATGAACTCATAACTTCCAACTATCTTTCCTGCAAATTACTATTCAGCTTGAGACTCAAAGTGTTCAATAAAGATGCACGAATTTTCATTTTCAGTTTAGTTGTGTGCATGTGATTAATTATCCTCATCTTGAAGATCGGTTGAACAAACCAGTGACTGACATTAGCCTACGTAGGTGAGGATATTCCCTCATAGCTGACCGGATAGAGCCTTGCTGCCAGCGAGCGTCTATAGCCCCGGCAAGGTTATCGTTACAATTCTCCTAAGTAGAGCCCCACTGCCAGCGAGCGTCCATAGCCCCGGTAGAGTTACTTAGATGGCTTAATCCGGATTTTCAGTATAATCCGCTTTATTTATTTATTTATTTATTTATTTATTTATTTATTTATTTTTTTTTTTTTTTAAAGATTTCATAAGGTATAGCAATTTGTAACTTCATGATGATGCAAGGAGTGGACACTTGCTGAAATTAAGCTGAGAATTGTAATGGTAGCAAGGGTGACCTCTGATTTTTCACCTAACATCTACACTGGTAGGTTCAACAAACCCAAGGATTTTAGGTGTGTCATCGTGAGAAACCTGCTTCGAATTCTCAATCACATTTATTGAATACAAAACTTCGGAAGATGAACAACTCTCTACATTCATGACAGTGACAAGTTATGTGTAAATTGCAAATGGTTAACCTGAATATCCTAAATTTTATACTGTTTTGAATGGTTGCTAGTTTTGCTCCTTAATACTCTACAGTAAAATAAAGATCCCTGCTGAGGAGACAACGAACAAACCAAGCAAACAGGTTGTACAAACAACACAGCAAAAGAAAAAACTGTACAAACAGAAAGAAACAAAAAGAAGACAAGCTATACAAACAACCAACCTAAAAAAGAAAACAGCAAAAGAAGAACACAAAAACAAAAACAACCCCCACCAGACTATATACAAGCCTCCCCAAGGCAAACTGAAACCCAGGAAAAGGACCCAAAAACACCCCTACTTGCATATTTCTTTAGGTTGTGCAGGAGTAACAGGGTACTAGTTATGGTCTTCATCATAGCAGATTTATCTTTGAATTCTGAAAAAAATTCGGATATTCTAGATTCATTGTGTTTATCAGAATAGCTCTTAACTAGTAACTGAGGTAGCTCATCAGGGTTATGATTAATCCATAAGCATGTCCTATCTCTTGAATTTCCATAATCAAAATAGCATTTATCATTGTTTACTAAGGAAAGGAAAGAGACAACCTGATGTGCCTTTAGCTCTGTGGAACACACTTGTTTATTAGTAGCTGGCTCTTCATTTAGCTCTGCATTTTCATTGTCCAGCTCTATGTCTAGTCCCTTTTCAAGTTGAAAGAAGAATGACTCTAGATGTATCATTTCTTCATCTTCATCCAGCTCTGTTCCTTCATTCTGGATGTTCAGTTTATCCTCAAATTTAGCAGACCTCTCAATGTTCTCATTAGTTTCCTGCACATCAGCACTTAAGTAAGTATCTTCATCATCATCTGATATACAGAAATTAATCACTTCTAAATCACTTGAGAGTAAAAGTGGGATGACATCTTTTGATTGACAGGAGTACTCCCCTGTTTTATTTTCAACATGGCATGGGGGTGATGTCTGATTATGCACAGCAGCAACATGATCCTCTGTATCCTCTTTTTTTAAGGATTGTTCATCAGATGACTCACAGTTATTATTCAGTGTGGAGTCTGCTTCTATTGACCTGCAACAATCCTGAACTTGGACATTTACTTCAAAGAAGTCAGATGTAACACTAAGATTTACTTTCTTTTCTATGACTTCATTAGCTTCTACAGTAGGGATCTTATCAGTTTTAGTGCATTTTAATTCTGCCAATGCTTGTTTACACTTATTTGCAAAATCATGTTCGTTAAAACTTTTCAGGTCAGACCCAGAGGCTTCTTCTTGACAAATATTCCTTAGTAGTTCCATATATTTATCAAATGTATCAAGATGAACCTCACTTGCCTTTTCTATTTCATTAAATCCTTTTTGCTTATTATCTAGAAAAGAGACAGGAGCTGTGATTTCTTCTCTGCATTTTTTAGGATATTTATACTTTTCAGTAACTTTAATCACAGCCGGATCCTGACGAAAAGACAGATTTTTCTTACCATCACATGATTCCTGCCAAGGGATCTTATTACCCTTTATTCTTAGCATTGGTTCCATCTTTGTATTCTCTGCACATTTAATGACCGTTGATGCTGCATCCTTCTGTCGCTCAATAATCTCCTCACTTCCCTGCCAACTTTCAGCCTTATACACATCTGAGAGAGAGATTAGTCCTTTCAAATGTAAATCTAATCTTGTAAGGAAAGATAGACAATTAAGCTCACCATGCTCTATGGACTTATGTATCCTACACCTTCCAAATAAACCATAGCTATATAAATTTTTGGGATAAAGCTGGTTATTCAAAGCTTTCTGAAATGAAGGAATGTCAACTTAAAAACTGCCCCTATATGAGTCCATTAAAAAATAGGACCCTCTTTCAACCTTTTAGGCCTTTGAAATTTTATGAGATCTAACATATCTCAGAATATAGCATTTAAACTCAGAAAATTAACCCTAAACCAAATCAGGCCCTCCTTCTAGCGCCAGAAAACTGTTGATGACTGTTTTGATGCAATCATAACAATAAGTTAAAATTCACATGACATGAACTGAAACTATACTTGAAAGACAAGAAGGAATCATTTGGTGATTCAACTAATCCCAAGTCTACAATGGTTCGGTTGGTCAAGTTCAGTTGGTCAATGTGAAGCTGTAATGTTCAAGGGGCCTTACGTAGTTTAGGTTTATTTTGTGGTTTACTGGCCTAAGAATATGCAAAAAGGTCATGAGATATGTCAATGCTTTTCATTCCTTTGCATAAGAGTGATACTGGGCTGCAAGTTTCAGATGGTTTTTTTTTATTTATGCAGCTTCCTTCTTCATGTACTTATGAAAACTGTCTACTTAGACTCTGTTATGCATGCTTCTTCAGATTTGAGACAATTTCCTTTAGATTTCTGCGTTTTCAGCTAAATATTTCAGATGGGTTGGGAAAAGTTAGAGAGATCTAATCTACACTTCATCTAATCTATAGAAGGATCTAATTGTTTCTGTTATCCACTATGTAAATACCACAGTAATTTTATCAAATCCACAGTAAAAACCCTAAATGTAAGTCCTGAGCATTTTCACAAACATACATTTAAAATTGCAAGCTCTCAAAGAAGATATTTCAAAACACAAAGAAGAGCAGGAGAACACTCAGAAGATAGATGCAGAACTCCAGATTCTATTGTATTAGAAACGAATAGCCATACATGATTTACAATGTAAGAATGACTCTTAGTTTCATTGATCATACTACAGAGAACTTACAAGCTTTACAGATACAGTAAGGCAGCCAGACATTCCACGCGCACCTTACTGCAGACAAACAGGCGACCTCCTTCTTCTACTTCTAAACTATGCTAAGCTAACTGCTGTATTTTCCTAAAAAATCCCTATTGTAGCCCCTGTTGTAAAGTATTACAGTGTAGAGAGGCACAATATATAACATTCTGATTGTCCTCACTACAGCAAAAACCTAACTGAACCCCTGGTTCAAACCCCTAGTTACAGCAATAAATGCAGGTGAACCAGTTCTCAAAAATATCTCAAAGCAGTGGTCAAATCTGGGCGAAATATTGCCCCTTCTGAGAAGTTCCAGCAGCTGAGCAATAACTTCTGTTTGTCTGTTGTGACAATACTCTCAGCTGCGACCTTCCTCTTCACTTGAATGGCTTTGACTTTTGCATTTCATCTCTATCTTCTTGCTCCTGAGATCTGATCTTCTGCCTCCATGAGGTCACTGTATTGACTTTCCAGCTGCTTCCTCAACTGCAAGCCTGCAAGACAAGACAAGCAATAAGTTTCACATTTATCACAAAAAATAGCAGGAAACTAGAATAAGCGTTCAAATCCAGGTGACTGCGCAAGATCGCGGAAATCAGATCCAAAATCTGCTCAAAACGCGTCAAAAATGCACCCAAGCTGCTCAAAATTGATGGCTCAATCATCGCTGACCGGGAAAATGCCAGAGGCGCCAAAAAAACACTTTAAAACTCCACCGCCTCATTTCCCACCCATCGGCATGATATTCGCTGTCGGTGCGTCAAAAAATAGGTGCTGGTCGATATACCTCATCATCATGATATTTGGGAAATAGCATTCCCTCCTGAAGGTCCAGATGAATGTCATCATGATGCTTCGCTTCTGCATATTGGAGAAAAGAACAACAGCATCATCATCATCATGTTGAAGAAGAATAGGAGGATGCGAATAAAATCATGCTGCTGAGGAAAGGAAGATGATGGTGACGTCATCATGATATTCGGGCTTTATTGAAATGCTAAGGATGATGTCATCATCATGTTCGGTTAAGATCAGGGGGATATTTGTGATATCAGGTCACCTAAAGAGCATGATCAGGATGATGAAGTGAATATGACCCTTTCGCGGCCAAGGCAACCCTCTCGAGAAAAAATCAGCATGACGAAGATCATCATCATATTTGGGGCTTGTGTCGAACTTGGAATAAGACGTCATCATCATATTTGGGCAAACAGATCGTGCTTGAAAAAATATCCTGTTTGAAGAAAAAAAGATGATGATGATCATCATCAGGATATTAGCTTCTGTCGAACATAGAAGAAGACATCATCATCATATTCGGCAAACGGATCAGGTTTTGGAAAATATCCTGTTGAAAGAAAAGATGATGATGCTGATCATCAGGATATTTACCTCTTCGTTATTCAGATCGGGATGACGTCATCATCATATTCTGAGCCTTCGTTAAACTTGAACATGATGTCATCATGATAATTTGCCAACCGGATCATGTTTGAGAAATATCCTGCCAAAGGGAAAATATGATCATGATGAGGATCATCAGGATACTTGCAAAAGGTTGTATTTCATCGGCAGGAGGACTTGGCGAAATATCGGGCGCACAAACAAGATCATGATGATGATGTTGTTAACAGGACAGGATAAAAATGATGATGATGACCCTCGTCATCGATTTATCATGATGATGTCATCATGATATTTTGTCTTCGAAGCACAAGGGTGAGTTAAGGTCATCATGATAAATGCGCTAGGGTGATATTGCAAAATATGATGATGCTGTTTAAGAAATACAATATCAACCACCTCTTCTGAATAGACAGGGTGATCATCAGGATACTTTGCCAAAGAAGATCGGGAGGATATGAAGATGATCATCCTCTTCGTCGATTTATGATGATGAAGTCTTCAACACTTAGCGAATTCAGCGAATATGACCTTGTGACAACTCAGGATGATGATCAAGAAGCCGTCATCATCATATTTCGAAGTTCAGCAAATATCATGATGATGACCTTGCGATAGGATTATAACAAGCGCATGCAAATATGCCGAAGGTGGATTTTTCTAAGGGTGGTCAGCATGATATGAAAAGATCAGGTAATGTTGAAATATCATGATGATGCTCGCGATACAACAGACCACTTCGACGGGGAACTTACCCTGACTTAAAGTTAATGTCATCATGATATTTGAACCTCAGGATATTATCGGGGGGGGGGGGGGGGGGGTTCAAATATGATGATGATGACGATTATACAGCAAAACCGAGTTTATAATATGACCTTCCTAAAAGATATCATGATGCTGCATAATGCGAAGATCATGATGATCCTGTCAACATGACTTAGAATAAAAAATAAAATGATGATCCTCCTGCGAATATCAGGTTTGACCAAGACTTTGACCGTGCATAACTTTCACATATGGCCGAATTTTCAAGTGAAGTAAAAGGCAAACCTGCATGGAATTTCAAGCTCTTTTAAAATATGAGGTCACAGCAACAAAATATGAATTTTAACAAACTGACCTCATGATGATGACCTACCCCATGCAATATCATGATGATGATGCACCTGACCTTCATTTTTACCAGACCGCCAGGAAGCAGAAAAAACACAAGCAGAAGCAAAAATCAAGACATCAGCAGGGGTCCCCATTTTGCTAAGGAGCATAATGGGGTGTGTTGTGAACATCACAACACCTACCTAAATTCTAGTTTATTTGTGGTACCTCTTAATTGTACATCTGTAAACCCTAAACCATAATTCCTTAACCCTAAACCCTAATCCCTAATCCCTAAACCATAAACCCTAATCCCTCATTATAATTTATGGTACCCTAATCTCTAAACCCTAAACCCTAATCCCTTATCCCTAAACCATAAACTCTATCCCTAAATCCTCAACCATCAACACTTAAAGCTTAAATCCTGAACCCTATCCCTAAACCCTTAACCCTCAACACTATACCTTAAAATCTAATCCCTCAATCCTAAACTTTCAACCCTAAACCCTATCCCTAATCCCTCTAACCTCAACACTCTACCTTAACTCTAATCACTCGATCCTTAACCCTAAATGCTATACCTAAAGCCTCAACCCTAAACCCTAATCCTTCAAGGTCCTAAACTCTAATCCCTTATCCCTAAACTCTAAATCCTATCCCTAAACCCTCAACCCTCAACCGTCAACCTTAAACCTTAGTCCCTCAACCCTAAACCCTAATCCCTCTTAACCTTAAACCATCAACCCTTATCCACCCCTCTCCTCCCCTATCTACCTCACCCCCATCTCTACCCTCCTCTACCCTCGACACTATACATACATACATACATACATACATACATACATATAGGCATACATACATACAGTTCCATACATACATACATACATACATACATACATACATACACACATACATACATATAGGCATACATATATACATACATGATTAATAACCTTGAACATAAAAAAATCAAAGGGGCACATAACACGAGCACGTTATAACATGCTCGCGTTATGTCCAACATGACAAACATTGAGCAAACTTTTGCAAAAAAAAGAAAAAATGCAAAATAGAACATAACGCGAGCGCATTATAACATGCTCACATTATGTTTTTCTTTGGGAATCCCAACCCTTAGGCTTGGGATTTGCTTTGTATTTCCAACCCAAAGGCTTGGAGTGCCTTCCCAATGTCTAGAGACGTGTTTTTGCATATTCTATAGTATTTAACATAATTTTGTTCGTGCTAACCATCAAATTTACACGTGTTTCAAGGTCAAACAAATTGAACACCTAGGTAATGTTAGGCTTTCTCTTAGCTATTTAACGATGTTTTTTTTTCACATTTTGACAATGTTAAGCCTTTCATCTTTAATTTCTTTTGTTTGTGTGTCCGTTTTTGGGCAAAAACCACTGTTTAGTCTTTTTTTCATTGTAAATTAACCATTCATTGAAATTTTAAAAAAATTACATATTTAGAAACTAGACTCCATTCTACACATATTTTAAAAAAATGATTTTCAATTAGTTTTCAAAATTTATAGGGCTAGCACGGCCAAAATTATGTTTTTTAGGATGTGTCCACTTTGAAAATTAGTAAAAAATCAAATATTCATAAAAAAATTATTAGAAAAATTAGGATAAACTACATCCTGTTAGTTAATTTCTCACCAAAGCAATTTTAAAAATACCATAAAAAAGTTGACCATTTGAGGGAGCCACAAAACATACTATGTTATGTTTTTTGACAGAAAAAACACCAATTTCTGTGGCTTTCTCTTTTGAACCCCTTAATCTATATCATTTTTTTTTTTAAATAGTAGTTTAGAAAGTAGACTCGGAGTACTATGAACATTGTTTTGGTTGTATTTCTATATTTTGATTGTAACTATGCTCAATTTCTCATCCAAAGGCAGCATTTCCTGATTTCAGAAAAAAAAAGTGGCCACTTAAGACCCCTTTTTGGCCCCCCATCTTTTTGCACTTACCCCCATCTCCTTTGAAACCAGATTGTCATTGCTTCCACTATCAATAATAATATCACAACACTTACCTTCACATTTACACCTTGTTCAGAATAAACTCTTCCTCTGATTGGGTGCTTTCTCTTCATTCAACAAAGTTCTTCTAATAACTAGGGTTTCTCCGCTTTTAGCATCTTCAAAACTCTTAGGCTGCGCATCTTCATCTACATGTGTAACTCATGCATTACCTTTAGGTCTTCTATTTGTTCTTCCTTGATGCTGTGGACACTCATATGCTTGATGCTCTTCTTCTCCACATTGGAAATAGGTTCCTCTGCAACCTCCTCTTCCAGGGCCTTGCCCAAGTCTACCTCTTCCTCTTCCTCTTTTCTCACCAGTATTCTGGTCACGAGGGCAGTAGGTATTATCTCCTCTCTGATTTTGACTAGTTTCAGCTTCTTCACTTTTCTTTGGATCTTCATTTCAACCTCCATAGGGTCTTCCACCAATCCTTCTGCCTTGACCTCTTCCCCTTTGCTTGCTTTTAAATCTCGTATTCACCTTCTCTTCCACCTTCAAGGAAAACTGGTATGCATCTTCTATGGTGGTCATTCCGACCAGGCTCAAATCTTCTTGAATACTTGGCCTCAACCCATTAATGTAATAGGATACCTTCTCCTTGTTGGCCTCTCCATGGCCTATCTTGATAGTGATCTTATAAAAATTTCTATATACTCCTTAACAGACTTGTTACATTGCTTCAATCCTTGCAGCTTCTTCAACAACTCCATCTCATAGTTCACAAAAATGAACTGCTTCTTCAATTTCTCCACAATCCGATCCCATCTGGTAATCTTTGCTTTTCCTCTTCTATTTCTCTCTAACTAGACCTCCTTCCACCGAATACTCGCATGACCTTTCAACTTTGTCTTTGCAAACTTGACCTGTTCTAGGTCTTCCACATCTTCATACTCAAAATACTCCTCCATATCATTGATCCAATCAATAAGCTATTTCGGATTCAAATCTCTAGAATAGGTAGAAACTTCGATCCTGAGCCTCTTTCCAATTTTTGAAATGACCCTCAACAACCTAACTTCCGCAGTATCTCCCGCAACTTCTTGTTCTTCCTCAGATAGCTCTTCTTTAGCTTCATCTCACTTTCCTCTCTCCTTCTCGGCTCGAACCATCTTCACAAGTCCTCTTGCAATGCATCAATTTGTCTTTGCAGGGCTCTAAACCCTCTTCTGTCAAAGCATTCCTCCCACCACAATTTCTTCGTGGAGGCATCTTGATCTCTGTAGCAAACCCACAACCTCAGGTCCTAGTGCAAACTGCCTCACAGTCGGCGATCTATCTACACACTCAGGAACCATTGCTCTGATACCACTTGATGAAGGGGGTAAATCATAAAACACACAATAACAAAAATTGCACATAGAAATTAGAATGATATTTTATTAATATGGGCAAAACATTACATTACAGAAGCTCAAATACAATCAAAGGATGAATCTCCTACAGGCTGCAACACATTACAGCTCCCTCTCTCTCAAGACTCTGGAATCTTCAGCCTTCTGTAACCCAAATCAACTAGGGTTTCTATTTTCCCACCTTTTCTTGACTCTACACCTTCCCCCTTAACTCTACTACCCAAATTCCCAAAAATGGTCATATATAGCCCCTTTTGGCAGCCATCAGCTTAATCTCAAAATTTGCCTCTCCCCCCAAAAATAGGTTAACTTCGTGAGGCCATAACTTTCAATCAAATCGTTGGATTTTCAATTATGATACCTTTTCAGAAAGCTCTTGAAAGGACAGTTGTGGAAAAGCACTACCTAAAGGTAGATTGCTTGGTTTTGCCACCAAATTTTGGGCCCATCCGGAGCCTCTAATTGCCTCAAATTTGACTTTGAATATTTCAATAGGATTTTTGGAATTTGAAATTTTAATCTCACAAATGACAAATGATATTGAAGTTATTTCTTCACCATTAGCTTCAATTCACCATTCTAGAGGTATGTGTAAGATTTTGTATCCAACCGTGCACAAATGCAAACTTACTAAAAATAGTAACCCTGCCAAATTTAGCCCTTATTTAAAAGAAACAACATTTTTTTTGGTTGATGCAAGATTGCTCTTACACCCTAGATGCTCCTGCATCATAATTTTAGTTTAGATTGTTAACATCTCAATGGCTTGTATGAAGGAGAATATGGAATGCATCAAGGTTGTAGTCAAAGCACCTATACTAGTTAACAGAATGCCAAAAGAAATGATGTCTCATGGAATGCTTAGTGGCAACATCTCTTTTCTAAGTGTCAAAAGATGTGAAGGGCTTCATTTGTCTGACCTGCCTTTCCATTGTTTTGATATTGTATCTAATGTGGATGTTGAACTAGTTTTTTCTTTAGCCAGTCCTTGTAGTTTACTGTACATGACAGAGTTGAACTGGTTTTTTTCTTATGGCAGCCTTGTGTTGTTTTATTGTTATTTGTAATTCTTTTCCTACATTGTTCCAATAACAAAAAATATTTATTGCCACTTTGCTTTGTCTTTTTTCATTTTCTTATTGGCCAATTCTCAAATAGAAAGTGTTGGCTCAAATTTATCAATCTTTATTTGGCAGCGTCATAAAATATATAGTTTTCCAAATTTATTAGCTTTTATGTTTTAATTCAAATTTAATAATATGTTTTTTTCTACATTATTAAATTTATGTTATTTAATAAATTATTCATATCATGACTAAATTTACTACCAATTAATGGAAACCAGTAAATTAAAATGACTACCATGACTAAATATACTACCAAATTACCAAATATACCACCAAATTGATGACTAAATATACTACCAAATTTTTTTTTTAAAATGCGCTTGGTAAACTTTTTAATGTGACCGGCGACGCTGGTGTGACACGCCATTTGGCTCCACAAGAATGCTTTTTCCTGGAGCAATGAACCGGTGAGGCCACAACACGGGGGACCTCATCCCCTAGCAAGAACACTTCAAACCTGTGAGCTCATTAGCCCATCGAAGGCATAAAGCCTATGAGCTCGTTGGCCGAGTGGGGGTTTGAACTTTGGTGGCCGCCACTATAATCGAGCGACTTAACCACTAAACCATGCCCTCATCGGTGACTAAATATACTACCAAATTAATTACTAAATTAATGCAGTAGGGGGCCTGGCTTGATTGGCAAGAGCCTTCTGTGGTAGGCACAAGGTCCAGTCTCCCCCTACCCACCTAATATTGGACCCGGTTCATAGCTCTAGTCAAAAGCATTTACCCCTGTTGAATTAAAAAAGAATAACTAAATTAATGACTAAAATTTGTTTAGTCATAAATTTGGTCATGAGATAAATGATCGACAATAAACTACCAATGGTCACGTGACTAAATATACTACCAAATTGATGACTAAATATACTACCAAATTAATGACTAAATATACTACCAAATTAATGACTAAAATTTGTGTAGTCATAAATTTGGTCGCGAGATAAATGACCGGTAATAAACTACCAACGGTCACGTGACCAAACTACTAATCACATGACCAATTTTTGGTAGATTTTGTAGTCATGTATTTCTATTTTTCTACTAGTGTTTGAAGAATATAGACCTATATCTCTCTGTAGTATAGTCTATAAAATAATCATAAAAGTTATGATAATGAGATTGGCCATAATTATCCCAAGTATCATCTTAGAAGAATAGGGTGGCTTCGTCCCTGGTAGAGACACAACAAAGGGGGCCATTGTGACATGAACTACTCCATTCAATTCAATATAAAAGAATGTCTTCAATGGTAGTGATACTAGATATCAAAAAAGATTACAACAAAATTGATTGGGGCTTTCTCTTAGACATCCTTGCCAAGATTGAGTTCTCCTGTCAGTGGTGCAAGTGGGTGGTGGATTGTATTTCAGGAACATCCTTTACAGTCTTTGGTCAATGGAGCTCAAGTGGGGTTTTTTGAGGTAATGAGGGGACTATGTCAAGGAGATCCAATCTCTCCATACCTATTTATACTCATGGCCGAAGCTCTCATATGGGCAATTAAGGAAGCTAATTCCAAGTGACTATGGAAAGGCTTTCAGATTGGAGGAATGAAAGATTCATTCACACATGTTTTCTTTACAAATGACATCATACTGTTTAGGGTGGCCACAGTTGACGAAGCTAGAGTTATCAAAGACACCATACACTTGTATTGTGTAGCATCAGGGAAAGAAGTTAATCCCTCTAAATCAAAGGTCTTCCTCTTCCAGATAGACCTAGAGGTACAAAAATGCATTCTCAAGATTCTCAATTTTAGAATTAACACATTACCTAGTGGCTATCTAGGAGTCCTGATGTTCAAAGGAATGAATTAATTACAACTATGGTTCCAAATGCTTCAAAATATACAGAATAAGATTGGGTCATTGAAGGGGAAATGGCTCTCATTGGCAGGAAGGATAACTATGCTAAAAGTAATGCTAGCAGCAATACCAATTTATATGTTCTCAGCACTCAAAGTGCCCAAAGGTGCAATTAAGAATGTGGAGAAATCACTAAGGTAATTTTTATGGTAGGGGAGGATTGACAACACATTACCACATTCTCAAGATTCTCAATTTTAGAATTAACACATTACCTAGTGGCTATCTAGCAGCAATACCAATTTATATGTTCTCAACACTCAAAGTGCCCAAAGGTGCAATTAAGAATGTAGAGAAATCACTAAGGTAATTTTTATGGTAGGGGAGGATTGACAACACATTACCACATTCTCAAGATTCTCAATTTTAGAATTAACACATTACCTAGCGGCTATCTAGGAGTCCTGATGTTCAAAGGAATGAATTAATTGCAACTATGGTTCCAAATGCTTCAAAATATACAGAATAAGATTGGGTCATTGAAGGGGAAATGGCTCTCATTGGTAGGAATTTATATGTTCTTAGCACTCAAAGTGCCCAAAGGTGCAATTAAGAATGTGGAGAAATCACTAAGGTATTTTTTATGGTAGGGGAGGATTGACAACACATTACCACATTCTCAAGATTCTCAATTTTAGAATTAACACATTACCTAGTGGCTATCTAGGAGTCCTGATGTTCAAAGGAATGAATTAATTGCAACTATGGTTCCAAATGCTTCAAAATATACATAATAAGATTGGGTCATTGAAGGGGAAATGGCTCTCATTGGCAGGAAGGATAACTATGCTAAAAGTAGTGCTAGTAGCAATACCAATTTATATGTTCTCAGCACTCAAAGTGCCCAAAGGTGCAATTAAGAATGTGGAGAAATCACTAAGGTAATTTTTATGGTAGGGGAGGATTGACAAAAGGAAAATACACCTTATGGAATGGGAGAATATCTACCAACCAAAAAGCAAAGGGGGACATGTATTCTCAATCTAAGACTCCATAACCAAGCATTGGGAGCCAAACTAGCCTAGAGAATGTATGCTAAACCTAAGGCAAGATGGGATAGGGTAATGCAAGCTAAGGTTCCGGATAATAGGGAAATGGAGAGAATTTTCACAATAAAAGACTCTCTCAAAGGAACAAGTAAGTGGAACTTCATTACTAACAGCTAGGATTTAATAGGTCTTCATCTATCATGGATCATCTATGACGATAGTAAGGCAGATTTATAGAAAGATTCATGGAATGGATGCTCAAAATTTTCCATAAGATCATACCTAAATGAGGCAAGGATCTTTCTCAAACAAAATTGGGGATCAAAGCTTAAGGACTAATAGGATTAAGATCAAGGTTCCTCTTAGGGACAAATTAGTTGGAAAAGCTTCAGGAACTATAATATTCCTTTGGACCAGAAGGAAACTTTCCAAGGGATCCTCGTGAATAGAAAGGTCTTCATCTCCAGCATGACCAGGGCTTAAATTTGACAGTCGACCTTGCCTATCAAGCAATTTTATTATGACAGTTATCTATTCAATACTACCTTTAAAATACTATGACATACCTTAGTATAAGTAGATTATATAAAAACCAAATATATGTATCAGCATAATCTTATATAAATTTTGATAGTTTGTACAAAATCTTTCCTTTCATAAGATACAATCTTTTTAAAATTTTGATTTTATTTTATAGTAAAAATGCCTAAATACAGCTATACAACTATCAAATTTAAGCCATGACCATGACTGATGAGTTAGTATGGACAAGGGATCCTTCAGAGAAGTATTCAATTAAACAAGGGTACATATGTCAATCAACTTCAACCAAATCAGATTGGCCATATAAATTTGTTGGAATGCCCATACTCTTCCAAAAGCTGGGGCATTCTCATGGCTAGAAATTAACAATAGAATTTTAACTAGGGATACCTTAGATAAATTTGGTATCATCTCTAATCTCATATGTGTTCTATGTGGTGAACATGAGGAGGACATAAACCATTTATTGCTTCATTGCCCTTTTAGCCTCTCATGTTGGAACTAGTGTATGAAGAAACTTAATTGGAGTGCCCCCCCCAACCAATTCATTGTTGGATATGTTTAAGAGATGGCCATCACTATATCAAGAATCCACATTTTCTTGTGTATGGGAGGTTTGTCCTTCTCTACTCAATTGGGGAATTTTGAAAGAGAAAAACTTTAGGATCTTTACAAAGACAAGGTGACCTTTGGAAAATGTGATTAAAGATGTGTCCATGGAAATCTCAGAGATAGTTAATGTTAGAGTAAGATACAACTCCTCCAACACTAAGTTCACCAATTAGGACAGTCTATTCCTCAAGGAATGGAACTAGTTAGA
Source organism: Cunninghamia lanceolata (assembly GCA_027924645.1). Lineage (NCBI taxonomy): Eukaryota > Viridiplantae > Streptophyta > Pinopsida > Cupressales > Cupressaceae > Cunninghamia > Cunninghamia lanceolata. The sequence continues at coordinate 3,485,107 of BSBN01001569.1, forward strand.
TATTTCAGGACATCAATCCAAATTGATAACCACTTCTACTAAGGCGTTAAGACATTCCATTAAATGGTCGCCTCCCAAAAATTCATTTCTAAAATTAAATTTTGATGGCACCTATAGAGGCAACTCGGGCCCATCAAGAGCTTATTATATCATTAGGGACTTTGAAGGTAAATTGGTCATAGGGTAAGTGCTTAAAATTCCTCTAGGTACAAATAATCTGGTGAAAGTGCTTGCTCTCCTCTGTGGAATTAAAATGGCTATAACTCACGAGGTGAAAAATATCTAGATCAAACGTGATTCCTTGATTATCATAAATTCTCTAAAAAGAAAGGAAACCCTCAATTGAATGATAGACTACATCTTACATTAGGCAATTGAGCTTCTAAGGAAATTAAAAAATTTCCAGAATAGCCACTGCTATAGGGAAGAAAATTAGGTGGTAGATCTTTTTTCTAACATGACAATCGACAAGGGGTTTCGTGTTCAACTTTTCTACCTCATTAGGATGGTGGGCCAACTCATCTGGTGTACTTATTGGAGAAAGATACACCAATCTCCTTGGACATGACTTCTTAATGAAGTATTACTTATCATTAATTCCATGTCAGACATGTATGAGTAGGATTAAAGGCTCCCTAAAGAGTCATATCAAAAGGGCCATTGAATTAATTTTCTCTTGAGGGGGAAGTAAGTAGCCACAAGCGGACATTAATACCTCATTGGGATTCACATCTATTCAGACTGATATCATCTAGATCTCACATGACTTGACTTATACTTATAGGCAAGGACACTTTATGGAGATCCTAGGTGGCTCAACCATGCACTCTTATTGTTGTGGTCTTCTCCATTGTAGGTTACAAATCAACTTATATACTGCCTTCAGAATGAATGAAATAAAGGGCACATTAATGTTGCCACATAGCCAAAATAAGTACTCCTTTGCATACCTAAATCTTAATACCTTTGATGTGGTGACATAATGTATTTTTAATTCTCAACCCTTTAAATCCCCCAAGCCTTCATTTTCTTATTCCTATCAAGTTCTAGTTTTCTCTTCAGCCCCTAAAATAGCATGTCAAATCAAATGGCTCTATGGGAAGAAAATATTTGTGTGTTTCTCCCCCAAATGGTAGGGGAGCCTACTTATCATGGTGCCATGAACATAGCTTACTTGAGGGAGTTTTTGGAAATAGACTGTGACAATGTTGAGTTTGGAGTTCAGTGTGTCTTGGGTTACTACCTCTTCTAGCCAGAGGATAGGCAAGTGAAAGGCTCTGAGATCTCCTCAACCTTCATCTCCAATATTTTTGACATTTCACAAGACCATGAATACATGCATGCAATTGGCTTTGGGCTAGTGCATCCTTCCTTTTTCAATTTAGAAAGGTGGTGAGTTGCGTTGGCAGTCTATGATTTCCAATAAGGAACAACTCCTATCAGCTAGATATTTGATAGGCATCTCCTATAGACGTCTCATCATGCACCCTATTTGTATACTACACTATAGAGGGGTCTCAGGGTGGATTGCATCAACATATCTAATAGAGCCCTCAATGCCCACTATTTTCAACTCCCGAAGGGGTTAGTGGATAAAGTGAAAGAAGTGTTCAATACAATATAATTTCTACAACAAAATGCACCAGATGTGTCTCTAGGTCCCCCGCAGGAACTAGGCACCCCAATCTTCACTCTCCCATTCACTATACTACCACCCAAGGAAGACCATGGCTCTAACTCAGATTAGGTTGGCTAACAGTTTCGTTTGCTCAGCCTGTTATCAGTTCAATGTTTTTTCCTTTCCTGTCTTCACTTCTCTTCATAGGTGGGTTCTGCCTATACATGTGTATAGACCAGATGATATATTCTTGGTTTTTTTATCATTTATACTTATTTTCTTGTAATTCCACTTATCTGATGCAATATAGGTGCTCCATCACCTTTCTTTGGAAATAATATTGAATAATTCAAACTTGAAATTGATAGATTAATTGATATCAATCTAAATCAATTTTGATAGATTAATATTGAAATTGATATATATAAGTATAAATTGATATCAAATTTAATATCTTGGAAATTGAAATTGATATATTGAAACCAAAATGTAATTTATCAAAAATCAAATTGATATATTGAAAGTTTAATTTATCAAAATTTAAATTGGTGACTTGCAATATAAAAATATATATATATATATATATATATATATATATATATATATGAATATTGATATCTTACAATCAATTATATATATATATATATATATATATATATATATCAATTATACACATATATAGAAACATATATACATATAGATATGTATATGTATATATGTATGTATGTGAGTATATAATATATAATTTTATATACATACATACATATAAATATATATATGTGTGTGTGTGTGTGTGTGTGTGTGTGTGTGTGTATACATATACATATACATACGTATATTCATAGACATACACACATACATAGATATATATAAAAGTTAGTATGATATCAAATCTAATATCCTAGAAATTCAATTTGATATATTGAAATCAAAATGTAATATCAAAAATTTAATTTATCAAAATTTAAATGATTGATATGTTTAAAAATTGATATCTTGAATTCAGATATCAATTGATTAAATTTGCCTAGAATCATTATTGAAATTGATATCAATAGATCAATTTTTCAAGATCCATCAGTATTGTTCAAATATAATAAGGGAGAAACAACTATGCAATTATACATCCATCTTGTTCAATTAACATATATATATGCCCTTCGGGGCACAATGTGGTGGTGAGTTCACTTGGTTGCGGTGAGCACCACTCGGTTTCAAATCCCCACTAGGCTAATGATCTCACAGGCCTTGTGCCTTCGCTAGGCTGCTGTGCTCATAGGATCCTTCTCGGGTCCTCCGCTGGGCTAGCATGCTCACAGGCTATGGGCCTTCGTTGGGCCAATGAGCTCGTAGATTTGAACTAAAGGGTGATAAATCCCAGGTGATAATGCCCATTGCAGATGGAGACCCCACAGATGTGGTCTCAGGTGATAAAACCATTGGGAAGAAATCCCCATAAGGGTCTCTCTAGGCCCGGACTAGGCTAAAAACCTATCTCTCTCTCTGTATATATATATATATATATATATATATATATATGTAAGTAATTGATAAATCAATAAACTTATATATCAAAATGTTTAATTTTTTTTAAAAGAGATGCTATGCACCTAAAATATATTTATTATATAAATTTTTAATAATTACATTATCTGTAACCCAAATATATATGAGTTACAAAATTAAAAGGCTCTTGATCTAGCCCTAATATCAACATATCAACAAACCCAAAAAACCCATCACTGATTCTAGAGGAAACTATGATACATCTAATCTAACCCAACATCTAATTACATATCCATCATCATATTACAATCAGTATCAAACAATATTTTGTACTAACACAAAATAACTACATAAAATAGTAGATATTAGGCTATTAAACATGTTATTCCTTTATATTATTTTCCTATTTTTGACCTCATTTTCTCCCTCTTCATTTGCATCTTTTGACAGTGCAGGATTTTGAGCTTGCATGAGGTTCATCACTGCATCAAACATATCTTGCACCTCCTGAGTCAGCTCCTATCCCAAATTGCGATGGTGAGAATGCAAAGATTTATCTACTGTTACCACACAAAAGTTGTGTATCCCATGATTCACAACACTATAAACATAGATAACCACTGGCACCTTCTAAATTTTTGCAAACTTAAAAATTCCCCCAATCTTTGCCTCTTTAAAATTACACATGTCATAGCTACAAAGGGCATTAGCAAAGGTCTCATTTGAAATCATATAGTCATGGAGAAAATGAAAAGCTATCCTTTTTACAATATCGACATCTTGAGAAAGATCCATTAGATTTTAAAGGAATCAAGACATAAGTTGGGAATAATATAGAAGCCAAGATACCTCGTCCAACAATTCTCTCCCAGTGACCTCATGGATGGCATCCTCCTCATCTGATGTAGAGAATCTGAAGACCATAGCTAGCATATTTGAATCAAACCCTCCCAAAATTTGATATTCCCACTTATGTGGTGGGGAAAACATCCTCTTGTTCAACTACAACTCCATTATGAAATACTTTTTTTTTCTACCAACATTGCTTGGTCCCAATTGAATGCATAAAGATGAAGATACTCTTCTATTTAACAACATTTCTAGAGTAAGAGGTAGCCAAAAGTATGACATTTCACACAAACTAGCAAACAATGTAATTAATATTACACCCTTCGCATCTTTAGAGAATCTATCATCTGGTGTCTCCATTAAATATGATCCAAAGTTTGGTGCATGCAAAAATGTGAGAGATATTGTTAATGAATCATTGAGAGTAACACACACTTATCTTGAAAAACATAATTGTATAAAACACTAAAATATCATGTGGTTTGCCAACTCATTGTACTCTATTACAAACCCGTAATGCTTCGATGGACATGAGAGCAATATATTCAACCAATGGTACCCTGTACATGTGGCTTTGCAAGTCATAATGTCTTATCATGAACCCTTAATGTTGAGGTGGACATGAAAGAAACACAATACTCCATCATTTCTTGATTACTTAACCTACAAAAGAAAATTAGTCTAGATCTAAATCCCATGGGAGATTCAAATCTCCTAGTAAGTTCAAGGTGAAATTTTGGAACTATGGCAAAGACAGACACCATAGAAGAGATTGCAAGGAGGAGAAGAAGAAGAAGAAAAAGGTTGACTCTGAAGAAGAAAACTATTAACAAACATGGTAAAGATTACCACATTCAACTCTCTTATGCATTGTAGGCCCATCACATGAGTATTCGTACAGATATAGGAACTACTCCATACAATCTTGTCTATAGTGTCAATCATATTATGCCCTTAGAGTTGGAAATTCCTTATTTGAGAGTTCCCTCAAAGGCCTTATTGATTATAACAATTATCATGAGCAGCATCTTCTCCAACTTGAAATGCTCACTAAATAGTATATTAACACTCTCAAACATCTTCAAGCCTATCAAAAAACTTTGAATCGCAACTACAATCAAAGTTCTATATCGATCATTCAAAGTAGGTGACCTAGTGCTATGTGAAAACAAATGTAATGTGAATTCTCCTCCAAGTACTAAAGGAAAATTTAGTCCCAATTGGTTGGGACCCTACATTGTCACTTTAATCTATGGATCCGGTGCATATGGTCTCTCCACAATAGACGGTAAGCCTCTTAATGAGCCCATTAACACTATGCATTTGCATAATTTTTATGCTTAAAATTCTTTCTTCATATGATATTTAAGTAGCCAATTTATTCTTAGGAATTCATTCTTGCTTTTCTTATATCACTCTATCATCAACACAATTATTTAGTGTTATGATTCTTTTTCAAAGTTGTGTATTTCTTAGATAACAATTTTTCTTCTTTAAAATACAATGTGTTCATTTGTTTAGTGTTATATATTACTTTACATTCTTCTTTTATACTTGTTGTTTTTATTCTTGACATAATTCATGTTGTCTTGGATGCTAGTAGTAGTTTTCATTTTTAAATAAAAATTACCTCATTCTCTTTACCATGTCAATTATTTAATTGTGCAAATAACTAATTAATCCATTTTCAATTATTTAATTAGATCTCTCATATGTATTTAATTACATAGCTGTCATTCCAATTTATCAATTAGATTTTCATTGTATTTCATTTTGTAAAGTTTATCATTCACTACTCGATTAGATCATTTTAGCATTTAGTTAAACACTTCTACTAAGTTGTTTAATTAGATTTGAATAGAATTTAATTAAACAATATGAATCATACATATCCAAACCATACAAATATATTACAACACATATATATCAATCAATGTCTCAAAATCTCATGTATATAAACAAGTTTCTTGATACATCGTATACAAAATTGCTAGCGTATCAAAATGTGGTATGTGAAAAATACAATTTACAAAGATTTGCAATCATCCTATGGTGAATGGTTGCCTGATCCCTCTAGCCATGGTGGTGGCTACTACATAGAAGGCTCCTACCATGAGGCTATAGACCAAGATCTACTATGTGTCTGTAAGTCCCTATGTGTGCCTCTAAGCTCTACCACCTTAGCCATCAAACACATCTCACTTTGTTGTAGACAAGTCAACTCAGCTCATAGCCTATCTACCTCAATAATTAGATGCTACACCCTCAAATGTACTAGATCATTCATTGGTGCTACTTGTGTTGTCTATAGCTCTACTCTCACATGATCTAACTAGCTCTAAAGAGAGTCACATGCACTCTCTGCAATCTCACCTCTTGTCATAGCCCAATCATGGTTTGCTATGAGTGTTGTGACATAGGGAAGTACCTGTGTCACATCACTAATTTTTAACTAGATTTTACTTTCTAGTTGTACATAATTAGTAGATATTTTTCCATTATTTGATGATTTGACATTTAGTGAAAATGTCAAGAAAAATCAATAATTTCATGAGTTTATGTTTATATGATTAGAACTCACATGTGATTATATGTTGTCAATATTTTATGATTTCACAAGGATTATGAATTTACTAGTGATACACTAATCCCAATTTGGTGATTGCAACTTGTATTCAGGAAATAGGTTTTCCACCCTCCGAGAAAGAGAGGGAGAGCATCATCAGAGAGAAGTGAATAGACGTATGGAAAAGAATAGTTTGTTGCCATCTTACTCTTGTGCCCTTATAGTTTTAGTGAACCATCAGGGAAATTGGTAAGTTGCATTTGACCTAACTAGTTTAAATTTGGTGTTGGTTTGACAGTTGTCGATTTGTTGACAAGATCCACAAAGTTTATGTTTTCTCATAAACCTCGTCAGGTAGTTTGCCTATCACACAGAAGTAGTCGATAGTCATTAGTCCTTGTTTGATGTGAATATAGTTTATATTCAAGAGTTAATATTATTAGTGGATTAACTAATTCATTATCGGTGTTTTCTAATAAGTTTTTTGTTGATAACCTATCTTTATTTGTGTTTATGCAAGATTGAGAGGGGGAGAATATCTCAACCCCATTCTTGATATGTTGTCAAGAGATAGGAACAATGTAAGTATAAGTTGAATATACTACATTATATTGTTTATATCTATTTAAGTATTATTTATAATTTTAAATGTATGTTATGTTGTCAAAAATCACGTAGCATTGTGGTAAAGTGACATTTATTGTGATCCACTCCATGCTTTATGTGGGTTATAAAGATTGCACGCACGAAAAGAAGAGTACAAGAGTGGTCATTAAGACCAACTACTATAATTCGTTTGCATGCAAGTCAAACATGTTATTAGGCATGTAAACTGCCATAAGCTCTGCGGGAAGGTGGAATGTTGAAGTCTTAAAAAGACTATATCATAAAGAGTTAAACCCTTTTTATTTTTAATGACGATGAGCATTAGGAAAATGTGGTAATTAATTTAATCACCACTTGCTCTCATGGTATTTTGACTCACAATCACCATGATGGATAGAGAGAGAAGCTTTAACTAATAGGAGTGATCTTAAATGACCGATAACTCCATCAATGTTTGCATAACGTTTGAGAATATTGTTAGGCACTGATGGTGCCTAGTTCTCAAAGGTATAGGCGAAGTCTATAGCCTTGAAGATAAGGGGGATATAGGACTTTGAAAATATATGTGGGAAGCATACACAGTAATAATTCTCTAACCTTTTGTTGCTCGAATTATTAGACAAAATGTGGGAAGATACCATGGAAGATCTTATGTAGAATATTAGAGAATTATTCAACAAAATGTTTAGGTTGTAGCGACTGAAAACCCTAGTTTGAATTGAATAAAGTTGTATACTTTCATGATGTTTTGAAATAACACTCGATGTGCAAGTAACTTATGGCCAAACTATGTTTTATGATGCCGTTATATATATACAAACCTCACAGGCCGGAGATAAGTGTTACTCATATCTGATAAAGGCAAAAGTATTTACTCTCATTTAGACAACAGTGACTAAACCGCTATGTAGGATATGAGTTCTTTTCATTCCTTTAGTCACCTTATCCATATGTAAGAAGCTATCTGTTTGTCAGATGACTTAGTAACTCTTAAGCCGTATGAACTAGAAGATTAAAAATAAGCATTTGAGTTCTATGATCTCAGTGGTATATCAAAACAATAGATATATGTAAGGGTTGAGTTCAAATTAGTTGAAGACTTTAGTTTTGACCTAGAGGTAAGCTTGTTGAAATTGAGACAGAAATAGGTTTTTTTTTTTCATGTTTATATATAAATGATACAGTGTATTATCAAAACTTAGTGATGGGTATTACTCATTCTTGAGAATATACAAATGATGTAAATATCTTTTGAACACCTAAAGATGCTAAATGTGTATATATTGAGATATATGTTTTCATCAACTATGACATGTATATTTGTTAATGAGCGTGAGTTCATACCCTTTATATATCTATAGTTGATGGACTCAAGAAGACCAAGTGGTTGAAATTATGGTTATATTATTATTATTATAAATTCAATCTATTTAGGATTGAAAAATTGTAATAAATTGAATGTTTAATCATGATGAAGATATCAATCATTAAAACCTAAAGAGGATAAAACCTTGTATTGTATATATATAAAATGAAATAATGGTATAAAATTTATGCCTTGAGATCAAAGATTTTGGAATTGATATATTCATTTATGTTAGAATGATATTTTTATCATTAAGAACTGTTTGCAGCAAAATATAAATTTTATTTGAAAGGATTTGAAACTATTACAAACCCTAAAATTTATATCAATTGCAACAAAAAGATCAACGATAAAACTATAGAAAACAAATAAATATAAATGTTATTGAAGATTTTAAATGTGGTTGCTCCTTGTTTTTCCAGCATAGCTCGGTAAATTGTCCTCGTGAGATTTTCGTGATGATCCCCCCTTTGATTGGAAAATAATGTAGAGTTTTTATAATGTTTGGTGGGACGGTTGCAATAATGAATGGTGAATAGTTAGGTGAATGGTAAGGTAGGTAATTAATAGGTTTTGGATTATTTTCAATTTGTTATGAATAGGTTTTGATTTAGGTTTTTAGATTTGTAAATAATAAATTAAAGTTGTCAATTTAGTGGAAAGATTAATTAATTAATTAATTAATTAAATCTTAGGATTAAGGGTAGATTAGGGATTAAGGGAAATTCAATTATTTAATTAATTAAAATTAATTAAATTTCATGTGAAGGGAGGACTTAGGGAATTGATCAATAATGGTCAAATATGCTCTTGAAAAAGGAAATGAAAGGGAGGAGATAGAGTTATGCTGATTTAATTTGAGCAACCTGCTGTTTGATATAGCATCGGACATTATGTATCAAAGTATAAGGACCAGGGTGACGATGTGTCAAATGCAGAAAAGACAAAAAGCCACTAGCAAACATATGCCTAAGCCACCATGATATGAAAGATCATGATGACAAAGTGGCAGGTATGTTGCAAGGACAGATACAGATGCTCTTAGCCTCAATCTGACTCCACTACTACTTCCAGAGCTCCCCAGGAGAAGAAAAACATATGACACTATGGGTTTCAAAAAAGTGGAAAATTTTTGAAATGTTTTTTTAGTTTTTGGGCTTTTTAGCCCATTGTATGGCTATACGGCCATACAGTATGGTCTTGTTCTATACTTTGTTGTAGGTTTTGGGTGTTGTCGTCATACCATCATTTGTCCAACTTTAAATCTGTTTATTGTTCTAGATTTTGATAGTATTCATACCTTTTATAATTCTTGTTATCCTTTAAACTACAGTGAAAACTTTAACTCGGTGCTATATACAAACTGAAACATTACTGAATCTATTGTTACCTGCCTTGTTAACCTTTAGGTGAGATCATGACATTTTGATGGTTTAGTTTTGTCATAAACGATTGCCTGCATTTGTTGTTGACTATTCTTTGCAGGGGTTTTGGTATAAATTGCCAGCATTTCACCTTTGTTAGGGCTCGTAGTGGTTATTCATGCATTTTGTTGTTCTTTACTGTTTTCACATCGAAACTACTGCTTATAACTAATGGCTTAGGGTTAAATGATTGGATTTCGTTTGAAATTAATTTGAAAAAGCAGCGGTTATTCACACATTTTCTTGTTCTTTGCCATTTCCACATCAAAAGGTCCATGTTTATCTTGAAACTCAACATCAGAGTAACCTATTCACATGGTTATAAGCAAATTGGGCAAAATCCCTTTTCTTATTACTGTCATGGCCATTAACTGTCCCTCTTCCGAATTAGCGTATCTCTTTTGTGCAAGTGCTAGTATTTAAACAAATAGTTTTAAGGCATCCGCTGAGAATTCAAGAAATCAAATCCTTGTCAATAAAATATTATTGCAGCTCAGTAGTATTTTTCAAATTGCAATGCTCCTTAATTTTTAGGACTAGTAATTGATGAATGCACCGAGTCACAATACAATGATTCAGATATTTGATAATATTTTCAGAGATGATGATGGAATGTACCCATTTTCTGCTTGGTGTCTGACCCAAAACAGAAGGTTATAGTTGTCTTATGTCTAGTTCTCATTAGAATTAGCGTGTTGATAAATCATTTACAAGTAATATTTAGTTATGGGTAGATATCTTAACTGCTCAAGGCAGTCATAACTGTTGGAATTGCTGTGAAGGAATGTAGATAAGGATCTACTCTTCCTTTTAGGATGTATCATCTCCATGCAGACGAAGGATCCTTCTGTCCTCAGTAAAATCATTTGATTCACGTGGTGGGGGAATAAGGTTTGTGAACAAATAGTTTGCAATATTTTGCCAGTGTCGGGAAGTTGTGGGCGGTAGCCTTTATGCACACAGGCCCTACAGGTTGTTGCAAACCTCTTCTTTATCTTCTCCATGGTTCCAATTTTATAATACTTCAGCTTTTTGAATATTTTTTTACTGAAAATGAATTTGTTTTCGATTCCAGAACATGTTCTTTGTTGTGAGGTTCTGTGGAGGTTGGGTAGAACCCAGAAATAGATATTATTCTAGGCAGATATCTTTGGTGGAGGAGGGTTATTTGAATGAGTGGCTTTAAATCTAGTTTCTTAGTATTCAATAGTGGCACTCATCATCTTTTTACTGTTTATTGTTAACATTTGACTTCAGTTGTCATAGGGTTTCAATATTTATGGTTTTGATGATAATATTTATACTTACAAATAGAAACTTTAAACTGTATTGGATTTATATTCTGGCCTCTTTAAGCTTTTAATCTCAGCAGCAACTTAAAGTTTTGTGCTAACTACTATGTCAAAACACAAAACTCTTAAACCACGACTTGAAATCATACCCGTCGACAGTGAGCTTGTAATTGTTAGTTTTAACCATTGATCAAGAGTTTCATTGATCAAGAGTTTCATTGTGTTTGGCATTTCGCATTGGTATTTGAACCCACTGTTGAAGTTTGTTTAAGTGGGAGTGATAATAATTATTGTCATAAAACATAAGAATTGTTGGCAGTCTCCAAACATAGAAGTCTCTGATAACTACGTAAATCACCATACATCTTGGTATTAAAATTTGGTGATAATTGCTCGCTTCTTGAAATTATTTTGCATATGATCAAAACACATTATAACCACAGACTTCTTTCAAAATCATCAGAATTTGTCAATACCCAGAGGTTTTCTAATCGTCAGAGTGCCCATTTCTAGCCCTTGGAGGCTGTTTCACTCCAACAATCACAACTTGCTTGTTTTTTATCGAATTTTCACAATTTTGTAGGCATTGGAAAGGTGATTCGGAGGTCTACACGGGCAATCCATTTTGTCAAATTAATCAAAACATTTCTGGTATAATCATTGACATTCATTCATTTTTGTTTTAAAGCATCAAACATCCTTTTTCTTGCAGTGCATTTAATGTTTTTGTGTGGGTTTTTGCAGGATTCATTGTCTTGTTCTAACGTTTTGCTTGTAGCTTCTTATTTTTTCCAAGATACAAAAAACTTACAAAACTATTAATCAATCATTTTTGTAGCATCATGCGTCCAAGACACAATTTTTTTTTCGCAAACTACTAATCCAATTTTCTTGCAGGATCTCTCTCGTGTGTTTACATTTTTTAGGAACATTTCAATTGGTACTTTAAAAAGAATCTAAGTGTTTGATGTGGCTAGTGCATTGGCACACTTTGTGTCAGTAGATCCCAAGGTAGAACAAAAGTATCCTCTCCCCTTGCCTCTGAACGTATCTTGGGTGTAAGAGAAATTGTTCTATCTTCCATTCTTTTAGCAGAACCTACTTTTGTGGGAAAAGAGGTACTAACCCCAAGGGATGACTCTAAGCGGTACTTTCAATTCAGTTCTCTATATAAAAGGTTGAGGTGAAATTTGTAGACTTATTAGCGACGTATACTTATTCTGACAGTTCCCTAGTATCCATACACTTGTGTGTGAGATACGTTAACCCCATTCTTTCCTCTTGAAGGATTGATGTAACTGGCTAGGATAGGCTCTTAAGTGAGTTACTACCACATGAATGAGCATCAAGTCCTTGAATTCTTACTAGACACCTTAAGTTAAAAGCCTACCTTGTTGACTGAGTTGTTGGTGTATTGTTCAATGCAAGAGGATACATTCTCTAAAGATACTCACCATATGGCTCCCCTAAGATGAGACAAAAATCCTTGGCTTAACATAAGCTACTTGTTGGCTTTCTGAGGAGAGGGTGATTGAGTTATACTTCCAATCCTAGAGGTCCCTACCTGTCCTCTCTTGCAAGCACAAAAGTGTATACACCCACATTAGGTGTTCCTACATTGGTGTTGAAGTAGATTCCAAGTTGTGGGCTTGAACAAGCTGCCATTGGCCATTGACCTAAGGTAGATCAAGCATTATTTTCAAGTGTATTTGATTGTGTTGAGACCTATGGAAATTTGGTTTTAAGGGGCTATTAAACATACACATTACGCTTATACTTCCTATTAGACATTTGGACATTGTGTTTTTGTGCTTGAAGTACATTCTTGTCACCATCTGTTTCCCACCTAATTCATTTATCGTCATCTTACTCATATTCTCATTCTTGAACCTAGTGCAATCCTTATTGGTCACAATGGTTGTGTTCATCAACAAATCTAGGTCAAATCCAAAACCCAAAATCATACTCCGAGGTGGTCCAAAATTTGGTCCTAATGATGATGAGAACTTTGTAGATCATGACACATATTTTGATACTCATGAACCATATATACCCCCATATTCACTTCCACCAATATCACTATCACCACAAGAATATGATGATGTCACCTCAACATCACCATCCTATATGTCATCCCTATCAACTTCATACAAACCTTCATCCCATAATGAACACCTTTTTATAAAGGTTATAATTATAAAAAGATGTTTAGTCAAAAGGGTCCTAGTAGATTGTGGTTCAGGGTTAAACTTGTGCACTCTAGGATGTTTTAAGCAATTGGAACAATTGGGATACTCCACCGTGGCTATTGAAAATTACCATTCAAGATCACTATTAAAACTTATGATGAAACTAAAAGGAGAACTGAAGGTATTATTCGATTACCCATCAAATTAGGTCCAACCCTAGTGGAAATCACTTTTAAAGTCCTAGACCTCAATCTCCCATATAATATCTTCCTAGGATACTCATGGATTTATGCCATGAGGGTTGTTCTTGCCACCTATGATAGATGCATCAAATTTCCATTTAATGATCAAGAGGTTACCATTTATGCCAACCCAAATCCTTTTGAATATTACCAAATCAATCACAACACTCAACCATTTATCTCATATATTGATCCATCCAACTTAGCCTCTCCATCCAAGTCACCCCCATCATCATGTCAACCTAGTCCCTCATCATCAACTAATTTCATGAATATTCCTCAATATCCATCTCAAAATCCTCCACAACATGAGCATGCTATTACTAGTCACTCCTCGCACCAAGATCAAGAATCCTTAAGACATCTTAATGCTACTCTTGACAAGGGAAATACCACCTCAAGTTTGTAATGATACACCAATCCATCTAATACTACCCCTCATCCATCCATCCCTATGGAGCCTCCATCATATAGTCCTTCCAACCTTCCAAACTCTAATCCATTAAGACAATTCCCGACACACTTAATGTCCAATCCTATGAGCCATCCATCTAAGCACAATCCAGGTGTTGATCCTATCACAACCAATCCTATAACCTCCCCACCTAATCCAAATCCCAATCCTATTATATCCAATTCTCTTGTCCATCCACGCAATCCTAATCCCACTCCTATCACACCCAATCCCATTATCCCTCCATTGCATCCGAATCCTACAACTTCCACTCTCATTTTCCATCCATTATATTGTACATCAACCCATATACTAATGAAGGATGTGATCCATTGGATACTAGCAAGGAATCAACCACCATCCTTGTGCCATCTAATTCCTATCCTTGAAACTATCCAATTACCTTCAAATGTCATGCCTATTTCTCCAATCCCATCTTGTAGTCCAAAAAGTATTCAAGAACTTTCAAATGTTCTTGAATATCCACCTACCATAAGCCCAATTCATTCCCCACCATCTATTGAACCTATCCAAGAAACCTCTATTCCTATCCAAACTCAAGATTTATGTCAAGAGTCAACTCCAAAGCATGATCAACTTTGCTCCTTACCAAATCAAGATCAAAGCCCTTCCATTCAACCCATCCACAACCTATACCTTATTTATGATCAAGATAGTATCTATGATGATGAGCCTATCCATAATAAAAATTATCCCATCCATAGCATACTTAATCCTCTTTATGACAAAGCTCCCATATATGACCTAGATCCTATCTATGACCAAGAAAACCATGATGATCCTCTTAGTCAACTTTATGCATTCCAAGATCAAGAGCTTGTCACTCCTTCCACTCATGGTCCCAATACTATCCATGAGAAAGATATCCAACCTATTCCTATCCATCCTCCATCTAATCCTATTGTTGATCCCACAACATCCACTTCCCTTGATGACATGCTTGGTCCCCACAAGAACATAGATATTCAAACAAATAGCTTAGATCTTCATGAGCATAATGAGCATAATCAAGATCTTAATGATCTTTTGTCATCCAGTATTGACCATATTGAAAATCCACCATCATATCCTATTGGTCTCACTACCTTCCTTCATGAATGTTCTTCCCTAAGAGAGCATCAACCATTGTCTACCACCACACCTTCTCCATCCAATAATGAGCTCAAGTCTAGTGTTCAAAACTCACATAGTCCCATTGTCCATCGCATACTCCAAAAAATGAATTATCAAGGTAAAGGCTTAGGCCTTCATGAACAAGGTGTTTTGGATCCCATCCATGTCAAAATCCCTCCATGATCATATGGCATTGGATATACACCCCAAGGAAAATAATCTCAAGATGTTGGTAATACCTCCATGCCTCCTAAATCCACATTCTTCCACCCTAAATCCCATACATCCTATCATACTCCAAAAACATATGTTTCCATCCCTCCTCCATCATCCTACAAACCCAAAAAGTATGTGACCATCCATCTTCCTCTATCCACTTTACCTCCACTTCTTCCAACTCCTAACATTCCTCCATCCACTTTATCTCCACTTCTTCCAACTCCTAACATCCCTCAATCCACTTTACCTCCACTCCTTCCAACTCCTAATATTTACATTTTCAAATCCCTCCATCCATACATCTCATTCCTATAAATCCCCTACAATTCCTAATAATGATCAACAAATGCACACATCAACTAAACATGAAGCTATCCCAAAAACCCCTATGGGATTAAAAAATAAAAATTTGGATGCCTCAACCTATAAAGCAAAAAATCCTAATAATCCTTATGCCACATGGCACCAATGCAAAGAATCAAAGCAAAATCAAAACTCAAAAAGGCTAAAGTCCATATCTCAAAAAGATAATTTCAAAACCAAAATGGTTTGTGTCCCCAAGCAAAAAGAACCTAATTCAAATGAAGCATCCACACTCCTAAAATCCCAAACATCACGCTTCCCATCGCAAAATTGTAAAATTTGTAAGTCCATTTGCGTCCCTAAAGTCCTGAATAAGTAATCTCCTAAGAGAACATCTCCATTACTCCCAAATCCCCCTTCCAATAAAAAGCTTCAAAACCCAATTCGGTGTGTACAACCACTGGTCTTGGTTCCTTTCCACTCCACAACATTCCCACATGCCTCCATTTCCCCATCTTCCATCTACTATCCCACTTATCTCTTCCATCATATCCCTATGGTCCATGCTTTTGCATAAGTTTTTGTATCTATCTCTTTATCTCCTATCCTTTCATCCTAGTCCATATCACAATCCACTATCCCCTATCCATCTTTGCATGAACCTTTCATAAGATTCCACATTAAAATCCACTATCCACTTAATCCGTCTCTCTCTCATGCAATCCCCTACCAAAATCTATGAGCATAAAGACATTTGACATGGTCTATGAGTTACTTCTACCCGTCATAGGACATTACCACCTTGCTATTGGAACAAAATTTTGAGTCTCTACCTATTCCATCCAACTCCCTCTTTCAAAAAAAAAGTAAAGATAAATCCTTCGTCCAATGGTGAAAACCATTTTTTTGGTGCCTTGGATAAGTACCATGATGAAAACCTGGCAAACACGCATCATGTGTAGGTGATTATCTATGTGATTTACACTTGGGGGCATGTTGTCCCATTTATCTCATCCTATCTATCATATTTTATCTATCCCATCTTATCTATCCCAATTTCATATCATATCATATCATTTTCCATCCTATCTTTCCATCCTTACATATCATATCTATCATACCTTCCTCATTACACCATCCATCTAGTTGGTTCTCAAATCTATAGATTGCAAAACCCTAAAAGGATGCCAAACTTTATGTTTAGGTTAAGCAACTGATTTGGCCAACTAACGGAATCAATCAAAATGATTCCACTTCAGGCTTTGCTTCACCTAGGTGGGTGTACCTTTCCATCACCATGAAATGTTAACACTTTAAAACTGAATGGTGATGATTGAATAAATTATATACAATTTTTCCAATTATTGCATATTTTTCAACAACATTCAAACTGACATGAAATCTAAAAATAGATTTATTCAACTACTCTATCCACTACTCCTACTCCTACAAACAAAAATTAAAATATGTCTAATGATTTTATTTGATCTGGAACATAACATCTAATCAACGCCTTATCTATTGGGCTATGGAGTCTTACTGAGTTTTGCTCATCCAATGGCCTTAAAATCTAACTACTCAGCACTTAAATTCCTATTTATGGATTGCATAAACGTGCAAGTAATTCAGCCATGAAAACCATTCTTTCTAATTCAAACTAAATTCTTTAAATCACAATAACATGTTCAAAAGAAATTTTTAATCCCTACTTGAGAGAACCCATTAAACATATCACATAGAAGCATTTAATATGCAATAACAAATCAATAAAACTTGCCAAATTGATTCATATGATCAAAAGAAGACAATATGGAGATAGTCTCATAATTTATTTTCATTAAAATCAATAAACATTTGAAGGCATTTTTAGATCAAATACATTATGTACATTCTCTTCCTAAGTTTTGACAAGTACACCAATCTGCTATGTCCCGCCCCTTCCTTCTTTCCTCTATCTAAACCCCTTTTCTCTTGTGATTTTATCATATATACATTACATTTTTAAGGGTTATGACCCTTCACATACCCATTTGGCACAACCTTTCACTTTGCATCTCATGAAGAATTATTCTGCTAATACATTTTTGCAATAATAGTCATAATGACTATTAATATTCCCTTATTCACATTTACATTCATCATAATTCTTGGGTAAAATAATTACCCACTCCTCATCTCCCTTGGTAAAAACATTTCACCTCTCAATGAAATATTATACATTATATTATATTCCCAAAATAACAAATTTCCCCTTCCCGTGCAAAATATTTCATCATATTTTATTTGCAAAACAATTTATTTAACTCCATGGTTTTATTTCTCCACTCCATTATTTTATTTTTACCTCATTGTTTTGTTTCCACCACACTTCTTCACCAAAATTAAATATGAACTATTTTATGCTTTACCTCCTGCACACTTCATCTATCTTTGGTTTTTATTCATTAATATTTTTGATATTTGACTTTTCATTAATTGTACTTCCCACACCGCCGCACACCTTCTATTTTTCCTTTGTGGGAATGCGGGAGAAAACCCTAAGTTCACTACTCTCCTAGACTTGTTCTCACTAACCATTGTGGTAATGTGGGGAAAGCCTAGACTACATTCCGCAAGCCCGCACAAAGACTTGAAATCCCTTGGGGTGATGCGGGGAGAGCTTGAATTGCATCCTGGTATCCCGCATACACAAAACCTTGCCCTCCCAGCAATGCAGTAAATGCTCTGAATCAATATTTTCAACTCCCTACACCACTGTGGGTGTTTCAGTTTAACACCAACAAATTACATTTGCTTGAAAGTTAATAGCACCATTTCAACAAATCCATCCTATCTACAAACTATTCAGGTGCCTTGTCTCTATATATTAATGAACCATGGAGGTGGTGCACCCTCAGGCATGCCAAGTGCCTCTTTCAAATCTAGTGATTGAAGTCTAGGCTTCATCTTCCAAAACACATGGATAGTTACAAATAGTGATGAGATAACTATCCATGGAACCAAGTGAGAAGAGAGTGGTCTCATACTTGACCATGCTTTTGTAGGAGTGAAGTCTTTCGATGCTTTTAGCTAGACACTGGTTAAGAATGTAGACCGCCCTATTGATAAATTACAACATGGCACAAAGGAAGTAGCATATCTCAGAACTGGAAAATACTATTATCATCTAGATAAATAGATGATGGTTTAGTTGCCCACACAATTTCCAAAGGTAAGGCAATGATGATTAAATCAATTGACATAGGCCTGACATTTTTTGCACAACCTTGTTCGCATTTATAACCTACAATCAAAGTTTTTTTTGAAGATTTGTATCTATACCAATAAAATGACACACAAAATTTGATTTATCATTCCCTATCACTGAGAGTGTAGTGTGATCTATGCTCTTAAGGGAAATATTCTCATTTCTAACATACCCAGGATTACTCCATAGCATCCTCCAAAGACCAAATGATAATACAAAACATTGTGTATTGAATGCCACACCCATAACGGGACCAGCATCTAATGCAGGCCGGATGTGAGTAGTGATCTAACTCATCAGTCCCACAACTCTCTCCAAGTTGCATAGAGAAAGTTGGGGAGCTCCCTTTTATGCTGACCTAATTCTATGTAATTATCCTATGAAATTCTCCCACCACTATGTTCAACAAATATTTTGGATTTTTTTATAGCTTTATCATTAGAAAAGTCTTTGTAGCCCATGGACTGAAGGTGATACATTTCTCTAGTCTAGCCTAGAGAATCAACTACAAGTGATCCTAACAATCTAACTTCAACCCAGCTTTCTTCTTCTAGGGATAGGCATCATTGTATTCCTTGAGTTTAGAATCCCTCTGTAACTTGATTTCTTGGATTTTAATGAAGCCAAATATTCTCCTCTACATAGTTCAAACATTTCTCATGGTTTGTCATGTAATTATTTATGTCATCATCAGACCCCAAGAACACACAATACTTATGTGCACATCCTTTAGCACCTTGTACACTTAGACTAAATTTTGAACAACCTCTGTTTCAATATGGTTGAAGCATGACATGTCATTTCTTAGATTGTCAATGTTAGTATACTCAACCAACAATTACGGCACATTTTACACCAATGCCAAAACCTAAAGTTTCAATCTATTATGCAATTTGAATTGCCAACTCCCAACAACAACAATTGTGTGACACATGTCAGGTCCCCTTATGGGCCCAACTAATTTTTTTTTTTGGTTTAAAAACAATTTTTTATCCTAAATTGATCTGAAACTACTTCAATATACTTCTGAGGTGAAAATTTGAAGTGGGTGGTTATTAGAACTTATTTTTTGACATTTTGCACTATGACCAGAACAAGTCAAGTAGCCTCCAAAATCACCTTAGAAATCTGATCATACATTCTCTTGGAGCCATGAAAATGCACATACATGTTTTTTGATGATATGGGAGAATGGTTGTAAAAAGGATTTGCATGACACCATCAAGATTCCAAGATATTAACATTCAAAGTGGCTCACTTAGCCTTTTCTGAAACTGTACTTGTCAAAAAAACAACTAGAGCGCACCAAGTCACCACTCTGAAAATGTACCAAATCTCTTCCCAGAAAGCTACCACATGGGAAAATCATTCATTTAGGTCTATTGAACATGTGTACAAAAGGGATTTTAGCCAATCCATGTCCTTCACAAGATATTAAAGGTCAAAGATGACCCCTTTGAAAATTTCTAGAGCTGCAGATATCAAAATATGACAAACTACATTTGCTTCTGATTTTGAAAAAATATCATTATTGATCCTGAGGCTCTGAAACTATACCAAGGAGCATATGAAGGCTAGGAGAATTGTGAAAATCAACCCTCCTTTCATGAAAATCACCCAGCTATGAAATACCAATCTGAACAGGAGGTTACTTTGCAGGCCTGAGAATATGCAAACAACAAAACAATCCCAAAACCCTCCAACTTATCTCTCCAAAAACTTATCAAATCACATCTTGAGAGTCTGAAATATGACAAGAAGGCTAACTTATGTCATGCGAGTATGATCCCAAGTGGTTTTTACATGAAATTCAATTGGCATTAAGATATTGTTCTCCAAAGTAGGCCACATACGCAGTTTTGAAAGGGGTGGTTCTGAGTGTTGCAATCAATTTTCTCATCATTGGCATTTCAAATTTAGCCAAATTTGAAGGTGCCAACAGTCACTCTGACTAGGGATATATTCCCCTTGTGGGCATAGTAAGAATTTAGATCTTCAGGGAGCAGACCAATTGTCTTGTCCATTGGGAAACAAAGTCCAACTTCTCTTTCTCTACCCTGAATTGGTATGATTTGAAAAATCACACCATAGATGATGGCACAAGGCCACCAAAAAAAAAAAGAAAAGGACTCTATTTACCTTTGTCATACACCTTATTTTCATCTGAATGCATCAGGCCAAATCTGAAAGTACTATTGCTGCAAGCTTGAAAACAAACATCACCATTGGCATTCTGAAACATATCACTATATCTTCCATTACTAACCTTTGTTCTATCAGAGTATAATTCACAATCAAGATAAAAATGAAGAATGTTATCACCATGTGACAAACATCCATCATATTAATACATAATGCAACAATTAGCATTATCTATTTCATCATCATGTTTCACTGAAGGTTTTCCCAAATAGACAAAGAAATTGAAACACTCATATGTTACATCATAGTTGATATCACACTGCTGCAAACCATGAGAATCATGCAAACAAGCTTGGACAATTTATGAAAAGAGAAACATTCATATACAGGCTCATTTATATAAAAACTAGACACTTATAAGAATATGCATTTAGAACATTCTGACTTTGACCACTACTACTATGAATTTCACAATCATCATCCATCTCTATTTTATCAAAATGTGATCCTAAACATAATCTTTCACACCCACCAAGCAATGCATCATTATTATCACACAAAGTACCTTCACTGTCAAAGCAAATCTATGTTGGGCATGAAACTTTAGAATCATCTTTGTATGTATATATCTAGCATTCAATAGTCAACAAATCTAAAATTTGTTCACCACTGAGTGAACATAGCTCTTCATTCACTTCATTGATGATACACACTCTACTTTCATCAGCTTGGCAAGGTATTATCTAATTTTATTCTATCACTTCACCATATAATGAGCATGAAAAACATTGGAAACCATTCTTAGATGTACATACCTCTTCTTCACCAATTGTACATCAGTTAATGGATGTGCTTCCTATTTGCTACTAGGTTGACCTGCTCCTTCACTTACTTCATTGTTGATGCACTCCTCTTGCAATGTGTCCTCAAAAGCATCTTCAATGTTACAATCCTCCTCCAAGGTGAAGAGCTGACCTTTCATGCTTTCATCTTCATTCAAATTTGGAATATTATTGAAAACATCATTTGCAGATGTTGGGTGATACTGTTGATATTGGGGTCCATATTGCTGATGTTGGTAATGCATATTTTGGTAAGCACCTTCAAGGTAATACATATTACCTTGTATATTTTGAAATGGAGCATGATATTGATACTAATATTCCCCTGCATGCTAATCATATCTCTGATTTTGAATTTTTACTCCTCCTTGACCAAGAGGGAAAGGATATGCACCTCCAACTAGTTGAATACAATTAGATCTGTATTGTGGCACATTTGAAATAACCTAGGCCCTTAACTGAAGCAGTTCTTTCTCTAATTCATGATATCACGTCAACAATTTTTTCCTTTCCACTTGTGCTTGCAATTGCCCCACTTATTGTGTTAACTCCTGATTAGTCAGTTCTCTTGTTGAAGCAAAGGTAACATGGGTATTAGTGGATCTTACCATTTTAGATGTTTGCTCCCTAGGCCTATGATGTGAATATTGCTGGTCCATTTTTCATCAAGTTTTTGACAGAGTCACCACCTCTTCAAAAGAGGAATGAATTTCATTTTTTGGGTCATCCCAACAACAGAGTCATTCACATATCAAATCCATTCAATCTCTCCCCAGTAGAGTCACCAATTTGTTGGTGACTCGAATTGGCAAAACACCACCAAATATTACAGGGCATAATTTGACAATATTTTAACTTCAACTCCCTAGTAGAGTCACCAATTTGTTGGTTCTCAAATCTACATATTACAAAACCCTAAAAGGATGGCAAAATTTAGCATTAGGTTAAGCAATTGATTTGTCTAACTGACAAAATCAATCAAAACACTAAGTTCACCACTCTCCCACACTCCTCATTGACCACTGCGGTAATGCGGGGAAAGCCTGGACTGCATCCCGCAAGCCCACACAAAGACTTGAAAGCCCTGCGGTGATGTGGGGAGAGCTTGAACTGCATCCCGCTATCCTACATACACAAAACCTTGCCCCCACAGTGATGTGGTAAATGCTCTGAATCAACATTTTCAACTCCATATGCCACTATGGGTGTTTCAGTTTAACACCTGCAAATCATATTTGCTTGAAAGTTAATAGTGCCTTTTCAACGAATCCATCCTATCTGCAAACCATCCAGGTGCCTTGTCTTTGTATATTAATGAGCCATGGAGGCAGTATACCCTCAGGCATGCCAAGTGCCTCTTTCAAATCATGTGACAGAACTCCATCTTTCATCTTCCAAAACACCTTGATAATTGCAAATAGTGATGAGCTAACTATCCATGGAACCAAGTAAGAAGTGAGTGGTCTCATACTTGACCATGCTTTTGTAGGAGTGAAGTCTTTCGATGCTTTTAGGTAGACATTGGTTAAGAATGTAGATCATCCTATTCACAAATTACGACATGGCATAAAGGAAGTAGCATATCTCAGAACTAACAAATTCTATAAGTAGCAAGATAAATAGATGATGGTTTAGTTGACCCACAAAATTGCCAAAGGTAGGGCAATGATGATAAAATTGATTAACATAGTCCTGAAATTTTTTTGCACAACCTTGTTCACATATATAACCTGTAATCAATTTTTTTTTAAGATTTGTATATGTACCAATAAAATAGCTGACAAAATTTGAATTATCACTCTCTGTTACTGAGAGATTAGTGTGATCTATGCTCTCGAGGTAAATATTCTCATTTTTAACATAGCCAGGATCACTCCATTGCATCCTCCAAAGACCAATTGATAATTCAAAACATTGTGTATTGAATGCCACACCCATAACACAACCAACATCTAATGTAGGTCAGATATGAGAAGTGATCTAATTCATTAGTCCCACAATGCCCTCCACATTGTACAAAGAAAGTTGGGGAGCTCCCTTTTATGCTGAGCTAATTCTATGTAATTATCCTCTAAAATTCTCCCACCACTATGTTCACTAAATATTTTTGATTTTTGTATAGCTTTATCATCAGAATAGTCTTTGTAGCCCATGGAATGAACATAATACATTTCTCTAGTCTGGCCAAGAGAATCAACTACAAGTGATCCTAAAAATCTAACTTCAACCCAACTTTCTTCATCTATGGATAGGCATCATTGTATTCCTTGAGTTTAGAATCCCTCTGTAACTTGATTTCTTGGATTTCAATGAAGTTGAATATTCTCCTCTAGAGAGTTCAAACATTTCTCATGGTTTATCATGTAATTGTTGTTGTCATCATCAAACCCCAAGAGCACACAATACTTATGTGTACATCCTTCAACACCCTATACACTTAGACTAAATTTTGCACAACCTCTATTTGAACATGTTTGAAGCATGACATGCCATTTCTTAGATTGTCGATGTCAATATACTTAACCAACAATTATGGCACATTTAACGCTAATGCCAAACCCTAAAGTTTCAATTTGTTCTGCAATTTGAATTGCCAACTCCCAACAACAACAATTGTGTGACACATGTCGGGTCCCCTTGTGGGCCCAGCTAATTTTTTTTTGTTTTAAAACAATTTTTTATCCTGAATTGATCTGAAACTACATCAATATGATTCTAAGGTAAAAAATTGAAGTGGGTGGTTATTAGAATTTATTTTCTGACATTTTGCACTATGACCAGAACAAGTCAAGTAGCCTCCAAAATCACCCTAGAAAACTGATCAAACATTCTCCTAGAGCCATGAAAATGCATAGACATGTCTGATCATATGGGACCATGGTCATAAAAAGAATTTGTATGACACCATCAGAATTGCAAGATATGAACATTCAAATTGGCTCACTTAGCCTTTTCTGAAACTGCACTTGTAAAAAAACCAACTGGAGCCCACCAAGTCACCACCCTAAACAAATACCAGATCTCTTCCCAGGAAGTTGCCACTTGGGGAAATTATTCATTTAGGTCTATTTAACATGTGTACAAAAGGGATTTTTTCCAATCCACTTCCTTCACAAGATATTAAAGGTTAAAGATGACCCCTTTGAAACATTCTAGAGATGTAGATATCAAAATATGACAAACTACATTTGCTTCTGATTTTGAAAAAATGTCAAACTTGATCCTAAGTCTCTGAAACTATACCAGGGAGCATATGAAGGCTAGGAGAATTGTGAAAATCAACCCACTTGTCATGACGATCGCCCAGTTGTGAAATACCAATCTGAATAGGAGGCTACTTTGCATGCCTGAGAATATGCAAATAGCAAAACAATCCTAGAACCCTCCAACTTATCGCTCCAAAAAATCATCAAATCACATCTTAAGAGTTTGAAATGTGATGAGCAGGCTCACTTATGTCATGTGAGTATGATCCTAGGTGGTTTTTGCATGAAAGTCAACTGGCATTAAGATATTATTCTCCAAAGTAGGCCACATAGGTAGTTTTGAAAGGGGTCTTTCTAATTGTTACAATCAATTTTATCATCATGGGCACTTTAAATTTAGCCAAAATTTGAAGGTGACAACACATCTTCTCTTCCTTCTTTTTGATCTTGATGAGTGTAGAGATCAAATGTTGAAAAATGCTTTTGACACCTTCTTGTCATACTCCAAATTCCATCCATCCATTTCTTAGAATATCCTCCATACATCCATCTACTACTAAGTCCATTCATCACTTCCAAGCATTATCCCATCCATCCCCAAATCCTAAGGCATTATGTCTAGAGTGGGGGCATGTTATTCCTATGTGATGTAGTCCTTGGAGATAACATCCTAGACTTCCTCCATCCATCTATTATATATCTCCCATCCATCATCCTTTTATCGCCATTCCTTATATTTATCGATACTCCTACCTTTATACTCTTGTACATCCTTTTATCCATCCAAATCCTACATTTATCCTATCACCCATCCTTTCTATCCACCCATCCAATCTTGCATTTAACCCATTACCAATCTTTTTAATCCTACTTCCATCCTATCACCCATCCTCTTATCCATCCATCAAATCCTATCTTTATCTTATCACCAATCTTTTTATCTATCCTATCCATTATTGATCCTTTCTTTTTGGTTTGGTTTTTCCTTGTCATTGGCATCTATCTAAAGGATTTCCATGTGTAATCTAATGTTTAGCATCCAAAACAAACCAAAAATCAAAACAAAAAAACATTTGAAAATACAAAAAAAATCAAATATCCAACAAAAACCCAATAAATAAATGATGCAGAGCAGGGGCAAGGAATATCTAGACAACACCAAGTGATCATTTGCCAAAACCCTAGACCTCTATCCATATGGCTTTCCTTCACAACTGACCCCTTTCCCTTGTAGCTTTCAAAAAGGCATTTTTGGACATAACTCTTGTTGTATACCTGACTTCCAAAAAATACAAACTATTTTGGATACTCTTTTTGGCTTTACATCACTATGACAAAAATGGAGACTATGGACTTCCAAACAGGGTTGAAGATGTTCATGACACTCCAACCAATAAACTTTGAAGGGGTTTTGTACTTCTCCAAAGTTAGAGACTTCAACTTGAACTATACACAATTTTGTCTAACCTTGTCTAACTCTGCCAAAACAGGACAGTCTACAAAAATGGACACAAATCTCTCACATTTTACACAACTCTAACTTGTATGTCATCTCAAGACTATTGACACATTCCCCAGGAACCTCAAACCATGAAGGGGTCTAAAACCAACATCAAAGTATACAAATTCCTCTCTTTATTCACTTTGTTAGCCTGATACATGACAATATCAGACCGTCATGACTCCATAACACGTGCCAAATTGTACCTCTACTCCTACAAGTCTAAAGAATCAAGTTTTATGCTATTACATGCCATTCCACAAGGTTTTAGCATCATCCACCTATGGAAGACCTCTGTTATGCATTTTATTTGCTCACTGTTTAACATAGTTAGGGTTTTTGGCAGTTTCAAACAATTTGGGAAGAAATTGCTCTAATTTTCTCAAATCTTAATGAACATGAATGAGACCAAGTGCAACAAAAGGTAGATTCAATGTGCTTCCATTCACAATTTGTTTTAGACTAGTACAGGTCCGTACAAGCCCGTACCATGCATGGCAACAGGAAAAAAAATGTTCTAAAATTGTAGAAAATAGTCCATAGAAAAATGACCATAACTTCCTCAAATCTTAATGAAAATTGATGAAACAAAGTTTGATAGAAAGTAGACTCCATGTTTTTTAATCACCAATTAGTTTTAGGTTATTAAAGGATCGTACAGATCTGTACTACATCAAAGAACAACAAAGAAATGTTCAAAAATACAGAAAAAATAGAGTTTTATTTCTTCAACCTTCAAAACTTCCACCACCAACCTTGATTTTGACCAAACAAGACCCTTTTAAATACCTACCAACTATATTCCAATGTTACATAACCAATTTTCCTAAATTACCATGGTTTCATAATCAGTTTTTCACTTTTACAACATTGTGCAAAATTGACACTTTGAAGGCCTTGAAGGCATCTAGAATTTCACTTATTTCTAAGGAGCCAAACTAGACTCCAACACATATGGAATGGTCTTAGAAGACCTTGTTACATGAAAAATGTCAAAACTAAAATGAAAAGGTAACTTATGACCCCTTGAAGCATGTAGACCTATGGGTGCCCCTGCACCATACTCCTAGGAAAAAGAAAGCTCAAGTTCCACTTGAGGATAGACCTGCAATTGTATAACCATGTTTGATAATATCATCCTTAGTCATCCATGTTGCATCCTCCATGAGGAGACCTCACCATTTGACCAAATATTGATAGTAGACCTTTCTCCTTGTCTTCTTAACCTCCATCATGTCCAAGATGCATTCCAACTCCAAGGGTTGGCTTGGTGGAAAATCCCTAATCCAATCTTCATCTAAAATCATTTATGAGCCTACATTATCACCTGCAATAGCATCCCCTTTATAAGGGTAAAGATCAAAAACATTAAAAATAGGATAAATGGCAACTCCAGGAGGAAGTTCAATTTCATATGCATTCTCTCCAAATTTGGGCACCACTTTGCATTTCCCTATCTTCTTCATTTGCAGTTTAGAGTATTGCTCCTTAGGAATTCTTTCCTTTCTCAAATGAGCCAAAACAAATTCTCCAACCTTTTAGTGAACCTCTCTCCTTTTTAGATCAGCATTGTGCTTGTACATGTCAACATTCTTCTAAAGAGTCTCCTTAACCTGTTGGTGGATTTCTTGCATTACCACAACAAATTGTTCACCTTCAACACTCCTCTTGTCCATTCCAGTGACATCTCTCAATTCAAACACACCCCTAGGATGCATACTATAAAAAATTTCAAAAGGACTTTCTCCAACACTTATATTCACCAAATCATTGTATGCAAACTCAACTTGAGGAAAAACTAGATCCCATTGTGATGAATGCTCCTTTTTTAGACACCTTACGAGGTTTCCAAGGCTCCTATTCACCACTTCAGTCTTCCCATCAGTTTGAGGGTGATAGGTAGAACTGAAACTCAAATTTGTGCCAAGTATCTTCCATAGGGTTCTCCAAAAGTGACCCACAAACTTTCTATCCCTATCTGATACAATACTAAGGGGTAAACCATGGATTCTTACCACCTCTTTGAAGAAGAGTCCTGCAATGTATTAAGCATCATTAGTGCTCTTGCAAGGTATAAAGTGTGCCATCTTAGAAAACCTATCCACAACAACATACACCGAGTCAAGATTGGTATCAGAGCCTAAGTTGGTGAGAAGAAGGAAAGTTGAAGTGAAGAGAAACAAGGATGTGTCCAAAAGGGAATACAATTGCTAGAGAGGTGAGTGAATTGAAGGAGAAACATGCAAGAGAGATAAAACAAATGAAAGAGTTGATAGGAAGTCTTCAAGCCAGGCTTGCTGCAGTTGAGTTAAGTCAAAAAAGAGGAATGGTCACAGGAGATTTGAGTGACTAAGAAGCAAAAGAAGAGGGGGTGGAAGAGAACTCCCAAGAAGGGTCCCAAGAAGAGTTGGATCTTGATGACTTGAAGATGGAAAATATGTTGAAGGATGTCAAAGGAGAAGGTCCTAAGATCAAGATGGATCTACCCATGTATGGAGGAAACTTGGACAATGATGAACTACATTGGATAGGAGCATTAGACAACTACTTTGAGTATGAAGATGTACCAGAGGGACGAAGAGTGAAGTTAGCTAGGACAAAATTGAAGGGCCATGCCTTACTTTGGTAGGACTATGTACAAGATGAGAGGAGGAAGAAGGGAAAAACCAAAATCACCTCTTGGGATAGGATGGTTGCCAAACTCAAAGGCCAATTATTACCCAGTGACTATGCCATTCAATTGCAGAAACAACTTCAAAATATGAAGCAAAAATATATGGATGTGAAGACCTATACATAGGAGTTCTACAAACTAAGTATTAGGTCAGGTCACATGGAGAATGATGTGGACAAGATTGCAAGATACATCAATGGTCTCAAATACAGTATACAAGATGAAATGAGTCTCACATGTCCTAGGACGTTGGAGGAATATTAACAATTTTTCGTGAAGGATGAAGAGAAGTTGAAAAGGAGACAATAAAAGCAAATCATGGGTAGAGGAAGGACAAACTTCAGAGGAAGAGGGACATTTTCTGGTAGGGGGCAGTCCCAAATAACACAAGGAGAAACAAGAAGTAGTCAAGAACAAAATTCAGATTCAAGGGGTAGTTTTAGGGGAAGAAGATTCAATTCAAGGGGAAGATTTGGAAGCCAAAGAGGTGGATCAAGTGGTTTCACCATAAAATGCTACAAGTATAATACGTTTACAGGCCATCAAACATGGCAATGCCCTAAAAATCAATCCACAACTTCATTTGGAGGAGAAAGAAGAAATCAGATTGTGCAAGGAGAGGATAGTGAAAGTGTGAACTCTCCATCACATAATGTTGATCCAGAAGTTGGTGAAACTCTTATACTGAGGAGAACCTTGATCAAAGTACCTATGGGGAAGGAAGCACCACAAAGTAAATCACTCTTTAGAACTACATGTAAGTGTCAAGGTAAATGTTGTAAGGTTGTGATTGATTCTGGTAGCACTGACAACTTAGTTTATGTTGAGATGGTAGATAAGTTGAAGTTGAAAAGGATACCTCATACCACTCCATATAAGGTCTCTTGGTTGAACAAGGGGCAGCAAATGTTGGTTAATGAACAATCTTGGGTAGAGTTCTACATTGGAGGGTATAAGGACAAAGTTTTATGTGACATCATTTCCATGGATGTTTTCCATATGCTTCTTGGGAGGCCATGGCAATATGATAGGAATGCACACCATGATGGGAGAATGAACATCTATGTTATAGAGAAGGATGGGGTCTCATTTACTCTCACAACATTGAAGGATGAAAGCCAGGAATCACAAACAGGGTCTAGTGTGATGTCGGTAGGAGAGAAGGAGTTCTTAAAGACCATGAAAGAGGAGAAAGTGGGTTTTGCCATCATAGCCAAGCCTAGGACTGTTATGAGAGTAGTCAAGTTGGATGAGTTGTCTTTAGAGATCCAAGACTTGTTAAATGAGTATGCTGATATAGTGGTTGATGAGATTACCAACACCTTGCCACCTATGAGAGACATTAGCCACCACATTGATTTCATTCCAGGGGCTAGTTTGCCTAACAAGGCTGCTTATAAAATGAATCCATAGTAGAATGAAGAGATAAAGAAGCAAGTATAAGAACTACTTGACAAGGGGCTGATTAGAGAAAGCTTAAGTCCATGTGCAGTTCCTACAGTTTTGGTACCAAAGAAAGGAGGTGAGTGGAGGATGTGTACCGACTCCAGGGCCATCAACAAGATCACCATAAGGTATAGATTTCCTATTGCAAGAATTTAGGATTTAATGGATTGTTTGGGTGGTGCATGTTATTTTTCTAAGATTGATCTCAAGAGTGGTTACCATCAAATAAGGATTAGACCAGGTGATGAGTGGAAAACAACTTCTAAGACTAATGAAGGGTTGTATGAATGGCTTGTGATGCCCTTTGGTTTGTCAAATGTAACTAGTACCTTTATGCAGTTAATGAATGAAGTGCTCAAACCTTTCATTGGTAAGTTTGTTGTAGTCTATCTTGATGATATTCTTATTTTTAGTAGAACAAAGGAAGAACAATGGTATGTGAAACAAAACCCATCAGTTGATGTTTGAGGGTTTGGATGAGGGATTATTTTTTAGTCTTTTGAGATTGTTAACCCCTGCCTCGCATCAATAAATTCCATCAAATCAATTAAATCATCAATCATTCAAAGAAACAATGATCTAAATGCAAGTATCGTTAATCCATACCAATCAAGTCAAACAATCTAGCCCAATTATCCAATCACATCCATGGTCTTGTTCCTAGCCTTGTTGTAATCCTGATTGATCAATCATCATCGTTATCACCAATGGGATATATTGTTCCCAATCCTAGTGTTGTTCTTAGGATATATCATTCTCATATCAACAACACAATCTTCGCATTATTCTTGGGATAAATCATTCCCACATCAACAACGCTATCAATTGATCATATCAATTGTATTATACAGGATGTTGCATCGTCGAAACTAGACTAGGCATCTTATATGACATGTTTCATCTCCTAAAACCAAACACTATCAATCATCAATCATTATCATCATTAATCAATCCAATCGATCATCAGTTTTTAGCTTGATAGGGGCAATCACCTTGTTTGTTTTTGAATCATTTGTGCATGCTTTTATTTTTTTTCTTGTGATTGTTTTATCATTGTTGTCTTGCATTTGTATCAGTCCTTGCAACATACCTGCCACTTTCTCATCATGGTCTTTCATATCATGGTGGCTTAGGCATATGTTTGCTAGTGACTTTTTGTCTTTTCTGCATTTGACACATCGTCACCCTAGTCTTTATACCTTTGTCCATAATATCTTATGCTATATCAAACATCAGGTTGCTAAAAATGAAATCAACATAACTCTATCTCCTTCCCTTCATTTCTTTTTTCAAGAGCATAATCCATCTCCTTCATCCTTGCATATCCTCTTGAGGGGCAATTATCTACCAATCCTTCATTTTTATGAGCCCCATCCCAGCCTACCAAAAATTTGAATCCAAAACCTATGTTTTAATCTTCTTTGAAATGACATTGCTTCACAACATCATCGCAAAGACAGGAAAAATGTAGACGTCAAAAAATTGATCACAGATTGCATTCCATCATATTCCTATCCATCCCTAAATAATCCCCTGATTATAGATCAATTCCCTAAGTCAGGAAATTTAATTAATTTTAATTAATTAATTAAATATCCCTTAATCCCTCTAGTAAATAATAAATTAAAATTAATAAATTTAATTTATTATTTAGTCCACCCTAATCTGAAGGTTTAATTATTTTTGATTAATTAAATCTTTATCATCATTTGTTTTTATCCTCCCGAAAATAATAAATTGATAAATTTAATTTATTATTTAAAATAAACCTAACCTAAATCGATTTGCAAAAATAAATTAAAAATAAAAAACCATAACTAAATTATACCTACCAAGCCATTCAACCAATTTACGGTTTTGAAACTGTCTCTGCCCAAACTTTATAAAAACCTATTTCATTTTAGTTTACCAGTCCCTGGCAAAATTTACAAACGAGTTATGTAATCTTTTGAGCAACCACATTTTAAGTTTGGTAACGTCTATTCTTATTTGGACTTATAGTTTTATCTTTTATCTTTTCTGTTGCACTTAATATAAATTTTAGGGTTTGCAAAATAAATTTCAAATATCATAATAAAATCTATATTTTGCTTTAACCACTTACTAGTCAGATGGATGCATGGTGGGAGAACTTGAAAGGCAAACAAGGTATTGCATGTCAAAAAACCATGTGGGACCTATTCATTCCCCTATTTTGGAGATGTTATTTGACCCAATTATTCTATGACCAAAAGATGCTGAAATTCTAAAACTTGAGACAAGGAGATATGATGATTAGTTAATATTTGGAAAAATTTATCTAGTTTTTAAAATATGTGTCATAGTGTCAAAAATACAAAATATTTGGGATTCAAAAAATTATATTGGGTTTGAATACGTAAATTGGAGCAATGGTTGTCCTATGTATAGTCCTAGAACCATGACTAAGGTATTTGAAAAATCTCTTTAGTAGGAATAGAATCTGCATGCTCTATACAACTGTAGGATAAACAAAGGGTTTAAGGTATATAAACCAAATTTCTCACCATTTCAAAATATTTCCCTTATCATTTACCTAAGTCTTCTAGGGTTGACCTAGGATAATATGTCTCCTTGCGACACCAAGACAATCCTTTCAAGGTATTTTAAAATATTATTAGTTTTAGATAGCAAAATGGGTAGAGGAAGTAGAGGCGAGTTAAGTGAATTTAAAAGTCGAGATGTATAGATTATCAAATCATTTCTACAAGTGAAAAAAATTTCATAGATGTAGATCTAACCCTAACCCATAGACTCAACCCTTCATAGTGCAAACATTTTAGGGTTCCAAAATTTAGGGTTTCAAATAAATATTTTAGGGTTTTAAAATAGATGTTTAGGGTATCAATTTTCACATTTTAGGGTTTTAAAATGATGTATTAGGGTTTGAAAATTCACATAATGGGGTTAAAAAATGATGTTTTAGGTTTTAAAATTTAGGTATTAGGGTTTGGAAATTAACATAATAGGGTTTCAAAATGATATTTTAGGGTTTTAAATTCATTTTTAGGGTTTTTACATTCACATAAAGGGTTTAAAATTGTTGATAAAAAACATTGAATTCCCATATTACAATTTTGGAAAAAAAACATTGAAGTCAAAAACTAAAAATGTCACAGAGGTAAATGAAAAATACCTAGTAAAAAATGCAATAGTGTGACCTTGCTAAAGAAGATAGGGTATGTGGACACCTTTTATGGATGACAAGTGGTAAGATGGTGGAGCTCCTTGGTGTCGTTGAACATCGGTCGTACTTTGGGTCACTTTCAAACTCAAGGTAGGTCATTAAAAATTGACCTTCGAATGGAGTTTACTTTCGTTGAAAGCACCCTATCGATAGAAATAATAGGCACAAAAGGATTTTTTCACATTATATATATTCTTTAAAAATATATATATTACCTTTGTTAGAAGAAAATATTTAAATGAAAGTATTATTTTATTTTTTTGCAATAAAAAAAATAATACCTTCATTCAAAGATTTTCTTGGAATGAAGAGGAACCTTTGTTCGAAGGTGATTTCTATAAAATCTTTGAACAAAGGTGATATGAAATTATTTAGCCCATCTGCAATAAAAATATTGATGTCCCAAGTTTGGGACCAAGTATTGTGGGATGACCCAAAAACACAACTATTTCAATGGGATGCAACCTTTTATCTTAACTATTTATCCAAAATAGGAAAAAAATTATATCTCAACATGGAATCTCTTCTCTAGTGTATCATATTTTTTCAATTTGTTTAAATAAAAATTAGTATTTTCTTGAGACAACAATCAACACTATATTTTGGTGTTGATGATCTAATTTTAGTAAAAAGAAAAAAGAAAATATAAACACTAATTGAAATGTTTAAAAATTTATATTTTTACAAATTCAACACTTGTAGATCTACAAAAGGGTAGTTTTAGAATTTTTTTAAATGATTATTTACATGAGTAGTAGTTCTTAAAACATCAAATTTTTTAAATAATTTTAATTTTTGGTAAATTATCCTTAAAGTGGTGTTACATATATATTTAGTGGATGCTTCTAGTTGGAAAAGTTGTGGCCTAGATCTAATTTAGCTAGATTGAATCAAGCTAAAACTTATGTGTCACCAAACTTAACTTTTAGTTGGAAATACTTAAATTCATTATTGTTGATAAGTTTGCTTGAAGTGTGACATAGCTTTGAACTTATACCTTGACTCTATATTCATCTTTTGGTTTTCCTAGAGGTGGTCATCTCTAGGGTTATTTTCATTATGTTAATAACTTTCATATCTTCTTCTTTCGATCTAGTTTGTCTTAGGGTCAGCGTCCTTTTATTTGGGTCAACTCCCACATCTATTGTTCTTCTACTGTCATTTATTCTCTGTTGTTTTCCTTTTCTAGAAAAGGATAATTGGTTGAAGGGAGAAGAGAAAAGATTCTCATTCAGTGCCTTGTCCTACAATAGTTTTGGGGTCTAGAAGCACCCATGCAAATCACCCCCTCTAGCATAGGAGCAGTCTGGTGAGGGGTGGTAGTAGTTGACCCTTGGGTTTCCTTAATTTTTAAGCTTGGTTGTCCTTTCCTTTCTTGTCTTCTTTCTATTCCTTAATGATATCCTAGGACAAAATTTATTGTTCCTCATGGACCCTTACATTTTTCTTGTCTTCTTTTTGTTCCTTAATGAGATCCTAGGAGAAGATTTCTCCCTCTTCCAGGACCCCCACATTCTATGAGTGGTTGTTATCCTCCCTGATATCTTCTCTGTGTGTTACACTAGAAGCTTCTTGATTGGATCTTCAATGGAAAGAAAGAACATGTTTTTAAGAATGATCCTTTGTAGTGATAACCATCAAGTTAGGAAAGTTGGCTTCCTAAGGAGTAACCCCCATCAGGATAGTGTTATTTCTCTCATATTTTTACTACTATCCCTTCTCATCACTACTCAGTGGACTCAAAATAGTATTTGGTTCAACCTCTTTGCTCTTCCCTTTATCTTCAACACTTATGTCATTGCTAATGATAGGGCATGCATCACACATGTGACCATACCTTGAACACTTTTGGCAATAGAGGGCATCATTCTCATACAATATGGGTTGAACCCAATAGCCTAGTTTGGACTCCATTTCTATCAAGGAAGGTAGAGTTTTATTAACCACAACATTCACACAACAACAAGCAAAGACTAGTCTAATTGTGACACTATCAATGGAAAAGAGTTTCAAAAACTAGTTTGCAATCTCTGCAATAATTTGTCCATCCCAATACTCCAATGGGAGTACCAAGAGTCTAATCCATGTATGTGCCATGGTGCAGAGCTCAACTAAGGGGTCAAACCCAAGCTTGCACTTGCAGAGGAAAAGGTTCAATTTACCCAAATGTTATGTTATAAAATGAGTCCATAAGCATTTTACACCTAGTTTAGCACCTGGGGGACCTACAACCACTAAATCTTGATCTTGGTGCATAAAACCTGGAAAGTAACTTTAAGGCAGGGTTATAAACATTTAAAGTGGCTTATCCTAAAGTTTGTGAGGCTAAAGGACTAGAGCACCTATTGTCCTGGGCCCTCCTTTAGCCTACACCTAAATTAATGGCATGCTAGCCTAAGACATCTCAAATAATTTCTCATGTTGGCCTCATTTGGTTTAATTCTCCAAAAATCAATCAGAATGCATATAAGTGAGATAAGTCATTCATTAATTTTGTAAGTTGTCTAAGAAATCTAGGCACACTTGCACTCTCACTTCTTCTCTCCCATGCTCTTTATTCTTCTCTAAATCTCTCTATGGTAAATTATTGTTGATACACTAACTTCTTGCAACTCTTGTGAATATCTCTCCACTTCTTTGGGCTCAACCAACTTCTTGAGCCAAGTTGTGATGCCTCTTAAAGTAAGCTAGGGTTTCCATGTTCATGGTTACTCCTCTCCTTTATGTTTTATTACAACATTCCATTCTACTTCATATTTGCATCTACCCTCCACACACTCTTTGAGATCTCATTTTTTCTATTGTGGAGGTGGAAACACCATTTCATGGAGCTTGACTTAGCAAAGCTCCTAAATACCATCAACATTCTTCCTTCTCTTATCTGTGTAGGTTACATCAGGAGGAATTAGGTTACAAGAAGTTACAGGATTGAAGAAGACTAGTAGGCGAAGACATCCAAACTTTCACTTTCTGCAAAATCCTAATTTGGGTCTAGGGCACCCAGTACCCCATGTGCTTTGGGCCCCCAAACTTAGATCCATGTTCTTCTCTATCTTCTAGTCTCTGTTATCTATTTATATTCTTAATATATATTTGTGACAATCTATTATGAGTAGATCTTTGTCAACTAGGGTTTGATCTTTTACCGTAGTTTTCTTGATTCAATTTGGTTTGATTTGCTTGATTCTCATCTGTACAAAAAGGGAAAAAAC
The DNA here is from genome assembly GCA_027924645.1 of Cunninghamia lanceolata. Taxonomy (NCBI): domain Eukaryota; kingdom Viridiplantae; phylum Streptophyta; class Pinopsida; order Cupressales; family Cupressaceae; genus Cunninghamia; species Cunninghamia lanceolata. Next base: position 3,522,350 of record BSBN01001569.1, read on the forward strand.
CTTATAGTTTGGCTCTCCTTCATGGGTAGAAGCCAAGCTCGATTTATGTTTCAATGTTAATAGAAGAGGGTTGGACCTAGTTTAACCTTTCAGGCTCAGTCTCTCTTTTCTATATAACATTTTAGTGAACATGACTCTTTTTACACTCTAGCATCCTTCTTGCTTCAGATATGAGCTATTTTCTGCCCTAGATCTGATTAAGATTGAGTTCATTGTTTATTTTGTGTACCTACATTGATAATTGTGCATAGTTTCAAAACTAGGGTTTGCAAAAACCTTGCATTTCTAGGAAATCTAGCTAATCTTTTGTTGTATTTTGTAGAATCAATTAAGAGAATGCTAGCATCAATAATGGACTAAACAATGAAAGCAATGTAGATTGCAATGAATAAACTATTCACAAGAAGATTGCTCAAATAGAGTGAGAGTTCGAAACTCAGAAGGAGTCAACTCATGCACTCAAGTGCAAAGTGGCAAGAATGTTTCTCCAAGTGGAGAAAGAAGAATGCCACATGACTTAGAAGAGTTTGACCAACTCTCTAAGTGACACATCACCACATGATGTGGCTTAATACATGTGCTAAATTAATTACTTTAGAATAAGTAATATAGAATAATGTTTTTGCACTAACACCCCCCCTTAAGCACAGCTCAAGTGGGCAGAAGGATGGGTCCTGACAACTTGGCCTGCTCAGGTACCCTTGTAAAAAGGAATCTCCCAAAAAGTGGAGAAAGATAGAAAACCTTGGGGAAAAAAACTATACTCTAAAAAGAGAGAAAAACATATACAAGACACTTATGAAAACAATGATACAAAACAATATCCATCAATCAGAAATGACCACTGATATCCTCAATAAACTGTTGAGAATCAATAGGTGAAGATGGAGGAGAGTAACTGCCTATACTAGATGTTGGTGTAGGTATCACTGAAGCATGATCATTAGGTAAAAAATCTAAAAAAGTGTAAAGCTGAGTGGAGTCATCTACCTTCCGAACTGCTACATTTTTCCTGCTTAGTAAGTCTCTTATCACAACTATATTGGGCCCAAATTCTACTACCTTCCTCATGTCACTTTTTGATGTCTGTTAGGCTGAGAGAATATTTTTAGTCAATGCTGGAATATAGATAACTTTGGTGAAGTATCCATTACCATTATCAATTGTTCCTTGTCCACATATGTGTAAAGATGTGTTGTCTGTTGTTAATAATTCTGCTATGTCTGTTGGATCCAAAGAAGTGAATGGATATGGTGAATAAGCCATATGATGGGAAGATCCTAAATCAAGAAGCCAAGTGTTAGTTTTGTGAACTGTGGAAACTGTAAGAGCATGCCCCTTTGATTTCTCTTATGTTTTTTTGTAGGTGTCTGAAGAAAATCTAGAGATAACAATGTTATTCTGCTCAATAATTTGAGTGAGTTCATTAATCTTTTTCCTCATACAATCAAGTTCTTTATGTCCTAATTTTTTACAAATAGAACATTTCACATAGTCTTTTATATTTCCTTGTTTTTGTGTTTTTGACACTCCTTGTATTGCTTTATCCTTGCTTTTTTCACCTTTGTTTGTCTCTTGAATTTTTCCACTTTCAACAATTAGTGCTTGTGACTTATAGGATCTTGTGGTCCCCATTTGTATGAGTTTATCTTGCTCCCTAATTAATTCAGCAATGAAATCATCAATATTGGGCATTGACCATGTTGCACCTAGAGCCCTCTTTGTGGAGTAAAAAGTTGACACAAAGACTGAATATTGAGGACCTAATTTAGATATAGTTGATAAGATGAGTTAATCATCTTTTTTATCTATCCTGTTTTCTTTTAGTTGTAGGCAAAGTGATTTGAACTTGGTGAAGTACTCTTGCAAAGTTCTGAAATCATTTGGACTCGGACTTATTAGTTCATTTTCTAGCTCATGTCCCTTGATTTCATCGACCATCCCAAAGAGTTTCTCAAGCTCTTGCCATACTTCTTGTGGGGTTTTTAAGGTCTCAACATGAAAGAGGAGTTTAGAGGATAGACATAAACATAAAAGCTAAAATCTTGGTCACATTTGTTGAACCATTTCTCTTTATCTTTAACCACATTTGGCTCCTTTTCAGTGCCCATAGTTACTCTAAACAACCCTTTGTTTTTTAGTGAAAGTTGAACCTGCATCTTCCATTCATGATAATTAAAGGGCATGACAGGACTAATGTGTTGGTTAGGCTCCATGCTTAGTTTTGATTTGCAATTTTAGAATCTTGAAAAGAAATTTGGAGTGCTTAAAAGCACAACTCTTTGTCAGCCCCCTTTTAATATTTTTTATTTTCCCCCCTTTTGTTTATGGCACTTTATTTTAGTGCATATATTTTCTTACAAAAAGGAGATGAAAAGGGCACTTTATAACTTAGTGTGAAATCATCATTTGCAAATTTACACAAAATTTTGCATAAACAAATTTGTTGGAAAAAAATATTTTGAGAGAATGAGAGAAAAAATAAGAACTAGTTAGCCCTCCCCTTAAAGCATAATTTTAAATGCTAAAAAATGCCTATTTTGTAATTTTTGAAAGCATACTTGTTAATGCCTATTAAAACAAAATTAGGGCAAATTCAAATGCTGGAGGCTCCCAAGTGTGGTCGCCAATGCTGCAAGTTGAATGCCTCTGTGCTGGTTGTGTGTATGTAGTTCTCTGTGAGGGCAACCTGTAGATTGAGTTTGGCTAACCAATGTTGGCTGAATCTTCAATAAAATGGAGCTATGGCATGAATCTTTAGGTAGCGTTCGATTGGCCTGGTACCTTGAAATGCAGGCTCTACAAACTTCAAACCTTCTAATAGAGGTCGTGAGCCGTCCACAAGCAACACACCTTTTTAATAATGGCCTTCAATCTTTGAATGTAGGGCACAGTTCTAGAATGTAGGACATTATGGTAGGGGTCCACTAGAGTATACCTCGAATAGTGATTTTGAGGAGGACTTGCAAGCTAAAAAAAGACTTATGTGAAGGCCGATACTATTTTGCCAGGGCGCCACACATCCAGCAAGCAACGCCTTGAATAACAAGTAACAAAAAAATGTGATTCTACATATGGATCAAATCGCCCTTCAAAATAGAATTTCCATAGAGCTTTGCACAGAGAAAATCAACCGCTAAGAGGAGAAACGCCCAAGCTGAAGCCAAATAGGATCTTATTATTTAGGTCTTTGGCTTTGCATGCATATCCTCCTTCACATGGTGCCAGCTAGAATGGGTGTTTTGACTTGCAAAAAAAAATGCCAACCTCACAGATAACCAAAAACCTTCGATCTGAGATAAATTTATCAAACCAAAAAAACAAATAAACCCTTAGCCAAACAATGGCAATGTCAAAAAATAGAGAAATTTGCTTCTAATATGAGCTAACAAACTAGCTTAATTCTGCTCTGATACCATGTTGTATTTTGTAGAATAGATTAAGAGAATGCTAGCATCGATAATTGAGTAGACAATGAAAGCAATGTAGATTGTAATGAATAAACTATTCACAAGAAGATTACATAAATAGAGTGACAGTTCAAAATTTAGGAGTCAACTCATGCACTCAAGTGCAAAGTGGTGAGAATGTTTCTCCAAGTGGAGAAAGAAGAATGCCACATGATTTAGAAGAGTTTGACCAACTCTTTATGTGACACATCACCACATGAGGTGGCTTAATACATGTGCTAAATATATTACTTTAGAATAAGTAATATAGAATAATGTTTTAGCACTAACATCTTCAACCTAGGGTTTGTTGATTATTGTGTTGTTTTAGAACATTATTGCATCCTTACATGTAAAATTTAGAAAATAAGCATTTCATTTTAGATCTTGAAAAAAGCATATTTGTTACCTTATTTGCATTACATAAGGTTAAATCATCATAGCATGAATTAAATTTTTGATTTTGCATCAAATCTTATTGGAATTACAGTATTTAATTATTTCATGGTGTTACATCTTTCATCTAAAACTCTTATTTGCTAGGGTTTTCTCAAAAATATTGCATCTTTGGAAAATCTAGTCAAATTTGAAAGCTAGGGTTTGTGAAATAAAACCTTGTTTCAGATTTTGCTATTTTGATTAATGGTCAAATCTGATTTTTCATTTCTGTAGCATTTTGTAAATATCATTTGTGTTCAAAAATAAATCTTGCATAAAAAAATTGTGGTTTAGGTTGAAGCATTTAAAATCTAGGGTTTTTGATAGTAAACCCTAGCTAGTCTTGTATTTAGTGCATCTTAATCAAAACAAAGTTCCCTAAATCTTTGTTGCATTTAATTGGATACATTATTTATGCTCTTGTTTTGCATATAATACACATCCTACATTTTCAAGACTTAGTTGTTATGGTTACCAAGAATATCACATTTTTGGAAGACCCCGCTTCTCTTGCATTTGTAGGTCTTTGATTACAATCTTATTTTCATATTGGTGGTATTTCATTAATGAATAAATCTGATTGTACATTTTTGTTCCATATCATATTCCCATATAAAAGACAATACATTTCATTATGGATGTTTTGTGTTGTTCGTCTTTGGAATCTTTCTATGCATACATTATAGATTTTGTAATTTTTTCTAAATTCATTAATATGCATCCTTATGTATTAAATCACATAGCATCCATGCATGATATTGACATTTATAAATTTTCCATATCTATGAAATCCTTTGTTATATATCTGATTTTGATAGCTTCATGATTCTCAATGGGTGTGTATCCTTTGATATTAGAAGACCTTACTGAATTCATCTCAATGAATTATCATGAGAAAGATGATCGTGATCATTCTTCTTCTACTAAAATTCATGATAATACCATTGAAACCACCTCTAAGGCATATTATGGTGACTTGGATTTACCTACTTCACCCTATGCTTTGGATCCCTCTCCTAAAAATGAAGACATTTTGGTGCAAGAGGATGAAATCATTGACACATTCCTTAACATTACTTTACCTTCTCTTCATTTGGATGATCTCTCTTCTAGAGATGAGACATTAGAGGTTGTTGATCATACTACTTGTACTTCTACCATAGTACTTGATACTTCTATGGCTCATCCTATGGATCTTCCAACTTTGGTTGAATATTCAAGTACCGTGGATATTACTAAGGATGTTAAGACCCTTGATATTCCTCTTTTGTTTAAATGTTCAATTACCTTGGATATCACTAAGGATGTGAAGACCCTCGATATTACTCCTTTGGTTGCATGTTCAAGCCCCTTAGACATCACTAAGGATAAAATGATTAACAATTTTCTTAACAAAACTTTACCCTCCCTTCACTCCAATGCTCTCCCTTAAAAGATGAAGCATTAGTGAATGAAGAATGATCTCTCACATCAAATCCTTTGAGGATGGATGTTGAACTTACTCAGAAGGAAAACAATGTCAATATAATCATCATTAATAGACTTATTCCTCCAACTAAATGGATAGTGAATAAGTGCAATTTGTCTCCTTTCTCTAAACTAGTGATTAAGGTTCAAGGTGATCCAACACCACCTTGACCTCCTGATTACATTCTCAACTATACAAAGCAAATTACATAAAGAAATCAAGGTGTTCAAAATGTGTTGCAACAATCTCATTATAATGTGGTTGCTCACACATAAAACACCTGCAATAACAAACAAAGTAAGAAAGCACTGAGTGTACCCATTTCTCTTCCTTATTCTCAACCTATCCTTCCTCACGAACCACGTCTTCCTCCACATATTGGTAAATAATATTATCTTTTCGAGTAGCTCCACACTACTCTGGCTAAGATCTCTCTATGGGATTTAATACAAACATCGCCTACATGTACCACATAATGCTCTAAGAGGCTTTAGAGTGTTGGCATAATACTAGTATTACATTGTTAAATAAATATAAGTAAATAATTAGTTGGTTAGGTTTTGGGAAGTTACTTTCCCGTAAGAAGTTATATACAAGAATATCAAGGATTTAAAAATCCAATGTACTGCATTGTAAAATGATCCTGAAGACAATACTATTTTATTTTATTATGGTTTAATTTTGTGTATGTTTGCTCACCATTTCTCAATATGGTATCAGAGCTCATTGTGCCTATGCATTAGAATCTATGGGAAGCATAGAGATGGTTCGATAATGGCCTACGTGATAATGGATCTAAAACTACTATTATAGCTGATTTATTGGTGCACTGAATAAAGGAGATGTTCAATATATATAAAGAAAAATTTTGGAGCACATTGTATGATTGTGCGCAGGAATGGACATTTGAATGAAGTCTTTAGTTGTTTTTCATGACAGTTTTTATTGATGTTTGATCTCCCATAGATATGTGATTTTGGAGATATTTTTTTTGAGGCGTTTTGATGATATCTTATGGAATATAATTATTGCAGCAGACAGAAGGTATACGAATCTATTTCTAAATGTAGCCTCCAAGCATCCAACAATTAGAGAAGGTGGCTGATCAATATGGGGAAATTAATTAGGGTTTAAGAAAGGTGCGGTTTAGATGGTTAATTTACATACATAGTAGCAACTGTGGATGCCTATTTCACATTTTTGAATCAGGGAGTTGGTGTGTTTGAAGAAGGTTGATAAAGACAACTATGAAGTGAAGACCATGGATGATGAATTTATGATTGCTAGCAGCGCAAACTTGTGAAAGGAAAATATTTTCTCTATTGCGTTGAATGTAAGTGAAAGAGGCAATTCATATGGTGAGATTAAAACTGATTGAAATTTCTTAATGATACATGAGGGAAAATGTTTTGTGAGTTTATAGCAAACATTGAAAAGTTTTCACTTATTACCTAGAGTAATACAATTTCTTTTTGGATAAAGTTAAAAAAGTTTCTAAGAGGAAATATTAAGGAGAGTAAAATGTGCGGCATTTTTAGGTTTTGATTTGAACGCGTAGCAGTAAGTTCACATTTAAAAACATTAATGCTATTTTCATTTGGAAAATTATGGTTCATAGCTATTTTTGGAACCAAATTTTTGGAAGGGAATAAAAAAAAAAAAAAAATTAAATGAAGGTTGGAGGAATTAATAGTTGGTATGAGGTGGTTATGAGTTCAAAATTTGGGAGGTATAAATTTTAAATATTATTTTGTCATTGGAGATATAAGGTTTTATTTTGGAGTAATAAGGTGGAAAACATTGGAGTTATAAGGATATAATTGTGTTTACACTATATTGTAAAAGGTGCACTTTTGGTGGAATCTGACACCTTGTTTTATCATGGCTACATCAATTTCTCTCGGAGCCATTTATACTACACCTGATGAGGCCTCGAAAGACTCATCCAAGACATCAGCTGGTTAAAGTGTAATAGGGTCATATTGGAGGCAGGCAGCGTCAAAGGATGGAGGATTTACCATCATCTCAAGTTAGCTTCTCGCTTTGAGATGATGCTTTGCATGAGAAGCATTTTTGGTTTTAGTTGTTTTTCTTTGTTGATGCTGACAAAGCTGACAGATTTGAAGAATGTATGTTTTATGAAGATTTTGTTTTGGAGACAGGTTTGGGGTTTGGTGTTGAGCTCAATATGGATTGTTATCCAACGAGCTTCAAAGAGTATATGATCTTGAATTATACCCTTTCGCGGTCACTAGACAATATGACAGAGATCTATCGTATCTCTTAGGGGCCATTGTCAAATAATTCAAGACTCTGTGATTTGAGAGCTTGGGACTAAAGAGCTCAAGAACACAGCTCGAAGCGACGCCTTTCTGAGGGTAGATGAGACAGCATGATGGAGCCTCGCTTGGTTCAGGATTTGTTCTTTGGGAGAAGATCTTCTATAAATATGTATTCATATTATGTAATCAGCTTTGTTGATTTTTTTATCATTTAGGGGGGGTCCATTGGTACTATTGCAGGAACAATGTAATAAGGGGGGAATGTTGGCATAATACTAGTATTACATTGTTAAATAAATATAAGTAAATAATTAGTTGGTTAGGTTTTGGGAAGTTACTTTCCCGTAAGAAGTTATATACGGGAATATCAAGGCTTTAAAAAGCCAATGTACTGCATTGTAAAATGATCCTGAAGACAATACTATTTTATTTTATTATGGTTTAATTTTGTGTATGTTTGCTCACCATTTCTCAATATATAGAAGGTAGTTATTCCACCTTCTATTAGACCAAATCATGTAGCATCTATGTTTAGTTCTATGCATGCGATAACATTAGATATATAATTTCAACAACATGAATTATCTCCCATAGAGGTGCTAAACCAATATAAGCCTCTCATGATATCTCCCATCATTAGTAAAATGAGGATAAGATGCACTATGATTGATGGTGGATCATATCTTAATGTTTATGGCATAGACTTGTTACATAAACTTAATGTTGATACATCTATCATCAAACTAGATAAAATCAATATTTGTGGCTTTGATAATGTTGGTAGGACATCACTAGGTATAATCACCTTAGATGTTAAGGCTAGACATGTGACATTGGCTACCCTTATCCGTGTCATGCCTAACTCTCTTTCATACAATCTTCTTCTTGGTAGACCATCGATTCATGCCATGGGGGGCAATCCCATCTACCCTTCATCATTCAATAAAATTCATTTTTGAAAACAATCCTTATATAATAAAATATGATTTGGTTTCAGAAAATTACCTACAAATGGAAGCGAGATATCAAACTTCTTTAAGAAGTTTGATCCCTTCTTTAACACTACCCTCTGCTGCTGATAACAATATTGGTCACGATAGTGTTGGTCCTTCAAATGAATTTTTTGGTGATGATTGGAGTTCATTAGATTTTACACCCTTTGTTGTGGGTGAATATAAAGTCTTACCCTCACACCCAAAAATCTCAAAGGTACAAATAAAATTTCTTTAAAACAATTTTCTACTCCTACAAAACTTAAGCTCAAGATTAATGGTGATGGAACTTTTGATATTAATGATAATCCGCCTTCTATAGAAATGGCAGTGATTTGTGATAAAGTATCATCTTCTTCTAATACCTGTCTTGGTAAAGATGAGGTTCCTTTAGATTTAAACCCCCATGGGCTTGTTGAAACAAGGATTGACCCTTCTCACCATGACAAAAAGTATGATCTTTCTACTTCTTGAACATATAATCACACTCCTAAAATCAACAAAGTTAGTCATATGACCGATTCTCCTCTTTCAGACTTGGAGATGTGTTATGGGCATGGATTCAAAATTCTTTCTAAACTTGGATACAATGGAAATGGGTTAGGATGCAAAGAACATAGAATTAAGGAACCCATGGACCTAACACCGCACTTGTCTAAAGTAGGTTTAGGTTTCCTACCTTCTCCTACATTCTCTCCACCATGTTCACAACAAAAAGGGTTGCTTCCTACTCCCCCTATATCTTCTCTTCTACCTCAACAAGAGTGTATGTTGTCAAGTTTACTCAAAGACCACTTAATCACTCTTCCTCCTCCAACACACAAAAAGATTCTACACAATAATCATTCAACACCTCATTATTATGCATATCATAGAGCACTTGGCCATTCCACTAAGGAATTCCATGTCTTGGGTGAAAAAATTCAACAACTTTGAACAAGGTTTGGCTCTAGCACTTCTCACCATACTTGATGTAGTCTCTAGAGCACCTTGTCAACCATCCATTTTATAATAAGTAAGATTGGGAAGGATGATTTGTGGTCCCTCCTTTTGATTTGTGTTATGTTTGTATGTATTGTTATCCATGAATTGTGATGTTTTGTGATTGTTAGTTCTCCCTTGGAACCCTTGTTAATACAAAGGTACAATGGGAAATAACACATTGTGTCATTCCTCTATATGTATCTTCATTCTTCAATATGTCATGGTGTACCATTTTTGTTGGATGATTTAGTGTCCTTTCATAATTTAATTTGTGTATACTCTACTATATTGTGATCTTCCTTCCATCATCTTCATAGTTATGATGTTACATTTATGTGACACCTTGTTGCAATGCTCAGTGTCATACCATGACTACACATTCCATTTTGTATCATGCTTGTAAGCATCACCTTGTTTTGCTCATCCTAGGGGTAATCCCTCATTGTGATGTATCTTTTGGAGAACACAAGCCATTTGGGCATGTGCTTTTAGAAAGCTCTTGTACTTGTTTTGATATGTCTTCCTTATTCTACCTTACAGGCAATTGCTCCCTGATAGAGTTAGCAATCACTTTAAGGTTGGGGCATATATCATGCTAGGAGCCTTACTCTCATCTTTCTATCAAAACACTTGTTGATTATTTTTGTTACTCTACACTCTTGGAAAGTATTGTGACACACTTAGAAACAAGATCTTGGGTCTTTTTTGTTTAAGCTCCTTGCATGTTTGGGATAAGGGTTGGATAAACCAACTTGAGTTTGGCTAGAGTACCTTTGGGTATGGTTACAATGCCTTCTTATTCTGCAAGTATTGGTGTATTCCCCTGAATGGAAACACTTCTTATGAGATAGATTATGTGTATAATGTGTTTTGTATCCTCTTTTTCTTCTTATTCCTATCTAACCCCTCTTAGCATTCTTTTTATTTCATATTGGGGAGTGATGCATGGTGATTGAGACAACCTTTTAGATTGAGGTATCTTTTGTCATGTTGACTCAAGGTCTTTCGTTATGTATTTCTTGTGATTGTTGTATGATGCATGTATTCTTCTTGTATGCTCTTATCCTCTTTGTATTCTTCATGACTCATACGTGCTTCTTGTGTATTATCTACATACTCTTTATATATTCTAAGTCTTTCCCATGTGTATTCCATGTATACTTTATGTATTGTGTGTATACTTTATGTGAAGCGTGTATACCTCGTATGTGGTGTGTATAATTTATGTATTGTGTGTATACTTTGTGTATGGAATCTATGCTTTGTGTATTGTGTGTATACATTGTGATTTCTCAAGTGTATGTCTTGTGTATGCCTTGTCTTAACTCATGTACTCTAAAGTGCTTCATGTTTGAATAAGTTTTGTCATGTGCTTCATGTGTATGCAAATCATCATAGACTCCTAGAGTCTTAAACTTGGGGCCTTGATCACCCCTCAATTTTGGTGCATTCTATGGATTCCATGTTTAAGGGGAATCTTGTCTTTGAAACCTTAGAATCCTAATCTTGGGACCTACTACGGTCAACAACTTGGTGGAATTCTTTGGCTTCCATATTTGTTGTGATTGAAATATGTCTTCACCTTACTTTAGTGTGAGTTCAAATGTAAGTTCATATCCATGCTAAAGTGATGGCTAAATTTTATGTTGTAACATGAGTCCACTACCATTTTACACCTAGTTTAACACCTGGGAGGACCTAAAACAATTAAATCTTGATCTCAATAGTTAAAACCTAGAAAGTAACTATAAGGCATGGCTATCGACACTTAAACTGGCTTATCTCAAAGTTTGTGGGGCTAAAGGACCACGAATCCTAGTACCATGGTCCCTCCTTTAGCCTGGACCTAAATTATTTGAATGTCAGCCTAAGACATCTCAAATGGTTTCTCATGTCAGACTCATTTGGTTTAACTCTCTCAAAACCAATGGGAATGAATATATAAGTGAGTTAAGTCATTCATTTGAACATCTCTAAGTTCTCTAAGCAATCTAGGCACACTTGTACTCTCACTTCTCTCTCATGCTCTCTATTCTTCTCTAAAGCTCTCTATGATGGATTATTGTAGTTGTACTTGTTAGACTTAGGGCATACAACTGACACGGGGGTGAATTAGTTGTGCGAAACTTTCCCTTTTTTAAACACTTGAATCTTCTTTAGTGATTAGCATAATATTAATCATTTCCCATTTTGCATTTAAATCAGAAGTAGAAACATATCAACACATATGACACCAAGATTTTGACGTGGAAAACCCAGTTAAGGGAAAAATCATGGGGTGATTAACCCAAGAATGTATTCTCTATTAGAAGAATAGAAAGAACAAAATGGCACATGCCAATTAGGGCTCACTGCTGAGTACACTGCTCATAAGAGGCTCACTGCCTACAAGAGACACACTGTCTACAAAGGAATAAGTATCACCTTTATGAATTAGAGAATAGCATCTTCAGCATGCTTGAAATAGTTCCATTTAAACCCAGTACTTCTGCTCTACCTTTCGCACTTCTCTTCGTTACCACACACTCATCACCGCAAGACTTCCTTCAAAATGCCTTCACAATCCCTTATTTATACAAGGCAACAACTTAGAAACAATCATCTAAGTTGGCAAACACCTACAAGATCATTCACAAGACGTGTAAAACATCCGGTCGGCCAGTCTCAAGAAGAACACCAATATCCGTGGTTATTCTTCAAATGCAAACTCTAACTTCAATATGGACCACCAACATTAACTAGACATGATCCAACGATCATCATAACCTTCCCTGAATCACCAAAAACATCTACACTTCATCATCCTACTAGAATTCTTCTCTCCTTCATCTGGAGTTACAAGAACACAGTCTATCATCATTGTCACAAATGAATAGGCTCTTCCGAACCTTCAACCCATGAACTAATCTAGTTGATACTTCACATGGACATCCTCAACACTCCCTCAGATCCACAAAATGGGATAATGCATTACCGGACCTCACCGGACCTATCTATGTCACTCTGTCACCTTTGGACACCTACCGGAGCTGGTTCTACTTGAATGACCATAACTTCTTCAGATCTTCATGCGAACCTCTAAAAACTTTACTGGAGCATCTCAAGACTTATATCTACAAACCCTATAAACTGCATCCTCTTATCCTCAACCTATCTTGGACTTTTACCTTGTTGTCATCACTATTCTTCACTGTTCCTGATTGAGACTAATTTTCTCAATATCCTCAGCACACAGCTCATCCAATCCTTCTTATTAATGCAACATGACTATGTTGACATCAATGACAACACTGGTTAAACCCATACTTGCAACAATCTCCCCCTTTGTGATTGATGGCAACATATGATATGAGAAACCATCAAGACAAGAACTTCTCCTTACTATCACAACTCCCCCTGTCAACAGCAACCATTCACATGTTTTCTCTCCCTTTACTACTCCCCCTTTGATCAGCAACCACTTGTTTTTCACATGTCTTCTCTCCCCCTTTGACATCAATGGCAAAGGGCTCATACTTGCAATTCCACCACCTTAGACTCATACCTGCTGCTCCCCCTGAGTAGCTGCTCCCCAACATCAATCCGGATCACAAGATGTGACTATGATACTCACCGGACTGATGCACATCAGTGCACCTTAGTTCATCACTAGAGGGGCAATAACCCCTAACTTCTCCTTGAGATACTCAAAAGAGTCCTTAGGTAGAGGTTTAGTAAAGATATCTGCAATCTCATCCTTGGAGGGCACATACTCCAATCTGACTTCATCCTTGTTCACTTGCTCTCTCAGAAAGTGAAACTTGATAGATATATGCTTAGTCTTAGAATGCAACACTAGATTCTTAGAAATATTTATTGCACTTGAATTATCATAGAAAATTGTGATAGGCTCCTCATATTCTACTTGAATATCTCTTAGCATCTGCTTCATCCACAAAACTTGAGTGTAACTACCTGCTGCTGCAATGTATTCTACTTCAGTAGTAGACAGGGATATTGCCTCTTGTTTCTTGCTTAGCCAGGAAACCAATCTTTTTCCCAAAAAGAATACTCCTCCACTTGTACTCTTCCTATCGTCCATATCTCCTGCCTAATCTACATCTGTATATGCATGAAGAGAAAAATTATGATCTCTAGGATACCATAGACCATACTCAACTGTTCCTTTTAAATACCTAAAAATTCTTTTGATTGCCATGACATGAGATTCTCTGGGATCATCCTGAAATCTCGCCACAAGACCAACAGCCTGTATTATATCTGGTCTAGTTTGAGTGAGATATAATAATCCTCCAATCATTGATCTGTACTTTGTCTAATCTGTCTTAGGAGAGTCATCATCTTTGCTCAACTTACATCCGGTTGCCATGGGAGTGTTCATTGGCTTTGAATCTTCCATTCCAAATTTCCTCAACAATTCTTTCACATATTTGGTTTGAGAAATAAAGATTCCTTTCTTTGTCTGAGTAATTTGCAAACCCAAGAAGAAATTCATTTCACCAAGCATTGACATTTCAAACTCATTTTTCATTTGATTTGCAAAGGTTTTACACATACTGTCTCTTCCTCCAAAGATGATATCATCAACAAATACTTCAACAATCAAGATGTTTTCATGATCAATTTTAAAATATAGGTTACTATCAGCAGTACCTTTGTTGAAACTAATCTTTAAAAGATGTTTGTCCATTCTTTCATACCATGCTCTTGGTGCTTGCTTTAGACCATACATTGCCTTCTTTAATTTGCAGACCATATCACCATGCTCAGATAACTAAAATCCATCCAGTTGTTTAATGTACACTTCTTCTTGTAAGTCACCATTTAGGAAAGCAGATTTGCCATCCATCTGATACACCTTGAAATCCTTGAAGGAAACAAATGTAAGAAATAGTCTAACTACTTCAATTCTTGCCATCGGAGCAAAGGTTTCTTCAAAATCAATTGCTTCTATTTGAGAGTAGCCTTTGCAGACCAATCTGGCTTTATTTATAATTACTTCACCAACTTCATTTAGTTTGTTCCAGAAGACCCATTTGGTTCCAATCACATTGTTGTTTCTAAGTTTGGGAACAAGATCCCAAGTGTGATTTTTCTCAATTTGGATCAGCTCTTCCTCCATTGCTTTGGTCCAATTTTCATCATTGTAGGCTTCATTTATTGTCTTAGGTTCAATCTTTGAAATCAGACAATATTCATCTGAATTTTGAGCAATTTTCCTTCTAGTTTGCACACCTTTGCTTTTGTCACCCATGATTTAATCTTCAGAGTGGTTCAGTCTTACATACCTTAGAACTTTGGGAATTTCTTACACTTCTGCTTCTTGATCACGCTCATTCAGACCTATCTCTTCTTCTTGATTTACCGGATCAGTCTGAATCTGACTTTCAGGAGAGGATTGAGCTCCTTGAACCAGAACACCATTCTGATCATCTTCATCATACACGTAAAACCTTGAGGGTTTCTCTATTCCCTCATCAACCTTCACATTTTTACTTTCCATCGTCTTTCTTAGTCTCTTGTTATAACACCAGTATGCTTTGCTTTGAGTAGAGTAACCCAAGAATATTCATTCATCACTTCTAGCATCAAACCTGCCTAAATCTTCATCTCTTTTGATGTAACACTTGCTACCAAAGACTCTGAAATATCTTACAGTAGGAGTAATGCCAAACTAGAGTTCATAAGGGGTCTTACCAGTATTGCTTCTAATTTGAACTTGATTAAGAGTATAGACTGCAGTGTTGACAGCTTCTCTCCAATAGATCTAAGGAACATTTGCTTCCATAATCATGGTCCTAGATGCTTCCTGGATGGTCCAGTTCTTTCTCTCCACTACTCCATTCTGCTGTGGAGTCTTAGGAGCAGACAACTGTCTCTTGATTCCATGTTTCTCACAGAACTCTATGAACTCACCGGATGTGAATTCTCCACCCCTATCAGACCTCAAACACTTCAACTTTAATCCTATTTCATTCTCTACCATAGCCTTGAATATTTTGAATTTCTCAAGAGCTTCTAATTTCTCCTTTAGAAAGGTTATCCACATCATCTGGGAATAGTCATCAATTAACAGCATGAAGTATCTATCACCTTGAATACTCCTAGTTCTTGTCGGACCAAAAAGATCAGTGTGAACTAAGTCCAATAATCCAGTAGAAGACAGTTCTTTGCTTTTGAATGTGACTCTACTTAGCTTACCCAACTTCAGTTTGAGCACTGGATGCAATCTTGATTTGAACATCTTACGGATCTTCCATATCTTAACCATAGTTTGTTTAGATGTTTCTCTTATGAACCCTTTAATCTACAACTCTCCTTGTGCCAGTTCCGACACCAATTGACTGGTTGAGGGAAAAAGGTTTTCTTTGTGTCTCCCCCTGAGCCAGAGCTCACTTTTTAATTTCTAGAAGGAATATCAGCACCAGAGTCTAGTGCGGATCCATCCCCTACATTCTCTGTACTTTTCTTCACCCAAATCTTGTTCATCTCACTTTGAACTTCATCCACATTCACTTTTTGTTTTCCCTTGTCTTGATTCTGATTATGATGTACTAGACCTCTTTTGTCTTGATTCTTGCTTCTACAGAATTTGGCAATATGACCGGATCTATTGTAAATTTGGCAAACAACATTTCTTTCCATATTTGATTGATATCCTCTTGATCCACATTGATTAGCCATATGACCCATTCTATTGCATGCAAATCATCTACCATTGAATGAATTGTTCATTTGCATATTTTTGCATTCATGAGATTTGTGACCATACCTTTTGCAGTTGAAACATTGTCTGGAGAAAGATGTATTAGTCTAATTCATTCTCTTTCTACACTGATTAGCTTTATGACCAAAGTTATTGTAGTTGTGGCAGTATCCATTGAAGGATGAATATCTTTGAGCATTAGGCTGCCTTACCGGAGGTCTTCTAGCCTTGTTCCTTGGATTTTTTGATCCAAAATTCTTCTGACCGGATCTGGAGCTTTCACCTTTTTCATATCCTAGGCCACACTTGTCATCTACCCTCTTTTAACTTTCAAGAAGAACTTCAAGTTGAGCAGAGCTTATCTTGAATTTCTCTTTGTATTCATTTGTTG
This sequence comes from Cunninghamia lanceolata, assembly GCA_027924645.1. Lineage (NCBI taxonomy): Eukaryota > Viridiplantae > Streptophyta > Pinopsida > Cupressales > Cupressaceae > Cunninghamia > Cunninghamia lanceolata. Next base: position 3,539,060 of record BSBN01001569.1, read on the forward strand.
TTTGAAGATCCCTTTTAAGAGAGACAATTTGATCCTCAAGTTTTTCTTCATTATCTTTAGCATCTTCAAGATTAGATTTAAGATGTCTGATTATTCTATCCATCTTGTGGCAGTCTTCTAATTTTTCCTTGAGAGATTGTTTTAGATCATCTTCAGATTTTCTTCTCTCTTCAATTTCTTGGGTAAACTTCATAACTCCTGATTCCATTTCATGTCTTATCATGATGATTTCTTTTGATAACTTTTCACATAACTTGGTTTTCTCTTTCAGATTTCCTTTTGTATCATTAGCTTCACCTTGACTTGCCAATTGTTGAAGTAGCTCCTTTCTCTTTTTCATAGAGAGACTCAGTTTCTCTTTTAGTTCTTTTATGAAATCATCAGCCTGTTTGATTCTTTCCTTGAATTCATTGACTTCAGAATTTGACTGCTCAAGATCATCAAGGGTAGACTTAAGTTGCTCCTTCATACCATACACATCCATTTGAGTTCCCAGATCTTCCTCAAGCTGTTAGGCTCTGTTAAGAGGAACTTGGCTCTGATACCAATTGTTAGACTTAGGACATACAATTGACAGGGGGGGTGAATCAGTTGCGTGAAACTTTCCCTTTTTTAAACACTTGAATCTTCTTTAGTGATTAGCATAATATTAATCATGAACCATAATGCATTTAAATCAAAAGTAGAAACATATCAACACATATGACACCAAGATTTTGACGTGGAAAACCTGGTTAAGGAAAAAACCATGGGGTGATTAACCCAAGAATGTATTCTTTGTTAGAAGAATAGAAAGAACAAAATGGCACATGCCAATTAGGGCTCACTGCCTGAGCACACTACTCACAAGAGGCTCACTGCCTACAAGAGACAAACTATCTAAAAAGGAATAAGTATCACCTTTATGAACTAGAGAATAGCATCTTCAGCATGCTTAAAACAATTCCATTTAAGCCCAATACTTCTGCTCTGCCTTCTGCACTTCTCTTCGCTACCACACACTCATCACCGCAAGACTTCCTTCAAAATGACTTCACAATCCCTTATTTCTACAAGGCATCAACTTAGGAATAATCATCTAAGTCCGCAAACACCTACAAGATCATTCGCAAGACGTGTAAAACATCTGGTCAGCCAGTCTCAAGAAGAACACCAATATCCATGGTTATTCTTCAAATGCAAACTCTAACTTCAATATGGACCACCAACATTAACTAGACATGATCCAACAATCATCATAACCTTCCTTGAATCACCAAAGACATCCGCACTTCATCATCCTACTGGAATTCTTCTCTCCTTCATCCGGAGTTACAAGAACACAGTCTGTCATCACTGACACAAATGAATAGGCTCTTCCGGACCTTCAACCCACAAACTAATCTAGTTGATACTTCATATGGACGTCCTCAACACTCCCTCAGATCCGCAGAACGGGATAATGCATTACCGGACCTCACCGGACCTATCTGTGTCACTCTATCACCTCTAGACACCTGCCAGAGCTAGTTCTACTTGAACGGCCATAACTTCTTCAGATCTTCATGTGGACCTCTGAAAACTTGACTAGAGTATCTCAAGACTTATATCTACAAACCCTTTAAACTGCATCATCTTATCCTCAACCTATCTTAGACTTTTACCTTGTTGTCATCACTGTTCTTCACTGTTCCTGATTAAGACTAATTTTCTCAATATCCTCAACACACATATCATCCAATCCTTCTTATTAATGCAACATGAGTATGTTGACATCAATGACAACACTGGTTAAACCCATACTTGCAACAGTACTAACTTCTTGCAAGTCTTGTGAATATCTGTCTACTTCTTTTAGCTACACCAACTTCTTGAGTCAAGTTGTGATGCCTCTTCAAGTAAGCTAGGATTTCCATGTTCATGGTGACTCCTCTCCTTTATTCTTTATTAAAGCATTCCATTCTACTTTAGATTCACCTCTAGCCTCCTCGGGCATTCAATCTTTGAGATCTCATCTTTTCTACTATGGAGGTGGAAACACCATTCATGGAGCTTGACTTAGGCAAGCTCCTAAATAACACCAACGATCTTCCATGTCTTATGTGTGTAGGTCATATCTGAAAGAATCAAGTTACAAGAAGTTACAGGACTGAAGAAAACAAGTAGGTGAAGAGATCTAGACTTTCACTTTTTTCAAAACCCTAATTTGGATCTAAGGCACCCAGCACGAGCCATGTCCTTTGGGCCCCTAAACTTAGATTTAGGTTCTTCTCTATCTCATGATCTCTTCTAACTATTTAGATTCTCAATATCCATTTCTGACAGTCTATTATGAGTAGATCTTTGTCAACTAATGTTTGATCTTTTGTCCTAGTTTGCTTAATTAGATTTGGTTTGAATTGGTTGATTCTTGTCTATACAACAAAGGAACAAAACCCCTGCAGTTTGGCTCTCCTTCATGGGTAGTATCCAACCTTGGTTCTTGTCCTAATGTTAATAGAAGAGGGTTTGACCTACTTTAACCTCTTAGGCTAAGTCTCTCTTTTCTGTATAACACCAGCAACAATGGGCCACCAACCACAGCCAATATATACTCCTTAGAGATGGAAAAAATAAATAGAAAAGGGCCTCTTGGAAGGGAACTTACATCCAAATGGCCATTGAACTTCAAAATGTTAGTAGTCAAGTGATGGAAAATGTCAATGTTGGGTCTTTTGTCAAAGAATTTATCCACAGGGCATGATCCATTGAATTAACAACTCTATCAATCGTTGGGCCTACAATCGGATAGCCACACCCTCCTCAAAGTCATGGAAAGAGATACATCCAAGGGATTTAGGAGATAGATTTTTCAAAAAACTAGCCTAGGCCTTCCCACCATGCTCAAAAAATGGTAGCTTCTTATGAATAGAACCCTCTTCCAATGTAGGAGAGGTCCCACATGGAAGGGAAATGATTCCAAGTTTTTTCTACCATGGGAGGGTCACCATCTAGCACAAATGAAGTATGCAGGGCAGTATATGATTCCCTATCTTCATATCTAGCACCCATTTCAATTGTTTATCCTTTTGTTTTACACATCTCTTTTACTATTAAATAAATTGATTTTGTTTTCTTTTTTCTATTCTTTAATATTTTTTTAAAAAACTTTATTTGTATAATTCTTTTCTTAGGGAAAAGGTCCCATAACAACATTCCATGACTTGTAAAAAGTTAAAATTAAAATAGAACAAAGGGACATGGCTAATGTGAAGACTTATACCTTTTCATAAGACCTTCAAACCAAACTACTTTTAAATCAAATCATGAGCATAACAAAGGTACAAATAATGAAGGATCGCCATAGTGGAACTAAAATGAACCACAAGGATAAAATGAATCATTCTTGGGAAATATTAAAGACCATATTACTAAATAGAGACCAAGAAGATCAAGCAAGCACATAATTATCATAGAAATAGGGCTAAATGATTAGGACGAAACATATAGAGCCATAATTTACATTTTCCAAATTAGGTGTTAACACTAATCTCCAAGGATAATTATAGATGTGTTAATGCCCTCATGGCATTTTTGAGCCTTGTTTAAATGGGTGGAGCTTCTACTACACCTATGACACTTATCTCAGTATGAAGAAATAAATTGCATCTAATTTTCAAAACCTATCTAATGGACTAAAAACTATAGTGGGGATAAGATATCTCTTCTTGGCCCTCCTCTTGATGGAGTAAAACAACTAGGGAAATGGGACCATGAAACAACTAGAAGTACATAATTTTCTACTCAGCTAACACAGACCTCCACTCCCTTTAGAATGAAGTGAGAAATGTTTTTATCCATTTGTTCAACATGTAACTCTTCCCCTCAATGATTTCATCCCTGATATAGATAACTTTAAAAGGAATGGCCCAAAAAAATATTGAAGATTTTTTACCTCTTCAATGGTTTAGCTCTACCACTCACTTTGGCTCTACTCTATCTTTGGCTCTTACTCAAATTGAATTGGCTCTCACTCTATCTTTTAGCTCCTGGATCTATCTCTCACTCTATCTTACAACTCAAAATTGGATATGGATCTCAACACTCTAAACCTTACAATTCCTCAACTTGTTCTCCAACCCTACATGTAGTTGATTAGGAAAAAACAATCACAAGGAAAGGACCTACTCTAATACCATGTTCTCTCTACTTACAAGGAGTGACTAATCCTAAAAATACTTCCCTAACAAAAAAAATATCTTTAATATGATTTAATCCATAAATTAGGGTAGATACGTTTCACTCATAGTCATTAGCAATTGGATTTAATGTGAAGCCCTCAAAATACCTTAGAATACACTAATACTACCTATAAGTGATGTCAATTTCCCGAAATATGCAAATCAAGGAAAAAATAGGACATCAAACATCTAGAAATAAACAACCTTCCAAACACATAGACAAATGCACAAAAAAGGTTAAACTCTTGATAAACCCTCAAATGGAAATAAAACTCTAGGAAGAGTGAAAAATTCTCCTCATGCCACTAATCCATAGTTATAAAAGTGTTTTGCAATGCTTTATGGGCTTGTACATACACTAGAATACTATTCTAAAGAGAATATGGCATTCATATACACCCGTAATAGTGGAAATGAAGGACTAAAAAACTTTGTAGAAAAGAGAGATGGGCTCACCCAACCTAAATCTATAAAAATGATCTATTGATTCACTTTTAGTAATCTCAAAACATTTTGCATTATCTCCAATGGATCAATATTTAACTTGATAAAATTTAGTTACTACCACTTTCCAAAGGAAACATATAGAGCCATCATTTAAATTTTCCAAATTAGGTGTCAAAACCTATCTCCAAGGATGATTATAGATGTGTCAATTCTCTCATGGCATCATTGAGCCTTGTTTAAATGGGTGGAACCTCTACCACACCTATGACACTTATCTCTATATGAAGTAATAAATTGTATCTTGGTTGCAATAACCATCTAATCCACTAAAGATTATAGTGGAGATAAGATATCTTCTTCTTGACCCTTCTCTTGATGGACTAAAACAACTATGGAAATGGGACCATGAAATCAACTAGATGTTCATAATTCTCTACTTAGCTAACACAAACCTCCACTCCCTTTAGAATGATGTGATAAATGCTTTTCCCCATTGGTTTAACATGTAACTCTTCCCCTTAATGAGTTTATCCCTGACATAGATAACCTTAATCCCAAAAAAATCTTGAAGCGCCTAAACCTCCTTAATGGTTCATCTCTAGCACTCACTTTGGCTCTACTCTATCTCTGGATCTCACTCAAATGGAATTGGCTCTCACTCTAGCTTACAATTCTTGTATATGGTTTTGAACACTCTAAACCTTATTATTCATGAATTTGTTCTCTAACCCTATGCTTTATAGTTGATTAGAAAACCACTACACACCATTAGATGTTTAGCAGAAAACAAGCACAAGGAAATGACCTATTATAATACCATGTTCCCTCTAGTCAGAATGAAGGACTAATTCTAAACACTTCCCCAACAAAATGATTACCTCTAATACCAATTGATCCATAAATTGAGGTAGATATGTTGCATTCATAGTCATTAGCAATTGGATATAATGTGAGGATTTACCTTAACATACATTAATACCACAAATAAGGGACATCAAATTTCACTAAAGTATGAAAATAAAGAAAAAAATAGAACCTCAAACATATATAAACAAATAACCTTCTAAACACAAACAAACACAAAGACAAGGTTAAACTCTTGACAAACCCTCAAGTGGGAATAAAACTCTAGTCCAATAGTGCAAAACTCTCCTCGTGCCATTAATGCATAGTTATAAAAGTGTTTTACAATGCTTTATGGGCTTGTACATACACTATAATACTATTCTAAAGAGAATATAGCATTCATATACACCCATAATAGTGGCAATGAAGGACTAAAATCCTTTGTAGAAAAGAGAGATGGGCTCACCCCACCAAAATCCATAAAAAGGATCTATTGCTTCACTTTTAGTAATCTTAAAACATTTTGCATTACCCCTAATGGATCAATATTTATCTTGATTAAATTAAGTTATTACCACTACCCAAAGGAAACATATACAACAATAATTTACATTTCTCAAATTATTTGTCAACACATATCTGCAAGGATGATTATAGATGTGTTAATGCCCACATGGCATCATTAAGCCTTGTTTAAATGGGTGGAACTTCTACTACACCTAAGGTACTTATCTATATATGAAGGAATATATTGCATCTTAGTTGCAATAACCTTCTAATGGACTAAATTTTATAGTGGGTATAAGATATCCTCTTCTTGACCCTCCTCTTGATGGACTAAAACAACTAGAGAAATGGGACCATGAAACCAACTAGAAGTACATAATTCGCTACTCAACTAACACAAACCTCCACTCCCTTTAGAATGAAGTGAGAAAGGTTTTCCTCCATTAGTTTAACATATAACTCTTCCCCTCAATGATTTTATCCCTAATATAGATAACTTTAAAATGAATGGCCCAACCAAATCTTGGAATTTCTAGACATCTTCAATGGTTCAACTCTAGCACTCACTTTGGCTCGACTCTATCTTTGAATCTCACTCTATATTTTAGAAATTGGATTTATCTCTCACACTAGCTTAAAACTCATTTATATAGCTTTCAATACTCTAAACTTTAGTATTCATCACTTTTTCTCTAACCCTACACTTTGTAGTTGACTAGTAAACCAATACACACCATGAGATGTTTAGCAAAAAAAAACACAAGGAAATGACCTACTCTAATACCATGTTACCACTATTTATAAGGAAGGACTAATTCTAGTAACACTTCCCCAATAAAAATAGCTCAAATACCTTCCATTGTAATGGAAATATGAGACATAAAAAAGAGGACTACCAAAGAACACTTTATTATCTAATCAAAATTAATTATGACACCTTACATCATTTAAATAACTAATGAAAAGTTATGTTGCATGTTAGTCTATTTTGGCACAATAGTAATGATTATATCAGTCTAGTAACATTTTAGATAAATCTATACATTACCTATAGGTCAAATGTAGCCCATGGGAGTTAAAAAATACTATTATCAAACATCCAATAGTGAGAAAAATGTGATATAATAGAAAAAATGTGACACATAATAGTGTGATATTCCATTCCAATCCTAATGTATATTTAATGTCATGTCTCTTGAAAAATCTTGGAGAGGGTACTCAGATGCCCCTTAGGTGGATGTAGGATATTAAGTTATTATTATTTTCTCGTTGACATGGAATATTAGTTGTAATGGAATTCATGAAGGAGGTAGAGTTGATGGTGGTAGTTACGAAGTTATTTTTGGCATGTTTTCATATCCTAGGTGTGGGAGGAGATATGGAGCATCTTGTTAGTTGTAGATGGCACCCACATGAGTTGTTATCTCTATTATGGGGTTCTATACTTAGAGATTGAGCCATTGGGAGTTACAAGTCAAATATGTTGTCCATTGTGATACTTATTTTGGAAGAGGAGTTACATTTACCATTATTAGCTTCATGGGACTTACATTTACTATTTTGGGAGGTTACCCATGTGAATGGGGCATTGGATTTTTACATGAGGTGGATTTGGGGACCTAGTTTGGGCCAATCCAATATTTTTCTCTTGTTTTATAAACCTATTATGGTTTATTTTTTCCATTTATTCTATATATTGGAGCATTGGGATAGTAGTTTCATATATTATTTCACAAGTACATAGGTGTTACTAAAATGCTATTAGATTGAAGCGAGAAAGTGTGTTGCATATGTATTCTTGTATTGAAGATTAATACATACTTGAGCATCTATTTGATGGTAGAGTTTTTTTTTCTGAAAGGGTTTCTCCATGTACATCTAGTGTCATGCTTATTTATCATGGTTTTATAATTTGTTTTTTTCTAATTTTAACTTGCACATAATCTCTTACAGGGCAATCCAATGTTGCACATATAAAAACTAGATATGCATACTATTTGAAGAGCTAATATTTGCAGTAGTTTACCTTGTTTTAACAACATTTGGTATTAGAGCCTTGGTTTTGTTAAGAAGGGGATGCCTTTCTTGAAGTGTTAAAGTTTTTTTTGGCTCTAATGGAGGTTCTTTGTTTGAATGGTTTTGTGAATTTGTTATTGGAAACCATGGCCTCTAACTATTTTTCAAAGATTGACAAATTCAATGGCACTAGGCATGAGTTGTGGCAGCTGAAGATGGAGGATCTCCTTAAAGAGAGAGATCCATGGAAATCTATTATAAGCATAGAGAAACTAGATAATGTATCTAATAATCATTGGAAGAAACAAGATAAAAAGGCATCAAGAACCATTTAGTTGTGCCTTGCATATTTTGTATTGATGAATGTTTCTAAGGAGGTCACCACATATTCTCTATGGAACATGATTGGTGAGATCTACCAAATGAAGACTTTGATAAAATAAACTTTATTTGAAGAGTAAATTTGTATTCTTTGAAAATGAAGGATGGGGACTCTATTGTAGAGAATTTGAATTCATTTAATATGATTTTGAGTCAATTATCATCCATTTATGTTAAGATAGATGAGGAGTAAATGTATAATGTTACTCTACTCTTTATTTGAATGATAAAAAAAAACTAATCCTTTCTCTCAGTGGTTTGATGACAGATCCAAGGTTAGATTCCATTGTTGCTAGATTGGATGTAAAGGAAATGAGGGGAAAATCCATGGCAAAGAGATAAAAGGATGCATTAGATGTTAAAAGAAGGCCCAAGGATAAAGGGGGGTCTAAAGGGGATCAATAAAGTCCTACCAAGAGATCTAAGTCTCAAGGTTGTTCTAATATCCCAAAGAAGAGTAGACGGAAATGTTAGAACTATGGAAAATGGGGGCATGTGAAGAAGTGTAGAAATAAGAAGACTTATGACTCCATAGAAAAATCCTTTAATGGAGGCAATGAGGCCTTTTTTTATTTTTGCTAATAGTGTTTAAAATGAATCATGGTTCATTGACTCAAGTTGTTCATATCATATGAATCCTCACAAGGAGTGGTTCTCTTCCTATAATGATTATAATTGAGGAGAATTGTATCTAGGTAATAATAGTTCACATAATAACATGTCGGCTATGGGAAGGTACAGTTTTGTATCAACAATGGGAGGGTAGAAACCCTGACTAGAGTTTTATGTATTATAGGACTTGCAATAAATTTGATTCTGTATCCAAGTTGAATTACTATAGTTCACATGTGATATTTAACAAGATTGGTTATAGGTTGGTGAGAGGAAATTTGGTGGTTTCTAAATGATCTCATGTTGTGATTTTGTTTAGGTTGAATTCCTCAAAAACTTTTAACTCTACTAATGTAATTTAAAAATCTAAAATATGTGTATGATGTGGCATCAAAATTTGTCCCACATTAGTGAGAAAAGTCTTAGGACCCTAATTAATAAAAATTTAGTTGACATTTTTTATTACATTGAAGAGCATTTTGATTTCTATGAATATTATGTGTTTGGTAAATAAAATAGATCATATTTTCCTTCTAGAAGTTATAAAGCAAAAAAGTTACAAGAAATCATTCATTAATATGTGTTTGGGACCTAGTGGATGTGGTCTCTATGGTAATATCTCATTATTATGTTATATTAATTGATGATACCTCTAGATACAGTTGAATTTATTTTATACATACAAAATATGAAGTTTTATCTAATTTTAAGGAATTTAAGAATTTGGTTAAGAAATAATCAGATAATAAAATAAAGGTGAACTAAGGTTTGACAATGATGGTGAATATTATTCATGGATTTTGATGAGTTATGTAAGTATGCAAGTATTATTTGGAAAAAAACATCTTCCTACACACCACAACAAAATGGGGTTGCAAAGAGCATGAACCAAACCTTGATGGAAAGAGTTATAAGTATGTTGAGTGCTACATAGTTGGATGAATACTTTTGTGTCTAGGTTATGAGTATTGCTTTCTACTTGCTAAATCAATCTACTTATTGGTGTCTTTTTGATAAACTCCTTATGAAGCATGTATGGGTAAGAAACCTTTTATTTCACATTTAATGGTATTTGGTTGTGAGGCTTATGTTCATATACTTAAGGAAACTAAATCTAAACTTGATCCAAAAGCACATAAATATAACTTTTTAGGATATTGTGAGAATGTAATAGGTTATAATCTTTGGAATCCAATAACCCAAAAATAACCTATTCTAGAGATGTGATTTTCAAGGAGTTTAGAGCATTTTTAGATCCTATACAGCCAAAGGAAAAAGAAAGAAAGAAAACAATACATATTGAGACTAAGGTTGAGAAGCAATAAGATACATGTGTTAAAGAACAAGATGATGGATTAGAGGATGGAGAGGAAGAAGGGGGTTTATATGAGAGTTTTGAGCAGGATAAGTAGGCTGATCATGCAAAAGAATAGGTAGAGTCCCTTACTCCTATCTTGAGATGATCCATGAGATAATAGAATCTAGTTGATAGGTATAAACCACCATATTTTCATTGTGTATTTTATTTGTTATATATCAATGATGAACCAATATCTTTCAAGCAGGCTCTTTCTTCAAAGGATAGCGAGCCTTGGATATAGACCATGCAAGAGGAGATGATGGTCTTAGATAGATGTGACACTTGGGATCTTGTTAGCTTTACTAAAGGAAGAAAGACCATTAGTTGTAAGTGGGATTATAAGAATAAGATTGGATTAGATTGGTAGTTCAAGTGGTACAGTGCTAGATTGGTGGCCAAGGGCTTCTCCTAGAGAGAAGGAGTTGATTTACGTGAAATTTTCTCTCCCTTTGCTAAGTTATCTTCTATTCAATTCTTATTATCTATTGTCAAAGATTGTGATTTTGAGATTGATAAAATGGATGTTAAAATTGATTTCTTGCATGGGGATCATGAAGAAGATATTTAGATTTCATAACTAAATAGTTTTATTGTGAAGGGGAAGGAACATTTGGTTTGTAGGTTGAAATGGTCATTGTATGATCTAAAATAGTCACCCCACATGTGGTCCTAGAAGTTTAATGCTTTTGGACTAAAAATGAGCTTTGTTAGGAAAAAGTAAGATCACTATGTTTATTTTAAAAATATTGATGATTAGAATCTAATCATTGTCTTGTATGTGGATATGCCATGTTGTTTCTTGGTAATATCAAGATGTTGATTATGGAGCTCAAAACTTAGCTTTCTCTCACATTTGATATGAAGGATTTGGGGGCTACAAAATACATTCTTAGTATGAAGATAAATAGCTATTGGATACACAAAAACCTCTACTTAAGTCAAAACCAAGTAAGTTAATACCATTTTATAGTGGTTTGCTATGTAGGATTATAAACCTATGAGCATTCACATTTCTATTGGCACTAAGATTTTACTAGATATGTGTCCCAAGTCAAAAGATGATTTTGAGGATATATAATGTCCGTTATGCTAGTATTGTTGGTAGTCTGACATATGTAATCATTTGCACTAGACTAGATATTACTCAAGCATTCAGAGTTTTGAGCAGGTTTATGTCTAACTATAATATGGAGCATTGAAATTATCTTATGATGGTGTTTAGATATTTGTGAGGGTCTTCTAATTACTATTTGTGTTATTACTATACTAATGATATGGTGAAGACATTAGACATACAAGGATTTGTGGATGTATATCAGGAAAGTGACTTAGATAGTCAAAGGTCCACTAGTGGCTAAACATTCTCTTTGTTTGGCAGTGCAATTAGTTGATGAGTAAGAGGAAGCCTATAATTTATTTCCACCAATAAAGTGGACTATCTGGCTACTACACATGCCTCTAAAGAGGCAATATGATTAGATATGATGTGTTCAAGTATTGATTTTAATTACAAGGTGGTTAGAAGTAGTTGTGACAATTAGTGTGATATTTGTTTGGTTGAGAACCCCTGGTACCATGCTTGTACTAAGCATGTTGATGTTTAGTATCATTTGTACATGAGATGGTAGAGAATGGTGAGGTCATGTTGTAGAAAGTTAACACCCTTGAGATAATATTGTAAATTCCCTCATCAAGACATTAAGCATGGAGAACTTCTCTTGGTGGAAGAAGGCCATGGGCCTTGGATCTTGTACTTGATTTATTTTATTTTTCTTATGGATTTCATTGCAATGTATAATATCAAGTGTGAGAATTTTAGGATGGTGTGATATTTAATTTCAAATATCATAGTTTGTAGGTTACATTTCAAATTTACTATAATAGTTTGGAATGTTACACATATGGTTCCAATGGTTGTATCGTTTGTCATTGATGTCAACACTGTCACAAGATTGTCATTGATGTCAACACTATTATGAATGTGTAATAGTGTTCATAATTACATGTAATGCTTCTGAAGAAGATATATTGAGATACATTAAGATAGGAATTAGATGCATGTCATGCTCCTGAAGAAGATACATTGAGATAGGAATTAGAAGCACCAAGAAGACACATTAATATGGGAGTTAGAAGAACTAAGATATGGTACTAATGGACTAAGATATATTGTATTCTCTCTTCTATTGTCCCTAAGAGTGCATGTGTTAATGCAAATTTAGTCTCTGGAAGTTGGTGATAGTTTATGTTTTAGAATGACCACCTTTAAAGACTATCTGGGAAATTGCTCAGCATTTCCATCAGTTTGGTTTTGGACCTTTGTAGATTGTAATATAGCTTAATGTAATGAAAAATCATGCATATTCCAAGTTTTATGATAGAATGGACTACTGGAAGTATGTTTTGCAAAAGATAGAGTGAAGACATTGTTGGTTCTGTGAAGACAATAACTACATGGAAGTAAGATGCTCTGCTTTCCTCTGCATTTGAAGATTTATCTATGTGGTTCTAAAGGTATGTTAAGATTCTAGTGAAGATGATAATTCTAGAGGTTTAGATCATTTACCCTTCCATAGTGGAAGTTGTGCATGATAGAGTACCGGCATATGTTCTGACAGAGTAAGTCAATGTCAAAGGTCTGATGGAATGCTCTGCATTCCTCTGCAAATGAATGATTGCCCTTACAATTTTAAGGATATGTTTCTAGATGTGTATTATATTCTTCCCTTCAATTTCAAGATTCTTGATGCTCCAGAGCTCAGTTTTTCAAATGACATCTTGCAATGTGTTCTAGATGATAGAGTCTTCTCAGAATTAATGATTGAAGTTGTGCAGCACAATTCTTTGATGTACGATAGCAAAGGAGTGTTTGGGGATGTTTTATGAGCCATATGGACTCATCGGGAAAATTTTCACAATGATCTTTCTCGTTTCAAGTGTTGCACAAGGTTTTTCAAGTTGATGTGGCCATTATACTTCAAGTCTTCATGTGTTCTCCTTAAATGTCCTATTTCCAAATGAGTAGAGAGTGTGGATGTAATTCCTTGGTGTTTGAAGCTATGAAGGATGTTTTGGACATGGTTAAGCAAGTGTTTGGGTCTGCAAGGCTTGGATCTTCTGTAGGTATAATGTGTGGCTTCACTTAGGACCTATCTTCTACACATTTCATATTCTATGTTGTCTGGCCAATTTCTAAATGTGTTTTTCATATTGTATCTAGCTAACAAGCTATGTAATCAATGTAATATCATGTATAAATAGTGAGTCAAATTGAGTGAGGAGGGTATGATTGCAAGTTGCTAGAAAAGGTTCACAAGCAGATAAAAATTAGAATAAATGCCTTACTGATGTTCAACTGAAGGAGAAAGAGCAGAAGTTGTTGATTCTATCTAGATTTTTCTTGGAGACATATTTGTGATAGTGATCAAGTATAGAATGCACCTAATTGATCAGATCACCAGAATAAAGTGTGAAGAGGTAGAAGTGCAATCATCAAAAGTGTGAGTTTTAATGTCAATTTTCAGACAGTAGAAAGACTGTCATACTGAATCTTTTGTAAGTGTGTTCTCATTTCAAGGAGTAGTAGCTTCCTTGGGAGTGACCCTAAAACAAAGTCATTGGGAAGTAGAAGCTTCCTTTGGAGTTACCCTAAATCAAAGTTACTTAGGGAGTAGCAGCTTCCTTGGGTTTCAGCCCCTAAAACAAAGTTATTATTTGAGCATATATTGTGAGTTAATCCTCACCGTGCTTTTTCCCTTCTAGGGTTTCTGATGTATATTTTGTGTTAGGTGTTGATGTGCATTGTGTTATTCTTTCATGTTGATATTGTGATGCTTAAGGTTTAATCTAATTCAGATAAGTTGAAGTTTTTGAAATTGAAAATTGTTTAAATATTGATTCATCCCCCATGTCAGTATTCTTGTGTGTCTGACAATTGGTATCAAAACCAAGTTCCCTTGAGGGAAGCCTAACCACTTGAGGAAGGTCGGGGATGGCACAAAGTGGATCTAGTAAGATATCCAAGTTTGATGGAACAAATTATTCCTTTTGGAAGCTAAGGATGGAAGCCTACATCAATTCTCTAGGGGGGTGGAGTTTAGGATTCTATCAAGAAAGGTTACACTATTCTTGCTTCTATTCCTATAGATGCAGATGAAAGTAAGAAGTATGATAATAATTCCAAGGCAAAGTTTTCTATCATGAGTGGATTAACTGATTCAGAACTTTCAAAGGTGATGAGTTGTAGTTCTACTGAAGAAGGTTGGGATAAACTTGAAACTATTTATGGAGGAGATAAGAAATTAAAGAAAGCTAAGATGTAAATATTAAAGAGTAGATTTGAAACCCTAAAGATGGTAGATGATGAAAGCATTGCAGGATTTATGCTCTAGGTGAATGAAGTGGTCAATGGCATCATAGATCTTGGTGGTACAATAAAAGAGGATGAAATTGTGAAAAAGGTTATGAGATCTCTTCCCAAATATTACAGTCATAAGATATCTCCTATTGAGGAGAATACAAACTTGGATACATACACTTTAGACCAAATGTTTCGTACCCTTACTGCTTTTGAAGTGAGAGAGTTTGATAGTGATGTTCCAAAGAATGAAGTTGCTTTCAAAGTCAATAAAAAGACAAAGGATGAAACTGTTGATGAAGATGAAAGCCCTAATGATGTTGAAGAAGACTTGTAATGCCCTGTCATGCAACCCTAGAGAGTTAGACTAACAGGAGAAAAATTCCAAAAATAATTTTTTTTTTAAGCAAGTAAATGCAATAATAGTAACCAAAGATAATATCATACACAACATACAGAAAAGTGTACTTCTACTCCTCTAGGGAAATATAATTGCATCAGTGAATAGGAAATTAAAACCACACAAGTGATATACATTATACTGCTACAACAGAAAGATCAACTTTTTCATTAACAAGATAGTTAATTTACAAAATTACAGTGCAAGATTACAAGACTGATCATGTCGGTTTACAACTGAATAAATATGAAAGTATACAACAACACTGAAGGTGGAAAGTAATCTGGAACTGGAACACTTCTACACAAGACTCGAACTAAATCTCCAAAAAGACCAATGGATAGCTCTGCCTCCCAACCATGTGGAACCCTGAGGTCCACCCCACTGAGCTAGGAGATAACATCAAGGCTCCACTAGGTCGAAGTTACAACAATGAAACAAGAATGAAATACAAACTCCTAACAAGCATACACGATAACAAGACTGCACAAAAAAGATAATGATCCACCTAACAAAACCAACATCCAACAAGATCAAACAAGAAGCCAAGACTATACTCAAGAGGTAACAACAAAATAAAGAGGAAGTAACTGAGTTACATAAGGAGAGTGTCATCGCATGGTCCTAGCATGGGTTACTGGTGACAAAATTTTGCACCATTTCAAAACTTTTTCAAATTAAAGATAGATTTGTGTCTTTTTGTTTCAATTAAGTGAGATTCGGGATGAGTTTCACAATCATGGCATCATTACGAAGAGAGGCATTCATAATTAAAATGACGCTTCAATGAAGACAATGAGGGTGCAGCATATATGGTGCTAGTTGCTGATGAAGATCTACATGTAGGGGGTCTCATTTTCAACTCATAATGTGAAGGCTTAGCCTAGATGAAGGGTGCAGCCTAGATGATGTTCACAATGTTTGTAAATTAAAGAGAGACATTATGATTCAGATGTGTAGTATTCAAGTTGAGGCTCAACCCAAAAATCATGCCTCCAGGATCCCAGACATAAGGTAGTCAGTATAAAGAGGAATAGTTCACAACCTCTACAAAATTATGTAACGGCCCAACGGGTGAAAATCATGACGCTAAGAAGACACAGAATAATGCAAATGAAATGCATAGCTACAGGCACCATCAATACAAATGTCTCTAATGGTTCAGATTTTAAAAATGAATGTTGCGAGCACGTGGCTACAGTAGAATGAAAAAAAATCAAAAGCAAGTTATGTGGAGGCTGCCAAATGTAAGTGTCTGTGGCAATGAAAAATAAACTGAAGAGTCATGTGAAAGCCACCACGTGGAGCAGTCCGCGTATAGGAGAAACAATGCTTTATCTCATTTAATTAAAATACATCAAATATGTCACAGGAAATTAAGAGGCTAAGGCTTTAATATAAGTTTCTTATTATATTAAATGGTGGGGCCCTTTTCTTATGAAACTGATTATTTTATTTAAGTTGCATTAAGGATCTTCACAGGAGTTTGTAGGAAACCACTCGAGCATTTTTAAAAGAAATCAAGAAACCTGCAGAGAACGCCATTTGTCAACACCTGAATAATTAGAGAGTAGCCAAAAATGAAGCGGAAGCCACCACGTGGACCAGTCCACGCACAGGAAGAATTTGATGTTTCATTTTGTTTCACTAATGCAAAGTTACGAGATTTTATAAGAAATTTTTTTTATTAATGAGGCAAATGAGGTGGGCCCTCCTTTTAATAAGTAAAACTTATTAAATATAAGTTTCTCATATTACGGGAGAGGTAGGTTTTAAAGAGAATATTTTATATTGCCTCATTTTAAATGGTGGGGCCCTTTTCTTATGAAGCTGATTATTTTATTTAAGTTGCATTAAGGATCTTCACATGAAACATAAAAAATTTTAACTCACGGGAGTTAAAAAGTGAAACCCTAAATGTGAGCAGCCATTTTCATTTTCATGAGGCAAGCTACAGGAAGCGGTGGGAGTTTTCTTTCTCGCACAAAGATATTTTTTCGAGCCATGGAGGAAAAATAGAAACAACAGTTCAGTCAAGGTTTTCAGAGGCCACTTCAGTTGTAGTCAGATTTGTGTCAGATTTGGTGCTGGATTTTGCAGATTCAGTTGTGGATTTTCAGAGGCCGTTGAGAATTTGTTGAGTTTTTCAGGCTATAAATGGGTAGATTTAAGACACATTGAGGAGTTCTTCTTCAGATATGTTCAGAGTTCTACAAGTTTATCAGATCAGAGAGTTGGAGTAGCATACAGAGTTTTCTTCTTGCCTTTGCAATGTCTTTTCATGATGATTGTAATAGTTTATTCTGTGCAACAATTGTGCCTTTGTAAATTTATTCTTTCATTCAAATATGAGATGGTGTCCTATGCATTTATGAGTTTACTCTGTTCTTGTCTCTAATTTCTCTGTTTCTCTGCCTCTATTTAATGTGTTTCTCAAACTGGTTTTAATCATGCATATTTTGCTCTTTAAATCTAGTTAAATCTTTCAAAGTTTAGACACTATACAAATAATAGTTTCAAATCCGGCAGATCACCATAGATTAGGCATTTGTTTTTTTTGCAATCTTGGTTTTCTTTCTGACCTTTTTCTCAAACCCCATTGAAGAACAGAAGAGCCAACTTCCCTAAAAATATGGAGGTCACTCTGAGGAGCATTCCCACGTCTCAGAGTTTCCCATGTTGCTGCTAGATTACACCCACAGATTTATGCATCAACAGTTTTTGGCATGCCCAGTGGGACCCAATTCAAGGACTTGAGTCTTTGTTTTCTTGAATCTTTGCCCTGTATTTTGTGATTTTGATGGAAAATCATAGAAGTATCTACTCATAGGAGCATGAATCTTCCATCTAGTGACTCTACTGGTGGATCTTTCTTGAATCTTTGACCCTGCAGATCATGGCAGCCCCTGGTATATATGTGCATTTGAATATTCAAAGAGATCTACCGTTTGTGACTTGGGATTCAAGTCCTCTGGTTCTTCAACAGTGGGGTCAAGTTCCTAACGCAGCATAGAAGGAATTGCCTCATTTTCTTGGAGATGGCTCTGTTTGCCCTGCAGATCATATTCAGGATGTTGCCAATCTATGCTCTATTCACAATATTACAACTGAGAATCATGCTCTCTTGTTGTTGGCATCTTCCCTCAAGGACAAAGCAAAAGAATGGTACAGAAGCTTGCAGCCTGGCTCTATCACTGGATGGGATTAGCTTGGTGGGCTCATCTACAACCAATTCAGAGATAGGACAGATGTCAGCACTCTCACCCAAAACCTGATTTCAATCAAGAGGCATCCAATGGAGCCCATACATGATTTCAATTCAAGATTTGATAAGGTATGGAAGAAATTCTCTGTTGATATCAGGCCATCTCCAGTCTTTGCTTTCTTGTACTATTTAAAGGCTTTAGACCCTGAGATCTCTATCACGATACAATCTTTGGGAGGTGAAACTCTGCCACAGTCATATGATCTTGCCATTAAGGCTGAAAGTAGCCTCATATTGTCTGGTAAACTGCCTCCTCTACCCTTAGAACAATTTATGCCTCATACAAATGGCCTATCTCAGGTTCTTTCTTGTAACTAGATGCATATGAATTTTAGTCCACCCACCCTCCCTGCTGATTTGACAAATCATGAGGAGATGAGTGCTGTGAAAGAACTAATTAAAACCCTCTCCTATGAGATAAATGAGTTAAAAGGTCAAGCTATGTACCCTGCTGATCCATATGTCATGCCTCCAACTCTTTATGAACTGCCATACCAATATGATCTTATTACAGAAAAAATCCTTCCTCATAACAAGAGAATGCCCAATTGTCCTTAAAATAACCCTTTACAAGCCTCCATAGCCGTAAATCAGCCCAATAAAACCATTGACCAGGTTCTCTGTCACTTTGATGTTCAAGAAAAATCAAGTATCAAGAATCAAATTACAAGCAAAAAAATGGCTCCTGTGTGTCCTTCTGGTTACCAACATCAAGCATATGTGGCAAAGGGAGATCCAGGGTTACTATCAAATCTTAAATCAGATTCAGAAGATGCTTATGAGGTGAGGTTTCTAGAAGCTAAAAAGTACTACAAGAAGGGTTTTGAAGCTAAAAAGTACTGGGTCCAGATTAGCACTACATCTGTATCTCATTTTGAGGAAGAGGTTGCAAATGATATTATATCAAAGTCTTCAAAGGATGAGTGTCTTTATTATTGCAATGAAGTTTCACACCTGCAGGAGGAAGACACAAAGATGCATGAGCAACATTTGGGTTATGAAGAGGATTTGTTTTTAGTTTTGCAACAAGGTTATCAGCTACTAAATGAGGAAGATCTTGCAATTGAGAACGTCCAAGGTTCTTTTGTAAGGCTTGAAGGTGATCATGGAGAAAATGTTGAAACAGAGGAAGATTCAAGAGCTGATTTGTTTACTATTTTTGCAAATGGTTATTGTCTTCTTCTTGATAAAGTTTCACCTATACGAGATGATGAGATTCAGAGAGACATATGCCACAGTACAGAGCCACATATGACGTCACAAACAGATTTAGATTCTACACATTTCTTCTTGCATGAAGGGATCCCAATCAGATTCAGGACTGTTCTTGGTAGCTCTGTCACTTGCATGCCTATTTTTGGTATTATCATGGGTTATCATTCTGTGGAAGAACCTATAAAAGAGTCAACAACAATAGAGGTCACCAATGAGTTTCTAGCAGTAGAATCTCTTAGCTACAAACAGAGGAAAGAGCTTTAGTGTTTTATTTTCCCTTCCCACCCTCCACTGAAACAGGAAAAGCATGATGATCAACATGACTGGTGTTTTGAAGCAAAAAGAGAATCTCCTGAGTGCAGAACAGTAGAAAGGTACAAAATATTGTTATATTTCTTCATATCCCCATGTATTTAATATATCAGTGAGATAGGGTCAAAAGTTCAATAAGCTACAACAGTAGCATTAGTTTCAATTTCTATTAGTTTTCTTTCAATAAGTCTTGGCTGTAGAAAGTTTATGGTCAGTTGGTCTCAGCTGCGAAACAGAATGGTGGTTTAGAAGGCAGTTTCAAATGTGTGCTTAGTTTTAGTTTCAGTGGTAGGATGTATTCTGGGTCAGTGGTGTTTCAGTTCATTTTCATACATTTTTAGTTTCAGATCTGTTCAGTTATAAATGTTTTAGTTTCAGAGAATGTGACTCTATTGCCCAATGGATAAGGCACTAATTTTGCAAAAATCAGAGTTTCTGCAGTTCGTAATGGGCAGGCCCATTTTCCCAGCAAGTCGCCAAAATTGGTGACAAAATTTTGTACCATCTCAAAACTTTTTCAAATTAAAGACAGATTTGTGTCTTTTTGTTTCAATTAAGTGAGATTCAGGATGAGTTTCACAATCATGGCATCATTATGAAGAGAGGCATTCATAATTAAAATGACGCTTCAATGAAGACAATGAGGGCGCGGCATATATGGCGCTAGTTGCTGATGAAGATCTACATGTAGGGGGTCTCATTTTCAACTCATAATTTGAAGGCTTAGCCTAGATGAACAGTGCAGCCTAGATGATGTTCACGGTGTTTGTAAATTAAAGAGAGACATTATGATTTAGATGTGTATCATTCAAGTTGAGGCTCAACCCGAAAATCATGCCTCCAAGATCCTAGACATAAGATAGTCAGTATAAAGAGGAATAGTTCACGGCCTCTACGAAATTATGTAATGGCCCAATGGGTGAAAATCATGACGCTAAGAAGACACAGAATGATGCAAATGAAATACACAGCTACAGGCACCGTCGATACAAATGTCTCTAATGGTTCAGATTTTAAAAATGATTGTTGTGGAGGTGAGCATGTGGCTATAGCAGAATGAAAAAGAAAACAAAAGCAAGATGTGCGGAGGCTGCCAAATGTAAGTGTCTGTGGCAATGAAAAAGAAACTGAAGAGTCATGCGGAAGCCACCACGTGGAGTAGTCCACGTACAGGAGAAACAATGCTTTGTCTCATTTAATTAAAATACATCAAATATGTCATGGGAAATTAAGAGGCTGAGGCTTTAATATAAGTTTCTTATTATATTAAATGGTGGGGTCCTTTTCTTATGAAGCAGATTATTTTATTTAAGTTGCATTAAGTATCTTCACGGGAGTTTGTAGGAAACCACTCGAGCATTTTAGAAGAAATCAAGAAACCTACGGAGAATGCCATTTGTCAACACCTGAATAATTAGAGAGCAGCCAAAAATGAAGCGGAAGCCACCACGTGGACCAGTCCGTGCACAAGAAGAATTTGATGTTTCATTTTGTTTCACTAATGCAAAGTTACGGGGTTTTATAAGAAAGTTTTTTATTAATGAGACAAATGAGGTGGGCCCTCCTTTTAATAAGTAAAACTTATTAAATATAAGTTTCTCATATTACGGGAGAGGTAGGTTTTAAAGAGAATATTTTATATTGCCTCATTTTAAATGGTGGGGCCCTTTTCTTATGAAGCTGATTATTTTATTTAAGTTGCATTAAGGATCTTCAGGTGAAACATAAAAACTTTTAACTCACGAGAGTTAAAAAGTGAAACCCTAAATGTGAGAAGCCATTTTCATTTTCATGAGGCAAGCTACAGGAAGCAGCGGGAGTTTTCTTTCTCACATAGAGATATTTTTTCTAGCCATGGAGGAAAAACAAAAATAGTAGTTCAGTTAAGGTTTTCGGTGGCCACTTCAGTTGCAATCAGATTTTTGCCAGATTTGGTGCCAGATTTTGCAGATTTTGTTGTGGATTTTCAGAGGCTATTGAGAATTTGTTGAGTTTTTTAGGCTATAAATGGGTAGATTTGAGACACATTAAGGAGTTCTTCTTCAAATATGTTCAGAGTTCTACAAGTTTATCAGATTAGAGAGTTGGAGCAGCATACAGAGTTTTCTTCTTGCCTTTGCTGTGTCTTTTCATGATGATTGTAATAGTTTATTCTGTGCAACAATTGTGCCTTTCTAAATTTATTCTTTCATTCAAACATGAGACGGTGTCCTGTGCATTTATGAGTTTACTCTGTTCTTGTCTCTAATTTCTCTATTTCTCTACCTCTGTTTAATGTGTTTCTCAAACTGGTTTTAATCATGCATATTTTGCTCTTTAAATCCAATTAAATCTTTCAAAGTTTAGACACTGTGCAAATAATAGTTTCAAATCTGGTGGATCACCATAGATTAGGCATTTGTTTTCTGCAATCATGGTTTTCTTTCTGACCTTTTTCTCAAACCCCATTGAAGAACGGAAGAGCCAGCTACCCTAAAAATCTGGAGGTCACTCTGAGGAGTATTCCCATGTCTCAAAGTTTCCCATGTTGCTGCTGGATTACACCCACAGATTTATGCATCAACATTTACCCAGGCTATCTATCACCAGAAGCTGGCCCCCATCTATGGTTACCCTAGCAGCCTCTCTCTAGGCACCGGCCCCATAGGGTGACACATGCGGAGCCAACAGGTCCTCTCATGGGGACAAGGAGGTCGGCCTTGCCAACCAGGCCTTCTCATCCCATCCTTAGCCTACGAGAGCACTCAAGGCATGGGTGAGGTATCTTACTTATCTTGATATGTATTTTACTAACCCAACCCTCCTAAAGTTAATAGTTTCCACTTGCTCATAACTTCCATGGGGCGGCCTCTCACAAGGCACCAACCCCACCATAGAAGCCACTCCCTTAGCAATCTCTAAACAACAACCAAACCACCTCAAGCGAAGATAAGGTACAAGACGGCTTCTAACCATTACTCATGCCAATCACTTGCCCTCGACAATACAAATCCCATTGCATTGACATACCACTATCTGGAAACAAAGACCAAGACACCACACCTCTGGAGTTAGGTACTAAACCAATGAAAAAGGTAACCATTATCTCACATGGGCAATGCTTCTGCATTTGACACCAAGAACATAGGGCATCCCTCAAGATTTACACTTCATAATTAACCATAGGCAAAAACTCCACCCCAAGAAAATATAATGCTCCAATTACCAACATAAGATATGACCAAGGAGAAGATCGAGCAATGAGATTTAATGAACTCCTAATTCAATCAAGAAATCAACTTACAAGATTTAACATCAATTTATAAGAAAATTCAAGTTCACGACACTAACAATAATAGACGGTATAAACCAACAATCAGCTCAAAGTCTCTAAAATGAAGTAAAATAACATATACAATGATATCCACCATTTACGAAGCACGAAATGGAATATTACAAGAATGACTAGCAAATTAAAATTCAACAAGGAAATCAATACACTATCATTACCCCATCAACTAGAAATAATAATTCAAATCCTTCTACAATTTCCATCACAATATTTATCTACTACAATAATATATCATGGAATTCTCTACCCAAAGACATCATTACTCCCAACAATGAATTTTCCAACAAAACCATATTTGAAAACGACTTAACATAACCCTTAAAGGATGATATAACTGACTATCATAACAAGGCTTATACTTTCACGTAATGAAATGATTTAACATATATTATATCATTTACGTGGACATCACTGTAGAATCTAGTATTATAACTCCAAAAGCTCTAACTTGAGATATATTTACTAAAAACAAGATATCCTATGATAGTATGAACAAAATTACAATTATAAGAAAATATAATTTCCTATTTTAGTTCTAATAACTATCAAATGTAACAACATCTATCACTATAATCTCCTTTAAGTAAACCTACTAACTAACATATTCCAATACCAAATCATTATAAACCTAAATAGTGTAACTTACCATTTCTAATTAAAACATCTATAAGCAAAATCTTTCTTTAATGTTAAACCAACTACAATCATAATCAACAACTGTAATATATATACTTTTTTGATATGAAAACTTTTCCATCAATCATCTTCCCATCTCCAATTTCTAATGAACACATTCATGGGAATAGGATAAATATCTTTAATTGCATAAGTTACTATTGAAATAGACTATTTACCACAATCTACTAAATCAACCTTTATATACCCTTACAAGCTTAAACTACAAGATCTACATTGATTCTTAAACATCCCATTCCAAGAGCATAACTATCTCCTAATGACATGCTACAACCTCATTCATAAATAGATCTTCTAAAAATTACATACATTTGATCTAATGCATAATTTATAAGAAAACCTAGTTCTATATTCTAGTCATTATCCATTAAATAAATACATTTATAAAAATACACCTATATCCTTGATAAGTGTAAACCTATACATTACTAACCACAATTTCAAATAAAAATTTTATAGGCATCAAGGATTCGATCTATACCAAAAATCACTAATAGCATTTTCAAATCCAAACAAACTACTGTAACCTACAAAATTTCCTAACTTATTACGATATTCCATTTCAAAACAAAACTTAAGATACCCTAAGAGCGTGGGTATCGACCTAGCATTAAAATTCCTAACAACCATACCTATAAGAAAACATTAATTCTTAAAATATAACCACTTTCAAATGCAATTTAAAACATTGAATTTCAAATTATCATGATGCCATATGGAATAACCAATAAGCATATATATAAGGAAAGAGTAAACATTTATTTCGTATTTGAAAGAGACTCCCTTTCGAATCTACCACCTACAATGGTTACCACTAAAGGTTTGTAATAACCTAACAAAGAAAGATGAATCTATTCCTAATTGCATGGGTCCCATCGACACTTCTAACAAGAGACCAAAACAAAAACATTCGAAACACATAACAATGAAATGGTTGCCAACTACCTACTGAGTCAAATTGATGGCAGATGCAAGCGACAGAATTCATTAAGAATATCATTTCAATTGCTGAGTCCACAACCAACGACTAAGGTCTTAACAACTACCATTCTAAACACATGACATTACATAGCTCGCGGTCACAGACAAAGGTTTACATCACAAGTTAAAACTGCTAAAAACCACAACTATCTAACGACTCACCAAACCCACAGATTTCTAACCATTCGCTAAGTTTAAATTAGAATCTACCAAAATGGGGCTACAAACTAAAGAAGAATCTGCAACCTATCTAAGGATAGAAATGGCAATATCCATAAAGTGTTGCCAACTTCAAAGAAAAACATAATTATTTTTCTATTGCTTCTAGCTATGTTAATCCACATGCAAATAATGAAATGAAAAAATTTCTTTCAGCCATAAGAAAATTTAAAGCAGATATGAAAGAAAAATATGAAGAAAAATTCACATGATTTGATTGAAATTCCATACATGATTGCAGGGTACATTCTTGTGGAGGTAGTATTGGAGCTACAAAACTTTCATCAAGGTTATAGAGAGAAAAAACAAGGAATCCTAGATAAAAAGAAATATGAATAATAGGAGGACCAACTAAGTGGTTACAAACACTAACAAGTTGCATGGAAATCAAATCTAAAGGCCAAATCTCTGGAAATTTCACCTCTATCAGAGTTATACAAATGTGAGATAAAATGCAAGAACGATAGGGACAAGAGATAGATAAAAACTTAACATTGAGTCATCTACTTCACAGGATTAAGATCACAGTTTAGTGTTAGAGATGATTGAGCCAATGATTTCAAAAGGATAAGACAATGGCTTAACCAGAAGAATACATTTTTGAAGGAATCTACAGAGGCTGGAGCAACATTGGACTACACAGGCACAAGACAATACAAACCACAGAGATAACTAGATTCCAATCTACAGGACATGCAAATACACACACACAGAACCAGCTGCAATAGATTTTAAATTTGAAACTACAACAATTGCAAATTTTTATAGAGAGAGACAAATCACATACCTGGATTCCAGTCCCACCTTCAAATTTCTCCAACTCCTGCAACCAATTTCCCTATTCTTCTCCCGCATATCTCTATCCTCCTTCCCACTCCCCTCAGAATACAATTTTTTCCCATATAAAAATGGTACAGTTCCAAAAGAAATGAATGCAGACATGCATCCATTACCCAACAACCCACTCCTCTGAGAAATTTAAAAGTTTGCTATATACAGAGATCCCAAATCTTGCAATTTCAAATTGACAACTCAAGGCATTTATTACACAACAAAATTATTTTGTACAAAATACACACTAATGATTACCCATAACTCCAATTTATGACATAAATACTCCTGGGTAGCAGATAATTAATTCTAGATTATTATAAAATTTAGCCAAGGTATCAATCCAAGTTCTAAGCCAAACAAATAATATCCAATAAACATAATAGGAGCATTATTATTAAAGTATTTTCTAACCACACATGAGCATAATTAACACAACTTGACTATACACCACAACACAAGATTAGCAACATAAAAGGCCAGGACCAAGAAACACAACATGACTCGAGACCACAACAGAAGACAATGACCGACCTAGTGGAATAGACCTCGCATTATCTCCCATCATTGATACCCATTGGTGCAAGAACCTACTCAAACCTGCTATATCAGGTGGAGTCGAGTTTTGGTACCTGCAGCCTACATCCAAACAATTGGTTGTATACAATCAAACACATATATGTCAACACACACAAAGAATCAGAGAATCACGGCGTAGTAGGGTGCTCAAAGCGAGTAGTACTACACCGTCTCTGCTCTTGAAAGAATATCATAACAACTTTTATCTGAATTCAAATACTAACAAATCAAATGACACATGATAATATTAATTTGCATCATAACCAGAATAATAATAATGCCATCATAAACTCATAACACATGTCTAATTATATTGGTCGAACATAGTCCATCAAGATCAAAATAAACATAAATCATACCCTCCTAATCAAATGTCTCAGAACTGTATCAATGCAATGAAAGACTAACAACTATCTCCGACTGAAAGAGAGCAATGCAGAACTACCACTATCACAAGCCAACAACGAGGGGGCACTACATCGTCCCCCACTAAAACTTGACTTAATCTTGGAAGTCACAGACTAGGGTAGAAACATAATATATTAATATTGCTATATTCCATTGCTAACATACTCTTCTATATTAAACAATTATTCATAAAACAAGCGCAAATGTTCAATAAGAGACAAGAAGAACATATGTTCTTTACCTTTATGACATAACATGTGATCTACTTATATCTAATTATGCTTTTTCTAACAATCTCATACAATCCAAAGAATTGTAGTCACATATAACTATGGAAAAATACATCTCATATCTTATTTCCATTAATTACCAACCATGTAAAGTGCAATTCTTCGTGGAGTCCTCCCTTGAACATACTATCAGAGGTTTGAAATGAACATGATAGAAACAACACTTGCCACAAAATGGGGCCAACAGAATCAACATTTGGAATATCCACCATAGGAAATTTAAAAATAAATACAAACCCACATGGAAAGACAATCAAATCCAATTTTAAGTCACAAAGTGCCAGCACATTTCAATAAATCAAGAATAAAGAAACAGGTTTTGGTGACCATTCCTGACATAAGAAGGTTCAAAGAAAGAAAGCTCACCGTTAACCCGCCGTACTACACATGAAGCAACTGTCAAAATTTCCAAAACAACCAAATTACAACAAATTTACATCATGATGTGACTAATTTTAGCCACAAAAAGGGAATATCCACTACACAACACTCAAGGACACAAGGTCTAGAATGTGTTAGAGAATGTACACCAATACTCAAACAATTATGTTAATTCCATCCTCTTATCTAAGCAACTTCTATCTTTATTACAATACCATTTCTTTCTACTAAACTATGGAAATATGCAATTGCTTCCTTATGCAAGAAGATATAAAAGGAATGTATGATATCACATACAGGAATAATTCAAACTATAATTGACTTACATTATCACATACATGATCTCATAGGCCCAACCCAAGCTCTCATTTGATCTCCTACATACAATTCTTACACAGGCATATACAATGATAACTTCCATAAATTACAACAATTCTTCCACAAGAGGTCATGACCATCTAGGGGTTAGATATAGATTTTTAAGCATCCATGTAAAGATGTCAACATCACATAACCACATAACTCATGATCCATGATGCCACCAGATGATTAGATGCATTAACATGCAGGGAGAACATATTGTTAGATGTAACATCACATTTCCAAAGAAGAAGGAGAAAGAATATAGCAAACACATAAGAAGCATAAAGCATTCATTTCTTAAAGAGCAAGTCTATAAACTTATCAACCTTCATAGGTGGAAGATACTATTACCAACTCACTACAATGAGAAAATCATTTAACCTAGGGCAACAACAACAATCAAGAGGTCTCAGTGTTGCAACTTGGAATATAGTTAATCTACAGAGTTCAACCACTAGGTCACATAATGGGTGCAATTGTAACCAGAGTACTCAGTGTTTAAACTTGGCTCTGATACCAAATGTAATGCCCCATCATGCAACCCTAGAGAGTCAGACTAACAGAAGCAAAATTCTAGAAATAATTTTTTTTTTAAGAAAGTAAGTGCAATAACAGTAACAAAAGATAATATCATACACAACATACAGAAAAGTGCACTTCTAACTCCTCTAGGGAAACATAACTGCATCATTGAATAGGAAATTAAAACCACACAAGTGATATACATTATACTGCTACAACAGAAAGATCAACTTTTTCATTAACAAGATAGTTAATTTACAAAATTACAGTGCAAGATTACAAGAACGATCATGTCAGTTTACAACTGAATAAATATGAAAGTATACAACAACACTGAAGGTGGAAACCAATCTGGAACTGGAACACTTCTGCACAAGACTCGAACCGAATCTCCAAAAAGACCAATGGATAGATCTGCCTCCCAACCATGTGGAACCCTGAAGTCCACCCCACCGAGCTAGGAGATAACATCAAGGCTCCACTAGGTTGAAGTTACAACAATGAAAAAAGAATGAAATACAGACTCCTTACAAGCATACAAGATAACAAGACTGTATAGAAAAGACAATGATCCACCTGACAAAACCAACATCCAACAAGATCAAACAAGAAGCCAAAACTATACTCCAAAGGTAACAAAAAAATAAAGAGGAAGTAACTGAGTTGCATAAGGAGAGTGTCATCGCATGGTCCTAGGATGGGTTACCCAGGCTATCTATCACCAGAAGCTGACCCCCATCTATGGTTACCCTGGTAGCCTCTCTCTAGGCACCGGCCCCATAGGGTGACACATGCGGAGCCGACAGGTCCTCTCATGGGAACAAGGAGGTCGGTCATGCCAACCAGGCCTTCTCATCCCATCCCTAGCCTGCGAGAGCACTCAAGGCATGGGTGAGGTATCTTACTTATCTTGATATGTATTTTACTACCCCAACCCCCCTAAAGTTAATAGGTTTCCACTTTCTCATAACTACCATGGGGTTACCTAGGTGGCCTCTCACTAGGCACCAACCCCACCATAGAAGCCACTCCCTTAGCAATCTCTAAAAAACAACCAAACCACCTCGAGCAAAGATAAGGTACAAGATGGCTTCTAACCATTACTCATGCCAATCACTTGCCCTCGACAATACAAATCCCATTGCATTGCCATACCACTATCTGGAAACAAATACCAAGACACCACACCTCTAGAGTTAGGTACTAAACTAATGAAAAAGGTAACCATTATCTGATAGGGACAATGTTTCTGTATTTGACACCAAGAACACAGGGCATCCCTCAAGATTTACACTTCATAATTAACCATAGGCAAAAACTCCACCCCAAGAAAATATAATGCTCCAATTACCAACATAAGATATGACCAAGGAGAAGATTGAGCAATGAGATTCAATGAACTCCTAAATCAATCAAGAAATCAATTTACAAGATTTAACATCAATTTATAAGAAAATTCAAGTTCACCACATTAACAATAGATGGTATAAATCTGCAATTGGCTCAAAGTCTCTAAAATGAGGTAAAATAACATATACAATGATATCCACCTTTTACGAAGCACAAAATGGAATATTACAAGCATGACTAGAAAATTAAAATTCAACAAGGAAATCAATACACTATTATTACCCCATCAACTAGAAATAATAATTCAAATCCTTCTACAATTTCCATCACAATATTTATCTACTACAATAATATATCATGTAATTCTCTACCTAAAGACATCATTACTCCCAACAATAAATTTTCCAACAAAACCATATTTGAAAATGACTTAACATAACTCTTAAAGGATGATATAACTGACTATCATAACAAGGCTTTTACTTTCAGGTAATGAAATGATTTAACATATATTATATCATTTATGTGGACATCACTGCAGAATCTACTATTATAGCTCGAAAAACACAAAAGCTCTAACTTGGGATATATTTACTAAAAACAAGGTATCCTATGATAGTATGAACAAAATTACAATTATAAGAAAATATAATTTCCTATTTTAGTTTCTAATAACTATCAAATGTAACAACAACATCTATCACTATAATTTCCTTTAAGTAAACCTACTAACTAACATATTCCAATACCAAATCATTATAAACCTAAATAGTGTAACTTACCATTTCTAATTAAAACATCTATAAGAAAAATCTTTCTTTAATGTTAAACCAACTACAATCATAATCAACAACTGTAATATCTGTACTTTTCTAATATCACAACTTTTCCATCAAGCATCTTCCCATCTCCAATTTCTAATGAACACAATCATGAGAATAGGATAAATATCTTTAATTGCATAAGTTACTATCGAAATAGACTATTTACCACAATCTACTAAATCAACCTTTATATACCCTTACAAGCTTAAACTACAAACTCTACATTGATTCTTAAACATCCCATTCCAAGAGCATAACTATCTCCTAATGACATGCTACAACCTCATTCATAAATAGATCTTCTAAAAATTACATACATTTGATCTAATGCACAATTTATAAGAAAACCTAGTTCTATATTCTAGTCATTATCCATTAAATAAATACATTTATAAAAATACACCTATATCCTTGATAAGTATAAACCTATACATTGCTAACCACAATTTCAAATAAAACTTTTATAGGCATCAAGGATTCGATCTATACCAAAAATAACTAATAGCAATTTCAAATCCAAACAAACTACTATAACCTACAAAATTTCCTAACTTATTACCATATTCCATTTCAAAACCAAACTTAAGATACCCTAAGAGCATAGGTACCAAGCTAGCATTAAAATTCCTAACAACCATACCTATAAGAAAACATTAATTCCGAAAATATAACCACTTTCAAATGGAATTTAAAACATTAAATTTCCAATTATCATGATGCCATATGGAATAACCAATAAGCATATATAAAAGGAAAGAGTAAACATTTATTTCCTATTTGAAAGAGACTCCCTTTCGAATCTACCACCTACAACGGTTACCACTAAAGGTTTGTAATAACCTAACAAAGAAAGATTAATTCTATTCCTAGTCACATGGGTCCCATCAACCCTTCTAACAAGAGACCAAAACAAAAACATTCGAAACACATAACAATGAAACGGTTGCCAACTACCTTCTGAGTCAAATCGACGGCAGATTCTTATGTAAGCGACATAATTCATTAAGAATATCATTTCAACTGCTAAGTCCACAGCCAGTGACTAAGGTCTTAACGACTACCATTCTAAACACATGACATTACATAGCCCATGATCATAGACAAAGGTTTACATCACAAGTTAAAACTGCTAAAAACCACAACTATCTAACGACTTACCAAACCCACAGATTTCTAAACATTTGCTAAGTTTAAATTAGAATCTACCAAAATGGGGCTACGAACTAAAGAAGAATCTGCGACCTATCTAAGGATAGAAATGGCAATATCCATAAAGTGTTACCAACTTCAAAGAAAAACATTATTATTTTTCTATTGCTTCTAGCTGTGTTAATTCACATGCAAATAATGAATTGAACAAATTTTTTTCAGCCATAAGAAAATTTAAAGAATATATAAAGGAAAATATGAAGAAAACTTCATATGATTTGATTGAAATTCCATACATGATTGTAGGGTACATTCTTGTGGAGGTAGTATTGGAGCTACAAAACTTTCATCAGGGTTATAGAGAGAAAAAACAAGGAATGCCAGATAAAAAGAAATATGAATAATAGGAGGACCAACTAAGTGGTTGCAAACACTAACAGGTTGCATGGAAGTCAAATCTAAAGGCCAAATCTCTAGAAATTTAACCTCTATCAGAGTTATAGAAATGTGAGATAAAATGCAAGAACGATAGGTTCAAGAGATAGATAAAAACTTAACATTGAGTCATCTACTTCACAGGATTAAGATCATAGTTCAGTGTTATAGATGATTGAGCCAATGATTTCAAAAGGATAAGATAATGGCTTAACCAGAAGAATACATTTTTGAAGGAATCTACAGAGGTTGGAGCAACATTGGACTACACAGGCACAAGACAATACAAACCACAAAGATAAATAGATTCCAATCTATAGGACATGCAAATACACACACATGAAACCAGCTGCAATAGATTTTAAATTTTAAACTACAGCAATTGCAAATTTTTATAAAGAGAGACAAATCACATACCCAGATTCCAGTCCCACCTCCAAATTCTCCAACTCCTGCAACCAATTTCCCTATTCTTCTCCCCCATATCTCTGTCCTCCTTCCCACTCCCCTTAGAATACAATTTTTTCCCAAATAAAAATGGT
Source organism: Cunninghamia lanceolata (assembly GCA_027924645.1). Lineage (NCBI taxonomy): Eukaryota > Viridiplantae > Streptophyta > Pinopsida > Cupressales > Cupressaceae > Cunninghamia > Cunninghamia lanceolata. Next base: position 3,571,878 of record BSBN01001569.1, read on the forward strand.
TCAATTCCAAAAGAAATGAACGCAGACATGGATCCGTTACCCAACAACCCACTCCTCTAAGAAATTCAAAAGTTTACTATATACATAGATCCCAAATCTTCCAATTTCAAATTGACAACTCAAGGCATTTATTACACATAGCAAAATTATTCTGTACAAAATATACACTAATAATTACTCGTAACTCCAATTTATGACATAAGTACTCTTGGGTAGTAGATAATTAATTCTAGATTATTATAAAATTTAGCCAAGGTATCAATCCAAGTTCTAAGCCAAACAAATAATATCCAATAAACATAATAGGAGCATTATCATTAAAGTATTTTCTAACCACACATGAGAATAATTAACACAACTTGACTATACACCACAACACAAGATTACCAACATAAAAGGCCAGGACCAAGTGACACAACACAACTCAAGACCACAACAGAAGACAATAAATGACCTAGTGGAATAGACCTCACGTTATCTCCCATCACTGATACCCATTGGTGCAAGAACCTGCCCAAAGATGCTATATCAGGGGGAGTCGAGGCTCGATACCTATAGCCTACATCCGAACAATTGTTTGTATATGATCAAATAGATATATGTCAACAGACACAAAGAATCAGAGAATCACGACGTAGTAGGGTGCTCAAAGCGAGTAATACTACGCCATCTTTGCTCTTGAAACAATATCATAACAACTTTTATCTGAATTCAGATACCAACAAATCAAATGATACATGATAATATTAATTTGCATCATAACTGGAATAATAGTAATGCCATCATAAACTCATAACACATGTCTAATTATATCAGTCGAATATAGTCCATCAAGATCAAAATAAACATAAATCATACCATCCTAATCAAATGTCTTAGAACTGTATCAATGCAATGAAAGACTAACAATTGTCTCCAACTGACAGAGAGCAATATAGAACTACCACTATCACAAGCCAACAATGAGGGGGCACTACAAGACTGAAGAAAGGCTCTAGCAAATGTAAAGTTAAGTCATGCTTCAAATGTTTCAATTGTGGAAAGGTTGGTCACTTTGCTTCTAAATGTCCTCTTAAAAAAGTTAGAACTAATAGAAATGATAGATTCAAAAAGAGTTTGTTTTCCATAGAGGATAGTTGTTCTTCAGAGGATGAGGATCATGATGACTCAAATGTTGAAACACTTTTCATGGCTTTCAATGTTGGTGACAAAAAGGATGATGTTGGAAAGTGTGGAAAAATTGATACCTTGGAAACTATCCAAAACAATGAAAGATCAATGGTTGTATGGATTGCCTTCCATAAAAAATAAGAAATCAAAGTTTGGGTTATTCACAGTGGTTGTTCAAATCATATGACTAGTGACAAAGAGAATTTTATCACCCTTGAGAAGTGGGATGGTGGAGCTGTCATGTTTGGAGGTGATGAGTTAGCTCAAATCTGTGGAAAAGGTGTCATAACTATTGATGGAAATAATAGGACTGATGATGTCCTCTATGGCAAAGAATTACAACACAATCTTCTCAGTGTCAGTCAAATGTGCAACAAAGGTTACAATCTTACTTTTCATGCCAATGGTTGTGAAATCGAGAAGGCAAGATCCATAAAGCTAGTTGCAGAAGGTATCAATACATGTGATATTTATAACTTGAAAGAGGTAAATGGAAGAACATGTTTGTTGGCTCAATCTAGTGAGTGTTGTTTGTGGCACAAAAGAATGGGACAACAATTTAGATAATATTATCTCTACTCATGCAGTGAGAGATATACCTAAGATAATAAAACCTACAAACACTATATGTAAGGAATGTCAAATGGGAAAGAAGAAAAAGACAAGTTTTGAAAGGAAGGAGTATTCTTCTTCAAAGCCATTGGAGTTGATTCACAAAGACCTATTTACACCTACAAGAGTAAAAAGTCAACAAGGTGAAAGGTACGGTATGTTGCTCATTGATGATTATTCTACAATGACTTGGGTTACCTTCTTAAGAGAAAAATATGATGTCTTTGATAAGTTTAAAGTTTTCAAAGCTTTGGTTGAAAATGAAATGGATACTTAGATCAAATGTTTAAGGTCAGATAGAGGAGGTGAGTTTACTTCAAATGAATTTGAAAATTTTTGTGAAGATCATGTTATTAAGAGGCATTTGTCTTCTCCTAGAACCCCTCAACAAACTGGGGTAGTCGAAAGGAAGAATAGGACTATGCAACAAATCTATAGGGCAATGTTGAAAGATGTAGATCTGCCTGATATATACTAGAAGGAAGTAATTCACGATGTTGTCTATCTAACTAATAGAGTGTAGTTAAGGGTCAACAACACTAAGACACCTTATGAGTTGTGGTATGGAAGACCTCCCACTATCAGATGCTTCAGGATCTTTGATAGCAAATGCTATATCAGAAGAGATGAAGAAGACCTGGGAAAGTTTGATTCAAGAAGTGATGAAGCAATCTTTCTTGGTTACTCAACCAGACGTAAGGCCTATAGATGCTACAACAAATGGTTGGGAAAGGTGATTGAAAGCATAAATGCCAAATTGGATGAAGACTTGTATCAAATCTCACAAGATTCAAAAGACACTGGATTTGATATCTTTCCCTACATTGAAGATGAAGAAGAAGTGAAAGAAGAAAAGGAACAAGAACCAGAGTAGGTGCCTAAGACCCTAGCAAAGTATGTTTAGAAGAATCACTCAATAGAACAAATAATTGGAGACAATAATAAAGGTGTGTAGACAAGGAGAAGGTTTTCCAAGACCCATGAGCAAGTAAACTTGTGTTTGTTGTCAAAAGTAGAACCTAAGACCTTTGCTGAAGCCAGCAAGGATGATGGATGGATAAAATCCATGGAAGAAGAATTGGATCAGATTGAGAAGAATCAAATATGGGAATTGGTCCCTAGACTAGCAAACATAAATATTATAGGAACAAAATGGGTGTTCTGGAACAAATTGAATGAAGAAGGTGAAGTTGTAAGGAACAAAGCAACACTAGTATGCAAAGGATACATTCAAGTAGAAGGCATTTTTTTTGAGGAGGCTTTTGCTCCAGTAGCAAGAATGGAGGAAACCAAAATGTTCCTTGCTCTTGTTGCTCATAAGAACTTCAAAGTATATTAGATGGATGTCAAGTCATCTTTTTCGAATCGTGACCTAGAGGAAGTATACATTGAGCAACTAGATGGTTTCTAGATATCAAAAGATCCAGGCATGGTGTGCAGACTCAAAAATGCTTTGTATGGTCTCAAGCAAGCACCTAGGGCTTGGTATGCAAGATTAGGCAAGTAATTACTTCAGAAGGGCTTCAAGAAAGGTACTACAGATACTAATCTTTATATAAAGGAAGGAGACATGATTTTGATAGTTGCAGTATATGTTGATGACATCATCTTTGGTGGAGATGATGATATTTGTAAAAGGTTTGTAGAGGAGATGCAAAAAGAGTTTGAGATGTCCATGATTGGTGAAATGTCTTTCTTCTTTGGACTTCAACTTTCCCAACTAGATGGTGGTATCTTTATCTCTCAATCCAAGTATGTCAAAGAATTATTGAAGAAGTTTGGTATGGACGATTCAAAACTAGTGAGTACTCCCATGGTCACTAGATGTCACTTAAGCAAAGATGATGAGTCTTTGGAGGTGGATCAGACTATCTATAGGTCTATGATTGGAGCATTTTTGTATTTGACTACTTCTAGACCTAACATTATGCACACAGTATGTGTGGTTGCTAGATATCAAGCCAATCCTAACAAAAGACATGAGAAAGTAGTGAAAAGCATATTCATATAGTTGAAAGGAACTCTAGACTATAGTCTATGGTATCCAAAAGGAAATGACTTTGATTTGAGTGCATACACTGATGTTGACTGGGTTGGTTGTGTTGATGATAGAAGTACAAGTAGTGGTGATCTCTTTCTACGAAGTAGATTGGTTTCATGGTAGAGCAAGAAGCAAGATTGAATGTCCTTATCAACTGCAAAAGCAAAGTATATTGCAGCAGTCTCCTGTTGTACACAAGTGTTGTGGATGAAGCAAACTCTAAAGGATATCAAGGTATTTTATGATGAACCTATTGCTATTTTGTGTGACAATACAAGTGCTATCAATATTTCCAAGAATCTAGTGATGCATTCTAGAACCAAACATATAGCAATTAGGTATCACTTTTTGAGAGAATGGGTTGCAGATAAGGAAGTGAAGTTGGAATATTTTCCAACAAAGGATCAAATTGAAGATATCTATACAAAGGCTCTTGCAAAGGACACCTTTAAGGATCTCTGGCACAAGTTAGGGGTAATACCCCTCCCTCTTCTTACTAAATATGCATAGTGATGCATCTGTCCATGGGGAGTTAATGTTCTATCCTTGTTCTTGGACTGATGATGGCTAGCTCTCAAGGGGAGCAGGTAGTGGTAGATGATGATAGGGGGAGTTTGTTTGTTGCAAGAAGAAGTTATAACCTAAAGAAAAATGTGTAGATGTATTGTTGTTGATGAGCTTGTGGTAGTTGCCCTTTGTCCCTGATGTCAAAGGGGGAGAAATGTGCAATTATGTGTTGCCATCAATGCCAAAGGGGGAGATTGTTACACATATGGTTCCAATGGTTGTTTATTTTGTCATTGATATCAACACTGTCACAAGATTTCCATTAATATCAACACTATTATGAATGTGTAATAGTGTTCATTGTTGGATGTAATGCTTCTGAAGAAGATATATTGAGATACAATGAGATAGGAATTAGATGCGTGTCATGCTTCTGAAGAAGATACATTGAGATGGGAATTAGAAGCACATTAATATGGGAGAGAAGCACTAGGATATGGTAGTAATGGATTAAGATATGTTGTATGCTCTCTTTTACTGTCCCTAAGAGTGCATGTGTTAATGCAAAGAAGACTTAGCCTCTGGAAATTGGTGATAGTCTCTATTTTAGAATGACCACCTTTGAAGACTAACTGGGAAATTGCTCAACATTTCCATCAATTTCATTTTGGGCATTTGCGGATTGGAATATAACTTAATGTAATGACAAATCATGCATATTCCAAGTTTTATGATGTATGGATTACTGGAAGTATGTTTTACAAAAGATAGACTGAAGACAATGTTGGTTCTATGAAGACAATCAATACATGGAAGCAGGATGCTCAACACTCTGCATTTATAGATATGGCTATATGGTTCTGAAGGTATGTTAATATTCTAGTGAAGATGATTATTCTAGAGATTAAGATCATTTACCCTTTCATAGTGGAATTTGTGCATGATAGAGTACCTGCATATGTTCTGGAAGAGTAAGTCAGTGTTGAAGGTCTGATAGAATATTCTACATTCCTCTGTAAATGAATGATTGTCCTTGTGGTTTTGAGGATATGTTTCTAGATGTTTTAGTTTCAAGATTCTTGATGGTCTACAGCTCAGTTTTTTTCAATGAAAGCATATTGCAGTGTGTCCCAGATGACAAAGTGTTCTCAGAATTAAAGATTAAAGCTGTAAAACACAATTCTTTGATGTACAGTCAGAAAGGAGTGTTTGGGGATGTTTTATGAGTCGTGTAGACTCATCTAGAAAAGTTTCATGAATATCTTTCTTGTTTCTAGTACCGCACAAGGTTTTTCAAGTTTATGTGGTCGTTATACTTCAAGTCTTCTTGTGTTATCCTTAAAGTTGTCCTATTTGCAAATGAGCAGAGTGTGCGAATGTAATTTCTTGGTGTTTGAAGCTGTGAAGGATGTTTTGGACCTAGTTAAGTACATGTCTTGGTCCACAAGGCTGGGATCTTCTATTGGTATAACATGTGGCTTCACTTAGGATCTATCTTCCACATGTTTCATATTGTGTGTTATCTGGCCGACTTGTAAATGTATTTTTCATATTGTATTTGGCTGACAATCTATGTAATCAATGTAATATCATGTATAAATAGTGAATCGAATTGAGTAAGGAGGGTGTGATTGCAAGTTGATAGAAAAGGTTCGCAAGAAGGATAAAAATCAAAATAAATACATTATTGATGTGTGACTAAAGGAGAAGAGTAGAAGTTATTGATGATTTTTGAATTCATCTCGAAGATATATATTTGTGACATTGATCAAGTATAGAGAATTCCTAACTAATTAAATCATCAGAAGAAAGTGTGAAGAGGTAGAAATGCAATCATCAAAAGTGTGAGTTTCAATGTCGGTTTTCAGATAGTAGAAAGAGTTTCATACTCAATCTTTTGTAAGTGTGTTCTCATTTTAGGGAGTAGTAGCTTCCTTGGGAGTGACCCTAAAACAATTTCATTAGGAATTAGAAGCTTCCTTGGGAGTGACACTAAATTAGAGTTACTTAAGGACTAGCAGTTTCCTTGGGTTTCAGCCCCTAAAACAAAGTTATTATTTGAGCTTCATATATTGTGAGTTAATCCCCACAATGGTTTTTCCCTTCTAGGGTTTTCCATGTATATATGGTGTTATGTGTTGATGTACATTGTGTTATCCTTTCATGTTGATATTATGATGCTTAAGGTTTAATTTGATTCAGATAAGCTGAAGTTGTTGAATTTGAAAGTTGTTTAAATACTGATTCACCCCCCCTCTTAGTATTCTTGTGTGTCTAACATGGAACACTTGTGGCATCTACAACAAGTGAAATTGTACCTCCACTAAGAATCATAGATTTATCCTACTAGTCCACCTAAGCCGATTCATTTTTTAGATCAATGACAAATGATATGGATATATTTTGAGAAAAAAATATAATGTTACATTTATTTTAGCACTTATTTTTCTAAGGCAACCTTTATGGGTCATTGTATTTTGATAAACATTGTGTTTGTAGATGGTTTTACATTTGGGTGATTTCACATTACTGACATTCCTTAGCCCACTATTTCTTTACCTACATATGTCATCCATTGCTATATTTTCCACTTTAGGTGATTCTATCACTTGCCTACACACATACCCTCCCACTTGTATCTTATCCAATATACATTTTTTAACTAGCTTATATATGGTACTCACATTGTTTACATCTTACATGGCATTTTTTAATGTGCTTTCATGATTTATCCTTACTGGAATTATAAATTTTATTTCCTTCTCACTAGAGGCAACTCCAGGGGCATTTCATATCCTTGATTTTGTATGCTTGCATGCTTATCACTTGATATAATTTATTTTTTAATTATCACACTATGTTATCAATTATTACACAGTTGTTGTGCCTTACATTTTCTTCTCTGTTAATTTTCATTACATGCTTGTTTTGACTTATGCACTATTATCTTTGAAATTATCATGTATTAATGCTTTTAAAGGTGTTATTGTAATGTTGTAAATTGCATACCCTTGCAATTTCACACTATATTTTGGCTTGCTTTAGTGTTCATTCCCTTAGTTTTTTTGTAGGCTCATTTTAGCCATTGTATTAGCCTTTTACCTTCCCATGGTCCTTAGGTCTTATTTTTAGTGTTATCATTTTGTCAATATTTGTCATCACCGATGTGTTAGCCATGTGATGTTCTAGTGTCTTGCCATTTTTTAGCCCAAATTGTCCAGACACTAGCGCTTAGTTTGGATGTCTACGCGACACAGTAGTGTCCCATGAATTTTTTGTGTTTTTTGGTTATTTTAAGGTATTTTTCTACTTGTCATGTTTGTTGGTCAGAGGTAACGGCTTAAGATGATTCAAAAAGATCCATCAACCTCTTCCTTTTCCCTCCTCCTCTCTTTTTGAATGGATCTTTCATGGTGGCATCTCTCTTGGCTCTTTTTTCGAACTCTCCAACTTTCTTGCAACTCTCTCAAGATTTCTACAGCTTGCTACAACACTTTCCTTCAACTCTCTTTCTCTCTTTGGCTTTGTCAAGCCCTTTCAAGGTCAGATTGTTCTTTATTTTATTGTTATTGAATTCTCTTTTTTGTTGTGCCCTTCAGTACCTTGGGATCCTCACATCTCTTCTATTTCCTTCATTTTAGTTTACACTATTTGCACAATCATGGCTCTTACCATTTCCAAGCACATTTGGAATAGAAGCATTCACACACATTTTTATATCTATCTATATTGGTTTCTATGGAGGTTGAAAGACCAAAGCAGGGATTTGACCTAAGGAAAACCCTCAAACAACCCCAACACTTTTCTTGTTTATAGCTACATGTACTTGGGAAGTATTTAACCACACGAAGGTTTGCTATTTTCAGATTCCTTCTTTCCTTTTGTTATTTCAATGGATTTAGATTGATTATATTTATTATTTTCATCCTTGTTATTGCTTTGTACCTTGTTGATGTCTCCCCTTTTCTAGTTTTACAAATCTAGGCTAGTTGTTGGATTGGATTTCATGTATTTTGGAAGTTATTTAATTTTCTGGATCGTACGAATGATAGAACTTAGCACAGATGTTTGTGCAATGCGCTGACATCCTAGGAAATGGCATCCTCCTTCTGGATTCAGGTTCTCCTCTTGGACCTCCTTTTAGCTCTACAATTTATTTTTAAAAATTAGTTTTTAGTTTTTTGTAAATTAGCATTTTCCATTCCAGGTTGTTTGAATGTAGTATAGAAAGTAGAGGTACTACTTTTTAGATATTACATTTTGGTGAACCTGCCTCTTTAACATGAAAGAAGAAGTTTTCATGTTAAAGAGGTAGGTTCACCAAAATGTAATCTTCCATGAAGCCCATGGACGTGGCTACTATTCTTGAAGGTTTTCATTCAAATTCTAATGATATCACTTTTCATTTCTCTGAGCTCCTTTCTATTCAAGTTCAGATGAAAAATGATGCTCTTATGATTATTGTTGGTATAGACATGACTGGGATTAAGTGAACCCTTATTGATAGTGGTTTTGGTCTTAACGTTTGCAGTTTAGACCTCCTTAATTGTCTAAAGTTTATGCTTCTTCTATTTCTCCTTCAAATATATCCATCAGAGGTTTTGATAATGTGGCTCGCTTGACTTTGGGCACTATCACATTGCCTATTATGTTAGGCCCCATTACATTATCTATTGAGGTTCATGTCATGTAGGAGTCTTTCTTATAATCTTCTTCTCAGTAGACCATTGATTCATTTCATGCATGCAATCCTATCTACCCTTTGTCAATCTATTAAATTTATTTATCATGGTGAAATACATAAGACAATGTTGATCCTAACCCCTTTCAATACTATCAATAGGCTGAATTGGATCACAAAATGAATGCTCTTTATTCTCTTCATAATTTTATACCTTCTACAACAAATTCTCATACACCAAATGTTATCACCCTCTGTTGATGTTGATGTGCCTTCCTCATCTAATGCATGTCTTGGTGATGATTAGGGCTCTTTAGACTTCAGCCCTCATGGTCCTAGTGAATATAAGGTTGACCCTTCTCACGTTAATGTCTCCACATTAAGAAAGGATCCACATTCTCACATTATAATCGATCCCTCTTCTCATGTGAATATTTCTATTGCTTCTCCTCCAAAATGTGCATACACATCTCATTTTGACAAGGTTAGTGATGTACAATCTCCTCCTCTTTCTTATTTAGAGACACGTTACTTTCTTTGGATTAAAATTATTTCTAAACATGGATACAATGTAAATTGTCTAGGGTGAATGGAACAAGGACTTAAGGTCCCTATGGAACCTACACCGCACTTACCTTCTAGAGTGGGTTTAGGTTACGACCTTCTCCTTTATTTACATCCCCTCCTCCATTTTCTGAGGTATCTATGGCTTCTTCTTTTAAGAAATCATTCCTTTCTCAACAAAAAAGGGTTACTTCCTACTCCACCTTCTTCTCTTCTATCTAAACATTTTGAGTGTATTTTTTTAGGCTTCTAAAAGACCACTTGATGACTCTTCCTCCTCCTACATGCAATAAATTTCCTGAACATATTCAACAAACACTTTCTTTCTATCCATATCATTGATTGCTTGGCCATTCTACCAATGAATTTTAATCCTTGAAGGACAAAATACAACAACTTCTTGACACGATTTCTCTCGCTCTTCCTACTATTGAAGGATTTGTCACTTCTACATGACAAGTGATATTGAGGTTCACCTCTATCTAGTTCATTGTTCTTCCTCTATTTTCTCATTAGAGTATTGTGTTGCTATCCACTATGTGGTACCTATAGCTTTCTCTATTTTCTTGTTGCCAAATTCATGGTGGTACAATCTCACGTGAAACTATGCTTTATTTTTTTGTAACAACACAATATTCTTTTTCCTGGTTCTCCTCACCCATGTTCTAGGGAGTAGAGACAACTTGTTCTAAGGGTGTGCATTCTTTATATGGATCTTCCCTTCTCTTTTTTCCCCACTTATTTACCTTAAAATATTTGCATATTATACATGCTAATATTTCAAGGGGGGCATATTCTCTACTCATATATGCATCCATACATGCAACTTTCTCCATTTGCACCCAGGGCTGAGGTATAGCTTATTAATTCACCATCATTGTGGCATTGTTTATTTTATGCTCCGTGAAGCATTCACCCACTGCAGTGTTGGTGTTTGATAAGATCCCTAAGCTGTTAGTTTTTATGCTCCCTGAGGTATTGGTAGCATGTGAGCCACCTAGAATAATACAACTTACTGGCATGTGTGCTTCATATGACTCACCTTTTTATACCCATGGTCACCTAGCATAACACAACTTGCTAGTCCATGATCCATGATGGTATTGTGATTTGCATGACCCCTAGTGACAAATCAAGCTAGAGGCTAAGTCATGTACACTTCTTTGTTCATAAATTGATTGCTTCCATGTTTATCTATATGTCTTCTCTCCTTGAAGCAATCAATCAATTCATTATATTCTTCTCTCTCCATTTAAGAATTCCTCTATTTATGGTTTTCTAAATAGTTTTTTTGTATTTTGGTGATGATGCATGGTATTGAGACAATCTTTCACATTGAGGTCTCTTTCATTTTGATAACTAAAAATTTTTCTTTGCATGTTGTATGTTTTTCTCCTCTATGTATGTGTTGTTTATATTTATATATATGATTGTGATGTTTTGACATAGTGGTTTTGCAGGTTTATGTTCTAATATTGTTGTATTACAGGTTTTTGTTGTATAATGTATTTGTTTTGCAGGTTCTCAGCCTGGGGGCTTGATTTCTCCACTTGAAGAGATTTGCTTCCCCTATTGTATCCTTTTCCAGTGTTATGATGTTATTTAGTTTCAATACTTTCCTTTTACTTTAGCATGCATATTCACATAGTGTCATAAAGTCCACTAAAGTGGGGGCTAAATGTAATGTCGTAAATTGGATACCCTTGCAATTTCTCTATTTTTTTCTTTGCTTTAGTGTCCATTCCCTTAGTTTGTTTGTAGGCTCATTTTAGCCCATGCATTATCCTTTTACCTTCCCATGATGCTTAGGCATTATTTTCAATGTTATCTATTTGTAAAGATTTATCATCACTTATGTGTTAGAAATGTGATGTTCTAGTGTCTTTCCATTTTTTAGCCTAAACTATGTGGACACTATCACTTAGCGCATACGTTTGCGTGATGTGCTAACATCCTACAATAGTTTTGTGTTTTTTGGTCATTTTTGGGCACTTTTTGACTTGTCATTTTTGTGGGTCAAAGGTAATGGCTTATGACAATTCAAAATGGTCTATCAGTCTCTTCATCTTCCCTCCTTCTCTCTATTTTTGAATGGACCCTTCATGGTGGTACCTCTCTTGGCTCCTTTTTAGAACTCTCCAACTTTCTTGCAACTCTTTACAACTCTCTCAAGAATTTCTACAGCTTTCTATAGCTTGGTACAACACTCTCCTTCAACTCTCTTGCTCTCTTTGGCTTTGTCAAGCCCTTTCAAGGTGAGATTGTTCTTATTTTTATTGTTATTGAAGTCTTTTCTTTTGTTGTTCCCTTGAGGACCTTGGGATCCTCACATCCCTTCTATTTCCTTCATTTTAGTTTACACTATTTTCATAATCATAGCTCTTACCACTCCCAAGCACATTTGGAATAGGAGCATTCATACACCTTTTTATATGTATCTATATTTGTTGCTATGGAGGTTGAAAGACCAAAGCAATGGTTTGACCTGAAGGCAAACCCGCAAACAACCCCAACATTTATCTTGTTTTTAGGTACAGGTACTTGGGAAGTATTCAACTGCATGGAGGTTTGCTAGATTCTTCCTTCATTTTCCTTTTGTTGTTTCATTGGATCTAGCTAGTTTATCTTTATTACTTTCATCTCTTTATTGCTTTGTACCTTGTTACCATCTCCCCTTTTTTTCTTTTATAGACCTAGGCGAGTTGTTGTCCATTGGATTTCATGTACTCTGGATCATTATCATAGTAGTTTCTAGCTAGTGAATATAAATTCATAACTACAATCATAATCATAGTGATGAATTTATTATAGCTAGATCATTATCTAGTACTAGATAGAGTTTCATCACCAATTATAGATAGAGTATCTTTTTGCATAGTTAGATCCATTATCATGCTATTTGAAGTGTTAGATTCTTCCTTGAATGGTTGGAGTCCTTTGGCACCTTATCCTGTTAGTTTTAGTCCTTCACACTTTCCTCTTGTTTAGAGTGATACTCCTTTCCTCTTAGTCAAAATCTATTACGTTGCTCCTTTTACTTTTCTGTATTTAGTTTTAGAAAATTTTGATTATGCTCATTTTAATCCCTCATAGTTGCTACTCACTGGAATTTCTTTCTCCATCTTTAAAGGTTCTCAAATTGGAGCACACAATGCAAGAAAATTTTGAGAATGACCAAATATACATTGATCTTTTGAGCATTTCAATATCCTTTGATTGTTTAAAGAATATTTAATTTCTATGTTGACTGCTTGGTTTTGCTTTGGCATGCATATTCATAGTAGTTTGCATGCGCATCAAGGTTGGGGTAAAATATAACAATAGAAAGTACATACCCATTTCCTTTTCCCTTACGGTTTGGTCTCATTTTGATTGGAGTGTATTTTATACAATAACAAGATTGCAAGTGACATCTTGCTGTGTAAATTTGGCTCACAACATAATACTAACCCAATCCCATCTTTGCTCATCCTTACAAATTAATCTTGGTCCCTAGATCTCCTACTCATCACCTTAGATCATATTTGTAGGTGAAGAATTGACCAACTTATTTATGTGGTTGTAGATCTAAACCTCAAACTTTGAAAATTAATGATTTCAATTTAAAACTTCTTAACTCCCTCCTAGCACCCATTGTCATCTCACCTGGTGCTAATGTTGTTAGTGTTTATTTTACCTATGTATTATTTTACCTAACATGGGTAAAATACACGTGCCATAAGCCTACTTAGGTGGGTTGTGTGGCGACTTGGAGAGTTTGACACAACTCTCCAAGATATGTGTTGCCACTCTTATGCCACTTGGTGGAAAACTTCTTCCACCTCTAGTTGAGTGTTGAAGTCGACTTCTGAGTTGACTCAACCTCTCTCATATATATGTACTTGTTATTGTGCATAGTTTATCTATTGCAATTTTATTGCTTTCACCCTATTTTTGTAATTAGCATTTTGCTTAGATATCATGGTTTCTAATATGGTATTAGAGCCCCACTAAGTTCGTTGTTGATTCGTCTTGGAGGCATGAATCTCATCTGGGATGAGAGTTTGTGTTTTTCTGGTTCAAATGTTGTTTCACAATATTTTGTGAGTTTGTTTCTCCAATTGTAGGACGAGGAAAAGGTTGTGTATGTGTCTATGCAAGGCCAAAGCAGTCTAAACTGCAGGAGAGGTGACCTTGGCCATTTTTTGCATTGAGGCGTTGTGACTGGTTGGAGCTCACAGGGGGTTGATTGAAGGCTCGATTTTCTTGGCTCTGTAGAAGGTATGTTCATAGGAGGAAATCCAGAGGGAAAGGGATTAAAATGCCTCTACTATTAGCGTCACTCTGCTAATAGCTAGGCTTGATGCACACATTTTGGCTGGTGTCATACTCTGTGGTCGGCGCCACTTGTGAGGGCGGATCTGGACGGGCGGTTGGATGGCATACCCTGGCTGCTCACCATGGCACTCCCATGGCCCTGTTTGGCCCTGATGAGCTTCTTCGGGTAGAGAAATATGAGGCCCTAATGCCCCTGTTTGGGCACTACACCAGATCGTGCACGCCGCCCTAATTTCTTTTGGCCATTATCGCAGAGGGGTTCGCATTCTGGGTGATATCTCGGCGTTCAAGCTATGGAAGATCGACCATTTGTCCATTGTCTAGGCTCTCACTGACTTCACTATAGGGAAATTCGTGATGAGGGTGAAGGACAACATTCCCCTCAAGGCCTGTAGGAGCGGGGACACCCTAATCTATAGGAATGCTCTTCAACAACATTCCCAGCACCACCACTGCCATCATTACCTCCAAGCACCACCATTTTGCCCCTGTTCGCCCATTTTTTGGACTCCCCTACCTACAGCTCCTCCATCTTTTTGTTTTGGTTGTCCTACTTCTCCATTTTCCCTAATTTATTGGCTCTAACATTATTGTTTTATATTTTTCAAAGCGTATAACTTTATGCTTTTTTTAATGTTTAATATATGGCAATTTTTTAATCATCTAAAACTACTAAGGCAATATAAAATACAAATGGGGGGAATTGAATTGAAAAAATTGTTCAAGGTTCTTCTAAAAAATGTTAGTGTTAAAGTACATTTTTTGTAAAAAGGCTAAGTATTAGGGCTCGATTATATCGACCTATTTAGACCTATAGCACTACATGATAAAGTGTCGAAACTAGGGGGTAATCAAGCAAAGCGGGTTATGCACACACTCAGTTATAAAGTGCCGCAAATTTGGGGGCTGTCATTGAGTCTTTTCCATTCCTACTTCTAAGTCTACAACATATATCTCATCTTCATGGTTTTATAAGTGTGATCACATCTATCTCCAAGAACTTCTATTCATATTGTGATCTTGAAAACATCCAATGGGAAGGTCAATGAACAAAGAAGTCATGAGCTAAAACTTGATAAGTATAAGTCCAAGAGACTCGAATACTATAGAGGATTATGCCACATAATTTAACTTATTGAGGTTGCAAATAAAAGAAGGTGGGATTGAGAAACAGGTGGATCAATTAATCCTTCAAACACTTTTTAAATTGAGAGCCTATGGCCAATGATCCATAATCTTGTGACGGATTCACATCGGTTCACATCTCACATTGAGAGCCTATGGTAAATGAACTTGAATCTTGCATCATATCACATCTAAAATTTGGTTAATATTCCTAAATCTTCATGATACTTCCTTCTATGGAGTCATTTTAGTAATAGTTCATCATTGACATCAAGGTACACAAGCAACGTTCAAGATTCCCGTGTCTTTTCTCTCTTTTGGAGGGTAGATTTTTCCCACAGGGTTGTCTACCTTATCTCCAGGTCATGAGAAATTTTCACTATATATGGGTACTTGATCAGGCCTAGTTGCCAGGACCCATCCCTATTTGTGCCCACCTAAGCTATGCTTAAGGGGGTGTTAGTGTATATATTACTTATGTATTATTTTACCTCACATGGGTAAATACACATGTCGTAAGCCTACTTACGTGGGTTGTGTGGTGACTTGGATATTTTGACACAACTCTCCAAGATATGTGTCGCCACTCTTATGCCACTTGATGGAAACCTTCTTCCACCTCTAGTTCAATA
Source organism: Cunninghamia lanceolata (assembly GCA_027924645.1). Classification (NCBI taxonomy): domain Eukaryota; kingdom Viridiplantae; phylum Streptophyta; class Pinopsida; order Cupressales; family Cupressaceae; genus Cunninghamia; species Cunninghamia lanceolata. The sequence goes on from BSBN01001569.1 coordinate 3,587,527, forward strand.
TTGAAGTCGACTTCTGAGTCAACTCAACCTCTCTCCTCTATATGTACTTGTTATTGTGCATAGTTTATCTATTGCAATTTTATTGCTTTCACTCCATTTTTATAATCAACATTTTGCTTAGATGATCATGGTTTCTAATAAATGTTGTTGTATAATAAGGCATTCATTCGTTTTGAAAGGACCTATGATATAAGAGAGCATTAAGGAATAATAGAAACTAGCACATATCTAGCATAATAACGTGACACTAACATTGTAGGAACATATTACATGCTTTCATATTGCCTTTGATCTTTTCCATCACCGTTGAACCAATCTACTTAAGGGCTTGTCTGAGGAGAACATGACCCTTGCTTAGCAAGTTCCCTAGATATAGCTCACAGACTTAGAGGCAAATAGGGTGCAAAAATCCAAGATAAGGAAGTTCAGTTTTGCACACAGGTTCATATCCATAGTTACAAAAGTGAACTTGACAAATTATAGTCAAATTCCCACTTCTACAATAGTTGTTCAATAATTTTTAACTTTCAAATACCATGACAAATTAATTTCTAACATCTATCAGAATAATTATCTTCATTAAATGTAGAGCTTAGTACCCCTACATTATATAGAGATATTAGATTTCCACATTCCATTGTAATTACATAGAAGTGCTTCTAGAAAAGACTGACTTAGATTTTTTAATCTAAAATAAATGATTTGGATCAGAATCCATGATCTATCATTACGAAGAGAATGATACTATGAATTAGATTGCAAAGCTACTTGCATAAAAAGAGAGACAGGAAAGGAAGGATGGAAACCAAGATTCCTCAAGAGATAAACTAATAATAAAAGCATAGAACCTCCATAAAGAAAAAGAAATAAAATAAAGGAAAATTTTGATGGCAAAAAATAAAGAAAAAAAATCAAAACCCTTTCTGAATGGCCATAAAAGACCCTAATGAAAAACTTGTTAGAACAAAGGATCGGCTAACGCATTGCTAATTACAAATTGGAGTAATTGATTATGAACATGGTAGTTGTACATATAGGGTAGAGAGGTTGAGTCAACTTCAATATTCAACTAGAGGTGGAAGAAAGAGTGTTGACAAGTGTCTTGGAGAGTTGTGTTGGAGTTTCCAAGTCGACACCTAACTATCTAAGGTGGTTTAAAGCCATGTGTGGAATATAGACATAAGTACTTATTTAAATAATAAGTAATAGTGTTAATATTCTTACAGTAACAAACCAAGTGTGAATCCTTAACTCTTATGTCTCAATGATTGTTTATTTAAATATTTTTTGTTTTAGTAATCTAGATATTTAAGTAAGGTTCAGATTCCATTGAATTTAAAAATAGGTTGAATAGGTAGATGAGATCTATAAAAATAAAATAAAAAGCTACTAATGAAAAAAAAAATGTGGAGGCATAACCACAAGATACCTAATATAAAAATGTTTGTAAAAATGCACATGCAGCTGGGAAGAGAGAAACATAAATTAGGTCCAGAGGCATGTTCTGCATGTTTCCCTCTCGTGGACGGATGAAGAAAAAATGATTAATCCACTTCCCCCGCCTTCTGTCTCAAAGCGAGAGGTAAACCACGGTGACGGTTACTTTGTGCTATTTAGTATTTCATTGACTTGCAAGCACATACACAAAAAACAATGCATTTGGTATTTGAAAGCGCGTACTCCTTGTCAATGAAACATTGATTCAGCCACCTTTGGTAGTTGCTTCCAGCTAATAATAATAATAAAATACGAAGTTGTCTGTATTCCATGCTCCCAGAGACAAGAGAGATGGAATACAAATTATTTTGTACAGCACGATGGAAATGATCAAATGACAAGAGAGAGAAATAAGGTATTGGAGGCCGCGTCAAGCCGGTCGCGCTTATCGATGTATCGAATAACTCCATCAAACCTTGTTTGAACTAAAAGAATCATCAAATAAAATATGCAAAATGATGAAGGATATCAAACGTTGCAAGTTGCTTAATTTTGTGAATTATGGTCAAGTCAACGGAAGTAGCTGTAATCTAGCCGCTTACATCCTCAATAGACAACTACCTAATAGAGAAACATCGGTGAACTCGGGCACTTATGATTTCATTGACTTCAATTTATGGGCTCTATAAAATAACTGATTGCAGATTGAATGGTCATCAATATTCTTCGTTCGACTTTTGGTTTGAGAAGTAATGGCTTCTAAGGTCCTCCTTGTGATTCTGCTAGCGTTTCTCTCTTCATATCAATCTCGAGGAGATACTCGAAACAATAATGTTGAATCTGCCTGCGAATTGGCTCCCAATAGGACATTCTGTGAATGGAGCCTGTCTCAAAGTGGAGGATCATCTGGAGCCGGCCCTAAAAATTTGAGTGAAATTGTTATGAGATATAGCTTACGTCAAGCTAAAATTGTTAAGGGCTCTATTTCCGGTGGGTCGTCGAGTGGGTTGTCAATGCAGAGCCAAGCTATAGAGGATTGCAATTTCCTCTACGGTCTTACAGTCGACTATTTGATGGCGAGTCTGGCAAAGTTGACAAACTCGACAAATTCGACTGTGGGATGGAAGAGTGCGGTGGATATTCAGAGCTATCTGAGTGCAGCCCTCACCAATCAGGCCACCTGTCTGGAAGGACTGAAACTGGCAAACGTAAAGCTCCGCCAGTTTTCCTTCACCAATGGTATATCTAACGCGTCAGATTCCGTAAGCAGTAGTCTGGCTTTGATGAAGAAATTTTTTATTGCGGGGAAGGCTCCTCCGAAGCGTTCCCGCTCTGTCCACAGCCGACGGCTGTTATCTGACGATGATTTTGTGTCGCAATATGGATCGGTCGATGACGGGTTACCGTCGTGGTTGTCTCGAGCGGACAGAAGGCGGCTTCTGCAAAGCTCAAGTGGTGACGGCGTTTTAGTGGGCGACGTCGTAACGGTGGCGCAGGACGGTAGCGGGAACTACACCACCATTACTGATGCTATCAACGCTGCAGCCAACCAAAGCGCAGACAGATGCGTGATCTATGTTACCGCAGGAGTGTACGAGGAATACGTACAGATTCCCAAATACAAGTACAATATTATGCTAATCGGAGATGGCATAGATGTTACTGTGATTACTGGGAATAGAAGCGTCGTGGATGGATGGACTACGTTTAATTCTGCAACTGTTGGTAAGCTACTAAGCTCTTTTAGTTTCTTTTTCTCAATGCTATTTTTATAAGTAGGACTAGTACTGCAGTTTTTTATCACCTCAGCTAAACAGTCGGCGTGTTGTCGTGTCAGCTGTTTACAAAAATTTCGATTCTGATTCAATTTACAAAATCCATTCGACCTGATCTGTTTATAATGGTGACTGATCCAAACAAACTGTTTTTGATAATGGTCGATTTATTTCGACCCAACGGCAAAATTTTTGACAGCCGATGCGTTTAGAACGCACCGGCTGTTTAAGCTCTTCCAAGATACTCTTGTGACTTCTCAGCACACATTGTTAGTGTAGAATTTTAATAACATAAAATTAGAATAATCTCATATATATATATATATATATCAAATTTAGGTTGTTTGATTGTATTATTGGGATTTTATATTTTAAAAGTTATTTTTAATAATGAGTAATATCTTTGTTTTGGAATTATAAAGATAGTAAAAGAAGTGTTTTAAATACATTTTCAATGTGCTTATGGTAAACAGTGGTAGGTAGTCATGTCGGCCGTCTTAAAAATTTTTGATTTCGATTGAATTTAACAAATCTGTTCGATTTGTTCAACTGATAATGGTCGACTGTTTCAAATCACCTGTTTTTGGATATAGTCGATTTGTGACGACCTGTTGGTAAGCTTTGGACAGTCGATGCATTTACAATGCACCAGCTGTTAAAGCTCTTAATTTTCAATATCCCTATTTTAAGTTTAGTATAATCTATATTGGTCAACCAAACCAAATCTAATGGTTTTATGGGGACTAAATCTATCCTATTCAATATGGCTATTCCTAAATATCATCCAATTCAAAGTCAATAGTCAATTCTGACCAATAAAAATAAGACAAACTTTATTACTGTTCTTTGAGAATGAAGTGTAAAATTAATATTAACAGTTTGACCATTAAAATGAATTAAAATGATATTTAAATAGAATGAATTCAAAGTCAAAAGTCAATTTTGACCAGTAAAATAAGGCAAACTTTATTACTTTTCTTTGAGAATGAAGTGTAAAATTAATATTAACAGTTTGACCATTAAAATGAATTAAAATAATATTTAAATAGAATTATTGGATACACTTACAGACAAGATGAAAGCCTAAACATGTAAGCTTATCGGAGTCATTTTCACTTAGTTTATTCATTGTAGTACATTGTGGAATCGATATCAGTTTTAATTGGGTGTTATGGAATTATTGAAATTCCCATTACCATTCGTTAAAAATTGAAACTGTGTCACATGTTGATTTTAGCCTAGTTAGTCTTACTTGGATCTGATCTTGTTTGTTGGTATGGGTTGATGCAGCTGCTGTTGGACAAGGTTTTCTTGCACGTGATATCACCTTCGAAAACACAGCAGGAGCAGAGAAGCACCAGGCCGTGGCTCTACGAGTGGGCTCTGATCTCTCAGCTTTTTACCGTTGCAGTATAAAGGGCTACCAAGACACTCTCTACACTCATTCCCTCCGTCAATTCTACAGAGAATGCGACATCTACGGCACTGTGGATTTCATCTTCGGCAACGCCGCAGTAGTTTTTCAGAGCTGCAATCTTTTGGCACGGAAACCCATGGACCAGCAGCAGAATCTTTTTACAGCTCAAGGTAGAACAGATCCAAATCAAAACACGGGAACGTCTATTGTCAACTGTAATGTTACTGCTGCCCCTGAACTGGTTCCTGTTATCAGCTCTTTCCCCACATACCTGGGTAGGCCATGGAAACAGTACTCTCGTACTGTTTATATTCAGTCTTATTTAGATAGTGTAGTCCAGCCAGCGGGATGGTTAGCATGGTCTGGAGACTTTGCCTTGAGCACGTTATATTATGGTGAATATGCAAACACCGGACCGGGGGCAAATACTTCACAGAGAGTCTCGTGGCCTGGTTATCGTGTGATGAACAATTCCGATGCTCAAAATTTCACTGTGACTTCATTCATCGCCGGTGATACATGGTTGTCATCAGCTGCAGTACCCTTCGATGCAGGCTTACTTTAGAATTAAACGACAACAGCTATTTCACACCGCTCCCCTTCCCATCGAGTATTTAGCTCTTGTGCGAATAACTCGTTGGAAATCAAGAACTTATTGGAGAATTAAATTCTTATTATGGAATTAAAATCATATTGTTTAATGTCTTCGCCATTCATTGTACAAATGGTCTTGCTCAGTAAAGATAACGTGTATTTGTAAAGGCTCTTGAATTTTATCTTTATTCTGAATATTGTTATACTTGGGGAAAAATAACATCAATAAAGAAGTCAACCCCAAGATAAAATTATTAAGGAAAAAATACAAAACTCAATAGGAGAGCCACTAGGGGACACAAAGCAACAACATAACATTATTAACACCTAAGCAAGAAACAAATTATCACTAAAAGTGGCTTAAAATTTACATACATAGTCATTAGGCTAAAGGATGAAAAGAAGTGCCAAAATAACATTTAAGGCATAAGAACGCATAAAATCAAAATACATTAGAAGCAAGCCACCCCATAAGGAATAGGATAATCGTGTTTCTATCTTGGCCAAACATTGTGAGGAGGGGGAATTGTTGTTTTGCTCAAACAACATGGTCTAACTTTTAAAAGAAATTATAGCACTTTTTAAATGTTTTAATTTTTAATTTTCATGATATATGTGCAATGCTATTGTAATTTAGAAATTGTTCATTATCTTTTGATAACTAATTTAAGAATGTTTAAATTGTAATTTATGAATTTCTTTTATCTTTTCTCTATGTGTTTTTATTGTCTATATTAATCCTTTGATTCAATTTTTTGTTTCTTTTGATTCAATTTTATGTTTTTTGAGTAGCTTTTTGTGTTTGCATTCTAAATATATCAATGTCTCATGTTTAAACCCTATAATTTATAGTATATTCTGATGTTTGAGTGCACACAGTTACCTTGGGGTGATGTGACACAATTGGGGTGAATGACAAAAGGAGATAGCTTGCAACTTTATATTTCCCCATTTCACCCCCTGTTGTTGATCTTGCAATGATTAATTTGGATCATATGATTTGGTTGTAGCTTAATGTATTTTGAGGATATAGTCACAAGACTTAGAGTGGCAAGCTTGAATTATTTCTCATCAATCCAATCATTGTTATAAAAATATAAGAGTCCATTTGGACTATAGATTTAATTAGACATTGTACCTAAGCCATTGATCTTGGATTAATATTTTATTGACTAGCCTTTACTACTTTTTTATTAATGCTTCATGTAAACTTTATGTCAACTTAGAAAAAAATGGCTAAAGCCCTTGGGGTATAGCTTTGCATTTCCCTTTCACCTCTAGTCATTGATTAATTAATGACCAATGTGAGACGTTGGATCTTGTCACCTTTTAACATCTAGGGTACACTTTTAAAAGGACTTGGAAAAGTTTTAAATGCATTTGGGATAATATGTCTTGATCTTATTAGTTGAAGATGAAAGCATGGATACTCATGTCATCCTATGCTATAAAGGAAAAATTAAATGTTGTAATGTGGAGTTAAAAGACATGAGTATGATGGGCCTATTCAATCTATTTAGTAGATGAATATTATGAATATTATAGATAAAATATTCACTTAGTTCTATATGTCATTCTAGGGGTGAAATGGTGAAATATAAGATAATGTACATCTTTAGATATCCCATTTAACCCATGGTCATCAATCTTCTACAAGTTAATTTGAGGCATCAATAGTCAATGAAACTTAATAGATAAAAGCATCTAGAAAAATCCTAATTAATTTGGACCATTAATTAAGATGATGTGTTCAAGTATGGTACACTTAGGGAGATTTATGAAAGGAAATAGCATACAATAGCATACAACTATAGGTTTAGTTGTTTATCTTGCACAATTTATCTTGTATCAATTAACCCAAGCCATTGGGTGTTCTCAACATTTGACAAAATAAATAGTTGGACAAGTCAAGGCGTATGGTATGAATAAATGATTGCATGGGTTGTTTTATAGTACAAATTTCAAATTTCATTAATGAACGAGCCACTCTTCTTTACAAATTATCAAAGCATTATAAGAGAAAAATGTAGTGTGAGCCCTTAGATTTATTTTGATAAATTATCATATCTATAGAAAGACTGCAACCTAATCCCTTGCTTTCCATAATGTTATCTTGTTAGCATGACACATAATATTAAATGTGAATATATTTGATAGCCACTCTTAGAATAAAAATGATTTTTATCCTAACTATTATGAAAAATTAATGAATTGTAAATTGTGTCCTATGACTATGACTATTAACATGACTTTGAACTATAGCATGACTGTGAACTTAATTTTGATCATTAAGCAAGATTTTCATAATAAAACTATGATACGAAACTAATATGAGACATGAAAATGGAAACCCTAGAAATAGAGGAGTGGGTTTATAGAAGAAAAATTATTAGTTTAACCAAATCAAAGAGAATTAATCAACACAACATGTTGAAATACTTTTCATTATATAAGATTATTGTAGAAATGGTTTGACATGCATATTTTTAATATTTTTATAGGGATTTTGAGAAAATTAAATGACTTTTCACTATTCCATTGGAATTGGATACTACATCTCTATTTATAGGATTTCAATTAGGTAATTTGATCAAATTGGACTCTTATTAAATTAAAGAAATGATATTTCCATAGTCCATCTAATGAATACAATTTTTTCTAGAAAAACTATGTAAATCTTTTTTTGCATTGACGTTTTGGATCACACTTCGTGATCCATCATAGAACTGTATCCTCTTCTTGATGATGGATCATGGAGTGTGATCTGAAACATCAATGCAAAAAATATTTACATGATTTTTTGTAGAAAAAATTACACTCTTATTAGATGATCTATGTTGATCATTGATAAATGTGAGTTGCTTGTTATTGATTTGGAATACCTTTAGAATTATGAAGTAGGGTCATACATGTTGTCTCTTTTAGTTAGATTTGGAATTGGTTTTGATTTGAGTAATCCACCAAAAGTAGAACATTTAGATCACAAGTCTTTATCACAACAATGATGTATGGTTTGAAAATGTTTAACTTAGAAAACAAAGGACATTCTTGGTTAAACTACATTTTCACTATTATAGATATGATATTGAAATATTTATACATGTTTGACCTTTATTACTTTTGAAGGAAAGCAATTTGTGGAGGAGACTTAACCTAGAAGCCTTATTATGTGGAGTGTTGAGGATGGATTTAATTACATGATCCAATCCTTGATACATGTTGATGTGTTATTTGAAACACTAACTTGAGTGGAAAAATATTATTCTCACTTTGAAGGAAAATGATTCCCCCAATGTTTAGATTAGTAGGTCTTGGGAGGCTTTGGTATTCCGAAGGTTGATAATAACTATTATATTCTAGGGGTTGTAGTTGAAAGACAAATGCAACATGAGGATCAATTTATAAAGATAATATCAAATACTATTCAATTACTTCCATACATAATTATTTTTTATTATGATAACAACAACAAGGGCCCTAACCCATATAAAGAAGCCATGAAGGCGAAAAAAGTGAGTTTCACAAGAAGTGAAACAAAAAGCAACCAAAATAGAGACTAACACAAACCAAATGGGAAGAACTAGAATAGGACAATAAAACCAATAGAAGATTGGAGAAAAAGAACAACTACAACTTTGAGAGGTGTTTGAGGCCACTGATGGCCTACCATTCTTAGTTTAGAAAATCTAGATTATCTTCAAAGGTGGTCTACATAGATATGTTGATCTATACACCTATAATATCCCCCTGGGCAATCACTTTCCCTTTGGTCATTTAGCTTTTGGCCCTAGTTCTATGAGCAGGGCCAGTCTAAGTAATTTGTTGCTTAGTAGGGCTAGTAGTTAGGTGCTTAGTAGTGGTAGGAATCTATTGCTTGGCCGCCTTTCTTTTTCCCAATTTAGATTGGAAAACATAAAGGATCGTAGTAGAGTTCTTAAATTTCTCTCTGCTAAACACAATTATTTCCTCCATATTGTTTTTGATGAAATCTTGTGTTCTTTCCATCTTGTTTATTTCTTGCTCCAAGTACTCTCATATTTCAAAAGTATTAGCAAATTTCTCAACTTCCTTCCAAAGATCATTAGGCACATTATCATTCAGCCATTTAGAAGCCTCAAAATGAGCCACAATCTCCAAGTGTTGAATTATATTTTTATCATTATATGACTGAGCCAACTACCACTTCAAGACCTGATTTTGTAAATCCATGGCTTTGTAAAGAGTGACAATTTTCTCCTCCAGATTGACACATGTGTTGCATTGGTAATTCTCCTAAGGACTACCCCAATTGACCTGGTCAAGAGATTGACCACTATGGAAACTACCACTAGGTTCATGGGCCTTGTTCACATTAAAATTAGCAAAGGGGCCAATAGATGAATGATAGAAGGACTCCAATTGGAAGGTAGGGGTAGGAACTAGGGATTAGGAAATATCTTAGCCTTTTCTTTAGCTGGGGGTTGCTAAAACCAAAGTGTACAGGGGCATGCATAGGATCTTCAAGGACACATCAATGTTCAACATCTACATGATCGAGAGTAACAATCAAAGGGTCACTAAAAGTGACCTTGTTCTTCTCTTTACCCTTGGAAAGAGGGGGATGGTACAAGTTAAATTTTGATGGTTCAGGTAAGGTTAACCTAGGGAAGGTGGGTGGGGGTGGTCTAATAAGAAATGGCAAGGGTTAGATAATTGGTGCCTATGTAGAGAACTTAGGTATTCAAACTAGCAACTTTGTTGAGGCTAATACTACCTTGTAAGGCATATTGATGGATGTTGACAAAGGTATTAAGAGTTTGGTCATTGAAGGAGACTCCAAAAACATGTTGGATATGATAAATTCAAGAGCTACCTCTAATTTGTCTCACCAAGACATCATTGAAGAAATAAAAAAATATTGAAAATTTTATGAAAATCAAAATTCAACATATTTATAGGGAGGGGAATAGCTCAACTAATTCCCTAGACAATTATGGTACCCATTTTTAAGTCTCACTAGTTGGAATGATATTCAATCACTCCTCAGTCATATCGCCTCCATAGTAAAAAATGAAGCTCCTTCTAATTACTAATCATCTACAACAAGATGTCCTCAAGAATTTGGTTGGCATGAGTGGTAGAATTCTCTAGAAGTAAGATCATAATGGCAAGGATTGGCTTCTATTTCCTACCATTATCTACATTTTAATGTGTAGAAACCTATCTCCTGACAATCCTTTTGCCTGCATTACTTTCTGCAACTCAACTTTTCCTACATTCTTCACCATGGGAGATGATCTCATATAGACCAAACCTACTAGTTGTGACAAAATTAAAATTGATGTTGGAGTTTGGAGTATCTTGTAGAAAGAGTAGTTATCCTCCAATTGCAAAGCTTTGAATGGCTTTTACACTATTCTGTCAAGGGAATTTGCTGGCCCTTGGAAGGTTGGGGTTGTCTACATTCATGGCATCTCCTTCAAGGTCTTTGAAGAGCTTATTTCTACCATTACAAGTCTCAAAATGGAATAGGTTTGTATCCCTAAGAAAGCGAAAGGGTTACTGTCAGCACCAAAATCACACACAACCTCCACAAGGACCCCTATGATGAGTCATAATCCTTGTCACGTACATGTAAGCATGAAATAACATCCTCTTAGCAGAAATTATCTTCATGATGTGTCTTTTCATCCTCTTTGTGTTGTTCCCCCTTTGTCATTTTCACTCTCTTCGCTTTTGACACTTTTCAACACTTGTCGATTTGCATTTCTTGTGCTTGCGACCCTATTCCTAAGCCTTGTGTGCATCTTGTAGGTGAGTTTTCAATTTTCTCTAATGTTTTTCATCCATTCCCACCCCTAGAGGCCTTCTAGAGGTCCTCCCTAGCCATCTCCCGCTTTTGGTTTTCGGTTTCACTCAACCAATCCAAATCTCCCCTATTATTTCTAGATCTCCCACGGGAGATCTAACTTTTGCAAGTTAAAATTTGGATTTTCACACATGACTAACCTGTTTCTGAAGCTAGATACCATCATTTTCATCTCCTCTTCCATCTCCCATCATGCACTTCCACCCAGGTGTCTGATGAAAGTAGATTGTCATTGATGTCAAAAAGGTGTTCTCAGTTTGTTTGATGCCATTAGGATTAGTGTTGTCAGATATGCAAATATGGTTAGAGATGAGATGCTTCTATTTGATCATGATATCTTCAAGTTTGTCTCAAGATGGATTCTCATGTTCTTGGTGTTTGGTGTTCATATTGGTCTTTGGAGTTATTAGTTTTCATTTATCATGATAATCATTGATCATCATCTTCTTTCATGATCACAGGACTTGTTTGATCAGGTTGATCACATCAATTGTTGATCACATAAGATATTGATGCTAACTTGTTTGTGTTGGACTTATATTCCTGATCTTCACAGGTTTGGCCTTCGTGGTGTTTTTGGACTTGATAGTATGTTCATGTTTATCTTATTGGTGTTTGATGTTAGATGAAAAAGTATTCATGCTTCTATCTTCATCATGGCTTCAGAGGTGTTATAACTTCATGTTGCAGAGGTTGAGTTTATATGTTATTGTAGAAGGAATGCTTTCTTGGGAGAAATCTAAGGTTTTAATATTTTTGTCTTCTGACATACTAATCTCTAAATTCCAAGACAATCCATTTTCATATGTCTAAACCCACTTGCCTTCATACTTGCATTTTTGTTATAATTCAATGGTGACCTGCTACTACAAGTTCATAACTTAAAAATTACCTTTTGAAGGGTCTTTATAACACTTACTTGATCAGCCCCCTCCTTATGTTTAACCAATTGCATCAGTCGTCATTTGAGTGCCAATAAATATGTCTTTGAGTTTGAATAATTATATTCTATGAGCATGTTTTATAAAAGTAAAAAAAGGCATGGAAAAGTGTTAAAAAGTCATATATGACATAAAATTCGACCCCTCCTTATGTGCTTTGATCCTTCCTTTGGGTGGAAGCCCGATCCTTATGGCTTTATTTTTAATATTAGAAACTTTATTTTTTTAACTCCCATTTTTTATGGTTCACATCAAATCAAGCCATTTTATAAAGAGTCTTGTTTTTTTAAAAGGCAAGATCTATTTTTAAAAGGCCTTATTCATGGCATTAAATTGAAGGAGATTTATATTTTTTAAGAAGTTATTTCAAGTTGAGGAGATGATTTTGTTTTATTAATTGTAGAGATGTGTTTTTGAAATGAAGAAGAAATGAAAAGATTTTATTGCAGGAGATTGATTTTA